>OX421973.1:109626685-110309185 GCA_949128135.1 Parasteatoda lunata
ATATTTTATAAACGACTGAAAATTTGAACAAGATATATAAACATATATATAGGGAGATTGTGAACTAATAGTAAGAATTGAAAAAAAAGCAGTTAGTATCAGACAGCTATAAAAGTATAAATTTGGTGGCGTGGACCACATGCCACCAAATGAAATATTTAAATGTGCGTAATAAACTTTTTTTTGTTGTTTTTCAAATAGAGCTATAAGTTAGAAATTATCACTGATGTTATTTTCAAAAATATATGAAAAACTGAATAGTAAAATTTAAAACAAAGACTAACGCTTAACCCATCAGGAAATTCCATTTGGTTTTTCGTTCATCCCTAGTTAATGAATTAATATTTGAAAAAAATGTATTAACATCAAGTGTCATCCACTACAAGTTTAAAAAAATGTATTTGAACTTGAGTGGATGAATAAAAAGTATTTTATTAACGATTGAAAATTTGAAGAAGATATATAAATATATATAGGGAGATTGTGAACTAATAATTGATTTGTGCAGACAATATTTTAAGTTACAAAATTAGGCACAAAAACATACTTTCTCAGAATAAAATACATTTTTTAAAAATGGATTCATATTTCTGACCCCCACAATATAGAGGATAGTTGCAATCTGGGAAATATGATCCCCATAGTTTGGTCAGGAGAGCAAATCTTAAATATAGAACTATTTTAAAATTCAAATTCTCAGGAACTATTCGTTCAATTTTGCTTGAATTTTGCCCTGTAAAATTAGATACTTTAAAATGATGTTAAAAAAATGTATACCTTACAATACAAAAATTTTTCGACTATTTTTTGCACAAAATTATCTTCGGACAAACTAATTTTATAATTGTGTGTAAAAAATTTTCAATTGGTTTCAAAAGTTCACGATATGGCAAAATATAGAAAAAGTAAAATTAACATTGAAGAGTTTAAACTTTGGATTGTTCTCCTGACCAAACTATGAGGACAAACTATCTGGTTTTATTACTGAAAATATCGTCTGCTCTAATGAATTAGCATATTTGAAATAACACCCCACCCCCTGAACCATTAAGGTTGAGTCATAGAAAGTAAAGATTTCATCATTAGTTCAAAAGTTACTCAAGGTGGTCCTTTTTTTGCGAACTATATGTTTCTAAAATAAAGGAAAATTCTTATTATAATAAAATGGTTATAATAATTTTATATTTATTAAAAACAATAATAAAGTTCACACTAAGTGTATTTTTGACAAAAAAAAAAAAATATATATATATATATATATATATATAGAAACTGATGAGTTACACACCATTCTCAATTTAATTTATGGTTTACGTATGGAGAGAAAACAATAAAACATAATTGTATGCTAGTAAAAAGAGAACAAAAACGATGCTTATTAATAAAAAAATCATTTTTGGTCTACAAAATGATCACAATAAAGAATTCAAAATAAAGAAATTTATTTTTGGAGTTTCCCTTATAAGAATAACACAAATGCATTCATTTAAAAATTTTACCTGCTCCTGTTTCCATTTTTCATATTTTTTTGTATAAGATTCAGTTATAGCAGCTTTTACTTTCATGGCTACATCAAAAATGGATTCCAATTTCTGAAATAGAACCATTTAATGTAGGCATCCACCAACCAAATAAATGAACAACAATTTGTCTGCAAATACAGTCACTCAAGTACTTCATATTCACAGGGAAAAAACTGAAATTATATTATCAAGAACATCAAAAATGTATCAATATTGATTTGCTTTAGAGATCTTAATTGCTCTTAGTAAATAATTTTTCTTGTAGCCAGTGAATAATTAATGGTTCTTGCTCACTTTCAGAAATTTCATCAATATGATTTTCATTGTCTACACCTGCAAGATCAATGTGATCTATGGAGAATTGTGTTTCATAAAATTATACGGACCTTCTACAGTTACACCTACTTCTGTATGCACAAAGACAAAAACTAGATCTGACTTGATAACAGTCAGAAGTTGAAAGAGATAGTAGTAGTGGAATATAGTAGTGGGTAGATAGTAGTGGAACAATGCATATACAATGAGCAAAATGAAGAACAGAACACCTTAATAACTTTTGATCTAATGATCAGATTGCCTCATACTAAGATGATATCTTAATAGATTGAAGAACAGCCTCTAAATATAATATCTAATGAATTAGTAGAGACGTTATTTAATATACTAAATCAAGTACAACAAAAGGTACTTTCACAGAATAAACAGCTTTTTAACTGCTTTGTGACCCTTATAATAAGGGTGCAAAACTGGTAAACAAAAAACTGTTGTCTAGCTTGTTGTAAAACTGTTGTTATATTTTAATTATTAATAGATGAAATTTTTTTTAATTGTTAGGTATACTAATTTTTACACCATTTTATTTCATGTAAATTTAAATAACAAAATCCAAAATCTGAAGGCAATCAAACATTTTTTAAGAAATAAAAATGTAAGCATTTAATTTACACAGTTTCAATTAACTATAAGATATATAAAAACGTGCAAAAAGTGAAATAAGTATCAAGAGGTCCAAACTCTTGACAGTTTCCCTGGCCAAACTGTTGTGATTGTATTTTCCATATTGCTCCTACCCCTCATATTTTTTGAATGAAAAATCAAAATTCATTGGAATTTTTTTTTAAAGAAATTTTTTTTATAAATTAAATACCACCTGTGTAGTTAACAAGCAATCAATGTTAACCTCTTGAACCATTAAGATAGCATCTCAATACACGAAAATCCTCTCACTAGATCAAAAGTTACAAACGGTGTTCCATTATTTTTTATTTTTTTTTTCATAAATTGCACTTTTAAGTATCATGCTACTTGATCTGTAATAAACATATTTATACAGTTTTCACAAAAGAGAAATTATCTGTAATATACATATTTATACTGTTTTCACAAAAGAGATATTCATTGGAAAAAATTAGAGATAAAACTAAAAATGTTTTTATTGTGAATAAAAATAATAACAAAGTCAATACAATATATTTTAAAAAAAAATTGATAGTTTGTTTTAAATATTTTTAATGTGTGAATGCATTGTATTGTAGTAACACGTAATACCTGGCTAAACTTTAATTTTTAAATAGTAAACAAAAAGGAATGTTTCTAAATGAAATGAATGTTTCTAAAATAAATGCAACATAAGAGAAATTTACCTTTCTGGTCTCAAATTTATCCTTGTCAGTTAAAGTCCGATATTCTGGATGTTTAGGTATCTGCTCCACAAACAACCTTTATGTCAAAATATATATATATATATATATATATATATATATATAATTTTTATATTTTATAGACAAATAAAATGAAAAAAAGAATAGGTTATTCAAACACAAAAGAGCATAAAAATTTTGTATTCATATATATCAATGAATATCGAAACTGGTTGCCATCATTAAATTACAAAATTCTTAAATATAAATAAATAAAAAAGTAAGTTTCAAAAGTCACAGCATGCTACAAAACTATAATAATCACACACACGAAATTCTCCTGATACATTCAAGTGCTTGTCTTTAAAGTACTGAATTATTAAATGCCCTCTTGTTTCTTAATTGTTTCACAATTTTTTTTAATTTATTAATTTTTTTTGCAAATAAGATAAGGGGCAATAACAAAAGTATATAATCTCCTAATGTAAAAAAAAAATGATAATAATAATAATTATTACTAAAACTTCTTTCCCTCTGAAATATTTCACAAAACATAGACTTGAAATTTTTTTTTTTAAAATTTGCATTAAAACATAATTCCAAAAAAAGCATAGCTGCCAGCCAATCAATGAAAAGGATTTTACAGTAGAGGGAAAAATTAATAAACCAGGAAGACAATAGGTAAGGGGCAATAACAAAAGATCTCCTGGCATAAAAAAAAAAGCTGGAAAAAATTATCACTTAAAAATTTAGTTCATCTGAAATCTTTCACAAAACAAAGACTTAAAAGTATTTTTAAAAATTTGCATTAAAATGTTATTCCAGAAAAAGCATAGCTGCCAATCATTGAAAAAGATATTACAGGGGAGGGGAAAATCAATAAACCAGGAGGCCAACCATAAAAAAGCATAAAATATTATTTAAATATGCTTGAATAATTGATATTTCATGGTGGGTATTTTAAGAACAAAGATTAATGCATTAAAACATAACAATTGCTGTTACTAAGCAAAAACTTTCCTCATTGACTGTACAGGGTAGTAGCTATATAAAAATATATTTAGTACCACCTTTTGTAAAAAAATTTTCGGACCACAGTATTCAAACTTGTCTAGAAAATAAAAAGTTCAACCACAAAACAACTATGTTATTTTCTTTCAGTGTGAATAAAAAGCAATAAAAAGAACCTCTATTTTTACAAATTGAGCTATGCATGTATACAAATATAAAATAAAATTTGCCAACAACAAAAATATCAGGAATGAGGCAATTTGCTCATTAAATCAAAATTCTTATGAAACAAGATTGGGCAAAAAATATTAAAAATAAATATTAGAGAGTATTAAAAAATCTCTTCTCTTTATTTTTCATTTATATTTAAGGGGAAAAAACATGAAAGTTATTTTGTGATCAAATTTCTTGCTTTTACAAGGTAATTGTCGAATGTATAACGCACAAGACACAAAATATATAATCACTAGCATATATTAATCAAAGAAAAACTTGCACTTTTTCACAACTTTAGTGTCTTTGAATGTGAACCTTGTTGGTAGAATTATTTCTTCCAAGTAACTCTTGGATTTTGCAAACATTTGATCGGAACGTATCTTTAGTGAGTAAACATATTTATAATAGACACAAAGTAAAAAATCTCTTAGATGGTTTGAATCCCTTCTTTAAATACTGAAATTACCATTCACAATGTTTTACCAAACAAAATAGCCCTGTGATTTCAAGTGGTTGTGTGATTTATGAGAGGATATATGAAGAATATCATATTTTTACTAATATACACATAAATGTTTTGAATAAATTGAGCAAAAGGGATGTTTTATAACAGGGTGCATAGTCACATTTTCAAAAGCTTTACATAATTATAATAAAATAACTAGTTCCTGAGAAATATAGCAGAGAAAATTATGAAAATCGTGCACTTTTTGTAATTTAGAACGACAATCGATACGGCAAAGAAAAAATCTCTTTTTAAAAAATAGAAAATTAAGTACTTTTTACAAAGCTCGAATAATAAAAAAACACCTTTAAGGGCTTTTAAATAATGTAAATTAAAAATAAGCACCTTTTAAAAACACTACGCACCTTGTATAACCAATTTGAAATGAATGAAATTATGAATTAATAATATTGAATAATGAATGAATAAATTAAAGAATTAATAATGAATAATTAATGAATCTCTCGTCAAACAGCTTTAAATAAATAATTTTCAAGAAGTGAGTTGAAAATTGTTAAATTCAAGTTAGCGACGGAAAGGTTTATAGTTAAAGGTTTTTTAAACATTAAACTTACAATTTATTAAAAATATCCGCATTAAACATGGAGTTTACATACAACAAATGAGTTTAACTATAAATATGCAAATATAATTCTAGAGTAAAAAAAAAATGAAGTTTTGAACTTATAACAATAAATAAATGTAACAAACAGTTATGCTTACGTTGTATATTTAGTATAGAGAATAAAAGCATTTTCTAGTTCTCCTTCATCGAGATACATCTTTGCCATTTTCAGCATTTCAGAACCGGATCTAAAATAACGACCAATTGGAATATGAGGATTAACGGTAACACTGCTGGCAACCATGGCCAAAGCTTGAATATGGCTCTTTGGATCCTTCATGTTTTTTGTTTCACAAGTTTATTAGATGCTGAAAGGAAATGAAATAAAATTGTGATATAGTGAAAAAATTTTAAGGAAAATTCCATTTTTTACACAAAGAAAGTTCTTCCCCCCTAAAAAAAATCCTTTCTTCAACAGTTGTTTGTGGTCCAATAAAGCCAAGAAGGTTACAGTTTACCAATTTTGTGGCCAACAACATAATGGTTGCAATATAGTCAGTATTACCCACAAGCAGCCTTTACTTCTGCCACTAGAGATTGATTAATATTTAAAACACCGCAGGATTTCAGACACCTTACAGGATTAGCTACTTTAAATTCTTGCAATCTATTAATAATTTAATTAGCATTCCAATAAATACTAATAATGATAATAAAATATGAATCAAGTTTAAAAAATCTATAAGATACACATAAATTCCTTTATTTTTTCCAATCTGCTTTTTAGTAATTAGTCCCAAAAATATTTTAAAAACAATTTATATGATGGTATCCAAATTAAGCATGATGCTGATTACTGTAATATTGTGTGCAGCACATTATTGAATAGTCATTTCATTTTTATATATAAACTCTAGCTATAAACACAAATATTAACATTTTATAAACAATAGCTTTTTTTTTTTAAATCAAGCATCTACTATTTCAAAGTTCCTCATGAAAATATTATAAAATTAACAAGCATAAAACATTTAAAAAATGCCATATTTATAGATTTTAAATGATTATTTGCTTTATAAAAATGAAAATGGTTTTCATCAACTAAGTTTCATACCAACCACAATATTTTTTTTAAAATCATATGGCTACACATATAACCTAAAAATATTTTATTAAGTATGAATTTAAATTTGCTTTAATAGAATTGCTTCTATAAAAAGCCTATGCAACTAAATAGCATAAAATAGTTTTTAAAAATAAAATGACAAATTCCAACAAAATAGTTTTTTAAAAATTTCTTAAACAGCCCAACAAGCTACCCAAATGATAAAACTTAAATTTTAGCATATTCACGTAAATCATTGAGTTGGAACGTTAAATGAGACAATTAAAATCAAACGTAAAATATTTATAAGAAAATTACATAAATAATAGTGTAACACGAAAACCTTAATTATAAAAAGGTTATAAAAATTTAAAAGAGGAAAATTAAACAAACTCTCATGAAATACTAGAAATAATATATTGGCTAGAGCAGCTATTCAAAATACGCTTTATCGAAAATTAAATATTAAATCTATCTTAGGAACTTATCTGTTAAGTATTTCAACATTTGTCAAAATTTACTTTAAGAAAAATCATGATAATAAGTTTTAGTCAATCATGATAGTAAATTTTAAATTTAAATCGTCGGAACCTTTTACAAAACTTAATTACATACAGTCAGGAAATTATAATTTTAAAGAATAGTTTACATTTGCATTTCATTCGTATTACAAGCATTCATTTAGCCTCAAATACTGGACAAACAAGGAAATAGAAAATAGGTGGTTGCCATTTATTGGCATTGAAACAAATCTCAAACTTTATGTTTATGTGTACAATAAGCTTACAGCTTATTTTGATAAAGCAGGATGTGTGGAGTTGCCAACAGCATTTTATTTCTTTTTCACAAGTATCTACTTCCCAGCTCTTCCGAAAACTTCGCAAAAGCAAAAACATCCCAAAACAAGCAACTTATAACGGGCAGAAGTAAACACTAATAATCAATATAAACAAATAGTAGGTTAAATTCGTAGTTTCGTCGACCATTGTAAAAATGTTCTTTCATGTAAAACTTATATCTTCCTAAAATTGAAATTTTCTGGTGGATGTGATTATTTAATATACGTAATATCTATCAATATGTCTCGAATAGCTGGTGCAGCTACTGTGCGAATGGTTGAAAGAACCCGTCGGATACCTACAAAACAAGCTCTGATTTTAACCTCTTCAGCCGTCAATCGCATTAAATCTCTGTTAAAGAGAGAACCTAACGCACTGGGTTTGAAAATAAGTGTAGCTCAACGTGGATGCAATGGATACAGCTATACGCTTAACTATGCTGAGAAAAAAGGAAAATTCGACGAAGAAGTCCAGCAAGATGGAGTAAGAATTTTTGTAGATCGAAAAGCGCAGTTAACTTTGCTGGGAACTGAAATGGATTACCAAGAGAATGCTTTGGCCAGTGAATTCGTCTTTAACAATCCTAATATAAAAGGAACTTGTGGCTGTGGCGAAAGCTTTAGTATTTAGTAGATGACTGACTTAATTTAAAAATAATATATTATTCACTGTTACTTGTACATTATGTGATTAAAGTATTTAAAATTACTTGGTATTGATTATTCTTTTTAGCATAGTTTAAAACATAAAAACTAGAATAAAAGGTACTTTTTGATTAAATGGTTGCTAGCGAAAGTTGCCTATTAATTTAGACCCTTTTCCTGAAATAAAATAAATATACTACTGCGATTTATTATACAGATATATTTATGTATATATTACATAAATATATATATATTGTATATGCAGAAAAGGTATTTTAATTTATTCATTTGTGGAGCAAGCCTTTAAAAACTTTGTTTCTTTATTCTAGTTTTTGCAAAGGCAGGGCCTTCAGTAAACACTAATGAGCATTTGTACTTAACATCTCTTTATCTTAAAAAAAACTACAACAATATATTTATCAATAACATTATCTAAAAACAATATATTTATCAAGTTAAATTTTAATGATTTTCTTTTAAAAGCTAGTAATAATGGTATACAAATAAAGCAGTACAGCAGAGAACGAAAAGAAGAACTATATTCCGTCAAAAAAGGAAGACAAACTTGTCTTTTTTTAGTTTTAGAGAAGTTGTAATTATTATTTAGTTTTTAAGGTTGAATATTAATTTATATACAATTTTAAAATAAATATGTTCTCAAACTTTACTGTATGAGTCATTTCATGTGAAATAAATAAGGATTTGACATCTATAAATTCAGGTTTTAATAAAATTCGGCAAATGTGTTCCTTTTATTCAACTAAATAAAAATCCAAATTTTTTTGGATTTATCTCAAATAGTTTTGATTTTACAAGTTTTTTGTTTGGACCCATGATATACGATTTGTCTTTTTGTAGAAAATAAATTACAACTTTTTTGTTTATCAAATCAATTCTCATGATTTTTTTAAATATAATTTAATATGTAAGGAGCCAATAAAAAATATATTTAAACCGATAAGTATTCACTATACTTGGATCATGGAGTCCCATTGCTGTCAGGCTAACCATGTGGGGCTTTCGTGGTTTTCCTACTCTGTGTAACGCAAATGTGTGTTTATTTCTATCAAAAGTCCTTCATGAAGGCAAATTTCTGTCAATACTTGATCCAGGAAGTTCCCTTGCCTTCTAGATTGGATTCAAAATTACAGCGAAAGCTACGGAGTTGTACATTGGTAGTCGGTAACTCAAAATTGGGTTGGCTGTTCAGCGAGTTATAAAAAAAATATGTAAATAGTTTATTATTATTTTTGCAAATTTATATTTTCTACTTCAAAAAATGTATTAAAAATTTTAAAACACGTCTTTATTTAGTACTGCACTCTTGGGATAACTGGCGGTATTGTTCCTTAAGCACTGCATTACAAGAGTGGCGCTAGACTTAGCCCGACAGGGGGGCTAAGATAATTTTGAAAATAAGCAATACTTTTTTAAGTACGAACAATAATTAGTATGATATACACATTCTTGTTCTGATAAAAAATTTATCATGATTCAAATATAAACAAAGAAAAAAAAATAAAGGTGATATCTGGGCAAATAAAAAAGTATATGCACATCCAGCATAAGATTCTACAATGTTCTCAATTAAATATTATTCTACTCAAACAATGCAACTCAAAGAATAAAAAAAGTATGCACAACTAGAAAAAATTCCAAAGAGCAAATTAAAACCAGTTTAGATATTTTTCTAACTGAGATATTTTTTTTTAAATTTAGCATAATTAACTAATAACTAGGTAGTTCAATTTTATTTTAATTTGAACATTAAATTTTTTAATACTCGAGTATTTTAGAAACTAAATAACGTGTCATCTATATTAAAACAAAACTATAATTTGATTTACTTAAACATAATAGTTTTCCTTTACGCTTCAGTTCCACTTCTTAAGAAACTCAAGAATATTGTTAAATAATACTAACTCGATAAATAATTGATAAATAAAATTTTTAAAAAATTGTGCATTGGTTAATTTTTTAAGATTCGGTAAAAAAAAAATTTAATCAGTTGAATCACTTAAGTCAGCCAGAGCTAAAAAAAGATGTTAAAATTATCAAAAACCAGTTTATTTGCAAGATGAAGCTGTTAGAAGTGATAAAAGATAAATGTCTTTCTTATCTTTCCATAAAAAATTAAATAGCTAATAAATAAATTTATGATTTTAAAAGTTAAATCACTAAGACCAAAAAACCTATAGAAGTTATTTTTGAAGGAAGAACTATAACCTGTAATTTTAATAGAAATAATTGACTGTCTATAGTTAAGATTTATAATATTTTTGGTTTCCTAATGTAATTTAATTCGACTTTTAGGGTATCTTTGGTCAAATATATCAACTATTTTATCTAAATTTTCTTGCTTCGCCTTGAATGTATTTCTAACACCATGAGATTTTGGAATCTTTTTTTTTTTATCATGCTAGCACTCTTGGAAATTTTAATAATAATAATATATATATTTATATATATGAATGTCTGCAAATGTGTGTGTTCATTTAATTATGTTAATGAAATAAATTATTAATTTTGTTAATAATTAGTTTTTTATTAGACTAAATAATTATCATTAATAAAAATTAAGTTTCTAACTAAATTCGATTTTAATGATAACATCGAAATATTTCACGCCTTTCGATTCGCTCAAAATGTTATAATTAATATTATTCATAAAATTAGTATAGCAATCAGTAATAGTAGTAAAAATATTTATTTTAATAAGAAGAAGATTAAATCGAATTATATAAACTTTTACACAGTTTTATTTATTTGTAAATCGCACAGCAAATTGAAATTTAATTTAAACGCATATAAAATATATCCAATACATCGTCTAAAAAACTTTTCCTATGAAAATTAAATAAAACAAAATTAGTGACTATTGTTTAAATGGACGCAAATGCAATGTTATGCAAAGCGAAATTATAATTTAATAAACAACAAAAGTAAATATTTGAACTAATGTTTACAAAATAAAACTAATATATTATTATTTTCGTTTGAATAGTTTTTTTTTCTCCACTTGCTATATTATTGGAAAATTGTTTCATACAATAGCTAAAAGTTTTAACAAAACTAGGCAATTATTCTCATTTTTCAACGAAAAATGTTAAATGAATAAAATTTTCGTTAAAATATGAAATTAAAAAATATGAAACATTACATTTATTTTTTATGTTTGCAAAGGAATTTAATTCTTTTTTTTTCGTAAATGTATAAATATTTGATTTATTTAATGGAAATTTAAATAAGTTGTTTAAAAATGAATCAGAGCAAAGTAATTTTGGTATTAATAGGTTCAATACGATGCAATGGGTTCGCGATTTCTTTGTACTTCATTTTAAATTTTAAAAAAGAACTATTATTAGTGATTTTTCGAATAAATTTCGAACAAAGTTTTATATCGATAGTAATATTTAGTACTGATAGAATATAGTAACTGAAGTATAAAACGTAAGAATAATAATAATAGACGAATTTTACTATGTATGTATGTATATCTCAAAAAGTGTTGCGAGAAGCTTTATTTCGAAGAAATTCGCCTTCCGAAGAGCTTTTATACGCAGAAATTCTAAGTCTTTATTCAAGAGGAGAAATAAATTTTCTATGTATGTGTATCTCAAAAAGTGTTGCGAGAAGCTTTATTTTGAGGAAATTCGCCTTCCGAAAAGCGTTAATAATGAGAAATTTTAAGTCTTTTCTCATTGTTAACAAAAGGCTTCATAGCAGACCTTAATATTAACCTTTAATGTTGTAATTGGACCAGGTGTTATATTACCTTGTAATAGTGTACCCTACCAAAGGAAATAATTATAGACCCCATAGGGGGTACACAGCGTGACCCCGAATTTTACTCTTTTTGTATATCTAAAACAGTTCATTTTTCAATGTTAAGAAAAATTCCTCCTATCAGACCTTAATATTAACCTTTAATGTTGTAATTGGACCAGGTGTTATATTACCTTGTACTAGAGTACCCTACTAAAGGAAATAATTATAGACCCAATAGGGGGTACACAGTGTGACCCCGAATTTTACTGTTTTTGTATATCTAAAATAGTGATGCGAGAAGCTTTATTTCGCAGAAATTCGCCTTCTGAATAGCTTTTATACGGAGAAATTCTAAGTCTTTTTTCAAGAGAAATGAATTTTCTATGTATGTATATCTCAAAAAGTGTTGCGAGAAGCTTTATTTTGAAGAAATTCGCCTTCTGAAAAGCTTTTATACGCAGAAAGTCTTTTCTCAATGTGAAGAAATTGGGCCCGCCGCGCAGATGAGGCTTTCCACGGGAAGGCTCCGACGCTGGTCCCCGTACCGGACCGGACTGTATTTCCGGCAGAGGCGCTTCGGATACCGCAGGAGCCGGGTTGCTTTTACGAGAGAAATAAATTTTCTATGTATGTATGTATACCTCAAAAAGTGTTGGGAGAAGCTTTATTTTGAGGAAATTCGCCTTCCGAAAAGCGTTAATACGAAAAAATTCTACGTCTTTTCTCAATGTTAACAAAGCCTCCTATCAGACCTTAATATTGACCCTTAATATTTTTAGTGGACCAGGTGTTATATTACCTTGTACTAGTGTACCCTACCAAAGGAAATAATTATAGACACCATAGGGGGTACCCAGCGTGACCCCGCATTTTACTATGTATTTATACCTAAAACAGTGCATTTTTCAATGTTAAGAAAAATGCCTCCTATCAGACCTTAATATTAACCTTTAATGTTGTAATTGGACCAGGTGTTATATTACCTTGTACTCGTGTACCCTACCAAAGGAAAAAATTATAGACCCCATAGGGGGTACACAGCGTGACCCCGAATTTTACTGTTTTTGTATATCTCCAAAAGTGTTGCGAGAAGCTTTATTTCGCAGAAATTCGCCTCCTCAATAGCTCTTATACGCAGAAATTCGAAGTCCATTCTCAATATTAACAAAGCCTCCTATCAGACCTTAATATTAACCTTTAATGTTTTAGTTGGACCAGGTGTTGTATTACCTTGCACTAGTGTACCCTACCAAAGGAAATAATTTTTGAGCCCATAGGGGGTACACGGTGGGACCCCGCACTTTACTATGTATATATATATATAAAACGGGTATTTTTCATGAATCTTTTTCATGAAAAATAAATTTCACACATTTTGCACTTCATTATGTAACATTCTTATGATGCAGTCCTTAAAACATATTAATCGTTTTTAGGAAAATAAAGCTATCGAATATATAATTTTACTGTCATCCATTCATTATTTAAATCTGTTGATTAAAAATTGGATATTTTTTATAATCAACCTTAAAAAATTTAAACAAAAAATGTAAATAATGCACCAAAAGATTACATTGTTTTATGAATCAATTTTTGCACAGAAAATTATATTACTTTACTTTTTTTTCAACATCATTATTATTTAAAGAATACATTTAAAATAAAAAATAATACATCCTTTTAATATTACATAATGAAATCTTTTCCTGCTGAAAAAATAAACCATATAAAGCAAATATTTCTTAACATTCAATCCATACAAAGATACTAAAGGTTGAAAAATTTTTTATTTACAATAATGCTGATAAACTGTACAAAAATAAAGATTTTTGTACTATATTAAAAAATGCAATACTCATAAATAAATAATAAGGTGCTAAACAAAACTGACAAACATAAAAATTACAGTTTATTTTTTATTTTCTCCTTTGTAACTCGAACAGCACCCAGGCACACAGCATGATCGTGGCATCTGCGAAAAAAAAAAAAAAAAAAAAACATTGAGCATGTTCCATTTATTTGCAAAAAAATAAATATCTAATTTGATATGAATTTTTTAAAAAAATTGAAAAATGGAAGAAAAAAAAAAAAACTCAATTGTATATATTTCCAATTGAAAAGGCATCTAAAATTATAAATTAAATCTCAAGTGTGCATTATAATTTTAGAAATAGCTTTAACAAATTTATAACACATGGGTCAAGCTAATGCTCGAAAAGTAAGAAATAAAAAAATAAGTACATGAAACAGATTCAAAATATCATGACAAAATAGTCACATAATTTGTTTTAAAATAGTCACTTTCTGCAACTAAAATGGTGTAAACATATCTTATTGCTTTTCATACTTATTTCATGCAAAATTAAAAACAAAACTAGTTCCAGTAATAGCTTTTATAGTCAGTGATATCTTTTTTTAATGAAATTTATTTATTACAAGTAAAAAAAATAAATTTTAAAGACTATTTATTTATATATTGTAAAAACAAGAATAACAGAATTACGGCTTAATGTCAGTTAATTTTTTAGATAGACAATTAAACCTATGGATATTAGTGCAGTAGATAATATCTCTTCATAGCATATAAGGCGTAAAATAATTGAAGAAAAAAAATTTTACAAGTTGAATAAGTTTAAAAAAGACATATGACTTCATACGCATAATGTTTCAAAATAAACTAAAGACGCAAAGTAAAATTAAAAATATATTTAAAAATTTTGCAAAAATACAAAAAGTCATAGCCCATCATAAAATAATACGTATGTTCAATCTATTGAAATTAGTTTTTATTATTTTCATTAAAAAATTATTTTATTGTTTTCACAGTCATTTATAGTACAATCCTATGTGTTAGTCTTCATAAAATATATATAGATTTCCAAAATATTTGCTCAGTAAAACAAAATTAAAATTATGTGTATTTCTAGTTTTACTTTATTGTGTATTTAAATTATTTATTATTATATTATTATTTTTTAATGTTGTTCGTAAAAAAAATGTCAGGTAATTGAAAGAAAAGCAAAACAGTAATATAAGATTTATGTTTACAAAATGCTTCAAACCTAAACTAATATGCAAATCAAAATAAAGCTGCAATGTAATTTGAAAAACATTAAAATTTAAAATGTAAATAAAATCAGGTGTTAAGTTAGTAATCAGAAAATTTATAAATTTTTTAAAACTGAAAATAGACTAATTAAAAAAAATTAAACAGCAATTGGCAATTGGTCATGGTGTTTAAAACACTTTTATACACACTGATAGATACTTGCTATTTATTTTATATGTTAGGTAAATACTCAATAGAAAATACTTAAGAATTAAGTAAGACCTGATGTTTATATAATGTTTCAAACCAAAACAAATGGAAAATCAGAACTAAAACTACAGTATAATTTAAAAAACATAAATCAAAATTTTGTATATGTGAGTATAATCTGTGTTTCAAGAATTTAAAATGAGAAAAAGTGTACTAATAATTCAAAACTGAAAACAAAAAAGCAATTGTTTTTATATGCGTGTGTAAATAATTAAATTTATAGGTACTAGACCTTAGTAGATATTGATGCATCAAGCATTCCCTAAGCCTACTATATTACAAGCCTGGTAACAAATAAAAAAATTTAATAAAAGATACTTAATAATAAAATATGACTTCATCTTTGCTTAATCTACCAAATCAAATTAAAGAATTTTTAAAAATTTGAATTAAACAAAAAACTATAACAATTATTCAAGACTGAAAATTTAAATTAAAAATTCAAATATTTAACATTTTATATATTTAATTTATAAAAATCAATTGAGAGAAACTTATGCAAATATTATTGATACTTATTCATTACTATGTTAAATGTCAGATAATTATAAAAAAAATCAACTTAATACTAAAACTACAATTCAAAACAAAGATGCTATGTAATTTTAAAAACACATATTAAAGTCTTAAAGGAAGGTAAAATCAGTCTTCCAAAAATTTTAATCTGAAAAATTAAACTAATTATTTAAGACTAAAATTAGAAGAAGAAAATTTATTAAAAATTATTTTAGCATATATGTAAATAGATAAGTATATGCATAAGTATTATTGCTTGATCTTCAATATTACACGCAAGATTAGTAAAAAAGCATGACATATAACCTCATGTTTACATTATGTTTCAAAGTAGAACTATTTGTTATTAACATAACAGCTATTCGTCATTGATATGTAGATAAATAAGATATTCAACAGAAATGTACTGTAAATTTTGTTTGTACTTAATATATTACAAACAATAAAATATACATTATTATGGAGTGATTATAATCGATACGATGTTAATTTAAACGTTAAATTTTATTAAAACAGCACACAATTTCCAATTAATACATTAGAAGAAACATTTTAAAGTATTTAAATAAGATAAAGTGAACTTACTTCTCAAAAGGTTTGCTTTTCAAAGATAAACACTTTTCAAATAGGTCGCTTCCAATCGGTTAAAATGGCTAACACTGTCCGCTGTCTTTCTTTTTGACCGCTTGTCCTTCGTCAGCTTAAAATCTAACCCCCAGAGAGTGACGTCACAACTAGAGAGTAGAAGCAATATTTCGGCTTGTACACCCTATCTAGGAGGCTTTGATGGTACCCTATTTTGGTACCGAGTTTGAGATTTATAGCTTAATATTAAAGCGAGTTATGTGGTCTTGAAAACTTACCCGTACATGCCTATTTTATGTTATTTTTTATTCCATTACGCGTTCTTTAACGAAGAAAGAGGATTGTTTTTATACAGAGAACATATTAGGCAGGCCAAACTATCGAAAATATTGTAAATAATATGAATAAATTAATTTAAATTGATTTTTCCTATTTTTAAGCTCTGTTCTCACTTTCCCGAACTTAAAAAAATTATTTTTCATATATAGTTCCTTCTAAAATATAGAAAAAGACATTAAATGAATAATATAATGTAAAATGAACAATAGAAAAAAAAATAAACAAA
The DNA here is from genome assembly GCA_949128135.1 of Parasteatoda lunata. Classification (NCBI taxonomy): domain Eukaryota; kingdom Metazoa; phylum Arthropoda; class Arachnida; order Araneae; family Theridiidae; genus Parasteatoda; species Parasteatoda lunata. Next base: position 109,643,487 of record OX421973.1, read on the forward strand.
TTTTAAAAATTGTCCACACTGGGATTCGAACCCGCACCGTCTCGCTCAGCTGCTATCACGCTATCCGCTCCACCACGATTACACGGTCAGCGAGCTACTTCATGGCTTCAAAAGCAATCTCGCGGTCAATTCAACGATGTACTTTGGGGGCCCATTGCGACCCTCCTAATTAAGCTATAAATATTTCCTTAGGCACAGGGGTTGGGGACATGGTACCCTATTTTGGTACCGAGTTTGAGATTTATAGCTTAATATTAAAGCGAGTTATGTGGTCTTGAAAACTTACCCGTACATGCCTATTTTATGTTATTTTTTATTCCATTACGCGTTCTTTAACGAAGAAAGAGGATTGTTTTTATACAGAGAACATATTAGGCAGGCCAAACTATCGAAAGTATTGTAAATAATATGAATAAATTAATTTTAATTGATTTTTCCTATTTTTAAGCTCTGTTCTCACTTTCCCGAACTTAAAAAAATTCTTTTTCATATATAGTTCCTTCTAAAATATAGAAAAAGACATTAAATGAATAATATAATGTAAAATTAACAATAGAAAAAAAAAATAAACAAATTTTAAAAATTGTCCACACTGGGATTCGAACCCGCACCGACTCGCTCAGCTGCTATCACGCTATCCGCTCCACCACGATTACACGGTCAGCGAGCTACTTCATGGCTTCAAAAGCAATCTCGCGGTCAGTTTAACGATGTACTTTGGGGGCCCATTGCGACCCTCCTAACTAAGCTATAAATATTTCCTTAGGCACAGGGGTTGGGGGCATGGTACCCTATTTTGGTACCGAGTTTGAGATTTATAGCTTAATATTAAAGCGAGTTATGTGGTCTTGAAAACTTACCCGTACATGCCTATTTTATGTTATTTTTTATTCCATTACGCGTTCTTTAACGAAGAAAGAGGATTGTTTTTATACAGAGAACATATTAGGCAGGCCAAACTATCGAAAATATATTAAATAATATGAATAAATTAATTTTAATTGATTTTTCCTATTTTTAAGCTCTGTTCTCACTTTCCCGAACTTAAAAAAATTATTTTTCATATATAGTTCCTTCTAAAATATAGAAAAAGACATTAAATGAATAATATAATGTATAATTAACAATAGAAAAAAAAAATTTAAAAATTGTCCACACTGGGATTCGAACCCGCACCGTCTCGCTCAGCTGCTATCACGCTATCCGGTCCACCACGATTACACGGTCAGCGGGCTACTTCATGGCTTCAAAAGCAATCTCGCGGTCAGTTTAACGATGTACTTTGGGGGCCCATTGCGACCCTCCTAATTAAGCTATAAATATTTCCTTAGGTGCCTATTTTATGTTATTTTTTATTCCATTACGCGTTCTTTAACGAAGAAAGAGAATTGTTTTTATACAGAGAACATATTAGGCAGGCCAAACTATCGAAAGTATTGTAAATAATATGAATAAATTAATTTTAATTGATTTTTCCTGTTTTTAAGCTCTGTTCTCTCTTTCCCGAACTTAAAAAAATTATTTTTCATATATAGTTCCTTCTAAAATATAGAAAAAGACATTAAATGAATAATATCTTTCAGCGAGTTATGTGGTTATGTGGTTATGTCCTAATGTAAAATTAACAATAGAAAAAAAAATAAACACATTTTCAAAATTGTCCACACTGGGATTCGAACCCGCACCGTCTCGCTCAGCTGCTATCACGCTATCCGCTCCGACACGATTACACGGTCAGCGAGCTACTTCATGGCTTCAAAAGCAATCTCGCGGTCAGTTTAACGATGTACTTTGGGGGCCCATTGCGACCCTCCTAATTAAGCTATAAATATTTCCTTAAGCACAGGGGTTGGGGAAGTGGTACCCTATTTTGGTACCGAGTTTGAGATTTATAGCTTAATATTAAAGCGAGTTATGTGGTCTTGAAAACTTACCCGTACATGCCTATTTTATGTTATTTTTTATTCCATTACGCATTCTTTAACGAAGAAAGAGGATTGTTTTTATACAGAGAACATATTAGGCAGGCCAAACTATCGAAAGTATTGTAAATAATATGAATAAATTAATTTTAATTGATTTTTCCTGTTTTTAAGCTCTGTTCTCACTTTCCGGAACTTAAAAAAATTATTTTTCATATATAGTTCCTTCTAAAATATAGAAAAAGACATTAAATGAATAATATAATGTAAAATTAACAATAGAAAAAAAAATAAACAAATTTTAAAAATTGTCCACACTGGGATTCGAACCCGCACCGTCTCGCTCAGCTGCTATCACGCTATCCGCTCCACCACGATTACACGGTCAGCGAGCTACTTCAAGGCTTCAAAAGCAATCTCGCGGTCAGTTTAACGATGTACTTTGGGGGCCCATTGCGACCCTCCTATTTAAGCTATAAATATTTCCTTAGGCACAGGGGTTGGGGGCATGGTACCCTATTTTGGTACCGAGTTTGAAATTTATCGCTTAATATTAAAGCGAGTTATGTGGTCTTGAAAACTTACCCGTACATGCCTATTTTATGTTATTTTTTATTCCATTACGCGTTCTTTAACGAAGAAAGAGGATTGTTTTTATACAGAGAACATATTAGGCAGGCCAAACTATCGAAAGTATTGTAAATAATATGAATAAATTAATTTTAATTGATTTTTCCTGTTTTTAAGCTCTGTTCTCACTTTCCCGAACTTAAAAAAATTATTTTTCATATATAGTTCCTTCTAAAATATAGAAAAAGACATTAAATGAATAATATAATGTAAAATTAACAATAGAAAAAAAATAAACAAATTTTAAAAATTGTCCACACTGGGATTCGAACCCGCACCGTCTCGCTCAGCTGCTATCACGCTATCCGCTCCACCACGATTACACGGTCAGCGAGCTACTTCATGGCTTCAAAAGCAATCTCGCGGTCTGTTCAACGATGTACTTTGGGGGCCCACTGCGACCCTCCTAATTAAGCTATAAATATTTCCTTAGGCACAGGGGTTGGGGGCATGGTACCCTATTTTGGAACCGAGTTTGAGATTTATAGCTTAATATTAAAGCGAGTTATGTGGTCTTGAAAACTTACCCGTACATGCCTATTTTATGTTATTTTTTATTCCATTACGCGTTCTTTAACGAAGAAAGAGGATTGTTTTTATACAGAGAACATATTAGGCAGGCCAAACTATCGAAAATATTGTAAATAATATGAATAAATTAATTTTAATTGATTTTTCCTATTTTTAAGCTCTGTTCTCACTTTCCCGAACTTAAAAAAATTATTTTTCATATATAGTTCCTTCTAAAATATAGAAAAAGACATTAAATGAATAATATAATGTAAAATTAACAATAGAAAAAAAAATAAACAAATTTTAAAAATTGTCCACACTGGGATTCGAACCCGCACCGTCTCGCTCAGCCGCTATCACGCTATCCGCTCCACCACGATTACACGGTCAGCGAGCTACTTCATGGCTTCAAAAGCAATCTCGCGGTCAGTTCAACGATGTACTTTGGGGGCCCATTGCGACCCTACTAATTAAGCTATAAATATTTCCTTAGGCGCAGGGGTTGGGGGCATGGTACCCTATTTTGGTACCGAGTTTGAGATTTATAGTTTCATATTAAAGCGAGTTATGTGGTCTTGAAAACTTACCCGTTCATGCCTATTTTATGTTATTTTTTATTCCATTACGCGTTCTTTAACGAAGAAAGAGGATTGTTTTTATACAGAGAACATATTAGGCAGGCCAAACTATCGAAAGTATTGTAAATAATATGAATAAATTAATTTTAATTGATTTTTCCTGTTTTTAAGCTCTGTTCTCACTTTCCCGAACTTAAAAAAATTATTTTTCATATATAGTTCCTTCTAAAATATAGAAAAAGACATTAAATGAATAATATAATGTAAAATTAACAATAGAAAAAAAAATAAACAAATTTTAAAAATTGTCCACACTGGGATTCGAACCCGCACCGTCTCGCTCAGCTGCTATCACGCTATCCGCTCCACCACGATTACACGGTCAGCGAGCTACTTCATGGCTTCAAAAGCAATCTCGCGGTCAGTTTAACGATGTACTTTGGGGGCCCATTGCGACCCTCCTAATTAAGCTATAAATATTTCCTAAGGCACAGGGGTTGGGGGCATGGTACCCTATTTTGGTACCGAGTTTGAGATTTATAGCTTAATATTAAAGCGAGTTATGTGGTCTTGAAAACTTACCCGTACATACCTATTTTATGTTATTTTTTATTCCATTACGCGTTCTTTAACGAAGAAAGAGGATTGTTTTTATACAGAGAACATATTAGGCAGGCCAAACTATCGAAAATATTGTAAATAATATGAATAAATTAGTTTTAATTGATTTTTCCTATTTTTAAGCTCTGTTCTCACTTTCCCGAACTTAAAAAAATTATTTTTCATATATAGTTCCTTCTAAAATATAGAAAAAGACATTAAATGATTAATATAATGTAAAATTAACAATAGAAAAAAAATAAACAAATTTTAAAAATTGTCCACACTGGGATTCGAACCCGCACCGTCTCGCTCAGCTGCTATCACGCTATCCGCTCCACCACGATTACACGGTCAGCGAGCTACTTCATGGCTTCAAAAGCAATCTCGCGGTCAGTTCAACGATGTACTTTGGGGGCCTACTGCGACCCTCCTAATTAAGCTATAAATATTTCCTTAGGCACAGGGGTTGGGGGCATGGTACCCTATTTTGGAACCGAGTTTGAGATTTATAGCTTAATATTAAAGCGAGTTATGTGGTCTTGAAAACTTACCCGTACATGCCTATTTTATGTTATTTTTTATTCCATTACGCGTTCTTTAACGAAGAAAGAGGATTGTTTTTATACAGAGAACATATTAGGCAGGCCAAACTATCGAAAATATTGTAAATAATATGAATAAATTAATTTTAATTGATTATTCCTATTTTTAAGCTCTGTTCTCACTTTCCCGAACTTAAAAAAATTATTTTTCATATATAGTTCCTTCTAAAATATAGAAAAAGACATTAAATGAATAATATAATGTAAAATTAACAATAGAAAAAAAAACAAACAAATTTTAAAAATTGTCCACACTGGGATTCGAACCCGCACCGTCTCGCTCAGCCGCTATCACGCTATCCGCTCCACCACGATTACACGGTCAGCGAGCTACTTCATGGCTTCAAAAGCAATCTCGCGGTCAGTTCAACGATGTACTTTGGGGGCCCATTGCGACCCTACTAATTAAGCTATAAATATTTCCTTAGGCACAGGGGTTGGGGGCATGGTACCCTATTTTGGTACCGAGTTTGAGATTTATAGTTTCATATTAAAGCGAGTTATGTGGTCTTGAAAACTTACCCGTTCATGCCTATTTTATGTTATTTTTTATTCCATTACGCGTTCTTTAACGAAGAAAGAGGATTGTTTTTATACAGAGAACATATTAGGCAGGCCAAACTATCGAAAGTATTGTAAATAATATGAATAAATTAATTTTAATTGATTTTTCCTGTTTTTAAGCTCTGTTCTCACTTTCCCGAACTTAAAAAAATTATTTTTCATATATAGTTCATTCTAAAATATAGAAAAAGATATTAAATGAATAATATAATGTAAAATTAACAATAGAAAAAAAAATAAACAAATTTTAAAAATTGTCCACACTGGGATTCGAACCCGCACCGTCTCGCTCAGCTGCTATCACGTTATCCGCTCCACCACGATTACACGGTCAGCGAGCTACTTCATGGCTTCAAAAGCAATCTCGCGGTCAGTTTAACGATGTACGTTGGGGGCCCATTGCGACCCTCCTAATTAAGCTATAAATATTTCCTTAGGCACAGGGGTTGGGGGCTTCGTACCCTATTTTGGTACCGAGTTTGAGATTTATAGCTTAATATTAAAGCGAGTTATGTGGTCTTGAAAACTTACCCGTACATGCCTATTTTATGTTATTTTTTATTCCATTACGCGTTCTTTAACGAAGAAAGAGGATTGTTTTTATACAGAGAACATATTAGGAGAACATATTAGGCAGGCCAAACTATCGAAAATATTGTAAATAATATGAATAAATTAATTTTAATTGATTTTTCCTGTTTTTAAGCTCTGTTCTCACTTTCCCGAACTTAAAAAAATTATTTTTCATATATAGTTCCTTCTAAAATATAGAAAAAGACATTAAATGAATAATATAATGTAAAATTAACAATAGAAAAAAAAATAAACAAATTTTAAAAATTGTCCACACTGGGATTCGAACCCGCACCGTCTCGCTCAGCTGCTATCACGCTATCCGCTCCACCACGATTACACGGTCAGCGAGCTACTTCATGGCTTCAAAAGCAATCTCGCGGTCAGTTTAACGATGTACTTTGGGGGCCCATTGCGACCCTCCTAATTAAGCTATAAATATTTCCTTAGGTGCCTATTTTATGTTATTTTTTATTCCATTACGCGTTCTTTAACGAAGAAAGAGGATTGTTTTTATACAGAGAACATATTAGGCAGGCCAAACTATCGAAAGTATTGTTAATAATATGAATAAATTAATTTTAATTGATTTTTCCTGTTTTTAAGCTCTGTTCTCACTTTCCCGTACTTAAAAAAATTATTTTTCATATATAGTTCCTTCTAAAATATAGAAAAAGACATTAAATGAATAATGTCTTTCAGCGAGTTATGTGGTTATGTGGTTATGTCTTAATGTAAAATTAACAATAGAAAAAAAAATAAACACATTTTAAAAATTGTCCACACTGGGACTCGAACCCACACCGTCTCGCTCAGCTGCTATCACGCTATCCGCTCCACCACGATTACACGGTCAGCGAGCTACTTCATGGCTTCAAAAGCAATCTCGCGGTCAGTTTAACGATGTACTTTGGGGGCCCATTGCGACCCTCCTAATTAAGCTATAAATATTTCCTTAGGCACAGGGGTTGGGGACATGGTACCCTATTTTGGTACCGAGTTTGAGATTTATAGCTTAATATTAAAGCGAGTTATGTGGTCTTGAAAACTTACCCGTACATGCCTATTTTATGTTATTTTTTATTCCATTACGCGTTCTTTAACGAAGAAAGAGGATTGTTTTTATACAGAGAACATATTAGGCAGGCCAAACTATCGAAAATATTGTAAATAATATGAATAAATTAATTTTAATTGATTTTTCCTATTTTTAAGCTCTGTTCTCACTTTCCCGAACTTAAAAAAATTATTTTTCATATATAGTTCCTTCTAAAATATAGAAAAAGACATTAAATGAATAATATAATGTAAAATTAACAATAGAAAAAAAAATAAACAAATTTTAAAAATTGTCTACTCTGGGATTCGAACCCGCACCGTCTCGCTCAGCTGCTATCACGCTATCCGCTCCACCACTGTTACACGGTCGGCGAGCTACTTCATTGCTTCAAAAGCAATCTCGCGGTCAGTTCAACGATGTACTTTGGGGGCCCATTGCGACCCTCCTAATTAAGCTATAAATATTTCCTTAGGCACAGGGGTTGGGGGCATGGTACCCTATTTTGGTACCGAGTTTAAGATTTATAGCTTAATATTAAAGCGAGTTATGTGGTCTTGAAAACTTACCCGTACATGCCTATTTTATGTTATTTTTTATTCCATTACGCGTTCTTTAACGAAGAAAGAGGATTGTTTTTATACAGAGAACATATTAGGCAGGCCAATCTATCGAAAGTATTGTAAATAATATGAATAAATTAATTTTAATTGATTTTTCCTGTTTTTAAGCTCTGTTCTCACTTTCCCGAACTTAAAAAAATTATTTTTCATATATAGTTCCTTCTAAAATATAGAAAAAGACATTAAATGAATAATATAATGTAAAATTAACAATAGAAAAAAAAATAAACAAATTTTAAAAATTGTCCACACTGGGATTCGAACCCGCACCGTCTTGCTCAGCTGCTATCACGCTATCCGCTCCACCACGATTACACGGTCAGCGAGCTACTTCATGGCTTCAAAAGCAATCTCGCGGTCAGTTTAACGATGTACTTTGGGGGCCCATTGCGACCCTCCTAATTAAGCTATAAATATTTCCTTAGGTGCCTATTTTATGTTATTTTTTATTCCATTACGCGTTCTTTAACGAAGAAAGAGGATTGTTTTTATACAGAGAACATATTAGGCAGGCCAAACTATCGAAAGTATTGTTAATAATATGAATAAATTAATTTTAATTGATTTTTCCTGTTTTTAAGCTCTGTTCTCACTTTCCCGTACTTAAAAAAATTATTTTTCATATATAGTTCCTTCTAAAATATAGAAAAAGACATTAAATGAATAATGTCTTTCAGCGAGTTATGTGGTTATGTGGTTATGTCTTAATGTAAAATTAACAATAGAAAAAAAAATAAACACATTTTAAAAATTGTCCACACTGGGACTCGAACCCACACCGTCTCGCTCAGCTGCTATCACGCTATCCGCTCCACCACGATTACACGGTCAGCGAGCTACTTCATGGCTTCAAAAGCAATCTCGCGGTCAGTTTAACGATGTACTTTGGGGGCCCATTGCGACCCTCCTAATTAAGCTATAAATATTTCCTTAGGCACAGGGGTTGGGGACATGGTACCCTATTTTGGTACCGAGTTTGAGATTTATAGCTTAATATTAAAGCGAGTTATGTGGTCTTGAAAACTTACCCGTACATGCCTATTTTATGTTATTTTTTATTCAATTACGCGTTCTTTAACGAAGAAAGAGGATTGTTTTTATACAGAGAACATATTAGGCAGGCCAAACTATCGAAAATATTGTAAATAATATGAATAAATTAATTTTAATTGATTTTTCCTATTTTTAAGCTCTGTTCTCACTTTCCCGAACTTAAAAAAATTATTTTTCATATATAGTTCCTTCTAAAATATAGAAAAAGACATTAAATGAATAATATAATGTAAAATGAACAATAGAAAAAAAAATAAACAAATTTTAAAAATTGTCCACACTGGGATTCGAACCCGCACCGTCTCGCTCAGCTGCTATCACGCTATCCGCTCCACCACGATTACACGGTCAGCGAGCTACTTCATGGCTTCAAAAGCAATCTCGCGGTCAGTTTAACGATGTACTTTGGGGGCCCATTGCGACCCTCCTAATTAAGCTATAAATATTTCCTTACGCACAGGGTTTGGGGGCATGGTACCCTATTTTGGTACCGAGTTTGAGATTTATAGCTTAATATTAAATCGAGTTATGTGGTCTTGAAAACTTACCCGTACATGCCTATTTTATGTTATTTTTTATTCCATTACGCGTTCTTTAACGAAGAAAGAGGATTGTTTTTATACAGAGAACATATTAGGCAGGCCAAACTATCGAAAATATTGTAAATAATATGAATAAATTAATTTTAATTGATTTTTCCTATTTTTAAGCTCTGTTCTCACTTTCCCGAACTTAAAAAAATTATTTTTCATATATAGTTCCTTCTAAAATATAGAAAAAGACATTAAATGAATAATATAATATAAATTAACAATAGAAAAAAAAAATAAACAAATTTTAAAAATTGTCCACACTGGGATTCGAACCCGCACCGTCTCGCTTAGCTGCTATCACGCTATCCGCTCCACCACGATTACACGGGTAGCGAGCTACTTCATGGCTTCAAAAGCAATCTCGCGGTCAGTTTAACGATGTACTTTGGGGGCCCATTGCGAACCTCCTAATTAAGCTATAAATATTTCCTTAGGTGCCTATTTTATGTTATTTTTTATTCCATTACGCGTTCTTTAACGAAGAAAGAGGATTGTTTTTATACAGAGAACATATTAGGCAGGCCAAACTATCGAAAGTATTGTTAATAATATGAATAAATTAATTTTAATTGATGTTTCCTGTTTTTAAGCTCTGTTCTCACTTTCCCGAACTTAAAAAAATTATTTTTCATATATAGTTCCTTCTAAAATATAGAAAAAGACATTAAATGAATAATGTCTTTCAGCGAGTTATGTGGTTATGTGGTTATGTCTTAATGTAAAATTAACAATAGAAAAAAAATAAACACATTTTAAAAATTGTCCACACTGGGACTCGAACCCGCACCGTCTCGCTCAGCTGCTATCACGCTATCCGCTCCACCACGATTACACGGTCAGCGAGCTACTTCATGGCTTCAAAAGCAATCTCGCGGTCAGTTTAACGATGTACTTTGGGGGCCCATTGCGACCCTCCTAATTAAGCTATAAATATTTCCTTAGGCACAGGGGTTGGGGACATGGTACCCTATTTTGGTACCGAGTTTGAGATTTATAGCTTAATATTAAAACGAGTTATGTGGTCTTGAAAACTTACCCGTACATGCCTATTTTATGTTATTTTTTATTCCATTACGCGTTCTTTAACGAAGAAAGAGGATTGTTTTTATACAGAGAACATATTAGGCAGGCCAAACTATCGAAAATATTGTAAATAATATGAATAAATTAATTTTAATTGATTTTTCCTATTTTTAAGCTCTGTTCTCACTTTCCCGAACTTAAAAAAATTATTTTTCATATATAGTTCCTTCTAAAATATAGAAAAAGACATTAAATGAATAATATAATGTAAAATTAACAATAGAAAAAAAAAAAAACCAATTTTAAAAATTGTCCACACTGGGATTCGAACCCGCACCGTCTCGCTCAGCTGCTATCACGCTATCCGCTCCACCACGATTACACGGTCAGCGAGCTACTTCATGGCTTCAAAAGCAATCTCGCGGTCAGTTCAACGATGTACTTTGGGGGCCCATTGCGACCCTCCTAATTAAGCTATAAATATTTCCTTAGGCACAGGGGTTGGGGGCATGGTACCCTATTTTGGTACCGAGTTTGAGATTTATAAGTTAATATTAAAGCAAGTTATGTGGTCTTGAAAACTTACCCGTACATGCCTATTTTATGTTATTTTTTATTCCATTACGCGTTCTTTAACGAAGAAAGAGGATTGTTTTTATACAGAGAACATATTAGGCAGGCCAAACTATCGAAAGTATTGTAAATAATATGAATAAATTAATTTTAATTGATTTTTCCTGTTTTTAAGCTCTGTTCTCACTTTCCGGAACTTAAAAAAATTATTTTTCATATATAGTTCCTTCTAAAATATAGAAAAAGACATTAAATGAATAATATAATGTAAAATTAACAATAGAAAAAAAAATAAACCAATTTTAAAAATTGTCCACACTGGGATTCGAACCCGCACCGTCTCGCTCAGCTGCTATCACGCTATCCGCTCCACCACGATTACACGGTCAGCGAGCTACTTCATGGCTTCAAAAGCAATCTCGCGGTCAGTTCAACGATGTACTTTGGGGGCCCATTGCGACCCTCCTAATTAAGCTATAAATATTTCCTTAGGCACAGGGGTTGGGGGCATGGTACCCTATTTTGGTACCGAGTTTGAGATTTATAGGTTAATATTAAAGCAAGTTATGTGGTCTTGAAAACTTACCCGTACATGCCTATTTTATGTTATTTTTTATTCCATTACGCGTTCTTTAACGAAGAAAGAGGATTGTTTTTATACAGAGAACATATTAGGCAGGCCAAACTATCGAAAGTATTGTAAATAATATGAATAAATTAATTTTAATTGATTTTTCCTGTTTTTAAGCTCTGTTCTCACTTTCCGGAACTTAAAAAAATTATTTTTCATATATAGTTCCTTCTAAAATATAGAAAAAGACATTAAATGAATAATATAATGTAAAATTAACAATAGAAAAAAAAATAAACAAATTTTAAAAATTGTCTACTCTGGGATTCGAACCCGCACCGTCTCGCTCAGCTGCTATCACGCTATCCGCTCCACCACTGTTTCACGGTCGGCGAGCTACTTCATTGCTTCAAAAGCAATCTCGCGGTCAGTTCAACGATGTACTTTGGGGGCCCATTGCGACCCTCCTAATTAAGCTATAAATATTTCCTTAGGCACAGGGGTTGGGGGCATGGTACCCTATTTTGGTACCGAGTTTAAGATTTATAGCTTAATATTAAAGCGAGTTATGTGGTCTTGAAAACTTACCCGTACATGCCTATTTTATGTTATTTTTTATTCCATTACGCGTTCTTTAACGAAGAAAGAGGATTGTTTTTATACAGAGAACATATTAGGCAGGCCAAACTATCGAAAGTATTGTAAATAATATGAATAAATTAATTTTAATTGATTTTTCCTGTTTTTAAGCTCTGTTCTCACTTTCCCGAACTTAAAAAAATTATTTTTCATATATAGTTCCTTCTAAAATATAGAAAAAGACATTAAATGAATAATATAATGTAAAATTAACAATAGAAAAAAAAATAAACAAATTTTAAAAATTGTCCACACTGGGATTCGAACCCGCACCGTCTCTCTCAGCTGCTATCACGCTATCTGCTTCACCACGATTACACGGTCAGCGAGCTACTTCATGGCTTCAAAAGCAATCTCGCGGTCAGTTTAACGATGTACTTTGGGGGCCCATTGCGACCCTCCTAATTAAGCTATAAATATTTCCTTAGGCACAGGGATTGAGGGCATGGTACCCTATTTTGGTACCGAGTTTGAGATTTATAGCTTAATATTAAAGCGAGTTATGTGGTCTTGAAAACTAACCCGTACATGCCTATTACTATTTTATGTTACTTTTAATTCCATTACGCGTCTTTAACGAAGAAAGAGGATTGTTTTTATACAGAGAACATATTAGGCAGGCCAAACTATCGAAAGTATTGTAAATAATATGAATAAAATAATTTTAATTCATTTTTCCTGTTTTTAAGCTCTGTTCTCACTTTCCCGAACTTAAAAAAATTATTTTTCATAAAAAGTTCCTTCTAAAATATAGAAAAAGACATGAAATGAATAATATAATGGAAAATTAACAATAGAAAAAAAAATAAACAAATTTTAAAAATTGTCCACACTGGGACTCGAACCCGCACCGTCTCGCTCAGCTGCTATCACGCTATCCGCTCCACCACGATTACACGGTCAGCAAGCTACTTCATAGCTTCAAAAGCAATCTCGCGGTCAGTTTAACGATGTACTTTGGGGGCGCACTGCGACCCTCCTAATTAAGCTATAAATATTTCCTTAGGCACAGGAGTTGGGGGCATGGTACCCTATTTTGGTACCGAGTTTGAGATTTATAGCTTAATATTAAAGCGAGTTATGTGGTCTTGAAAACTTACCCGTACATGCCTATTTTATGTTATTTTTTATTCCATTACGCGTTCTTTAACGAAGAAAGAGGATTGTTTTTATACAGAGAACATATTAGGCAGGCCAAACTATCGAAAGTATTGTAAATAATATGAATAAATTAATTTTAATTGATTTTTCCTGTTTTTAAGCTCTGTTCTCACTTTCCGGAACTTAAAAAAATTATTTTTCATATATAGTTCCTTCTAAAATATAGAAAAAGACATTAAATGAATAATATAATGTAAAATTAACAATAGAAAAAAAAATAAACAAATTTTAAAAATTGTCTACTCTGGGATTCGAACCCGCACCGTCTCGCTCAGCTGCTATCACGCTATCCGCTCCACCACTATTACACGGTCGGCGAGCTACTTCATGGCTTCAAAAGCAATCTCGCGGTCAGTTCAACGATGTACTTTGGGGGCCCATTGCGACCCTCCTAATTAAGCTATAAATATTTCCTTAGGCACAGGGGTTGGGGGCATGGTACCCTATTTTGGTACCGAGTTTGAGATTTATAGCTTAATATTAAAGCGAGTTATGTGGTCTTGAAAACTTACCCGTACATGCCTATTTTATGTTATTTTTTATTCCATTACGCGTTCTTTAACGAAGAGAGAGGATTGTTTTTATACAGAGAACATATTAGGCAGGCCAAACTATCGAAAGTATTGTAAATAATATGAATAAATTAATTTTAATTGATTTTTCCTGTTTTTAAGCTCTGTTCTCACTTTCCGGAACTTAAAAAAATTATTTTTCATATATAGTTCCTTCTAAAATATAGAAAAAGACATTAAATGAATAATATAATGTAAAATTAACAATAGAAAAAAAAATAAACAAATTTTAAAAATTGTCTACACTGGGATTCGAACCCGCACCGTCTCGCTCAGCTGCTATCACGCTATCCGCTCCACCACGATTACACGGACAGCGAGCTACTTCATGGCTTCAAAAGCAATCTCGCGGTCAGTTTAACTATGTACATTGGGGGCCCATTGCGACCCTCCTAATTAAGCTATAAATATTTCCTTAGGCACAGGGGTTGGGGGCATGGTACCCTATTTTGGTACCGAGTTTAAGATTTATAGCTTAATATTAAAGCGAGTTATGTGGTCTTGAAAACTTACCCGTACATGCCTATTTTATGTTATTTTTTATTCCATTACGCGTTCTTTAACGAAGAAAGAGGATTGTTTTTATACAGAGAACATATTAGGCTGGCCAAACTATCGAAAGTATTGTAAATAATATGAATAAATTAATTTTAATTGATTTTTCCTGTTTTTAAGCTCTGTTCTCACTTTCCGGAACTTAAAAAAATTATTTTTCATATATAGTTCCTTCTAAAATATAGAAAAAGACATTAAATGAATAATATAATGTAAAATTAACAATAGAAAAAAAATAAACAAATTTTAAAAATTGTCTACACTGGGATTCGAACCCGCACCGTCTCGCTCAGCTGCTATCACGCTATCCGCTCCACCACGATTACACGGTCAGCGAGCTACTTCATGGCTTCAAAAGCAATCTCGCGGTCAGTTTAACTATGTACTTTGGGGGCCCATTGCGACCCTCCTAATTAAGCTATAAATATTTCCTTAGGCACAGGGGTTGGGGGCATGGTACCCTATTTTGGTACCGAGTTTAAGATTTATAGCTTAATATTAAAGCGAGTTATGTGGTCTTGAAAACTTACCCGTACATGCCTATTTTATGTTATTTTTTATTCCATTACGCGTTCTTTAACGAAGAAAGAGGATTGTTTTTATACAGAGAACATATTAGGCAGGCCAAACTATCGAAAGTATTGTAAATAATATGAATAAATTAATTTTAATTGATTTTTCCTGTTTTTAAGCTCTGTTCTCACTTTCCCGAACTTAAAAAAATTATTTTTCATATATAGTTCCTTCTAAAATATAGAAAAAGACATTAAATGAATAATATAATGTAAAATTAACAATAGAAAAAAAAATAAACAAATTTTAAAAATTGTCCACACTGGGATTCAAACCCGCACCGTCTCGCTCAGCTGCTATCACGCTATCCGCTCCATTACGATTACACGGTCAGCGAGCTACTTCATGGCTTCAAAAGCAATCTCGCGGTCAGTTTAACGATGTACTTTGGGGGCCCATTGCGACCCTCCTAATTAAGCTATAAATATTTCCTTAGGCACAGGGATTGGGGGCATGGTACCCTATTTTGGTACCGAGTTTGAGATTTATAGCTTAATATTAAAGCGAGTTATGTGGTCTTGAAAACTTACCCGTACATGCCTATTACTATTTTATGTTATTTTTTATTCCATTACGCGTCTTTAACGAAGAAAGAGGATTGTTTTTATACAGAGAACATATTAGGCAGGCCAAACTATCGAAAGTATTGTAAATAATATGAATAAAATAATTTAAATTGATTTTTCCTGTTTGTAAGCTCTGTTCTCACTTTCCCGAACTTAAAAAAATTATTTTTCATAAAAAGTTCCTTCTAAAATATAGAAAAAGACATGAAATGAATAATATAATGGAAAATTAACAATAGAAAAAAAAATAAACAAATTTTAAAAATTGTCCACACTGGGATTCGAACCCGCACCGTCTCGCTCAGCTGCTATCACGCTATCCGCTCCACCACGATTACACGGTCAGCAAGCTACTTCATGGCTTCAAAAGCAATCTCGCGGTCAGTTTAAAGATGTACTTTGGGGGCGCATTGCGACCCTCCTAATTAAGCTATAAATATTTCCTTAGGCACAGGAGTTGGGGGCATGGTACCCTATTTTGGTACCGAGTTTGAGATTTATAGCTTAATATTAAAGCGAGTTATGTGGTCTTGAAAACTTACCCGTACATGCCTATTACTATTTTATGTTATTTTTTATTCCATTACGCGTCTTTAACGAAGAAAGAGGATTGTTTTTATACAGAGAACATATTAGGCAGGCCAAACTATCGAAAGTATTGTAAATAATATGAATAAAATAATTTTAATTGATTTTTCCTGTTTTTAAGCTCTGTTCTCACTTTCCCGAACTTAAAAAAATTATTTTTCATAAAAAGTTCCTTCTAAAATATAGAAAAAGACATGAAATGAATAATATAATGGAAAATTAACAATAGAAAAAAAATAAACAAATTTTAAAAATTGTCCACACTGGGATTCGAACCCGCACCGTCTCGCTCAGCTGCTATCACGCTATCCGCTCCACCACGATTACACGGTCAGCAAGCTACTTCATGGCTTCAAAAGCAATCTCGCGGTCAGTTTAAAGATGTACTTTGGGCGCGCATTGCGACCCTCCTAATTAAGCTATAAATATTTCCTTAGGCACAGGAGTTGGGGGCATGGTACCCTATTTTGGTACCGAGTTTGAGATTTATAGCTTAATATTAAAGCGAGTTATGTGGTCTTGAAAACATACCCGTACATGCCTATTTTATGTTATTTTTTATTCCATTACGCGTTCTTTAACGAAGAAAGAGGATTTTTTTTATACAGAGAACATATTAGGCAGGCCAAACTATCGAAAATATTGTAAATAATATGAATAAATTAATTTTAATTGATTTTTCCTATTTTTAAGCTCTGTTCTCACTTTCCCGAACTTAAAAAAATTATTTTTCATATATAGTTCCTTCTAAAATATAGAAAAAGACATTAAATGAATAATATAATGTAAAATTAACAATAGAAAAAAAAATAAACAAATTTTAAAAATTGTCCACACTGGGATTCGAACCCGCACCGTCTCGCTCAGCTGCTATCACGCTATCCGCTCCACCACGATTACACGGTCAGCGAGCTACTTCATGGCTTCAAAAGCAATCTCGCGGTCAGTTCAACTATGTACTTTGGGGGCCCATTGCGACCCTCCTAATTAAGCTATAAATATTTCCTTAGGCACAGGGATTGGGGGCATGGTACCCTATTTTGGTACCGAGTTTGAGATTTATAGCTTAATATTAAAGCGAGTTATGTGGTCTTGAAAACTTACCCGTACATGCCTATTACTATTTTATGTTATTTTTTATTCCATTACGCGTCTTTAACGAAGAAAGAGGATTGTTTTTATACAGAGAACATATTAGGCAGGCCAAACTATCGAAAGTATTGTAAATAATATGAATAAAATAATTTTAATTGATTTTTCCTGTTTTTAAGCTCTGTTCTCACTTTCCCGAACTTAAAAAAATTATTTTTCATAAAAAGTTCCTTCTAAAATATAGAAAAAGACATGAAATGAATAATATAATGGAAAATTAACAATAGAAAAAAAAATAAACAAATTTTAAAAATTGTCCACACTGGGATTCGAACCCGCACCGTCTCGCTCAGCTGCTATCACGCTATCCGCTCCACCACGATTACACGGTCAGCAAGCTACTTCATGGCTTCAAAAGCAATCTCGCGGTCAGTTTAAAGATGTACTTTGGGGGCGCATTGCGACCCTCCTAATTAAGCTATAAATATTTCCTTAGGCACAGGAGTTGGGGGCATGGTACCCTATTTTGGTACCGAGTTTGAGATTTATAGCTTAATATTAAAGCGAGTTATGTGGTCTTGAAAACTTACCCGTACATGCCTATTACTATTTTATGTTATTTTTTATTCCATTACGCGTCTTTAACGAAGAAAGAGGATTGTTTTTATACAGAGAACATATTAGGCAGGCCAAACTATCGAAAGTATTGTAAATAATATGAATAAAATACTTTTAATTGATTTTTCCTGTTTTTAAGCTCTGTTCTCACTTTCCCGAACTTAAAAAAATTATTTTTCATAAAAAGTTCCTTCTAAAATATAGAAAAAGACATGAAATGAATAATATAATGGAAAATTAACAATAGAAAAAAAATAAACAAATTTTAAAAATTGTCCACACTGGGATTCGAACCCGCACCGTCTCGCTCAGCTGCTATCACGCTATCCGCTCCACCACGATTACACGGTCAGCAAGCTACTTCATGGCTTCAAAAGCAATCTCGCGGTCAGTTTAAAGATGTACTTTGGGTGCGCATTGCGACCCTCCTAATTAAGCTATAAATATTTCCTTAGGCACAGGAGTTGGGGGCATGGTACCCTATTTTGGTACCGAGTTTGAGATTTATAGCTTAATATTAAAGCGAGTTATGTGGTCTTGAAAACTTACCCGTACATGCCTATTTTATGTTATTTTTTATTCCATTACGCGTTCTTTAACGAAGAAAGAGGATTTTTTTTATACAGAGAACATATTAGGCAGGCCAAACTATCGAAAATATTGTAAATAATATGAATAAATTAATTTTAATTGATTTTTCCTATTTTTAAGCTCTGTTCTCACTTTCCCGAACTTAAAAAAATTATTTTTCATATATAGTTCCTTCTAAAATATAGAAAAAGACATTAAATGAATAATATAATGTAAAATTAACAATAGAAAAAAAAATAAACAAATTTTAAAAATTGTCCACACTGGGATTCGAACCCGCACCGTCTCGCTCAGCTGCTATCACGCTATCCGCTCCACCACGATTACACGGTCAGCGAGCTACTTCATGGCTTCAAAAGCAATCTCGCGGTCAGTTCAACTATGTACTTTGGGGGCCCATTGCGACCCTCCTAAATAAGCTATAAATATTTCCTTAGGCACAGGGGTTGGGGGCATGGTACCCTATTTTGGTACCGAGTTTGAGATTTATAGCTTAATATTAAAGCGAGTTATGTGGTCTTGAAAACTTACCCGTACATGCCAATTTTATGTTATTTTTTATTCCATTACGCGTTCTTTAACGAAGAAAGAGGATTGTTTTTATACAGAGAACATATTAGGCAGGCCAAACTATCGAAAGTATTGTAAATAATATGAATAAAATAATTTTAATTGATTTTTCCTGTTTTTAAGCTCTGTTCTCACTTTCCCGAACTTAAAAAAATTATTTTTCATAAAAAGTTCCTTCTAAAATATAGAAAAAGACATTAAATGAATAATATAATGTAAAATTAACAATAGAAAAAAAAATAAACAAATTTTAAAAATTGTCTACTCTGGGATTCGAACCCGCACCGTCTCGCTCAGCTGCTATCACGCTATCCGCTCCACCACGATTACACGGTCAGCAAGCTACTTCATGGCTTCAAAAGCAATCTCGCGGTCAGTTTAACGATGTACTTTGGGGGCGCACTGCGACCCTCCTAATTAGGCTATAAATATTTCCTTAGGCACAGGAGTTGGGGGCATGGTACCCTATTTTGGTACCGAGTTTGAGATTTATAGCTTAATATTAAAGCGAGTTATGTGGTCTTGAAAACTTACCCGTACATGCCTACTTTATGTTATTTTCTATTCCATTACGCGTTCTTTAACGAAGAAAGAGGATTGTTTTTATACAGAGAACATATTAGGCAGGCCAAACTATCGAAAATATTGTAAATAATATGAATAAATTAATTTTAATTGATTTTTCCTATTTTTAAGCTCTGTTCTCACTTTCCCGAACTTAAAAAAATTATTTTTCATATATAGTTCCTTCTAAAATATAGAAAAAGACATTAAATGAATAATATAATGTAAAATTAACAATAGAAAAAAAAAATAAACAAATTTTAAAAATTGTCCACACTGGGATTCGAACCAGCACCGTCTCGCTCAGCTGCTATCACGCTATCCGCTCCACCACGATTACACGGTCAGCGAGCTACTTCATGGCTTCAAAAGCAATCTCGCGGTCAGTTCAACGAAGTACTTTGGGGGCCCATTGCGACCCTCCTAAATAAGCTATAAATATTTCCTTAGGCACAGGGGTTGGGGGCATGGTACCCTATTTTGGTACCGAGTTTGAGATTTATAGCTTAATATTAAAGCGAGTTATGTGGTCTTGAAAACTTACCCGTACATGCCTATTTTATGTTATTTTTTATTCCATTACGCGTTCTTTAACGAAGAAAGAGGATTGTTTTTATACAGAGAACATATTAGGCAGGCCAAACTATCGAAAGTATTGTAAATAATATGAATAAATTAATTTTAATTGATTTTTCCTGTTTTTAAGCTCTGTTCTCACTTTCCGGAACTTAAAAAAATTATTTTTCATATATAGTTCCTTCTAAAATATAGAAAAAGACATTAAATGAATAATATAATGTAAAATTAACAATAGAAAAAAAAATAAACAAATTTTAAAAATTGTCTACTCTGGGATTCGAACCCGCACCGTCTCGCTCAGCTGCTATCACGCTATCCGCTCCACCACTATTACACGGTCGGCGAGCTACTTCATGGCTTCAAAAGCAATCTCGCGGTCAGTTCAACGATGTACTTTGGGGGCCCATTGCGACCCTCCTAATTAAGCTATAAATATTTCCTTAGGCACAGGGGTTGGGGGCATGGTACCCTATTTTGGTACCGAGTTTGAGATTTATAGCTTAATATTAAAGCGAGTTATGTGGTCTTGAAAACTTACCCGTACATGCCTATTTTATGTTATTTTTTATTCCATTACGCGTTCTTTAACGAAGAAAGAGGATTGTTTTTATACAGAGAACATATTAGGCAGGCCAAACTATCGAAAATATTGTAAATAATATGAATAAATTAATTTTAATTGATTTTTCCTATTTTTAAGCTCTGTTCTCACTTTCCCGAACTTAAAAAAATTATTTTTCATATATAGTTCCTTCTAAAATATAGAAAAAGACATTAAATGAATAATATAATGTAAAATTAACAATAGAAAAAAAAAATAAACAAATTTTAAAAATTGTCCACACTGGGATTCGAACCAGCACCGTCTCGCTCAGCTGCTATCACGCTATCCGCTCCACCACGATTACACGGTCAGCGAGCTACTTCATGGCTTCAAAAGCAATCTCGCGGTCAGTTCAACGAAGTACTTTGGGGGCCCATTGCGACCCTCCTAAATAAGCTATAAATATTTCCTTAGGCACAGGGGTTGGGGGCATGGTACCCTATTTTGGTACCGAGTTTGAGATTTATAGCTTAATATTAAAGCGAGTTATGTGGTCTTGAAAACTTACCCGTACATGCCTATTTTATGTTATTTTTTATTCCATTACGCGTTCTTTAACGAAGAAAGAGGATTGTTTTTATACAGAGAACATATTAGGCAGGCCAAACTATCGAAAGTATTGTAAATAATATGAATAAATTAATTTTAATTGATTTTTCCTGTTTTTAAGCTCTGTTCTCACTTTCCGGAACTTAAAAAAATTATTTTTCATATATAGTTCCTTCTAAAATATAGAAAAAGACATTAAATGAATAATATAATGTAAAATTAACAATAGAAAAAAAAATAAACAAATTTTAAAAATTGTCTACTCTGGGATTCGAACCCGCACCGTCTCGCTCAGCTGCTATCACGCTATCCGCTCCACCACTATTACACGGTCGGCGAGCTACTTCATGGCTTCAAAAGCAATCTCGCGGTCAGTTCAACGATGTACTTTGGGGGCCCATTGCGACCCTCCTAATTAAGCTATAAATATTTCCTTAGGCACAGGGGTTGGGGGCATGGTACCCTATTTTGGTACCGAGTTTGAGATTTATAGCTTAATATTAAAGCGAGTTATGTGGTCTTGAAAACTTACCCGTACATGCCTATTTTATGTTATTTTTTATTCCATTACGCGTTCTTTAACGAAGAAAGAGAATTGTTTTTATACAGAGAACATATTAGGCAGGCCAAACTATCGAAAGTATTGTAAATAATATGAATAAATTAATTTTAATTGATTTTTCCTGTTTTTAAGCTCTGTTCTCACTTTCCGGAACTTAAAAAAATTATTTTTCATATATAGTTCCTTCTAAAATATAGAAAAAGACATTAAATGAATAATATAATGTAAAATTAACAATAGAAAAAAAATAAACAAATTTTAAAAATTGTCTACACTGGGATTCGAACCCGCACCGTCTCGCTCAGCTGCTATCACGCTATCCGCTCCACCACGATTACACGGTCAGCGAGCTACTTCATGGCTTCAAAAGCAATCTCGCGGTCAGTTCAACGAAGTACTTTGGGGGCCCATTGCGACCCTCCTAAATAAGCTATAAATATTTCCTTAGGCACAGGGGTTGGGGGCATGGTACCCTATTTTGGTACCGAGTTTGAGATTTATAGCTTAATATTAAAGCGAGTTATGTGGTCTTGAAAACTTACCCGTACATGCCTATTTTATGTTATTTTTTATTCCATTACGCGTTCTTTAACGAAGAAAGAGGATTGTTTTTATACAGAGAACATATTAGGCAGGCCAAACTATCGAAAGTATTGTAAATAATATGAATAAATTAATTTTAATTGATTTTTCCTGTTTTTAAGCTCTGTTCTCACTTTCCGGAACTTAAAAAAATTATTTTTCATATATAGTTCCTTCTAAAATATAGAAAAAGACATTAAATGAATAATATAATGTAAAATTAACAATAGAAAAAAAAATAAACAAATTTTAAAAATTGTCTACTCTGGGATTCGAACCCGCACCGCCTCGCTCAGCTGCTATCACGCTATCCGCTCCACCACTATTACACGGTCGGCGAGCTACTTCATGGCTTCAAAAGCAATCTCGCGGTCAGTTCAACGATGTACTTTGGGGGCCCATTGCGACCCTCCTAATTAAGCTATAAATATTTCCTTAGGCACAGGGGTTGGGGGCATGGTACCCTATTTTGGTACCGAGTTTGAGATTTATAGCTTAATATTAAAGCGAGTTATGTGGTCTTGAAAACTTACCCGTACATGCCTATTTTATGTTATTTTTTATTCCATTACGCGTTCTTTAACGAAGAAAGAGAATTGTTTTTATACAGAGAACATATTAGGCAGGCCAAACTATCGAAAGTATTGTAAATAATATGAATAAATTAATTTTAATTGATTTTTCCTGTTTTTAAGCTCTGTTCTCACTTTCCGGAACTTAAAAAAATTATTTTTCATATATAGTTCCTTCTAAAATATAGAAAAAGACATTAAATGAATAATATAATGTAAAATTAACAATAGAAAAAAAATAAACAAATTTTAAAAATTGTCTACACTGGGATTCGAACCCGCACCGTCTCGCTCAGCTGCTATCACGCTATCCGCTCCACCACGATTACACGGTCAGCGAGCTACTTCATGGCTTCAAAAGCAATCTCGCGGTCAGTTTAACTATGTACATTGGGGGCCCATTGCGACCCTCCTAATTAAGCTATAAATATTTCCTTAGGCACAGGGGTTGGGGGCATGGTACCCTATTTTGGTACCGAGTTTAAGATTTATAGCTTAATATTAAAGCGAGTTATGTGGTCTTGAAAACTTACCCGTACATGCCTATTTTATGTTATTTTTTATTCCATTACGCGTTCTTTAACGAAGAAAGAGGATTGTTTTTATACAGAGAACATATTAGGCAGGCCAAACTATCGAAAGTATTGTAAATAATATGAATAAATTAATTTTAATTGATTTTTCCTGTTTTTAAGCTCTGTTCTCACTTTCCGGAACTTAAAAAAATTATTTTTCATATATAGTTCCTTCTAAAATATAGAAAAAGACATTAAATGAATAATATAATGTAAAATTAACAATAGAAAAAAAAATAAACAAATTTTAAAAATTGTTTACACTGGGATTCGAACCCGCACCGTCTCGCTCAGCTGCTATCACGCTATCCGCTCCACCACGATTACACGGTCAGCGAGCTACTTCATGGCTTCAAAAGCAATCTCGCGGTCAGTTTAACTATGTACTTTGGGGGCCCATTGCGACCCTCCTAATTAAGCTATAAATATTTCCTTAGGCACAGGGGTTGGGGGCATGGTACCCTATTTTGGTACCGAGTTTAAGATTTATAGCTTAATATTAAAGCGAGTTATGTGGTCTTGAAAACTTACCCGTACATGCCTATTTTATGTTATTTTTTATTCCATTACGCGTTCTTTAACGAAGAAAGAGGATTGTTTTTATACAGAGAACATATTAGGCAGGCCAAACTATCGAAAGTATTGTAAATAATATGAATAAATTAATTTTAATTGATTTTTCCTGTTTTTAAGCTCTGTTCTCACTTTCCCGAACTTAAAAAAATTATTTTTCATATATAGTTCCTTCTAAAATATAGAAAAAGACATTAAATGAATAATATAATGTAAAATTAACAATAGAAAAAAAATAAACAAATTTTAAAAATTGTCCACACTGGGATTCAAACCCGCACCGTCTCGCTCAGCTGCTATCACGCTATCCGCTCTACTACGATTACACGGTCAGCGAGCTACTTCATGGCTTCAAAAGCAATCTCGCGGTCAGTTTAACGATGTACTTTGGGGGCCCATTGCGACCCTCCTAATTAAGCTATAAATATTTCCTTAGGCACAGGGATTGGGGGCAAGGTACCCTATTTTGGTACCGAGTTTGAGATTTATAGCTTAATATTATAGCGAGTTATGTGGTCTTGAAAACTTACCCGTACATGCCTATTACTATTTTATGTTATTTTTTATTCCATTACGCGTCTTTAACGAAGAAAGAGGATTGTTTTTATACAGAGAACATATTAGGCAGGCCAAACTATCGAAAGTATTGTAAATAATATGAATAAAATAATTTTAATTGATTTTTCCTGTTTTTAAGCTCTGTTCTCACTTTCCCGAACTTAAAAAAATTATTTTTCATAAAAAGTTCCTTCTAAAATATAGAAAAAGACATGAAATGAATAATATAATGGAAAATTAACAATAGAAAAAAAAATAAACAAATTTTAAAAATTGTCCACACTGGGATTCGAACCCGCACCGTCTCGCTCAGCTGCTATCACGCTATCCGCTCCACCACGATTACACAGTCAGCAAGCTACTTCATGGCTTCAAAAGCAATCTCGCGGTCAGTTTAAAGATGTACTTTGGGGGCGCATTGCGACCCTCCTAATTAAGCTATAAATATTTCCTTAGGCACAGGAGTTGGCGGCATGGTACCCTATTTTGGTACCGAGTTTGAGATTTATAGCTTAATATTAAAGCGAGTTATGTGGTCTTGAAAACTTACCCGTACATGCCTATTTTATGTTATTTTTTATTCCATTACGCGTTCTTTAACGAAGAAAGAGGATTTTTTTTATACAGAGAACATATTAGGCAGGCCAAACTATCGAAAATATTGTAAATAATATGAATAAATTAATTTTAATTGATTTTTCCTATTTTTAAGCTCTGTTCTCACTTTCCCGAACTTAAAAAAATTATTTTTCATATATAGTTCCTTCTAAAATATAGAAAAAGACATTAAATGAATAATATAATGTAAAATTAACAATAGAAAAAAAAATAAACAAATTTTAAAAATTGTCCACACTGGGATTCGAACCCGCACCGTCTCGCTCAGCTGCTATCACGCTATCCGCTCCACCACGATTACACGGTCAGCGAGCTACTTCATGGCTTCAAAAGCAATCTCGCGGTCAGTTCAACGATGTACTTTGGGGGCCCATTGCGACCCTCCTAAATAAGCTATAAATATTTCCTTAGGCACAGGGGTTGGGGGCATGGTACCCTATTTTGGTACCGAGTTTGAGATTTATAGCTTAATATTAAAGCGAGTTATGTGGTCTTGAAAACTTACCCGTACATGCCTATTTTATGTTATTTTTTATTCCATTACGCGTTCTTTAACGAAGAAAGAGGATTGTTTTTATACAGAGAACATATTAGGCAGGCCAAACTATCGAAAGTATTGTAAATAATATGAATAAAATAATTTTAATTGATTTTTCCTGTTTTTAAGCTCTGTTCTCACTTTCCCGAACTTAAAAAAATTATTTTTCAAAAAAAGTTCCTTCTAAAATATAGAAAAAGACATTAAATGAATAATATAATGTAAAATTAACAATAGAAAAAAAAATAAACAAATTTTAAAAATTGTCTACTCTGGGATTCGAACCCGCACCGTCTCGCTCAGCTGCTATCACGCTATCCGCTCCACCACTATTACACGGTCGGCGAGCTACTTCATGGCTTCAAAAGCAATCTCGCGGTCAGTTCAACGATGTACTTTGCGGGCCCATTGCGACCCTCCTAATTAAGCTATAAATATTTCCTTAGGCACAGGGGTTGGGGGCATGGTACCCTATTTTGGTACCGAGTTTGAGATTTATAGCTTAATATTAAAGCGAGTTATGTGGTCTTGAAAACTTACCCGTACATGCCTATTTTATGTTATTTTTTATTCCATTACGCGTTCTTTAACGAAGAAAGAGGATTGTTTTTATACAGAGAACATATTAGGCAGGCCAAACTATCGAAAGTATTGTAAATAATATGAATAAATTAATTTTAATTGATTTTTCCTGTTTTTAAGCTCTGTTCTCACTTTCCGGAACTTAAAAAAATTTTTTTTCATATATAGTTCCTTCTAAAATATAGAAAAAGACATTAAATGAATAATATAATGTAAAATTAACAATAGAAAAAAAAAATAAACAAATTTTAAAAATTGTCTACACTGGGATTCGAACCCGCACCGTCTTGCTCAGCTTCTATCACGCTATCCGCTCCACCACGATTACACGGTCAGCGAGCTACTTCATGGCTTCAAAAGCAATCTCGCGGTCAGTTTAACTATGTACTTTGGGGGCCCATTGCGACCCTCCTAATTAAGCTATAAATATTTCCTTAGGCACAGGGGTTGGGGGCATGGTACCCTATTTTGGTACCGAGTTTAAGATTTATAGCTTAATATTAAAGCGAGTTATGTGGTCTTGAAAACTTACCCGTACATGCCTATTTTATGTTATTTTTTATTCCATTACGCGTTCTTTAACGAAGAAAGAGGATTGTTTTTATACAGAGAACATATTAGGCAGGCCAAACTATCGAAAGTATTGTAAATAATATGAATAAAATAATTTTAATTGATTTTTCCTGTTTTTAAGCTCTGTTCTCACTTTCCCAAACTTAAAAAAATTATTTTTCATAAAAAGTTCCTTCTAAAATATAGAAAAAGACATTAAATGAATAATATAATGTAAAATTAACAATAGAAAAAAAAATAAACTAATTTTAAAAATTGTCTACTCTGGGATTCGAACCCGCACCGTCTCGCTCAGCTGCTATCACGCTATCCGCTCCACCACTATTACACGGTCGGCGAGCTACTTCATGGCTTCAAAAGCAATCTCGCGGTCAGTTTAACGATGTACTTTGGGGGCCCATCGCAACCCTCCTAATTAAGCTATAAATATTTCCTTAGGCACAGGGGTTGGGGGCATGGTACCCTATTTTGGTACCGAGTTTGAGATTTATAGCTTAATATTAAAGCGAGTTATGTGGTCTTGAAAACTTACCCGTACATGCCTATTTTATGTTATTTTTTATTCCATTACGCGTTCTTTAACGAAGAAAAAGGATTTTTTTATACAGAGAACATATTAGGCAGGCCAAACTATCAAAAATATTGTAAATAATATGAATAAATTAATTTTAATTGATTTTTCCTATTTTTAAGCTCTGTTCTCACTTTCCCGAACTTAAAAAAATTATTCTCCATATATAGTTCCTTCTAAAATATAGAAAAAGACATTAAATGAATAATATAATGTAAAATTAACAATAGAGAAAAAAATAAACACATTTTAAAAATTGTCCACACTGGGACTCGAACCCGCACCGTCTCGCTCAGCTGCTATCACGCTATCCGCTCCACCACGATTACACGGTCAGCGAGCTACTTCATGGCTTCAAAAGCAATCTCGCGGTCAGTTTAACGATGTACTTTGGGGGCCCATTGCGACCCTCCTAATTAAGCTATAAATATTTCCTTAGGCACAGGGGTTGGGGACATGGTACCCTATTTTGGTACCGAGATTGAGATTTATAGCTTAATATTAAAGCGAGTTATGTGGTCTTGAAAACTTACCCGTACATGCCTATTTTATGTTATTTTTTATTCCATTACGCGTTCTTTAACGAAGAAAGAGGATTGTTTTTATACAGAGAACATATTAGGCAGGCCAAACTATCGAAAATATTGTAAATAATATGAATAAATTAATTTTAATTGATTTTTCCTATTTTTAAGCTCTGTTCTCACTTTCCCGAACTTAAAAAAATTATTTTTCATATATAGTTCCTTCTAAAATATAGAAAAAGACATTAAATGAATAATATAATGTAAAATTAACAATAGAAAAAAAAATAAACAAATTTTAAAAATTGTCCACACTGGGATTCGAACCCGCACCGTCTCGCTCAGCTGCTATCACGCTATCCGCTCCACCACGATTACACGGTCAGCGAGCTACTTCATGGCTTCAAAAGCAATCTCGCGGTCAGTTTAACTATGTACTTTGGGGGCCCATTGCGACCCTCCTAATTAAGCTATAAATATTTCCTTAGGCACAGGGGTTGGGAGCATGGTACCCTATTTTGGTACCGAGTTTAAGATTTATAGCTTAATATTAAAGCGAGTTATGTGGTCTTGAAAACTTACCCGTACATGCCTATTTTATGTTATTTTTTATTCCATTACGCGTTCTTTAACGAAGAAAGAGGATTGTTTTTATACAGAGAACATATTAGGCAGGCCAAACTATCGAAAGTATTGTAAATAATATGAATAAATTAATTTTAATTGATTTTTCCTGTTTTTAAGCTCTGTTCTCACTTTCCCGAACTTAAAAAAATTATTTTTCATATATAGTTCCTTCTAAAATATAGAAAAAGACATTAAATGAATAATATAATGTAAAATTAACAATAGAAAAAAAAATAAACAAATTTTAAAAATTGTCCACACTGGGATTCGAACCCGCACCGTCTCGCTCAGCTGCTATCACGCTATCCGCTCCACCACGATTACACGGGCAGCGAGCTACTTCATGGCTTCAAAAGCAATCTCGCGGTCAGTTTAACGATGTACTTTGGGGGCCCATTGCGACCCTCCTAATGAAGCTATAAATATTTCCTTAGGCACAGGGATTGGGGGCATGGTACCCTATTTTGGTACCGAGTTTGAGATTTATAGCTTAATATTAAAGCGAGTTATGTGGTCTTGAAAACTTACCCGTACATGCTTATTATTATTTTATGTTACTTTTTATTCCATTACGCGTCTTTAACGAAGAAAGAGGATTGTTTTTATACAGAGAACATATTAGGCAGGCCAAACTATCGAAAGTATTGTAAATAATATGAATAAAATAATTTTAATTGATTTTTCCTATTTTTAAGCTCTGTTCTCACTTTCCCGAACATAAAAAAATTTTTTTTCATATATAGTCCTTCTAAAATATAGAAAAAGACATTAAATGAATAATATAATGTAAAATTAACAATAGAAAAAAAAAATAAACAAATTTTAAAAATTGTCCACACTGGGATTCGAACCCGCACCGTCTCGCTCAGCTGCTATCACGCTATCCGCTCCACCACGATTACACGGTCAGCGAGCTACTTCATGGCTTCAAAAGCAATCTCGCGGTCAGTTCAACGATGTACTTTGGGGGCCCATTACGACCCTCCTAAATAAGCTATAAATATTTCCTTAGGCACAGGGGTTGGGGGCATGGTACCCTATTTTGGTACCGAGTTTGAGATTTATAGCTTAATATTAAAGCGAGTTATGTGGTCTTGAAAACTTACCCGTACATGCCTATTTTATGTTATTTTTTATTCCATTACGCGTTCTTTAACGAAGAAAGAGGATTGTTTTTATACAGAGAACATATTAGGCAGGCCAAACTATCGAAAGTATTGTAAATAATATGAATAAAATAATTTTAATTGATCTTTCCTGTTTTTAAGCTTTGTTCTCACTTTCCCGAACTTAAAAAAATTATTTTTCATATATAGTTCCTTCTAAAATATAGAAAAAGACATTAAATGAATAATATAATGTAAAATTAACAATAGAAAAAAAAATAAACAAATTTTAAAAAATGTCTACACTGGGATTCGAACCCGCACCGTCTCGCTCAGCTGCTATCACGCTATCCGCTCCACCACGATTACACGGTCAGCGAGCTACTTCATGGCTTCAAAAGCAATCTCGCGGTCAGTTCAACGATGTACTTTGGGGGCCCATTGCGACCCTCCTAATTAAGCTATAAATATTTCCTTAGGCACAGGGGTTGGGGGCATGGTACCCTATTTTGGTACCGAGTTTAAGATTTATAGCTTAATATTAAAGCGAGTTATGTGGTCTTGAAAACTTACCCGTACATGCCTATTTTATGTTATTTTTTATTCCATTACGCGTTCTTTAACGAAGAAAGAGGATTGTTTTTATACAGAGAACATATTAGGCAGGCCAAACTATCGAAAGTATTGTAAATAATATGAATAAATTAATTTTAATTGATTTTTCCTGTTTTTAAGCTCTGTTCTCACTTTCCCGAACTTAAAAAAATTATTTTTCATATATAGTTCCTTCTAAAATATAGAAAAAGACATTAAATGAATAATATAATGTAAAATTAACAATAGAAAAAAAAATAAACAAATTTTAAAAATTGTCCACACTGGGATTCGAACCCGCACCGTCTCGCTCAGCTGCTATCACGCTATCCGCTCCACCACGATTACACGGTCAGCGAGCTACTTCATGGCTTCAAAAGCAATCTCGCGGTCAGTTTAACAATGTACTTTGGGGGCCCATTGCGACCCTCCTAAATAAGCTATAAATATTTCCTTAGGCACAGGGGTTGGGGACATGGTATCCTATTTTGGTACCGAGTTTGAGATTTATAGCTTAATATTAAAGCGAGTTATGTGGTCTTGAAAACTTACCCGTACATGCCTATTTTATGTTATTTTTTATTCCATTACGCGTTCTTTAACGAAGAAAGAGGATTGTTTTTATACAGAGAACATATTAGGCAGGCCAAACTATCGAAAGTATTGTAAATAATATGAATAAATTAATTTT
Organism: Parasteatoda lunata; assembly: GCA_949128135.1. Taxonomy (NCBI): domain Eukaryota; kingdom Metazoa; phylum Arthropoda; class Arachnida; order Araneae; family Theridiidae; genus Parasteatoda; species Parasteatoda lunata. Next base: position 109,674,632 of record OX421973.1, read on the forward strand.
AATTGATTTTTCCTGTTTTTAAGCTCTGTTCTCACTTTCCCGAACTTAAAAAAATTATTTTTCATAAAAAGTTCCTTCTAAAATATAGAAAAAGACATTAAATGAATAATATAATGGAAAATTAACAATAGAAAAAAAATAAACAAATTTTAAAAATTGTCCACACTGGGATTCGAACCCGCACCGTCTCGCTCAGCTGCTATCACGCTATCCGCTCCACCACGATTACACGGTTAGCAAGCTACTTCATGGCCTCAAAAGCAATCTCGCGGTCAGTTTAACGATGTACTTTGGGGGCGCATTGCGACCCTCCTAATTAAGCTATAAATATTTCCTTAGGCACAAGAGTTGGGGGCATGGTACCCTATTTTGGTACCGAGTTTGAGATTTATAGCTTAATATTAAAGCGAGTTATGTGGTCTTGAAAACTTACCCGTACATGCCTATTTTATGTTATTTTTTATTCCATTACGCGTTCTTTAACGAAGAAAGAGGATTTTTTTTATACAGAGAACATATTAGGCAGGCCAAACTATCGAAAATATTGTAAATAATATGAATAAATTAATTTTAATTGATTTTTCCTATTTTTAAGCTCTGTTCTCACTTTCCCGAACTTAAAAAAATTATTTTTCATATATAGTTCCTTCTAAAATATAGAAAAAGACATTAAATGAATAATATAATGTAAAATTAACAATAGAAAAAAAAAATAAACAAATTTTAAAAATTGTCCACACTGGGATTCGAACCCGCACCGTCTCACTCAGCTGCTATCACGCTATCCGCTCCACCACGATCACACGGTCAGCGAGCTACTTCATGGCTTCAAAAGCAATCTCGCGGTCAGTTCAACGATGTACTTTGGGGGCCCATTGCGACCCTCCTAAATAAGCTATAAATATTTCCTTAGGCACAGGTGTTGGGGGCATGGTACCCTATTTTGGTACCGAGTTTGAGATTTATAGCTTAATATTAAAGCGAGTTATGTGGTCTTGAAAACTTACCCGTACATGCCTATTTTATGTTATTTTTTATTCCATTACGCGTTCTTTAACGAAGAAAGAGGATTGTTTTTATACAGAGAACATATTAGGCAGGCCAAACTATCGAAAGTATTGTAAATAATATGAATAAGTTAATTTTAATTGATTTTTCCTGTTTTTAAGCTCTGTTCTCACTTTCCCGAACTTAAAAAAATTATTTTTCATATATAGTTCCTTCTAAAATATAGAAAAAGACATTAAATGAATTATATAATGTAAAATTAACAATAGAAAAAAAAATAAACAAATTTTAAAAATTGTCCACACTGGGATTCGAACCCGCACCGTCTCGCTCAGCTGCTATCACGCTATCCGCTCCACCACGATTACACGGTCAGCGAGCTACTTCATGGCTTCTAAAGCAATCTCGCGGTCAGTTTAACTATGTACTTTGGGGGCCCATTGCGACCCTCCTAATTAAGCTATAAATATTTCCTTAGGCACAGGGGTTGGGGGCATGGTACCCTATTTTGGTACCGAGTTTGAGATTTATAGCTTAATATTAAAGCGAGTTATGTGGTCTTGAAAACTTACCCGTACATGCCTATTTTATGTTATTTTTTATTCCATTACGCGTTCTTTAACGAAGAAAGAGGATTGTTTTTATACAGAGAACATATTAGGCAGGCCAAACTATCGAAAGTATTGTAAATAATATGAATAAATTAATTTTAATTGATTTTTCCTGTTTTTAAGCTTTGTTCTCACTTTCCCGAACTGAAAAAAATTATTTTTCATATATAGTTCCTTCTAAAATATAGAAAAAGACATTAAATGAATAATATAATGTAAAATTAACAATAGAAAAAAAATAAACAAATTTTAAGAATTGTCCACACTGGGATTCGAACCCGCACCGTCTCGCGCAGCTGCTATCACGCTATCCGCTCCACCACGATTACACGGTCAGCGAGCTACTTCATGGCTTCAAAAGCAATCTCGCGGTCAGTTTAACGATGTACTTTGGGGGCCCATTGCGACCCTCCTAATTAAGCTATAAATATTTCCTTAGGCACAGGGATTGGGGGCATGGTACCCTATTTTGGTACCGAGTTTGAGATTTATAGCTTAATATTAAAGCGAGTTATGTGGTCTTCAAAACTTACCCGTACATGCCTATTTTATGTTATTTTTTATTCCATTACGCGTTCTTTAACGAAGAAAGAGGATTGTTTTTATACAGAGAACATATTAGGCAGGCCAAACTATCGAAAGTATTGTAAATAATATGAATAAATAAATTTTAATTGATTTTTCCTGTTTTTAAGCTCTGTTCTCACTTTCCCGAATTTAAAAAAATTATTTTTCATATATAGTTCCTTCTAAAATATAGAAAAAGACATTAAATGAATAATATAATGTAAAATTAACAATAGAAAAAAAAATAAACAAATTTTAAAAATTGTCCACTCTGGGATTCGAACCCGCACCGCCTCGCTCAGCTGCTATCACGCTATCCGCTCCACCACGATTACACGGTCAGCGAGCTACTTCATGGCTTCAAAAGCAATCTCGCGGTCAGTTTAACTATGTACTTTGGGGGCCCATTGCGACCCTCCTAATTAAGCTATAAATATTTCCTTAGGCACAGGGGTTGGGGGCATGGTACCCTATTTTGGTACCGAGTTTAAGATTTATAGCTTAATATTAAAGCGAGTTATGTGGTCTTGAAAACTTACCCGTACATGCCTATTTTATGTTATTTTTTATTCCATTACGCGTTCTTTAACGAAGAAAGAGGATTGTTTTTATACAGAGAACATATTAGGCAGGCCAAACTATCGAAAGTATTGTAAATAATATGAATAAATTAATTTTAATTGATTTTTCCTGTTTTTAAGCTCTGTTCTCACTTTCCCGAACTTAAAAAATTTATTTTTCATATATAAATCCTTCTAAAATATAGAAAAAGACATTAAATGAATAATATAATGTAAAATTAACAATAGAAAAAAAAATAAACAAATTTTAAAAATTGTCCACACTGGGATTCGAACCCGCACCGTCTCGCTCAGCTGCTATCGAGCTATCCGCTCCACCACGATTACACAGTCAGCGAGCTACTTCATGGCTTCAAAAGCAATCTCGCGGTCAGTTTAACGATGTACTTTGGGGGCCCATTGCGACCCTCCTAAATAAGCTATAAATATTTCCTTAGGCACAGGGATTGGGGGCATGGTACCCTATTTTGGTACCGAGTTTGAGATTTATAGCTTAATATTAAAGCGAGTTATGTGGTCTTGAAAACTTACCCGTACATGCCTATTTTATGTTATTTTTTATTCCATTACGCGTCTTGAACGAAGAAAGAGGATTGCTTTTATACAGAGAACATATTAGGCAGGCCAAACTATCGAAAGTATTGTAAATAATATGAATAAAATAATTTTAATTGATTTTTCCTGTTTTTAAGCTCTGTTCTCACTTTCCCGAACTTAAAAAAATTATTTTTCATAAAAAGTTCCTTCTAAAATATAGAAAAAGACATTAAATGAATAATATAATGGAAAATTAACAATAGAAAAAAAAATAAACAAATTTTAAAAATTGTCCACACTGGGATTCGAACCCGCACCGTCTCGCTCAGCTGCTATCACGCTATCCGCTTCACCACGATTACACGGTTAGCAAGCTACTTCATGGCTTCAAAAGCAATCTCGCGGTCAGTTTAACGATGTACTTTGGGGGCGCATTGCGACCCTCCTAATTAAGCTATAAATATTTCCTTAGGCACAGGAGTTGGGGGCATGGTACCCTATTTTGGTACCGAGTTTGAGATTTATAGCTTAATATTAAAGCGAGTTATGTGGTCTTGAAAACTTACCCGTACATGCCTATTTTATGTTATTTTTTATTCAATTACGCGTTCTTTAACGAAGAAAGAGGATTTTTTTTATACAGAGAACATATTAGGCAGGCCAAACTATCGAAAATATTGTAAATAATATGAATAAATTAATTTTAATTGATTTTTCCTATTTTTAAGCTCTGTTCTCACTTTCCCGAACTTAAAAAAATTATTTTTCATATATAGTTCTTTCTAAAATATAGAAAAAGACATTAAATGAATAATATAATGTAAAATTAACAATAGAAAAAAAAATAAACAAATTTTAAAAATTGTCCACACTGGGATTCGAACCCGCACCGTCTCACTCAGCTGCTATCACGCTATCCGCTCCACCACGATTACACGGTCAGCGAGCTACTTCATGGCTTCAAAAGCAATCTCGCGGTCAGTTCAACGATGTACTTTGGGGGCCCATTGCGACCCTCCTAAATAAGCTATAAATATTTCCTTAGGCACAGGGGTTGGGGGCATGGTACTCTATTTTGGTACCGAGTTTAAGATTTATAACTTAATATTAAACGAGTTATGTGGTCTTGAAAACTTACCCGTACATGCCTATTTTATGTTATTTTTTATTCCATTACGCGTTCTTTAACGAAGAAAGAGGATTGTTTTTATACAGAGAACATATTAGGCAGGCCAAACTATCGAAAGTATTGTAAATAATATGAATAAATTAATTTTAATTGATTTTTCCTGTTTTTAAGCTCTGTTCTCACTTTCCCGAACTTAAAAAAATTATTTTTCAAATATAGTTCCTTCTAAAATATAGAAAAAGACATTAAATGTATAATATAATGTAAAATTAACAATAGAAAAAAAAATAAACAAATTTTAAAAATTGTCCACACTGGGATTCGAACCCGCACCGTCTCGCTCAGCTGCTATCACGCTATCCGCTCCACCACGGTTACACGGTCAGCGAGCTACTTCATGGCTTCAAAAGCAATCTCGCGGTCAGTTTAACGATGTACTTTGGGGGCCCATTGCGACCCTCCTAAATAAGCTATAAATATTTCCTTAGGCACAGGGATTGGGGGCATGGTACCCTATTTTGGTACCGAGTTTGAGATTTATAGCTTAATATTAAAGCGAGTTATGTGGTCTTGAAAACTTACCCGTACATGCCTATTTTATGTTATTTTTTATTCCATTACGCGTCTTTAACGAAGAAAGAGGATTGTTTTTATACAGAGAACATATTAGGCAGGCCAAACTATCGAAAGTATTGTAAATAATATGAATAAAATAATTTTAATTGATTTTTCCTGTTTTTAAGCTCTGTTCTCACTTTCCCGAACTTAAAAAAATTATTTTTCATAAAAAGTTCCTTCTAAAATATAGAAAAAGACATTAAATGAATAATATAATGGAAAATTAACAATAGAAAAAAAAATAAACAAATTTTAAAAATTGTCCACACTGGGATTCGAACCCGCACCGTCTCGCTCAGCTGCTATCACGCTATCCGCTCCACCACGATTACACGGTTAGCAAGCTACTTCATGGCTTCAAAAGAAATCTCGCGGTCAGTTTAACGATGTACTTTGGGGGCGCATTGCGACCCTCCTAATTAAGCTATAAATATTTACTTAGGCACAGGAGTTGGGGGCATGGTACCCTATTTTGGTACCGAGTTTGAGATTTATAGCTTAATATTAAAGCGAGTTATGTGGTCTTGAAAACTTACCCGTACATGCCTATTTTATGTTATTTTTTATTCAATTACGCGTTCTTTAACGAAGAAAGACGATTTTTTTTATACAGAGAACATATTAGGCAGGCCAAACTATCGAACATATTGTAAATAATATGAATAAATTAATTTTAATTGATTTTTCCTATTTTTAAGCTCTGTTCTCACTTTCCCGAACTTAAAAAAATTATTTTTCATATGTAGTTCCTTCTAAAATATAGAAAAAGACATTAAATGAATAATATAATGTAAAATTAACAATAGAAAAAAAAATAAACAAATTTTAAAAATTGTCCACACTGGGATTCGAACCCGCACCGTCTCACTCAGCTGCTATCACGCTATCCGCTCCACCACGATTACACGGTCAGCGAGCTACTTCATGGCTTCAAAAGCAATCTCGCGGTCAGTTCTACGATGTACTTTGGGGGCCCATTGCGACCCTCCTAAATAAGCTATAAATATTTCCTTAGGCACAGGGGTTGGGGGCATGGTACCCTATTTTGGTACCGAGTTTGAGATTTATAACTTAATATTAAACGAGTTATGTGGTCTTGAAAACTTACCCGTACATGCCTATTTTATGTTATTTTTTATTCCATTACGCGTTCTTTAACGAAGAAAGAGGATTGTTTTTATACAGAGAACATATTAGGCAGGCCAAACTATCGAAAGTATTGTAAATAATATGAATAAATTAATTTTAATTGATTTTCCTGTTTTTAAGCTCTGTTCTCACTTTCCCGAACTTAAAAAAATTATTTTTCATATATAGTTCCTTCTAAAATATAGAAAAAGACATTAAATGAATAATATAATGTAAAATTAACAATAGAAAAAAAATAAACAAATTTTAAAAATTGTCCACACTGGGATTCGAACCCGCACCGTCTCGCTCAGCTGCTATCACGCTATCCGCTCCACCACGATTACACGGTCAGCGAGCTACTTCATGGCTTCCAAAGCAATCTCGCGGTCAGTTCAACGATGTACTTTGGGGGCCCATTGCGACCCTCCTAATTAAGCTATTAATATTTCCTTAGGCACAGGGGTTGGGGGCATGGTACCCTATTTTGGTACCGAGTTTGAGATTTATAGCTTAATATTAAAGCGAGTTATGTGGTCTTGAAAACTTACCCGTACATGCCTATTTTATGTTATTTTTTATTCCATTACGCGTTCTTTAACGAAGAAAGAGGATTGTTTTTATACAGAGAACATATTAGGCAGGCCAAACTATCGAAAGTATTGTAAATAATATGAATAAATTAATTTTTCCTGTTTTTAAGCTCTGTTCTCACTTTCCCGAACTTAAAAAAATTATTTTTCATATATAGTTCCTTCTAAAATATAGAAAAAGACATTAAATGAATAATATAATGTAAAATTAACAATAGAAAAAAAAATAAACAAATTTTAAAAATTGTCCACACTGGGATTCGAACCCGCACCGTCTCGCTCAGCTGCTATCATGCTATCCGCTCCACCACGATTACACGATCAGCGAGCTACTTCATGGCTTCAAAAGCAATCTCGCGGTCAGTTTAACGATGTACTTTGGGGGCCCATTGCGACCCTCCTAATTAAGCTATAAATATTTCCTTAGGCACAGGGGTTGGGGGCATGGTACCCTATTTTGGTACCGAGTTTGAGATATATAGCTTAATATTAAAGCGAGTTATGTGGTCTTGAAAACTTACCCGTACATGCCTATTTTATGTTATTTTTTATTCCATTACGCGTTCTTTAACGAAGAAAGAGGATTGTTTTTATACAGAGAACATATTAGGCTGGCCAAACTATCGAAAATATTGTAAATAATATGAATAAATTAATTTTAATTGATTTTTCCTATTTTTAAGCTCTGTTCTCACTTTTCCGAACTTAAAAAAATTATTTTTCATATATAGTTCCTTCTAAAATATAGAAAAAGACATTAAATGAATAATATAATGTAAAATTAACAATAGAAAAAAAAATAAACAAATTTTAAAAATTGTCCACACTGGGCTTCGAACCCGCACCGTCTCGCTCAGCTGCTATCATGCTATCCGCTCCACCACGATTACACGATCAGCGAGCTACTTCATGGCTTCAAAAGCAATCTCGCGGTCAGTTTAACGATGTATTTTGGGGGCCCATTGCGACCCTCCTAATTAAGCTATAAATATTTCCTTAGGCACAGAGGTTGGGGGCATGGTACCCTATTTTGGTACCGAGTTTGAGATTTATAGCTTAATATTAAAGCGAGTTATGAGGTCTTGAAAACTTACCCGTACATGCCTATTTTATGTTATTTTTTATTCCATTACGCGTTCTTTAACGAAGAAAGAGGATTGTTTTTATTTAGAGAACATATTAGGCTGGCCAAACTATCGAAAATATTGTAAATAATATGAATAAATTAATTTTAATTGATTTTTCCTATTTTTAAGCTCTGTTCTCACTTTTCTGAACTTAAAAAAATTATTTTTCATATATAGTTCCTTCTAAAATATAGAAAAAGACATTAAATGAATAATATAATGTAAAATTAACAATAGAAAAAAAAAATAAACAAATTTAAAAAATTGTCCACACTGGGATTCTAACCCGCACCGTCTCGCTCAGCTGCTATTACGCTATCCGCTCCACCACGATTACACGGTCAGCGAGCTACTTCATGGCTTCAAAAGCAATCTCGCGGTCAGTTCAACGATGTACTTTGAGGGCCTATTGCGACCCTCCTAATTAAGCTATAAATATTTCCTTAGGCACAGGGGTTGGGGGCATGGTACCCTATTTTGGTACCGAGTTTGAGATTTATAGCTTAATATTAAAGCGAGTTATGTGGTCTTGAAAACTTACCCGTACATGCCTATTTTATGTTATTTTTTATTCCATTACGCGTTCTTTAACGAAGAAAGAGGATTGTTTTTATACAGAGAACATATTAGGCAGGCCAAACTATCGAAAGTATTGTAAATAATATGAATAAAATAATTTTAATTGATTTTTCCTGTTTTTAAGCTCTGTTCTCACTTTCCCGAACTTAAAAAAATTATTTTTCATAAAAAGTTCCTTCTAAAATATAGAAAAAGACATTAAATGAATAATATAATGGAAAATTAACAATAGAAAAAAAAATAAACAAATTTTAAAAATTGTCCACACTGGGATTCGAACCCGCACCGTCTCGCTCAGCTGCTATCACGCTATCCGCTCCACCACGATTACACGGTTAGCAAGCTACTTCATGGCTTCAAAAGAAATCTCGCGGTCAGTTTAACGATGTACTTTGGGGGCGCATTGCGACCCTCCTAATTAAGCTATAAATATTTACTTAGGCACAGGAGTTGGGGGCATGGTACCCTATTTTGGTACCGAGTTTGAGATTTATAGCTTAATATTAAAGCGAGTTATGTGGTCTTGAAAACTTACCCGTACATGCCTATTTTATGTTATTTTTTATTCAATTACGCGTTCTTTAACGAAGAAAGACGATTTTTTTTATACAGAGAACATATTAGGCAGGCCAAACTATCGAACATATTGTAAATAATATGAATAAATTAATTTTAATTGATTTTTCCTATTTTTAAGCTCTGTTCTCACTTTCCCGAACTTAAAAAAATTATTTTTCATATATAGTTCCTTCTAAAATATAGAAAAAGACATTAAATGAATAATATAATGTAAAATTAACAATAGAAAAAAAAATAAACAAATTTTAAAAATTGTCCACACTGGGATTCGAACCCGCACCGTCTCGCTCAGCTGCTATCATGCTATCCGCTCCACCACGATTACACGATCAGCGAGCTACTTCATGGCTTCAAAAGCAATCTCGCGGTCAGTTTAACGATGTACTTTGGGGGCCCATTGCGACCCTCCTAATTAAGCTATAAATATTTCCTTAGGCACAGGGGTTGGGGGCATGGTACCCTATTTTGGTACCGAGTTTGAGATATATAGCTTAATATTAAAGCGAGTTATGTGGTCTTGAAAACTTACCCGTACATGCCTATTTTATGTTATTTTTTATTCCATTACGCGTTCTTTAACGAAGAAAGAGGATTGTTTTTATACAGAGAACATATTAGGCTGGCCAAACTATCGAAAATATTGTAAATAATATGAATAAATTAATTTTAATTGATTTTTCCTATTTTTAAGCTCTGTTCTCACTTTTCCGAACTTAAAAAAATTATTTTTCATATATAGTTCCTTCTAAAATATAGAAAAAGACATTAAATGAATAATATAATGTAAAATTAACAATAGAAAAAAAAATAAACAAATTTTAAAAATTGTCCACACTGGGCTTCGAACCCGCACCGTCTCGCTCAGCTGCTATCATGCTATCCGCTCCACCACGATTACACGATCAGCGAGCTACTTCATGGCTTCAAAAGCAATCTCGCGGTCAGTTTAACGATGTATTTTGGGGGCCCATTGCGACCCTCCTAATTAAGCTATAAATATTTCCTTAGGCACAGAGGTTGGGGGCATGGTACCCTATTTTGGTACCGAGTTTGAGATTTATAGCTTAATATTAAAGCGAGTTATGAGGTCTTGAAAACTTACCCGTACATGCCTATTTTATGTTATTTTTTATTCCATTACGCGTTCTTTAACGAAGAAAGAGGATTGTTTTTATTTAGAGAACATATTAGGCTGGCCAAACTATCGAAAATATTGTAAATAATATGAATAAATTAATTTTAATTGATTTTTCCTATTTTTAAGCTCTGTTCTCACTTTTCTGAACTTAAAAAAATTATTTTTCATATATAGTTCCTTCTAAAATATAGAAAAAGACATTAAATGAATAATATAATGTAAAATTAACAATAGAAAAAAAAAATAAACAAATTTAAAAAATTGTCCACACTGGGATTCTAACCCGCACCGTCTCGCTCAGCTGCTATTACGCTATCCGCTCCACCACGATTACACGGTCAGCGAGCTACTTCATGGCTTCAAAAGCAATCTCGCGGTCAGTTCAACGATGTACTTTGAGGGCCTATTGCGACCCTCCTAATTAAGCTATAAATATTTCCTTAGGCACAGGGGTTGGGGGCATGGTACCCTATTTTGGTACCGAGTTTGAGATTTATAGCTTAATATTAAAGCGAGTTATGTGGTCTTGAAAACTTACCCGTACATGCCTATTTTATGTTATTTTTTATTCCATTACGCGTTCTTTAACGAAGAAAGAGGATTGTTTTTATACAGAGAACATATTAGGCAGGCCAAACTATCGAAAGTATTTTAAATAATATGAATAAATTAATTTTAATTGATTTTTCCTGTTTTTAAGCTCTGATCTCACTTTCCCGAACTTAAAAAAATTATTTTTCATATATAGTTCCTTCTAAAATATAGAAAAAGACATTAAATGAATAATATAATGTAAAATTAACAATAGAAAAAAAAATAAACAAATTTTAAAAATTGTCCACACTGGGATTCGAACCCGCACCGTCTCGCTCAGCTGCTATCACGCTATCCGCTCCACCAACATTACACGGTCAGCGAGCTACTTGATGGCTTCAAAAGCAATCTCGCGGTCAGTTCAACGATGTAATTTGGGGGCCCATTGCGACCCTCCTAATTAAGTTATAAATATTTCCTTAGGCACAGGGGTTGGGGGCATGGTACCCTATTTTGGTACCGAGTTTGAGATTTATAGCCTAATATTAAAGCGAGTTATGTGGTCTTGAAAACTTACCCGTACATGCCTATTTTATGTTATTTTTTATTCCATTACGCGTTCTTTAACGAAGAAAGAGGATTGTTTTTATACAGAGAACATATTAGGCAGGCCAAACTATCGAAAGTATTGTAAATAATATGAATAAATTAATTTTAATTGATTTTTCCTGTTTTTAAGCTCTGTTCTCACTTTCCCGAACTTAAAAAAATTATTTTTCATATATAGTTCCTTCTAAAATATAGAAAAAGACATTAAATGAATAATATAATGTAAAATTAACAATAGAAAAAAAAATAAACAAATTTTAAAAATTGTCCACACTGGGATTCGAACCCGCACCGTCTCGCTCAGCTGCTATTACGCTATCCGCTCCACCACGATTACACGGTCAGCGAACTACTTCATGGCTTCAAAAGCAATCTCGCGGTCAGTTCAACGATGTACTTTGAGGGCCCATTGCGACCCTCCTAATTAAGCTATAAATATTTCCTTAGGCACAGGGGTTGGGGGCATGGTACCCTATTTTGGTACCGAGTTTGAGATTTATAGCTTAATATTAAAGCGAGTTATGTGGTCTTGAAAACTTACCCGTACATGCCTATTTTATGTTATTTTCTATTCCATTACGCGTTCTTTAACGAAGAAAGAGGATTGTTTTTATACAGAGAACATATTAGGCAGGCCAAACTATCGAAAGTATTGTAAATAATATGAATAAATTAATTTTTCCTGTTTTTAAGCTCTGTTCTCACTTTCCCGAACTTAAAAAAATTATTTTTCATATATAGTTCCTTCTAAAATATAGAAAAAGACATTAAATGAATAATATAATGTAAAATTAACAATAGAAAAAAAAATAAACAAATTTTAAAAATTGTCCACACTGGGATTCGAACCCGCACCGTCTCGCTCAGCTGCTATTACGCTATCCGCTCCACCACGATTACACGGTCAGCGAGCTACTTCATGGCTTCAAAAGCAATCTCGCGGTCAGTTCAACGATGTACTTTGAGGGCCCATTGCGACCCTCCTAATTAAGCTATAAATATTTCCTTAGGCACAGGGGTTGGGGGCATGGTACCCTATTTTGGTACCGAGTTTGAGATTTATAGCTTAATATTAAAGCGAGTTATGTGGTCTTGAAAACTTACCCGTACATGCCTATTTTATGTTATTTTTTATTCCATTACGCGTTCTTTAACGAAGAAAGAGGATTGTTTTTATACAGAGAACATATTAGGCAGGCCAAACTATCGAAAGTATTGTAAATAATATGAATAAATTAATTTTAATTGATTTTTCCTGTTTTTAAGCTCTGTTCTCACTTTCCCGAACTTAAAAAAATTATTTTTCATATATAGTTCCTTCTAAAATATAGAAAAAGACATTAAATGAATAATATAATGTAAAATTAACAATAGAAAAAAAAATAAACAAATTTTAAAAATTGTCCACACTGGGATTCTAACCCGCACCGTCTCGCTCAGCTGCTATTACGCTATCCGCTCCACCACGATTACACGGTCAGCGAGCTACTTCATGGCTTCAAAAGCAATCTCGCGGTCAGTTCAACGATGTACTTTGAGGGTCCATTGCGACCCTCCTAATTAAGCTATAAATATTTCCTTAGGCACAGGGGTTGGGGGCATGGTACCCTATTTTGGTACCGAGTTTGAGATTTATAGCTTAATATTAAAGCGAGTTATGTGGTCTTGAAAACTTACCCGTACATGCCTATTTTATGTTATTTTCTATTCCATTACGCGTTCTTTAACGAAGAAAGAGGATTGTTTTTATACAGAGAACATATTAGGCAGGCCAAACTATCGAAAGTATTGTAAATAATATGAATAAATTAATTTTAATTGATTTTTCCTGTTTTTAAGCTCTGTTCTCACTTTCCCGAACTTAAAAAAATTATTTTTCATATATAGTTCCTTCTAAAATATAGAAAAAGACATTAAATGAATAATATAATGTAAAATTAACAATAGAAAAAAAAATAAACAAATTTTGAAAATTGTCCACACTGGGATTCGAACCCGCACCGTCTCGCTCAGCTGCTATCACGCTATCCGCTCCACCACGATTACACGGTCAGCGAGCTACTTCATGGCTTCGAAAGCAATCTCGCGGTCAGTTTAACGATGTACTTTGGGGGCCTATTGCGTCCCTCCTAATTAAGCTATAAATATTTCATTAGGCACAGGGGTTGGGGGCATGGTACCCTATTTTGGTACCGAGTTTGAGATTTATAGCTTAATATTAAAGCGAGTTATGTGGTCTTGAAAACTTACCCGTACATGCCTATTTTCTGTTATTTTTTATTCCATTACGCGTTCTTTAACGAAGAAAGAGGATTGTTTTTATACAGAGAACATATTAGGCTGGCCAAACTATCGAAAATATTGTAAATAATATGAATAAATTAATTTTAATTGATTTTTCCTATTTTTAAGCTCTGTTCTCACTTTTCTGAACCTAAAAAAATTATTTTTCATATATAGTTCCTTCTAAAATATAGAAAAAGACATTAAATGAATAATATAATGTAAAATTAACAATAGAAAAAAAAATAAACAAATTTTAAAAATTGTCCACACTGGGAATCGAACCCGCACCGTCTCGCTCAGCTGCTATCACGCTATCCGCTCCACCACGATTACACGGTCAGCGAGCTACTTCATGGCTTCAAAAGCAATCTCGCGGTCAGTTCAACGATGTAATTTGGGGGCCCATTGCGACCCTCCTAAATAAGCTATAAATATTTCCTTAGGCACAGGGCTTGGGGGCATGGTACCCTATTTTGGTACCGAGTTTGAGATTTATAGCTTAATATTAAAGCGAGTTATGTGGTCTTGAAAACTTACCCGTACATGCCTATTTTATAGTATTTTTTATTCCATTACGCGTTCTTTAACGAAGAAAGAGGATTGTTTTTATACAGAGAACATATTAGGCAGGCCAAACTATCGAAAGTATTGTAAATATTATGAATAAATTAATTTTTCCTGTTTTTAAGCTCTGTTCTCACTTTCCCGAACTTAAAAAAATTATTTTTCATATATAGTTCCTTCTAAAATATAGAAAAAGACATTAAATGAATAATATAATGTAAAATTAACAATAGAAAAAAAAATAAACAAATTTTAAAAATTGTCCACACTGGGATTCGAACCCGCACCGTCTCGCTCAGCTGCTATCATGCTATCCGCTCCACCACGATTACACGATCAGCGAGCTACTTCATGGCTTCAAAAGCAATCTCGCGGTCAGTTTAACGATGTACTTTGGGGGCCCATTGCGACCCTCCTAATTAAGCTATAAATATTTCCTTAGGCACAGGGGTTGGGGGCATGGTACCCTTTTTTGGTACCGAGTTTGAGATTTATAGCTTAATATTAAAGCGAGTTATGTGGTCTTGAAAACTTACCCGTACATGCCTATTTTATGTTATTTTCTATTCCATTACGCGTTCTTTAACGAAGAAAGAGGATTGTTTTTATACAGAGAACATATTAGGCAGGCCAAACTATCGAAAGTATTGTAAATAATATGAATAAATTAATTTTAATTGATTTTTTCTGTTTTTAAGCTCTGTTCTCACTTTCCCGAACTTAAAAAAATTATTTTTCATATATAGTTCCTTCTAAAATATAGAAAAAGACATTAAATGAATAATATAATGTAAAATTAACAATAGAAAAAAAAATAAACAAATTTTAAAAATTGTCCACACTGGGATTCGAACCCGCACCGTCTCGCTCAGCTGCTATCACGCTATCCGCTCCACCACGATTACACGGTCAGCGAGCTACTTCATGGCTTCAAAAGCAATCTCGCGGTCAGTTTAACGATGTACTTTGGGGGCCCATTGCGTCCCTCCTAATTAAGCTATAAATATTTCCTTAGGCACAGGGGTTGGGGGCATGGTACCCTATTTTGGTACCGAGTTTGAGATTTATAGCTTAATATTAAAGCGAGTTATGTGGTCTTGAAAACTTACCCGAACATGCCTATTTTATGTTATTTTTTATTCCATTACGCGTTCTTTAACGAAGAAAGAGGATTGTTTTTATACAGAGAACATATTAGGCTGGCCAAACTATCGAAAATATTGTAAATAATATGAATAAATTAATTTTAATTGATTTTTCCTATTTTTAAGCTCTGTTCTCACTTTTCCGAACTTAAAAAAATTATTTTTCATATATAGTTCCTTCTAAAATATAGAAAAAGACATTAAATGAATAATAACAATAATGAATAATGTAAAATTAACAATAGAAAAAAAAATAAACAAATTTTAAAAATTGTCCACACTGGGATTCGAACCCGCACCGTCTCGCTCAGCTGCTATCATGCTATCCGCTCCACCACGATTACACGATCAGCGAGCTACTTCATGGCTTCAAAAGCAATCTCGCGGTCAGTTTAACGATGTACTTTGGGGGCCCATTGCGACCCTCCTAATTAAGCTATAAATATTTCCTTAGGCACAGAGGTTGGGGGCATGGTACCCTATTTTGGTACCGAGTTTGAGATTTATAGCTTAATATTAAAGCGAGTTATGAGGTCTTGAAAACTTACCCGTACATGCCTATTTTATGTTATTTTTTATTCCATTACGCGTTCTTTAACGAAGAAAGAGGATTGTTTCTATACAGAGAACATATTAGGCAGGCCAAACTATCGAAAGTATTGTAAATAATATGAATAAATTAATTTTAATTGATTTTTCCTGTTTTTAAGCTCTGTTCTCACTTTCCCGAACTTAAAAATATTATTTTTCATATATAGTTCCTTCTAAAATATAGAAAAAGACATTAAATGAATAATATAATGTAAAATTAACAATAGAAAAAAAAATAAACAAATTTTAAAAATTGTCCACACTGGGATTCGAACCCGCACCGTCTCGCTCAGCTGCTATTACGCTATCCGCTCCACCACGATTACACGGTCAGCGAGCTACTTCATGGCTTCAAAAGCAATCTCGCGGTCAGTTCAATGATGTACTTTGAGGGCCCATTGCGACCCTCCTAATTAAGCTATAAATATTTCCTTAGGCACAGGGGTTGGGGGCATGGTACCCTATTTTGGTACCGAGTTTGAGATTTATAGCTTAATATTAAAGCGAGTTATGTGGTCTTGAAAACTTACCCGTACATGCCTATTTTATGTTATTTTCTATTCCATTACGCGTTCTTTAACGAAGAAAGAGGATTGTTTTTATACAGAGAACATATTAGGCAGGCCAAACTATCGAAAGTATTGTAAATAATATGAATAAATTAATTTTTCCTGTTTTTAAGCTCTGTTCTCACTTTTCCGAACTTAAAAAAATTATTTTTCATATATAGTTCCTTCTAAAATATAGAAAAAGACATTAAATGAATAATATAATGTAAAATTAACAATAGAAAAAAAAATAAACAAATTTCAAAAATTGTCCACACTGGGATTCGAACCCGCACCGTCTCGCTCAGCTGCTATTACGCTATCCGCTCCACCACGATTACACGGTCAGCGAGCTACTTCATGGCTTCAAAAGCAATCTCGCGGTCAGTTCAACGATGTACTTTGAGGGCCCATTGCGACCCTCCTAATTAAGCTATAAATATTTCCTTAGGCACAGGGGTTGGGGGCATGGTACCCTATTTTGGTACCGAGTTTGAGATTTATAGCTTAATATTAAAGCGAGTTATGAGGTCTTGAAAACTTGCCCGTACATGCCTATTTTATGTTATTTTTTATTCCATTACGCGTTCTTTAACGAAGAAAGAGGATTGTTTTTATACAGAGAACATATTAGGCTGGCCAAACTATCGAAAATATTGTAAATAATATGAATAAATTAATTTTAATTGATTTTTCCTATTTTTAAGCTCTGTTCTCACTTTTCCGAACTTAAAAAAATTATTTTTCATATATAGTTCCTTCTAAAATATAGAAAAAGACATTAAATGAATAATATAATGTAAAATTAACAATAGAAAAAAAAATAAACAAATTTTAAAAATTGTCCACACTGGGATTCGAACCCGCACCGTCTCGCTCAGCTGCTATCATGCTATCCGCTCCACCACGATTACACGATCAGCGAGCTACTTCATGGCTTCAAAAGCAATCTCGCGGTCAGTTTAACGATGTATTTTGGGGGCCCATTGCGACCCTCCTAATTAAGCTATAAATATTTCCTTAGGCACAGAGGTTGGGGGCATGGTACCCTATTTTGGTACCGAGTTTGAGATTTATAGCTTAATATTAAAGCGAGTTATGAGGTCTTGAAAACTTACCCGTACATGCCTATTTTATGTTATTTTTTATTCCATTACGCGTTCTTTAACGAAGAAAGAGGATTGTTTTTATTTAGAGAACATATTAGGCTGGCCAAACTATCGAAAATATTGTAAATAATATGAATAAATTAATTTTAATTGATTTTTCCTATTTTTAAGCTCTGTTCTCACTTTTCTGAACTTAAAAAAATTATTTTTCATATATAGTTCCTTCTAAAATATAGAAAAAGACATTAAATGAATAATATAATGTAAAATTAACAATAGAAAAAAAAATAAACAAATTTAAAAAATTGTCCACACTGGGATTCTAACCCGCACCGTCTCGCTCAGCTGCTATTACGCTATCCGCTCCACCACGATTACACGGTCAGCGAGCTACTTCATGGCTTCAAAAGCAATCTCGCGGTCAGTTCAACGATGTACTTTGAGGGCCCATTGCGACCCTCCTAATTAAGCTATAAATATTTCCTTAGGCACAGGGGTTGGGGGCATGGTACCCTATTTTGGTACCGAGTTTGAGATTTATAGCTTAATATTAAAGCGAGTTATGTGGTCTTGAAAACTTACCCGTACATGCCTATTTTATGTTATTTTTTATTCCATTACGTGTCCTTTAACGAAGAAAGAGGATTGTTTTTATACAGAGAACATATTAGGCAGGCCAAACTATCGAAAGTATTGTAAATAATATGAATAAATTAATTTTAATTGATTTTTCCTGTTTTTAAGCTCTGATCTCACTTTCCCGAACTTAAAAAAATTATTTTTCATATATAGTTCCTTCTAAAATATAGAAAAAGACATTAAATGAATAATATAATGTAAAATTAACAATAGAAAAAAAAATAAACAAATTTTAAAAATTGTCCACACTGGGATTCGAACCCGCACCGTCTCGCTCAGCTGCTATCACGCTATCCGCTCCACCAACATTACACGGTCAGCGAGCTACTTGATGGCTTCAAAAGCAATCTCGCGGTCAGTTCAACGATGTAATTTGGGGGCCCATTGCGACCCTCCTAATTAAGCTATAAATATTTCCTTAGGCACAGGGGTTGGGGGCATGGTACCCTTTTTTGGTACCGAGTTTGAGATTTATAGCTTAATATTAAAGCGAGTTATGTGGTCTTGAAAACTTACCCGTACATGCCTATTTTATGTTATTTTCTATTCCATTACGCGTTCTTTAACGAAGAAAGAGGATTGTTTTTATACAGAGAACATATTAGGCAGGCCAAACTATCGAAAGTATTGTAAATAATATGAATAAATTAATTTTAATTGATTTTTCCTGTTTTTAAGCTCTGTTCTCACTTTCCCGAACTTAAAAAAATTATTTTTCATATATAGTTCCTTCTAAAATATAGAAAAAGACATTAAATGAATAATATAATGTAAAATTAACAATAGAAAAAAAAATAAACAAATTTTAAAAATTGTCCACACTGGGATTCGAACCCGCACCGTCTCGCTCAGCTGCTATTACGCTATCCGCTCCACCACGATTACACGGTCAGCGAACTACTTCATGGCTTCAAAAGCAATCTCGCGGTCAGTTCAACGATGTACTTTGAGGGCCCATTGCGACCCTCCTAATTAAGCTATAAATATTTCCTTAGGCACAGGGGTTGGGGGCATGGTACCCTATTTTGGTACCGAGTTTGAGATTTATAGCTTAATATTAAAGCGAGTTATGTGGTCTTGAAAACTTACCCGTACTTGCCTATTTTATGTTATTTTCTATTCCATTACGCGTTCTTTAACGAAGAAAGAGGATTGTTTTTATACAGAGAACATATTAGGCAGGCCAAACTATCGAAAGTATTGTAAATAATATGAATAAATTAATTTTTCCTGTTTTTAAGCTCTGTTCTCACTTTCCCGAACTTAAAAAAATTATTTTTCATATATAGTTCCTTCTAAAATATAGAAAAAGACATTAAATGAATAATATAATGTAAAATTAACAATAGAAAAAAAAATAAACAAATTTTAAAAATTGTCCACACTGGGATTCGAACCCGCACCGTCTCGCTCAGCTGCTATTACGCTATCCGCTCCACCACGATTACACGGTCAGCGAGCTACTTCATGGCTTCAAAAGCAATCTCGCGGTCAGTTCAACGATGTACTTTGAGGGCCCATTGCGACCCTCCTAATTAAGCTATAAATATTTCCTTAGGCACAGGGGTTGGGGGCATGGTACCCTATTTTGGTACCGAGTTTGAGATTTATAGCTTAATATTAAAGCGAGTTATGTGGTCTTGAAAACTTACCCGTACATGCCTATTTTATGTTATTTTTTATTCCATTACGCGTTCTTTAACGAAGAAAGAGGATTGTTTTTATACAGAGAACATATTAGGCAGGCCAAACTATCGAAAGTATTGTAAATAATATGAATAAATTAATTTTAATTGATTTTTCCTGTTTTTAAGCTCTGTTCTCACTTTCCCGAACTTAAAAAAATTATTTTTCATATATAGTTCCTTCTAAAATATAGAAAAAGACATTAAATGAATAATATAATGTAAAATTAACAATAGAAAAAAAAATAAACAAATTTTAAAAATTGTCCACACTGGGATTCTAACCCGCACCGTCTCGCTCAGCTGCTATTACGCTATCCGCTCCACCACGATTACACGGTCAGCGAGCTACTTCATGGCTTCAAAAGCAATCTCGCGGTCAGTTCAACGATGTACTTTGAGGGCCCATTGCGACCCTCCTAATTAAGCTATAAATATTTCCTTAGGCACAGGGGTTGGGGGCATGGTACCCTATTTTGGTACCGAGTTTGAGATTTATAGCTTAATATTAAAGCGAGTTATGTGGTCTTGAAAACTTACCCGTACATGCCTATTTTATGTTATTTTCTATTCCATTACGCGTTCTTTAACGAAGAAAGAGGATTGTTTTTATACAGAGAACATATTAGGCAGGCCAAACTATCGAAAGTATTGTAAATAATATGAATAAATTAATTTTAATTGATTTTTCCTGTTTTTAAGCTCTGTTCTCACTTTCCCGAACTTAAAAAAATTATTTTTCATATATAGTTCCTTCTAAAATATAGAAAAAGACATTAAATGAATAATATAATGTAAAATTAACAATAGAAAAAAAAATAAACAAATTTTGAAAATTGTCCACACTGGGATTCGAACCCGCACCGTCTCGCTCAGCTGCTATCACGCTATCCGCTCCACCACGATTACACGGTCAGCGAGCTACTTCATGGCTTCGAAAGCAATCTCGCGGTCAGTTTAACGATGTACTTTGGGGGCCTATTGCGTCCCTCCTAATTAAGCTATAAATATTTCATTAGGCACAGGGGTTGGGGGCATGGTACCCTATTTTGGTACCGAGTTTGAGATTTATAGCTTAATATTAAAGCGAGTTATGTGGTCTTGAAAATTTACCCGTACATGCCTATTTTATGTTATTTTTTATTCCATTTCGCGTTCTTTAACGAAGAAAGAGGATTGTTTTTATACAGAGAACATATTAGGCAGGCCAAACTATCGAAAGTATTGTAAATAATATGAATAAATTAATTTTAATTGATTTTTCCTGTTTTTAAGCTCTGTTCTCACTTTCCCGAACTTAAAAAAATTATTTTTCATATATAGTTCCTTCTAAAATATAGAAAAAGACATTAAATGAATAATATAATGTAAAATTAACAATAGAAAAAAAAATAAACAAATTTTAAAAATTGTCCACACTGGGATTCGAACCCGCACCGTCTCGCTCAGCTGCTATTACGCTATCCGCTCCACCACGATTACACGGTCAGCGAGCTACTTCATGGCTTCAAAAGCAATCTCGCGGTCAGTTCAACGATGTACTTTGAGGGCCCATTGCGACCCTCCTAATTAAGCTATAAATATTTCCTTAGGCACAGGGGTTGGGGGCATGGTACCCTATTTTGGTACCGAGTTTGAGATTTATAGCTTAATATTAAAGCGAGTTATGTGGTCTTGAAAACTTACCCGTACATGCCTATTTTATGTTATTTTCTATTCCATTACGCGTTCTTTAACGAAGAAAGAGGATTGTTTTTATACAGAGAACATATTAGGCAGGCCAAACTATCGAAAGTATTGTAAATAATATGAATAAATTAATTTTAATTGATTTTTCCTGTTTTTAAGCTCTGTTCTCACTTTCCCGAACTTAAAAAAATTATTTTTCATATATAGTTCCTTCTAAAATATAGAAAAAGACATTAAATGAATAATATAATGTAAAATTAACAATAGAAAAAAAAGTAAACAAATTTTAAAAATTGTCCACACTGGGATTCGAACCCGCACCGTCTCACTCAGCTGCTATCACGCTATCCGCTCCACCCCGATTACACGGTCAGCGAGCTACTTCATGGCTTCGAAAGCAATCTCGCGGTCAGTTTAACGATGTACTTTGGGGGCCCATTGCGTCCCTCCTAATTAAGCTATAAATATTTCCTTAGGCACAGGGGTTGGGGGCATGGTACCCTATTTTGGTACCGAGTTTGAGATTTATAGCTTAATATTAAAGCGAGTTATGTGGTCTTGAAAACTTACCCGTACATGCCTATTTTATGTTATTTTTTATTCCATTACGCGTTCTTTAACGAAGAAAGAGGATTGTTTTTATACAGAGAACATATTAGGCTGGCCAAACTATCGAAAATATTGTAAATAATATGAATAAATTAATTTTAATTGATTTTTCCTATTTTTAAGCTCTGTTCTCACTTTTCCGAACTTAAAAAAATTATTTTTCATATATAGTTCTTTCTAAAATATAGAAAAAGACATTAAATGAATAATATAATGTAAAATTAACAATAGAAAAAAAAATAAACAAATTTTAAAAATTGTCCACACTGGGATTCGAACCCGCACCGTCTCGCTCAGCTGCTATCATGCTATCCGCTCCACCACGATTACACGATCAGCGAGCTACTTCATGGCTTCAAAAGCAATCTCGCGGTCAGTTTAACGATGTATTTTGGGGGCCCATTGCGACCCTCCTAATTAAGCTATAAATATTTCCTTAGGCACAGAGGTTGGGGGCATGGTACCCTATTTTGGTACCGAGTTTGAGATTTATAGCTTAATATTAAAGCGAGTTATGAGGTCTTGAAAACTTACCCGTACATGCCTATTTTGTGTTATTTTTTATTCCATTACGCGTTCTTTAACGAAGAAAGAGGATCGTTTTTATACAGAGAACATATTAGGCTGGCCAAACTATCGAAAATATTGTAAATAATATGAATAAATTAATTTTAATTGATTTTTCCTATTTTTAAGCACTGTTCTCACTTTTCTGAACTTAAAAAAATTATTTTTCATATATAGTTCCTTCTAAAATATAGAAAAAGACATTAAATGAATAATATAATGTAAAATTAACAATAGAAAAAAAAATAAACAAATTTTGAAAATTGTCCACACTGGGATTCGAACCCGCACCGTCTCGCTCAGCTGCTATCACGCTATCCGCTCCACCACGATTACACGGTCAGCGAGCTACTTCATGGCTTCGAAAGCAATCTCGCGGTCAGTTTAACGATGTACTTTGGTGGCCTATTGCGTCCCTCCTAATTAAGCTATAAATATTTCATTAGGCACAGGGGTTGGGGGCATGGTACCCTATTTTGGTACCGAGTTTGAGATTTATAGCTTAATATTAAAGCGAGTTATGTGGTCTTGAAAATTTACCCGTACATGCCTATTTTATGTTATTTTTTATTCCATTTCGCGTTCTTTAACGAAGAAAGAGGATTGTTTTTATACAGAGAACATATTAGGCAGGCCAAACTATCGAAAGTATTGTAAATAATATGAATAAATTAATTTTAATTGATTTTTCCTGTTTTTAAGCTCTGTTCTCACTTTCCCGAACTTAAAAAAATTATTTTTCATATATAGTTCCTTCTAAAATATAGAAAAAGACATTAAATGAATAATATAATGTAAAATTAACAATAGAAAAAAAAATAAACAAATTTTAAAAATTGTCCACACTGGGATTCGAACCCGCACCGTCTCGCTCAGCTGCTATTACGCTATCCGCTCCACCACGATTACACGGTCAGCGAGCTACTTCATGGCTTCAAAAGCAATCTCGCGGTCAGTTCAACGATGTACTTTGAGGGCCCATTGCGACCCTCCTAATTAAGCTATAAATATTTCCTTAGGCACAGGGGTTGGGGGCATGGTACCCTATTTTGGTACCGAGTTTGAGATTTATAGCTTAATATTAAAGCGAGTTATGTGGTCTTGAAAACTTACCCGTACATGCCTATTTTATGTTATTTTCTATTCCATTACGCGTTCTTTAACGAAGAAAGAGGATTGTTTTTATACAGAGAACATATTAGGCAGGCCAAACTATCGAAAGTATTGTAAATAATATGAATAAATTAATTTTAATTGATTTTTCCTGTTTTTAAGCTCTGTTCTCACTTTCCCGAACTTAAAAAAATTATTTTTCATATATAGTTCCTTCTAAAATATAGAAAAAGACATTAAATGAATAATATAATGTAAAATTAACAATAGAAAAAAAAATAAACAAATTTTAAAAATTGTCCACACTGGGATTCGAACCCGCACCGTCTCACTCAGCTGCTATCACGCTATCCGCTCCACCCCGATTACACGGTCAGCGAGCTACTTCATGGCTTCGAAAGCAATCTCGCGGTCAGTTTAACGATGTACTTTGGGGGCCCATTGCGTCCCTCCTAATTAAGCTATAAATATTTCCTTAGGCACAGGGGTTGGGGGCATGGTACCCTATTTTGGTACCGAGTTTGAGATTTATAGCTTAATATTAAAGCGAGTTATGTGGTCTTGAAAACTTACCCGTACATGCCTATTTTATGTTATTTTTTATTCCATTACGCGTTCTTTAACGAAGAAAGAGGATTGTTTTTATACAGAGAACATATTAGGCTGGCCAAACTATCGAAAATATTGTAAATAATATGAATAAATTAATTTTAATTGATTTTTCCTATTTTTAAGCTCTGTTCTCACTTTTCCGAACTTAAAAAAATTATTTTTCATATATAGTTCCTTCTAAAATATAGAAAAAGACATTAAATGAATAATATAATGTAAAATTAACAATAGAAAAAAAAATAAACAAATTTTAAAAATTGTCCACACTGGGATTCGAACCCGCACCGTCTCGCTCAGCTGCTATCATGCTATCCGCTCCACCACGATTACACGATCAGCGAGCTACTTCATGGCTTCAAAAGCAATCTCGCGGTCAGTTTAACGATGTATTTTGGGGGCCCATTGCGACCCTCCTAATTAAGCTATAAATATTTCCTTAGGCACAGAGGTTGGGGGCATGGTACCCTATTTTGGTACCGAGTTTGAGATTTATAGCTTAATATTAAAGCGAGTTATGAGGTCTTGAAAACTTACCCGTACATGCCTATTTTGTGTTATTTTTTATTCCATTACGCGTTCTTTAACGAAGAAAGAGGATCGTTTTTATACAGAGAACATATTAGGCTGGCCAAACTATCGAAAATATTGTAAATAATATGAATAAATTAATTTTAATTGATTTTTCCTATTTTTAAGCACTGTTCTCACTTTTCTGAACTTAAAAAAATTATTTTTCATATATAGTTCCTTATAAAATATAGAAAAAGACATTAAATGAATAATATAATGTAAAATTAACAATAGAAAAAAAAATAAACAAATTTGAAAAATTGTCCACACTGGGATTCTAACCCGCACCGTCTCGCTCAGCTGCTATTACGCTATCCGCTCCACCACGATTACACGGTCAGCGAGCTACTTCATGGCTTCAAAAGCAATCTCGCGGTCAGTTCAACGATGTACTTTGAGGGCCCATTGCGACCCTCCTAATTAAGCTATAAATATTTCCTTAGGCACAGGGTTTGGGGGCATGGTACCCTATTTTGGTACCGAGTTTGAGATTTATAGCTTAATATTAAAGCGAGTTATGAGGTCTTGAAAACTTACCCGTACATGCCTATTTTGTGTTATTTTTTATTCCATTACGCGTTCTTTAACGAAGAAAGAGGATCGTTTTTATACAGAGAACATATTAGGCTGGCCAAACTATCGAAAATATTGTAAATAATATGAATAAATTAATTTTAATTGATTTTTCCTATTTTTAAGCACTGTTCTCACTTTTCTGAACTTAAAAAAATTATTTTTCATATATAGTTCCTTCTAAAATATAGAAAAAGACATTAAATGAATAATATAATGTAAAATTAACAATAGAAAAAAAAATAAACAAATTTTGAAAATTGTCCACACTGGGATTCGAACCCGCACCGTCTCGCTCAGCTGCTATCACGCTATCCGCTCCACCACGATTACACGGTCAGCGAGCTACTTCATGGCTTCGAAAGCAATCTCGCGGTCAGTTTAACGATGTACTTTGGTGGCCTATTGCGTCCCTCCTAATTAAGCTATAAATATTTCATTAGGCACAGGGGTTGGGGGCATGGTACCCTATTTTGGTACCGAGTTTGAGATTTATAGCTTAATATTAAAGCGAGTTATGTGGTCTTGAAAATTTACCCGTACATGCCTATTTTATGTTATTTTTTATTCCATTTCGCGTTCTTTAACGAAGAAAGAGGATTGTTTTTATACAGAGAACATATTAGGCAGGCCAAACTATCGAAAGTATTGTAAATAATATGAATAAATTAATTTTAATTGATTTTTCCTGTTTTTAAGCTCTGTTCTCACTTTCCCGAACTTAAAAAAATTATTTTTCATATATAGTTCCTTCTAAAATATAGAAAAAGACATTAAATGAATAATATAATGTAAAATTAACAATAGAAAAAAAAATAAACAAATTTTAAAAATTGTCCACACTGGGATTCGAACCCGCACCGTCTCGCTCAGCTGCTATTACGCTATCCGCTCCACCACGATTACACGGTCAGCGAGCTACTTCATGGCTTCAAAAGCAATCTCGCGGTCAGTTCAACGATGTACTTTGAGGGCCCATTGCGACCCTCCTAATTAAGCTATAAATATTTCCTTAGGCACAGGGGTTGGGGGCATGGTACCCTATTTTGGTACCGAGTTTGAGATTTATAGCTTAATATTAAAGCGAGTTATGTGGTCTTGAAAACTTACCCGTACATGCCTATTTTATGTTATTTTCTATTCCATTACGCGTTCTTTAACGAAGAAAGAGGATTGTTTTTATACAGAGAACATATTAGGCAGGCCAAACTATCGAAAGTATTGTAAATAATATGAATAAATTAATTTTAATTGATTTTTCCTGTTTTTAAGCTCTGTTCTCACTTTCCCGAACTTAAAAAAATTATTTTTCATATATAGTTCCTTCTAAAATATAGAAAAAGACATTAAATGAATAATATAATGTAAAATTAACAATAGAAAAAAAAATAAACAAATTTTAAAAATTGTCCACACTGGGATTCGAACCCGCACCGTCTCACTCAGCTGCTATCACGCTATCCGCTCCACCCCGATTACACGGTCAGCGAGCTACTTCATGGCTTCGAAAGCAATCTCGCGGTCAGTTTAACGATGTACTTTGGGGGCCCATTGCGTCCCTCCTAATTAAGCTATAAATATTTCCTTAGGCACAGGGGTTGGGGGCATGGTACCCTATTTTGGTACCGAGTTTGAGATTTATAGCTTAATATTAAAGCGAGTTATGTGGTCTTGAAAACTTACCCGTACATGCCTATTTTATGTTATTTTTTATTCCATTACGCGTTCTTTAACGAAGAAAGAGGATTGTTTTTATACAGAGAACATATTAGGCTGGCCAAACTATCGAAAATATTGTAAATAATATGAATAAATTAATTTTAATTGATTTTTCCTATTTTTAAGCTCTGTTCTCACTTTTCCGAACTTAAAAAAATTATTTTTCATATATAGTTCCTTCTAAAATATAGAAAAAGACATTAAATGAATAATATAATGTAAAATTAACAATAGAAAAAAAAATAAACAAATTTTAAAAATTGTCCACACTGGGATTCGAACCCGCACCGTCTCGCTCAGCTGCTATCATGCTATCCGCTCCACCACGATTACACGATCAGCGAGCTACTTCATGGCTTCAAAAGCAATCTCGCGGTCAGTTTAACGATGTATTTTGGGGGCCCATTGCGACCCTCCTAATTAAGCTATAAATATTTCCTTAGGCACAGAGGTTGGGGGCATGGTACCCTATTTTGGTACCGAGTTTGAGATTTATAGCTTAATATTAAAGCGAGTTATGAGGTCTTGAAAACTTACCCGTACATGCCTATTTTGTGTTATTTTTTATTCCATTACGCGTTCTTTAACGAAGAAAGAGGATCGTTTTTATACAGAGAACATATTAGGCTGGCCAAACTATCGAAAATATTGTAAATAATATGAATAAATTAATTTTAATTGATTTTTCCTATTTTTAAGCACTGTTCTCACTTTTCTGAACTTAAAAAAATTATTTTTCATATATAGTTCCTTATAAAATATAGAAAAAGACATTAAATGAATAATATAATGTAAAATTAACAATAGAAAAAAAAATAAACAAATTTGAAAAATTGTCCACACTGGGATTCTAACCCGCACCGTCTCGCTCAGCTGCTATTACGCTATCCGCTCCACCACGATTACACGGTCAGCGAGCTACTTCATGGCTTCAAAAGCAATCTCGCGGTCAGTTCAACGATGTACTTTGAGGGCCCATTGCGACCCTCCTAATTAAGCTATAAATATTTCCTTAGGCACAGGGTTTGGGGGCATGGTACCCTATTTTGGTACCGAGTTTGAGATTTATAGCTTAATATTAAAGCGAGTTATGTGGTCTTGAAAACTTACCCGTACATGCCTATTTTATGTTATTTTCTATTCCATTACGCGTTCTTTAACGAAGAAAGAGGATTGTTTTTATACAGAGAACATATTAGGCAGGCCAAACTATCGAAAGTATTGTAAATAATATGAATAAATTAATTTTAATTGATTTTTCCTGTTTTTAAGCTCTGTTCTCACTTTCCCGAACTTAAAAAAATTATTTTTCATATATAGTTCTTTCTAAAATATAGAAAAAGACATTAAATGAATAATATAATGTAAAATTAACAATAGAAAAAAAAATAAACAAATTTTAAAAATTGTCCACACTGGGATTCGAACCCGCACCGTCTCGCTCAGCTGCTATCACGCTATCCGCTCCACCAACATTACACGGTCAGCGAGCTACTTGATGGCTTCAAAAGCAATCTCGCGGTCAGTTCAACGATGTACTTTGGGGGCCCATTGCGACCCTCCTAATTAAGTTATAAATATTTCCTTAGGCACAGGGGTTGGGGGCATGGTACCCTATTTTGGTACCGAGTTTGAGATTTATAGCTTAATATTAAAGCGAGTTATGAGGTCTTGAAAACTTACCCGTACATGCCTATTTTATGTTATTTTTTATTCCATTACGCGTTCTTTAACGAAGAAAGAGGATTGTTTTTATTTAGAGAACATATTAGGCTGGCCAAACTATCGAAAATATTGTAAATAATATGAATAAATTAATTTTAATTGATTTTTCCTATTTTTAAGCTCTGTTCTCACTTTTCTGAACTTAAAAAAATTATTTTTCATATATAGTTCCTTCTAAAATATAGAAAAAGACATTAAATGAATAATATAATGTAAAATTAACAATAGAAAAAAAAATAAACAAATTTAAAAAATTGTCCACACTGGGATTCTAACCCGCACCGTCTCGCTCAGCTGCTATTACGCTATCCGCTCCACCACGATTACACGGTCAGCGAGCTACTTCATGGCTTCAAAAGCAATCTCGCGGTCAGTTCAACGATGTACTTTGAGGGCCCATTGCGACCCTCCTAATTAAGCTATAAATATTTCCTTAGGCACAGGGGTTGGGGGCATGGTACCCTATTTTGGTACCGAGTTTGAGATTTATAGCTTAATATTAAAGCGAGTTATGTGGTCTTGAAAACTTACCCGTACATGCCTATTTTATGTTATTTTTTATTCCATTACGCGTTCTTTAACGAAGAAAGAGGATTGTTTTTATACAGAGAACATATTAGGCAGGCCAAACTATCGAAAGTATTGTAAATAATATGAATAAATTAATTTTAATTGATTTTTCCTGTTTTTAAGCTCTGATCTCACTTTCCCGAACTTAAAAAAATTATTTTTCATATATAGTTCCTTCTAAAATATAGAAAAAGACATTAAATGAATAATATAATGTAAAATTAACAATAGAAAAAAAAATAAACAAATTTTAAAAATTGTCCACACTGGGATTCGAACCCGCACCGTCTCGCTCAGCTGCTATCATGCTATCCGCTCCACCACGATTACACGATCAGCGAGCTACTTCATGGCTTTAAAAGCAATCTCGCGGTCAGTTTAACGATGTATTTTGGGGGCCCATTGCGACCCTCCTAATTAAGCTATAAATATTTCCTTAGGCACAGAGGTTGGGGGCATGGTACCCTATTTTGGTACCGAGTTTGAGATTTATAGCTTAATATTAAAGCGAGTTATGAGGTCTTGAAAACTTACCCGTACATGCCTATTTTGTGTTATTTTTTATTCCATTACGCGTTCTTTAACGAAGAAAGAGGATCGTTTTTATACAGAGAACATATTAGGCTGGCCAAACTATCGAAAATATTGTAAATAATATGAATAAATTAATTTTAATTGATTTTTCCTATTTTTAAGCACTGTTCTCACTTTTCTGAACTTAAAAAAATTATTTTTCATATATAGTTCCTTCTAAAATATAGAAAAAGACATTAAATGAATAATATAATGTAAAATTAACAATAGAAAAAAAAATAAACAAATTTGAAAAATTGTCCACACTGGGATTCTAACCCGCACCGTCTCGCTCAGCTGCTATTACGCTATCCGCTCCACCACGATTACACGGTCAGCGAGCTACTTCATGGCTTCAAAAGCAATCTCGCGGTCAGTTCAACGATGTACTTTGAGGGCCCATTGCGACCCTCCTAATTAAGCTATAAATATTTCCTTAGGCACAGGGGTTGGGGGCATGGTACCCTATTTTGGTACCGAGTTTGAGATTTATAGCTTAATATTAAAGCGAGTTATGTGGTCTTGAAAACTTACCCGTACATGCCTATTTTATGTTATTTTCTATTCCATTACGCGTTCTTTAACGAAGAAAGAGGATTGTTTTTATACAGAGAACATATTAGGCAGGCCAAACTATCGAAAGTATTGTAAATAATATGAATAAATTAATTTTAATTGATTTTTCCTGTTTTTAAGCTCTGTTCTCACTTTCCCGAACTTAAAAAAATTATTTTTCATATATAGTTCTTTCTAAAATATAGAAAAAGACATTAAATGAATAATATAATGTAAAATTAACAATAGAAAAAAAAATAAACAAATTTTAAAAATTGTCCACACTGGGATTCGAACCCGCACCGTCTCGCTCAGCTGCTATCACGCTATCCGCTCCACCAACATTACACGGTCAGCGAGCTACTTGATGGCTTCAAAAGCAATCTCGCGGTCAGTTCAACGATGTACTTTGGGGGCCCATTGCGACCCTCCTAATTAAGTTATAAATATTTCCTTAGGCACAGGGGTTGGGGGCATGGTACCCTATTTTGGTACCGAGTTTGAGATTTATAGCTTGATATTAAAGCGAGTTATGAGGTCTTGAAAACTTACCCGTACATGCCTATTTTATGTTATTTTTTATTCCATTACGCGTTCTTTAACGAAGAAAGAGGATTGTTTTTATTTAGAGAACATATTAGGCTGGCCAAACTATCGAAAATATTGTAAATAATATGAATAAATTAATTTTAATTGATTTTTCCTATTTTTAAGCTCTGTTCTCACTTTTCTGAACTTAAAAAAATTATTTTTCATATATAGTTCCTTCTAAAATATAGAAAAAGACATTAAATGAATAATATAATGTAAAATTAACAATAGAAAAAAAATAAACAAATTTAAAAAATTGTCCACACTGGGATTCTAACCCGCACCGTCTCGCTCAGCTGCTATTACGCTATCCGCTCCACCACGATTACACGGTCAGCGAGCTACTTCATGGCTTCAAAAGCAATCTCGCGGTCAGTTCAACGATGTACTTTGAGGGCCCATTGCGACCCTCCTAATTAAGCTATAAATATTTCCTTAGGCACAGGGGTTGGGGGCATGGTACCCTATTTTGGTACCGAGTTTGAGATTTATAGCTTAATATTAAAGCGAGTTATGTGGTCTTGAAAACTTACCCGTACATGCCTATTTTATGTTATTTTTTATTCCATTACGCGTTCTTTTACGAAGAAAGAGGATTGTTTTTATACAGAGAACATATTAGGCAGGCCAAACTATCGAAAGTATTGTAAATAATATGAATAAATTAATTTTAATTGATTTTTCCTGTTTTTAAGCTCTGATCTCACTTTCCCGAACTTAAAAAAATTATTTTTCATATATAGTTCCTTCTAAAATATAGAAAAAGACATTAAATGAATAATATAATGTAAAATTAACAATAGAAAAAAAAATAAACAAATTTTAAAAATTGTCCACACTGGGATTCGAACCCGCACCGTCTCGCTCAGCTGCTATCACGCTATCCGCTCCACCAACATTACACGGTCAGCGAGCTACTTGATGGCTTCAAAAGCAATCTCGCGGTCAGTTCAACGATGTAATTTGGGGGCCCATTGCGACCCTCCTAATTAAGTTATAAATATTTCCTTAGGCACAGGGGTTGGGGGCATGGTACCCTATTTTGGTACCGAGTTTGAGATTTATAGCTTAATATTAAAGCGAGTTATGTGGTCTTGAAAACTTACCCGTACATGCCTATTTTATGTTATTTTCTATTCCATTACGCGTTCTTTAACGAAGAAAGAGGATTGTTTTTATACAGAGAACATATTAGGCAGGCCAAACTATCGAAAGTATTGTAAATAATATGAATAAATTAATTTTAATTGATTTTTCCTGTTTTTAAGCTCTGTTCTCACTTTCCCGAACTTAAAAAAATTATTTTTCATATATAGTTCCTTCTAAAATATAGAAAAAGACATTAAATGAATAATATAATGTAAAATTAACAATAGAAAAAAAAATAAACAAATTTTGAAAATTGTCCACACTGGGATTCGAACCCGCACCGTCTCGCTCAGCTGCTATCACGCTATCCGCTCCACCACGATTACACGGTCAGCGAGCTACTTCATGGCTTCGAAAGCAATCTCGCGGTCAGTTTAACGATGTACTTTGGGGGCCTATTGCGTCCCTCCTAATTAAGCTATAAATATTTCATTAGGCACAGGGGTTGGGGGCATGGTACCCTATTTTGGTACCGAGTTTGAGATTTATAGCTTAATATTAAAGCGAGTTATGTGGTCTTGAAAACTTACCCGTACATGCCTATTTTCTGTTATTTTTTATTCCATTACGCGTTCTTTAACGAAGAAAGAGGATTGTTTTTATACAGAGAACATATTAGGCTGGCCAAACTATCGAAAATATTGTAAATAATATGAATAAATTAATTTTAATTGATTTTTCCTATTTTTAAGCTCTGTTCTCACTTTTCTGAACCTAAAAAAATTATTTTTCATATATAGTTCCTTCTAAAATATAGAAAAAGACATTAAATGAATAATATAATGTAAAATTAACAATAGAAAAAAAAATAAACAGATTTTAAAAATTGTCCACACTGGGAATCGAACCCGCACCGTCTCGCTCAGCTGCTATCACGCTATCCG
The DNA here is from genome assembly GCA_949128135.1 of Parasteatoda lunata. Classification (NCBI taxonomy): domain Eukaryota; kingdom Metazoa; phylum Arthropoda; class Arachnida; order Araneae; family Theridiidae; genus Parasteatoda; species Parasteatoda lunata. The sequence goes on from OX421973.1 coordinate 109,708,036, forward strand.
CTCCACCACGATTACACGGTCAGCGAGCTACTTCATGGCTTCAAAAGCAATCTCGCGGTCAGTTCAACGATGTAATTTGGGGGCCCATTGCGACCCTCCTAAATAAGCTATAAATATTTCCTTAGGCACAGGGGTTGGGGGCATGGTACCCTATTTTGGTACCGAGTTTGAGATTTATAGCTTAATATTAAAGCGAGTTATGTGGTCTTGAAAACTTACCCGTACATGCCTATTTTATGTTATTTTTTATTCCATTACGCGTTCTTTAACGAAGAAAGAGGATTGTTTTTATACAGAGAACATATTAGGCAGGCCAAACTATCGAAAGTATTGTAAATAATATGAATAAATTAATTTTAATTGATTTTTCCTGTTTTTAAGCTCTGATCTCACTTTCCCGAACTTAAAAAAATTATTTTTCATATATAGTTCTTTCTAAAATATAGAAAAAGACATTAAATGAATAATATAATGTAAAATTAACAATAGAAAAAAAAATAAACAAATTTTAAAAATTGTCCACACTGGGATTCGAACCCGCACCGTCTCGCTCAGCTGCTATCACGCTATCCGCTCCACCAACATTACACGGTCAGCGAGCTACTTGATGGCTTCAAAAGCAATCTCGCGGTCAGTTCAACGATGTACTTTGGGGGCCCATTGCGACCCTCCTAATTAAGTTATAAATATTTCCTTAGGCACAGGGGTTGGGGGCATGGTACCCTATTTTGGTACCGAGTTTGAGATTTATAGCTTAATATTAAAGCGAGTTATGTGGTCTTGAAAATTTACCCGTACATGCCTATTTTATGTTATTTTTTATTCCATTTCGCGTTCTTTAACGAAGAAAGAGGATTGTTTTTATACAGAGAACATATTAGGCAGGCCAAACTATCGAAAGTATTGTAAATAATATGAATAAATTAATTTTAATTGATTTTTCCTGTTTTTAAGCTCTGTTCTCACTTTCCCGAACTTAAAAAAATTATTTTTCATATATAGTTCCTTCTAAAATATAGAAAAAGACATTAAATGAATAATATAATGTAAAATTAACAATAGAAAAAAAAATAAACAAATTTTAAAAATTGTCCACACTGGGATTCGAACCCGCACCGTCTCGCTCAGCTGCTATTACGCTATCCGCTCCACCACGATTACACGGTCAGCGAGCTACTTCATGGCTTCAAAAGCAATCTCGCGGTCAGTTCAACGATGTACTTTGAGGGCCCATTGCGACCCTCCTAATTAAGCTATAAATATTTCCTTAGGCACAGGGGTTGGGGGCATGGTACCCTATTTTGGTACCGAGTTTGAGATTTATAGCTTAATATTAAAGCGAGTTATGTGGTCTTGAAAACTTACCCGTACATGCCTATTTTATGTTATTTTCTATTCCATTACGCGTTCTTTAACGAAGAAAGAGGATTGTTTTTATACAGAGAACATATTAGGCAGGCCAAACTATCGAAAGTATTGTAAATAATATGAATAAATTAATTTTAATTGATTTTTCCTGTTTTTAAGCTCTGTTCTCACTTTCCCGAACTTAAAAAAATTATTTTTCATATATAGTTCCTTCTAAAATATAGAAAAAGACATTAAATGAATAATATAATGTAAAATTAACAATAGAAAAAAAAATAAACAAATTTTAAAAATTGTCCACACTGGGATTCGAACCCGCACCGTCTCACTCAGCTGCTATCACGCTATCCGCTCCACCCCGATTACACGGTCAGCGAGCTACTTCATGGCTTCGAAAGCAATCTCGCGGTCAGTTTAACGATGTACTTTGGGGGCCCATTGCGTCCCTCCTAATTAAGCTATAAATATTTCCTTAGGCACAGGGGTTGGGGGCATGGTACCCTATTTTGGTACCGAGTTTGAGATTTATAGCTTAATATTAAAGCGAGTTATGTGGTCTTGAAAACTTACCCGTACATGCCTATTTTATGTTATTTTTTATTCCATTACGCGTTCTTTAACGAAGAAAGAGGATTGTTTTTATACAGAGAACATATTAGGCTGGCCAAACTATCGAAAATATTGTAAATAATATGAATAAATTAATTTTAATTGATTTTTCCTATTTTTAAGCTCTGTTCTCACTTTTCTGAACCTAAAAAAATTATTTTTCATATATAGTTCCTTCTAAAATATAGAAAAAGACATTAAATGAATAATATAATGTAAAATTAACAATAGAAAAAAAAATAAACAGATTTTAAAAATTGTCCACACTGGGAATCGAACCCGCACCGTCTCGCTCAGCTGCTATCACGCTATCCGCTCCACCACGATTACACGGTCAGCGAGCTACTTCATGGCTTCAAAAGCAATCTCGCGGTCAGTTCAACGATGTAATTTGGGGGCCCATTGCGACCCTCCTAAATAAGCTATAAATATTTCCTTAGGCACAGGGGTTGGGGGCATGGTACCCTATTTTGGTACCGAGTTTGAGATTTATAGCTTAATATTAAAGCGAGTTATGTGGTCTTGAAAACTTACCCGTACATGCCTATTTTATGTTATTTTTTATTCCATTACGCGTTCTTTAACGAAGAAAGAGGATTGTTTTTATACAGAGAACATATTAGGCAGGCCAAACTATCGAAAGTATTGTAAATAATATGAATAAATTAATTTTAATTGATTTTTCCTGTTTTTAAGCTCTGATCTCACTTTCCCGAACTTAAAAAAATTATTTTTCATATATAGTTCTTTCTAAAATATAGAAAAAGACATTAAATGAATAATATAATGTAAAATTAACAATAGAAAAAAAAATAAACAAATTTTAAAAATTGTCCACACTGGGATTCGAACCCGCACCGTCTCGCTCAGCTGCTATCACGCTATCCGCTCCACCAACATTACACGGTCAGCGAGCTACTTGATGGCTTCAAAAGCAATCTCGCGGTCAGTTCAACGATGTACTTTGGGGGCCCATTGCGACCCTCCTAATTAAGTTATAAATATTTCCTTAGGCACAGGGGTTGGGGGCATGGTACCCTATTTTGGTACCGAGTTTGAGATTTATAGCTTAATATTAAAGCGAGTTATGTGGTCTTGAAAATTTACCCGTACATGCCTATTTTATGTTATTTTTTATTCCATTTCGCGTTCTTTAACGAAGAAAGAGGATTGTTTTTATACAGAGAACATATTAGGCAGGCCAAACTATCGAAAGTATTGTAAATAATATGAATAAATTAATTTTAATTGATTTTTCCTGTTTTTAAGCTCTGTTCTCACTTTCCCGAACTTAAAAAAATTATTTTTCATATATAGTTCCTTCTAAAATATAGAAAAAGACATTAAATGAATAATATAATGTAAAATTAACAATAGAAAAAAAAATAAACAAATTTTAAAAATTGTCCACACTGGGATTCGAACCCGCACCGTCTCGCTCAGCTGCTATTACGCTATCCGCTCCACCACGATTACACGGTCAGCGAGCTACTTCATGGCTTCAAAAGCAATCTCGCGGTCAGTTCAACGATGTACTTTGAGGGCCCATTGCGACCCTCCTAATTAAGCTATAAATATTTCCTTAGGCACAGGGGTTGGGGGCATGGTACCCTATTTTGGTACCGAGTTTGAGATTTATAGCTTAATATTAAAGCGAGTTATGTGGTCTTGAAAACTTACCCGTACATGCCTATTTTATGTTATTTTCTATTCCATTACGCGTTCTTTAACGAAGAAAGAGGATTGTTTTTATACAGAGAACATATTAGGCAGGCCAAACTATCGAAAGTATTGTAAATAATATGAATAAATTAATTTTAATTGATTTTTCCTGTTTTTAAGCTCTGTTCTCACTTTCCCGAACTTAAAAAAATTATTTTTCATATATAGTTCCTTCTAAAATATAGAAAAAGACATTAAATGAATAATATAATGTAAAATTAACAATAGAAAAAAAAATAAACAAATTTTAAAAATTGTCCACACTGGGATTCGAACCCGCACCGTCTCACTCAGCTGCTATCACGCTATCCGCTCCACCCCGATTACACGGTCAGCGAGCTACTTCATGGCTTCGAAAGCAATCTCGCGGTCAGTTTAACGATGTACTTTGGGGGCCCATTGCGTCCCTCCTAATTAAGCTATAAATATTTCCTTAGGCACAGGGGTTGGGGGCATGGTACCCTATTTTGGTACCGAGTTTGAGATTTATAGCTTAATATTAAAGCGAGTTATGTGGTCTTGAAAACTTACCCGTACATGCCTATTTTATGTTATTTTTTATTCCATTACGCGTTCTTTAACGAAGAAAGAGGATTGTTTTTATACAGAGAACATATTAGGCTGGCCAAACTATCGAAAATATTGTAAATAATATGAATAAATTAATTTTAATTGATTTTTCCTATTTTTAAGCTCTGTTCTCACTTTTCCGAACTTAAAAAAATTATTTTTCATATATAGTTCCTTCTAAAATATAGAAAAAGACATTAAATGAATAATATAATGTAAAATTAACAATAGAAAAAAAAATAAACAAATTTTAAAAATTGTCCACACTGGGATTCGAACCCGCACCGTCTCGCTCAGCTGCTATCATGCTATCCGCTCCACCACGATTACACGATCAGCGAGCTACTTCATGGCTTCAAAAGCAATCTCGCGGTCAGTTTAACGATGTATTTTGGGGGCCCATTGCGACCCTCCTAATTAAGCTATAAATATTTCCTTAGGCACAGAGGTTGGGGGCATGGTACCCTATTTTGGTACCGAGTTTGAGATTTATAGCTTAATATTAAAGCGAGTTATGAGGTCTTGAAAACTTACCCGTACATGCCTATTTTGTGTTATTTTTTATTCCATTACGCGTTCTTTAACGAAGAAAGAGGATCGTTTTTATACAGAGAACATATTAGGCTGGCCAAACTATCGAAAATATTGTAAATAATATGAATAAATTAATTTTAATTGATTTTTCCTATTTTTAAGCACTGTTCTCACTTTTCTGAACTTAAAAAAATTATTTTTCATATATAGTTCCTTCTAAAATATAGAAAAAGACATTAAATGAATAATATAATGTAAAATTAACAATAGAAAAAAAAATAAACAAATTTGAAAAATTGTCCACACTGGGATTCTAACCCGCACCGTCTCGCTCAGCTGCTATTACGCTATCCGCTCCACCACGATTACACGGTCAGCGAGCTACTTCATGGCTTCAAAAGCAATCTCGCGGTCAGTTCAACGATGTACTTTGAGGGCCCATTGCGACCCTCCTAATTAAGCTATAAATATTTCCTTAGGCACAGGGGTTGGGGGCATGGTACCCTATTTTGGTACCGAGTTTGAGATTTATAGCTTAATATTAAAGCGAGTTATGTGGTCTTGAAAACTTACCCGTACATGCCTATTTTATGTTATTTTCTATTCCATTACGCGTTCTTTAACGAAGAAAGAGGATTGTTTTTATACAGAGAACATATTAGGCAGGCCAATCTATCGAAAGTATTGTAAATAATATGAATAAATTAATTTTAATTGATTTTTCCTGTTTTTAAGCTCTGTTCTCACTTTCCCGAACTTAAAAAAATTATTTTTCATATATAGTTCCTTCTAAAATATAGAAAAAGACATTAAATGAATAATATAATGTAAAATTAACAATAGAAAAAAAAATAAACAAATTTTGAAAATTGTCCACACTGGGATTCGAACCCGCACCGTCTCGCTCAGCTGCTATCACGCTATCCGCTCCACCACGATTACACGGTCAGCGAGCTACTTCATGGCTTCGAAAGCAATCTCGCGGTCAGTTTAACGATGTACTTTGGGGGCCCATTGCGTCCCTCCTAATTAAGCTATAAATATTTCATTAGGCACAGGGGTTGGGGGCATGGTACCCTATTTTGGTACCGAGTTTGAGATTTATAGCTTAATATTAAAGCGAGTTATGTGGTCTTGAAAACTTACCCGTACATGCCTATTTTCTGTTATTTTTTATTCCATTACGCGTTCTTTAACGAAGAAAGAGGATTGTTTTTATACAGAGAACATATTAGGCTGGCCAAACTATCGAAAATATTGTAAATAATATGAATAAATTAATTTTAATTGATTTTTCCTATTTTTAAGCTCTGTTCTCACTTTTCTGAACTTAAAAAAATTATTTTTCATATATAGTTCCTTCTAAAATATAGAAAAAGACATTAAATGAATAATATAATGTAAAATTAACAATAGAAAAAAAAAATAAACAAATTTTAAAAATTGTCCACACTGGGATTCGAACCCGCACCGTCTCGCTCAGCTGCTATCACGCTATCCGCTCCACCACGATTACACGGTCAGCGAGCTACTTCATGGCTTCGAAAGCAATCTCGCGGTCAGTTTAACGATGTACTTTGGGGGCCCATTGCGTCCCTCCTAATTAAGCTATAAATATTTCCTTAGGCACAGGGGTTGGGGGCATGGTACCCTATTTTGGTACCGAGTTTGAGATTTATAGCTTAATATTAAAGCGAGTTATGTGGTCTTGAAAACTTACCCGTACATGCCTATTTTATGTTATTTTTTATTCCATTACGCGTTCTTTAACGAAGAAAGAGGATTGTTTTTATACAGAGAACATATTAGGCAGGCCAAACTATCGAAAGTATTGTAAATAATATGAATAAATTAATTTTAATTGATTTTTCCTGTTTTTAAGCTCTGTTCTCACTTTCCCGAACTTAAAAAAATTATTTTTCATATATAGTTCCTTCTAAAATATAGAAAAAGACATTAAATGAATAATATAATGTAAAATTAACAATAGAAAAAAAAATAAACAAATTTTAAAAATTGTCCACACTGGGATTCGAACCCGCACCGTCTCGCTCAGCTGCTATCATGCTATCCGCTCCACCACGAATACACGGTCAGCGAGCTACTTCATGGCTTCAAAAGCAATCTCGCGGTCAGTTTAACGATGTACTTTGGGGGCCCATTGCGACCCTCCTAATTAAGCTATAAATATTTCCTTAGGCACAGGGGTTGGGGGCATGGTACCCTATTTTGGTACCGACTTTGAGATTTATAGCTTAATATTAAAGCGAGTTATGTGGTCTTGAAAACTTACCCGTACATGCCTATTTTATGTTATTTTTTATTCCATTACGCGTTCTTTAACGAAGAAAGAGGATTGTTTTTATACAGAGAACATATTAGGCAGGCCAAACTATCGAAAATATTGTAAATAATATGAATAAATTAATTTTAATTGATTTTTCCTATTTTTAAGCACTGTTCTCACTTTCCCGAACTTAAAAAAATTATTTTTCATATATAGTTCCTTCTAAAATATAGAAAAAGACATTAAATGAATAATATAATGTAAAATTAACAATAGAAAAAAAATAAACAAATTTTAAAAATTGTCCACACTGGGATTCGAACCCGCACCGTCTCGCTCAGCTGCTATCATGCTATCCGCTCCACCACTATTACACGGTCAGCGAGCTACTTCATGGCTTCAAAAGCAATCTCGCGGTCAGTTCAACGATGTACTTTGGGGGCCCATTGCGTCCCTCCTAATCAAGCTATAAATATTTCCTTAGGCACAGGGGTTGGGGGCATGGTACCCTAATTTGGTACCGAGTTTGAGATTTATAGCTTAATATTAAAGCGAGTTATGTGGTCTTGAAAACTTACCCGTACATGCCTATTTGATGTTATTTTTTATTCCATTACGCGTTCTTTAACGAAGAAAGAGGATTGTTTTTATACAGAGAACATGTTAGGCAGGCCAAACTATCGAAAGTATTGTAAATAATATGAATAAATTAATTTTGATTGATTTTTCTTGTTTTTAAACTCTGTTCTCACTTTCCCGAACTTAAAAAAATTATTTTTCATATATAGTTCCTTCTAAAACATAGAAAAAGACATTAAATGAATAATATAATGTAAAATTAACAATAGAAAAAAAAATAAACAAATTTAAAAAATTGTCCGCACTGGGATTCTAACCCGCACCGTCTCGCTCAGCTGCTATTACGCTATCCGCTCCACCACGATTACACGGTCAGCGAGCTACTTCATGGCTTCAAAAGCAATCTCGCGGTCAGTTCAACGATGTACTTTGAGGGCCCATTGCGACCCTCCTAATTAAGCTATAAATATTTCCTTAGGCACAGGGGTTGGGGGCATGGTACCCTATTTTGGTACCGAGTTTGAGATTTATAGCTTAATATTAAAGCGAGTTATGTGGTCTTGAAAACTTACCCGTACATGCCTATTTTATGTTATTTTTTATTCCATTACGCGTTCTTTAACGAAGAAAGAGGATTGTTTTTATACAGAGAACATATTAGGCAGGCCAAACTATCGAAAGTATTGTAAATAATATGAATAAATTAATTTTAATTGATTTTTCCTGTTTTTAAGCTCTGATCTCACTTTCCCGAACTTAAAAAAATTATTTTTCATATATAGTTCCTTCTAAAATATAGAAAAAGACATTAAATGAATAATATAATGTAAAATTAACAATAGAAAAAAAAATAAACAAATTTTAAAAATTGTCCACACTGGGATTCGAACCCGCACCGTCTCGCTCAGCTGCTATCACGCTATCCGCTCCACCAACATTACACGGTCAGCGAGCTACTTGATGGCTTCAAAAGCAATCTCGCGGTCAGTTCAACGATGTACTTTGGGGGCCCATTGCGACCCTCCTAATTAAGTTATAAATATTTCCTTAGGCACAGGGGTTGGGGGCATGGTACCCTATTTTGGTACCGAGTTTGAGATTTATAGCTTAATATTAAAGCGAGTTATGTGGTCTTGAAAACTTACCCGTACATGCCTATTTTATGTTATTTTTTATTCCATTACGCGTTCTTTAACGAAGAAAGAGGATTGTTTTTATACAGAGAACATATTAGGCAGACCAAACTATCGAAAGTATTGTAAATAATATGAATAAATTAATTTTAATTGATTTTTCCTGTTTTTAAGCTCTGTTCTCACTTTTCTGAACTTAAAAAAATTATTTTTCATATATAGTTCCTTCTAAAATATAGAAAAAGACATTAAATGAATAATATAATGTAAAATTAACAATAGAAAAAAAAATAAACAAATTTTAAAAATTGTCCACACTGGGAATCGAACCCGCACCGTCTCGCTCAGCTGCTATCACGCTATCCGCTCCACCACGATTACACGGTCAGCGAGCTACTTCATGGCTTCAAAAGCAATCTCGCGGTCAGTTCAACGATGTACTTTGGGGGCCCATTGCGACCCTCCTAAATAAGCTATAAATATTTCCTTAGGCACAGGGGTTGGGGGCATGGTACCCTATTTTGATACCGAGTTTGAGATTTATAGCTTAATATTAAAGCGAGTTATGTGGTCTTGAAAACTTACCCGTACATGCCTATTTTATGTTATTTTTTATTCCATTACGCGTTCTTTAACGAAGAAAGAGGATTGTTTTTATACAGAGAACATATTAGGCAGGCCAAACTATCGAAAGTATTGTAAATAATATGAATAAATTAATTTTAATTGATTTTTCCTGTTTTTAAGCTCTGATCTCACTTTCCCGAACTTAAAAAAATTATTTTTCATATATAGTTCCTTCTAAAATATAGAAAAAGACATTAAATGAATAATATAATGTAAAATTAACAATAGAAAAAAAAATAAACAAATTTTAAAAATTGTCCACTCTGGGATTCGAACCCGCACCGTCTCACTCAGCTGCTATCACGCTATCCGCTCCACCAACATTACACGGTCAGCGAGCTACTTGATGGCTTCAAAAGCAATCTCGCGGTCAGTTCAACGATGTACTTTGGGAGCCCATTGCGACCCTCCTAATTAAGTTATAAATATTTCCTTAGGCACAGGGGTTGGGGGCATGGTACCCTATTTTGGTACCGAGTTTGAGATTTATAGCTTAATATTAAAGCGAGTTATGTGGTCTTGAAAACTTACCCGTACATGCCTATTTTATGTTATTTTTTATTCCATTACGCGTTCTTTAACGAAGAAAGAGGATTGTTTTTATACAGAGAACATATTAGGCAGGCCAAACTATCGAAAATATTGTAAATAATATGAATAAATTAATTTTAATTGATTTTTCCTATTTTTAAGCACTGTTCTCACTTTCCCGAACTTAAAAAAATTATTTTTCATATATAGTTCCTTCTAAAATATAGAAAAAGACATTAAATGAATAATATAATGTAAAATTAACAATAGAAAAAAAATAAACAAATTTTAAAAATTGTCCACACTGGGATTCGAACCCGCACCGTCTCGCTCAGCTGCTATCATGCTATCCGCTCCACCACTATTACACGGTCAGCGAGCTACTTCATGGCTTCAAAAGCAATCTCGCGGTCAGTTCAACGATGTACTTTGGGGGCCCATTGCGTCCCTCCTAATCAAGCTATAAATATTTCCTTAGGCACAGGGGTTGGGGGCATGGTACCCTAATTTGGTACCGAGTTTGAGATTTATAGCTTAATATTAAAGCGAGTTATGTGGTCTTGAAAACTTACCCGTACATGCCTATTTGATGTTATTTTTTATTCCATTACGCGTTCTTTAACGAAGAAAGAGGATTGTTTTTATACAGAGAACATGTTAGGCAGGCCAAACTATCGAAAGTATTGTAAATAATATGAATAAATTAATTTTGATTGATTTTTCTTGTTTTTAAACTCTGTTCTCACTTTCCCGAACTTAAAAAAATTATTTTTCATATATAGTTCCTTCTAAAACATAGAAAAAGACATTAAATGAATAATATAATGTAAAATTAACAATAGAAAAAAAAATAAACAAATTTAAAAAATTGTCCGCACTGGGATTCTAACCCGCACCGTCTCGCTCAGCTGCTATTACGCTATCCGCTCCACCACGATTACACGGTCAGCGAGCTACTTCATGGCTTCAAAAGCAATCTCGCGGTCAGTTCAACGATGTACTTTGAGGGCCCATTGCGACCCTCCTAATTAAGCTATAAATATTTCCTTAGGCACAGGGGTTGGGGGCATGGTACCCTATTTTGGTACCGAGTTTGAGATTTATAGCTTAATATTAAAGCGAGTTATGTGGTCTTGAAAACTTACCCGTACATGCCTATTTTATGTTATTTTTTATTCCATTACGCGTTCTTTAACGAAGAAAGAGGATTGTTTTTATACAGAGAACATATTAGGCAGGCCAAACTATCGAAAGTATTGTAAATAACATGAATAAATTAATTTTAATTGATTTTTCCTGTTTTTAAGCTCTGATCTCACTTTCCCGAACTTAAAAAAATTATTTTTCATATATAGTTCCTTCTAAAATATAGAAAAAGACATTAAATGAATAATATAATGTAAAATTAACAATAGAAAAAAAAATAAACAAATTTTAAAAATTGTCCACACTGGGATTCGAACCCGCACCGTCTCGCTCAGCTGCTATCACGCTATCCGCTCCACCAACATTACACGGTCAGCGAGCTACTTGATGGCTTCAAAAGCAATCTCGCGGTCAGTTCAACGATGTACTTTGGGGGCCCATTGCGACCCTCCTAATTAAGTTATAAATATTTCCTTAGGCACAGGGGTTGGGGGCATGGTACCCTATTTTGGTACCGAGTTTGAGATTTATAGCTTAATATTAAAGCGAGTTATGTGGTCTTGAAAACTTACCCGTACATGCCTATTTTATGTTATTTTTTATTCCATTACGCGTTCTTTAACGAAGAAAGAGGATTGTTTTTATACAGAGAACATATTAGGCAGACCAAACTATCGAAAGTATTGTAAATAATATGAATAAATTAATTTTAATTGATTTTTCCTGTTTTTAAGCTCTGTTCTCACTTTTCTGAACTTAAAAAAATTATTTTTCATATATAGTTCCTTCTAAAATATAGAAAAAGACATTAAATGAATAATATAATGTAAAATTAACAATAGAAAAAAAAATAAACAAATTTTAAAAATTGTCCACACTGGGAATCGAACCCGCACCGTCTCGCTCAGCTGCTATCACGCTATCCGCTCCACCACGATTACACGGTCAGCGAGCTACTTCATGGCTTCAAAAGCAATCTCGCGGTCAGTTCAACGATGTACTTTGGGGGCCCATTGCGACCCTCCTAAATAAGCTATAAATATTTCCTTAGGCACAGGGGTTGGGGGCATGGTACCCTATTTTGATACCGAGTTTGAGATTTATAGCTTAATATTAAAGCGAGTTATGTGGTCTTGAAAACTTACCCGTACATGCCTATTTTATGTTATTTTTTATTCCATTACGCGTTCTTTAACGAAGAAAGAGGATTGTTTTTATACAGAGAACATATTAGGCAGGCCAAACTATCGAAAGTATTGTAAATAATATGAATAAATTAATTTTAATTGATTTTTCCTGTTTTTAAGCTCTGATCTCACTTTCCCGAACTTAAAAAAATTATTTTTCATATATAGTTCCTTCTAAAATATAGAAAAAGACATTAAATGAATAATATAATGTAAAATTAACAATAGAAAAAAAAATAAACAAATTTTAAAAATTGTCCACTCTGGGATTCGAACCCGCACCGTCTCACTCAGCTGCTATCACGCTATCCGCTCCACCAACATTACACGGTCAGCGAGCTACTTGATGGCTTCAAAAGCAATCTCGCAGTCAGTTCAACGATGTACTTTGGGAGCCCATTGCGACCCTCCTAATTAAGTTATAAATATTTCCTTAGGCACAGGGGTTGGGGGCATGGTACCCTATTTTGGTACCGAGTTTGAGATTTATAGCTTAATATTAAAGCGAGTTATGTGGTCTTGAAAACTTACCCGTACATGCCTATTTTATGTTATTTTTTATTCCATTACGCGTTCTTTAACGAAGAAAGAGGATTGTTTTTATACAGAGAACATATTAGGCAGGCCAAACTATCGAAAGTATTGTAAATAATATGAATAAATTAATTTTAATTGATTTTTCCTGTTTTTAAGCTCTGTTCTCACTTTCCCGAACTTAAAAAAATTATTTTTCATATGTAGTTCCTTCTAAAATATAGAAAAAGACATTAAATGAATAATATAATGTAAAATTAACAATAGAAAAAAAAATAAACAAATTTTAAAAATTGTCCACACTGGGATTCGAACCCGCACCGTCTCGCTCAGCTGCTATTACGCTATCCGCTCCACCACGATTACACGGTCAGCGAGCTACTTCATGGCTTCAAAAGCAATCTCGCGGTCAGTTCAACGATGTACTTTGAGGGCCCATTGCGACCCTCCTAATTAAGCTATAAATATTTCCTTAGGCACAGGGGTTCGGGGCATGGTACCCTATTTTGGTACCGAGTTTGAGATTTATAGCTTAATATTAAAGCGAGTTATGTGGTCTTGAAAACTTACCCGTACATGCCTATTTTATGTTATTTTCTATTCCATTACGCGTTCTTTAACGAAGAAAGAGGATTGTTTTTATACAGAGAACATATTAGGCAGGCCAAACTATCGAAAGTATTGTAAATAATATGAATAAATTAATTTTAATTGATTTTTCCTGTTTTTAAGCTCTGTTCTCACTTTCCCGAGCTTAAAAAAATTATTTTTCATATATAGTTCCTTCTAAAATATAGAAAAAGACATTAAATGAATAATATAATGTAAAATTAACAATAGAAAAAAAAATAAACAAATTTTAAAAATTGTCCACACTGGGATTCGAACCCGCACCGTCTCGCTCAGCTGCTATCACGCTATCCGCTCCACCACGATTACACGGTCAGCGAGCTACTTCATGGCTTCGAAAGCAATCTCGCGGTCAGTTTAACGATGTACTTTGGGGGCCCATTGCGTCCCTCCTAATTAAGCTATAAATATTTCCTTAGGCACAGGGGTTGGGGGCATGGTACCCTATTTTGGTACCGAGTTTGAGATTTATAGCTTAATATTAAAGCGAGTTATGTGGTCTTGAAAACTTACCCGTACATGCCTATTTTATTTTATTTTTTATTCCATTACGCGTTCTTTAACGAAGAAAGAGGATTGTTTTTATACAGAGAACATATTAGGCTGGCCAAACTATCGAAAATATTGTAAATAATATGAATAAATTAATTTTAATTGATTTTTCCTATTTTTAAGCTCTGTTCTCACTTTTCCGAACTTAAAAAAATTATTTTTCATATATAGTTCCTTCTAAAATATAGAAAAAGACATTAAATGAATAATATAATGTAAAATTAACAATAGAAAAAAAAATAAACAAATTTTAAAAATTTTCCACACTGGGATTCGAACCCGCACCGTCTCGCTCAGCTGCTATCATGCTATCCGCTCCACCACGATTACACGATCAGCGAGCTACTTCATGGCTTCAAAAGCAATCTCGCGGTCAGTTTAACGATGTATTTTGGGGGCCCATTGCGACCCTCCTAATTAAGCTATAAATATTTCCTTAGGCACAGAGGTTGGGGGCATGGTACCCTATTTTGGTACCGAGTTTGAGATTTATAGCTTAATATTAAAGCGAGTTATGAGGTCTTGAAAACTTACCCGTACATGCCTATTTTATGTTATTTTTTATTCCATTACGCGTTCTTTAACGAAGAAAGAGGATCGTTTTTATACAGAGAACATATTAGGCTGGCCAAACTATCGAAAATATTGTAAATAATATGAATAAATTAATTTTAATTGATTTTTCCTATTTTTAAGCTCTGTTCTCACTTTTCTGAACTTAAAAAAATTATTTTTCATATATAGTTCCTTCTAAAATATAGAAAAAGACATTAAATGAATAATATAATGTAAAATTAACAATAGAAAAAAAAATAAACAAATTAAAAAAATTGTCCACACTGGGATTCTAACCCGCACCGTCTCCCTCAGCTGCTATTACTCTATCCGCTCCACCACGATTACACGGTCAGCGAGCTACTTCATGGCTTCAAAAGCAATCTCGCGGTCAGTTCAACGATGTATTTTGAGGGCCCATTGCGACCCTCCTAATTAAGCTATAAATATTTCCTTAGGCACAGGGGTTGGGGCATGGTACCCTATTTTGGTACCGAGTTTGAGATTTATAGCTTAATATTAAAGCGAGTTACGTGGTCTTGAAAACTTACCCGTACATGCCTATTTTATGTTATTTTTTATTCCATTACGCGTTCTTTAACGAAGAAAGAGGATTGTTTTTATACAGAGAACATATTAGGCAGGCCAAACTATCGAAAGTATTGTAAATAATATGAATAAATTAATTTTAATTGATTTTTCCTGTTTTTAAGCTCTGTTCTCACTTTCCCGAACTTAAAAAAATTATTTTTCATATATAGTTCCTTCTAAAATATAGAAAAAGACATTAAATGAATAATATAATGTAAAATTAACAATAGAAAAAAAAATAAACAAATTTGAAAAATTGTCCACACTGGGATTCTAACCCGCACCGTCTCGCTCAGCTGCTATTACGCTATCCGCTCCACCACGATTACACGGTCAGCGAGCTACTTCATGGCTTCAAAAGCAATCTCGCGGTCAGTTCAACGATGTACTTTGAGGGCCCATTGCGACCCTCCTAATTAAGCTATAAATATTTCCTTAGGCACAGGGGTTGGGGGCATGGTACCCTATTTTGGTACCGAGTTTGAGATTTATAGCTTAATATTAAAGCGAGTTATGTGGTCTTGAAAGCTTACCCGTACATGCCTATTTTATGTTATTTTCTATTCCATTACGCGTTCTTTAACGAAGAAAGAGGATTGTTTTTATACAGAGAACATATTAGGTAGGCCAAACTATCGAAAGTATTGTAAATAATATGAATAAATTAATTTTAATTGATTTTTCCTGTTTTTAAGCTCTGTTCTCACTTTCCCGAACTTAAAAAAATTATTTTTCATATATAGTTCCTTCTAAAATATAGAAAAAGACATTAAATGAATAATATAATGTAAAATTAACAATAGAAAAAAAAATAAACAAATTTTGAAAATTGTCCACACAGGGATTCGAACCCGCACCGTCTCGCTCAGCTGCTATCACGCTATCCGCTCCACCACGATTACACGGTCAGCGAGCTACTTCATGGCTTCGAAAGCAATCTCGCGGTCAGTTTAACGATGTACTTTGGGGGCCCATTGCGTCCCTCCTAATTAAGCTATAAATATTTCATTAGGCACAGGGGTTGGGGGCATGGTACCCTATTTTGGTACCGAGTTTGAGATTTATAGCTTAATATTAAAGCGAGTTATGTGGTCTTGAAAACTTACCCGTACATGCCTATTTTATGTTATTTTTTATTCCATTACGCGTTCTTTAACGAAGAAAGAGGATTGTTTTTATACAGAGAACATATTAGGCAGGCCAAACTATCGAAAATATTGTAAATAATATGAATAAATTAATTTTAATTGATTTTTCCTATTTTTAAGCTCTGTTCTCACTTTCCCGAACTTAAAAAAATTATTTTTCATATATAGTTCCTTCTAAAATATAGAAAAAGACATTAAATGAATAATATAATGTAAAATTAACAATAGAAAAAAAAATAAACAAATTTTAAAAATTGTCCACACTGGGATTCGAACCCGCACCGTCTCGCTCAGCTGCTATCACGCTATCCGCTCCACCACGATTACACGGTCAGCGAGCTACTTCATGGCTTCGAAAGCAATCTCGCGGTCAGTTTAACGATGTACTTTGGGGGCCCATTGCGTCCCTCCTAATAAAGCTATAAATATTTCCTTAGGCACAGGGGTTGGGGGCATGGTACCCTATTTTGGTACCGAGTTTGAGATTTATAGCTTAATATTAAAGCGAGTTATGTGGTCTTGAAAACTTACCCGTACATGCCTATTTTATGTTATTTTTTATTCCATTACGCGTTCTTTAACGAAGAAAGAGGATTGTTTTTATACAGAGAACATATTAGGCAGGCCAAACTATCGAAAGTATTGTAAATAATATGAATAAATTAATTTTAATTGATTTTTCCTGTTTTTAAGCTCTGTTCTCACTTTCCCGAACTTAAAAAAATTATTTTTCATATATAGTTCCTTCTAAAATATAGAAAAAGACATTAAATGAATAATATAATGTAAAATTAACAATAGAAAAAAAAATAAACAAATTTTAAAAATTGTCCACACTGGGATCCGAACCCGCACCGTCTCGCTCAGCTGCTATCATGCTATCCGCTCCACCACGATTACACGGTCAGCGAGCTACTTCATGGCTTCAAAAGCAATCTCGCGGTCAGTTTAACGATGTACTTTGGGGGCCCATTGCGACCCTCCTAATTAAGCTATAAATATTTCCTTAGGCACAGGGGTTGGGGGCATGGTACCCTATTTTGGTACCGAGTTTGAGATTTATAGCTTAATATTAAAGCGAGTTATGTGGTCTTGAAAACTTACCCGTACATGCCTATTTTATGTTATTTTTTATTCCATTACGCGTTCTTTAACGAAGAAAGAGGATTGTTTTTATACAGAGAACATATTAGGCAGGCCAAACTATCGAAAATATTGTAAATAATATGAATAAATTAATTTTAATTGATTTTTCCTATTTTTAAGCTCTGTTCTCACTTTCCCGAACTTAAAAAAATTATTTTTCATATTTAGTTCCTTCTAAAATATAGAAAAAGACATTAAATGAATAATATAATGTAAAATTATCAATAGAAAAAAAAATAAACAAATTTTAAAAATTGTCCACACTGGAATTCGAACCCGCACCGTCTCGCTCAGCTGCTATCACGCTATCCGCTCCACCACGATTACACGGTCAGCGAGCTACTTCATGTCTTCAAAAGCAATCTCGCGGTCAGTTTAACGATGTACTTTGGGGGCCCATTGCGACCCTCCTAATTAAGCTATAAATATTTCCTTAGGCACAGGGGTTGGGGGCATGGTACCCTATTTTGGTACCGAGTTTGAGATTTATAGCTTAATATTAAAGCGAGTTATGTGGTCTTGAAAACTTACCCGTACATGCCTATTTTATGTTATTTTTTATTCCATTACGCGTTCTTTAACGAAGAAAGAGGATTGTTTTTATACAGAGAACATATTAGGCAGGCCAAACTATCGAAAATATTGTAAATAATATGAATAAATTAATTTTAATTGATTTTTCCTATTTTTAAGCTCTGTTCTCACTTTCCCGAACTTAAAAAAATTATTTTTCATATATAGTTCCTTCTAAAATATAGAAAAAGACATTAAATGAATAATATAATGTAAAATTAACAATAGAAAAAAAAATAAACAAATTTTAAAAATTGTCCACACTGGGATTCGAACCCGCACCGTCTCGCTCAGCTGCTATCACGCTATCCGCTCCACCACGATTACACGGTCAGCGAGCTACTTCATGGCTTCAAAAGCAATCTCGCGGTCTGTTCAACGATGTACTTTGGGGGCCCATTGCGACCCTCCTATCTAAGCTATAAATATTTCCTTAGGCACAGGGGTTGGGGGCATGATACCCTATTTTGGTACCGAGTTTGAGATTTATAGCTTAATATTAAAGCGAGTTATGTGGTCTTGAAAACTTACCCGTACATGCCTATTTTATGTTATTTTTTATTCCATTACGCGTTCTTTAACGAAGAAAGAGGATTGTTTTTATACAGAGAACATATTAGGCAGGCCAAACTATCGAAAGTATTGTAAATAATATGAATAAATTAATTTTAATTGATTTTTCCTGTTTTTAAGCTCTGTTCTCACTTTCCCGAACTTAAAAAAATTATTTTTCATATATAGTTCCTTCTAAAATATAGAAAAAGACATTAAATGAATAATATAATGTAAAATTAACAATAGAAAAAAAAATAAACAAATTTTAAAAATTGTCCACACTGGGATTCGAACCCGCACCGTCTCGCTCAGCTGCTATCACGCTATCCGCTCCACCACGATTACACGGTCAGCGAGCTACTTCATGGCTTCAAAAGCAATCTCGCGGTCAGTTTAACGATGTACTTTGGGGGCCCATTGCGACCCTCCTAATTAAGCTATAAATATTTCCTTAGGCACAGGGGTTGGGGGCATGGTACCCTATTTTGGTACCGAGTTTGAGATTTATAGCTTAATATTAAAGCGAGTTATGTGGTCTTGAAAACTTACCCGTACATGCCTATTTTATGTTATTTTTTATTCCATTACGCGTTCTTTAACGAAGAAAGAGGATTGTTTTTATACAGAGAACATATTAGGCAGGCCAAACTATCGAAAATATTTAAAATAATATGAATAAATTAATTTTAATTGATTTTTCCTATTTTTAAGCTCTGTTCTCACTTTCCCGAACTTAAAAAAATTATTTTTCATATATAGTTCCTTCTAAAATATAGAAAAAGACATTAAATGAATAATATAATGTAAAATTAACAATAGAAAAAAAAATAAACAAATTTTAAAAATTGTCCACACTGGGATTCGAACCCGCACCGTCTCGCTCAGCTGCTATCACGCTATCCGCTCCACCACGATTACACGGTCAGCGAGCTACTTCATGGCTTCAAAAGCAATCTCGCGGTCAGTTCAACGATGTACTTTGGGGTCCCATTGCGACCCTCCTAATTAAGCTATAAATATTTCCTTAGGCACAGGGGTTGGGAGCATAGTACCCTATTTTGGTACCGAGTTTGAGATTTATAGCTTAATATTAAAGCGAGTTATGTGGTCTTGAAAACTTACCCGTACATGCCTATTTTATGTTATTTTTTATTCCATTACGCGTTCTTTAACGAAGAAAGAGGATTGTTTTTATACAGAGAACATATTAGGCAGGCCAAACTATCGAAAATATTGTAAATAATATGAATAAATTAATTTTAATTGATTTTTCCTATTTTTAAGCTCTGTTCTCACTTTCCCGAACTTAAAAAAATTATTTTTCATATATAGTTCCTTCTAAAATATAGAAAAAGACATTAAATGAATAATATAATGTAAAATTAACAATAGAAAAAAAAATAAACAAATTTTAAACATTGTCCACACTGGGATTCGAACCCGCACCGTCTCGCTCAGCTGCTATCACGCTATTCGCTCCACCACGATTACACGGTCAGCGAGCTACTTCATGGCTTCAAAAGCAATCTCGCGGTCAGTTTAACGATGTACTTTGGGGGCCCATTGCGACCCTCCTAATTAAGCTATAAATATTTCCTTAGGCACAGGGGTTGGGGGCATGGTACCCTATTTTGGTACCGAGTTTGAGATTTATAGCTTAATATTAAAGCGAGTTATGTGGTCTTGAAAACTTACCCGTACATGCCTATTTTATGTTATTTTTTATTCCATTACGCGTTCTTTAACGAAGAAAGAGGATTGTTTTTATACAGAGAACATATTAGGCAGGCCAAACTATCGAAAGTATTGTAAATAATATGAATAAATTAATTTTAATTGATTTTTCCTGTTTTTAAGCTCTATTCGGCAGGCATTATTAGACTATAGAGGCCTACCTTGGGACCGAGTTTGAAAATTATAACTTAATATTAAAAGGAGCTAGGAGGTCTCGAAGCCTGAGCCTTACTCTCGACATTTCGACTTTTTAAAAAAAAAAAAATTTTATTATTCAAAAAAGTGCTCTTTAAGAAACAAAGATGCACGATTTTATACACAGAACACCTTATGCATGATAGACAACCTAAAATGTTGCAAAAAGAGTCGAAAAATATTAAATAAACAGATTTTCCTAGATTTTTCCAGTTTTTTCCCATTTTCCTAATTAAAAAAAAACTCCAACATGCAAGACCCTCTGGAATATCGAAAAACACATCAGAAAAATAATATAATGTAAAATAAACAAAAGAAAGTAAAAAAAGAAATATTTTTGAAAAAGTGTCCGCAGCTGGGATTCGAGCCCCCGACCCCTCCCTCCCGCCTCGACCTGCCAGTCAGATGTCCTACCACCAGACCAAGGCAGTACGGAGAGAAAAAAACAATTTCGCTTCAAAAGCTCTTTCTCGGTTACCTATGCAATAGACCTTTAGGTTCCCACTGGGGCCCTCCTAATTAACATATAAAAATTTCCTTCAGCAGGCATTATTGGACTATATAAGCCTACCTTGGGACCCAGTTTGAAAATTATAACTTATCATTAAAGGGAGCTAGGAGGTCTCGAAGCCTGAGCCTTACTCTCGACATTTCGACTTTTTAAAAAAAAAAAATTTTATTATTCAAAAAAGTGCTCTTTAACAAAGAAAGATGCTCGATTTTAAACACAAAACACTTTATGCATGATAGACAACCTAAAAATTTAAAAATGGAGTCGAAAAATAACAAATAAACTGATTTTCCTAGAATTTTCCAGTTTTTTCCCATTTTCCTAATTAAAAAAAAAATCTCCAACATGCAAGACCCTCCGGAATATCGAAAAACACATCAGAAAAATAATATAATGTAAAATAAACAAAAGAAAGAAAAAAAAGAAATTTTTTTGAAAAAGTGTCCACAGCTGGGATTCGAACCCCCGACCCCTCCTCCCGCCTCGATTTGCCAGTCAGGTGTCCTACCACCAGACCAAGACAGTACGGAGAGAAAGAAACAATTTCGCTTCAAAAGCTCTTTCTCGGTTACCTATGCAATAGATATTTAGGGCCCCACTGGGGCCCTCCTAATTAACATATAAAAATTTCCTTCGGCAGGCATTATTGGACTATAGAGGCCTACCTTGGGACCGAGTTTGAAAATTATAACTTAATATTAAAGGGAGCTAGGAGGTCTCGAAGCCTGAGCCTTACTCTCGACATTTCGACTTTTTAAAAAAAAAAATTTATTATTCAAAAAAGTGCTCTTTAACAAAGAAAGATGCTCGATTTTATACACAAAACACCTTATGCATAATAGACTACCTAAATTATTGCATTAGGAGTCGAAAAATAACAAATAAACTGATTTTCCTAGATTTTTCCAGTTTTTCCCCATTTTCCTAATTAAAAAAAAATCTCCAAGATGCAAGACCCTCCAGAATATCGAAAAACACATCTAATAAATAATATAATGTAAAATAAACAAAAGAAAGAAAGAATGAAATTTTTTTGAAAAAGTGTCCACAGCTGGGATTTGAACCTCCCGACCTCTCCCTCCAGCCTTGACTTGCCAGTCAGGTGTCCTACCACCAGACCAAGGCGGTACGGAAAGAAAGAAACAATTTCGCTTCAAAAGCCCTTTCTCGGTTACCTATGCAATAGACCTTTTGGGCCCCACTGGGGCTCTCCTAATTAACATATAAAAATTTCCTTCGACAGACATGATTGTACCATCGAGGCCTACCTTGGGACCGAGTTTGAAAATTGTATCTTTATATTAAAGGGAGCTAGGAGGTCTCGAAGCCATAGCCTTACTCTCGACATTTCGACTTTTTAAAAAAAAAAATTTATTATTCCAAAAAGTGCTCTTTAACAAAGAAAGATGCTCGGTTTTATACACAGAACACCTTATGCATGATAGACTACCTAAAGTATTGCCATAGGAGTCGAAAAATAACAAATAAACTGATTTTCCAAGATTTTTCCTGTTTTTTCACATTTTCCTAATTAAAAAATAAATATCCAACATGCAAGACCCTCAGGAATATCGAAAAACACACCTAAAAAATGATATAATGTAAAATAAACAAAGGAATGAAAAAAAGAAATTTTTTTTAAAAAAGTGTCGGCAGCTAGGATTCGAACCCCCGACCCCTCCCTCAAGCCTTCACTTGCCAGACAGGTGTCCTACCACCAGACCAAGGCGGTACGGAAATAAAGAAACAATTTCGCTTCAAAAGCCCTTTCTCGGTTACCTATGCAATAGACCTTTAGGGCCCCACTGGGGCCCTCCTAACTAAAATATAAAAATTTCCTTCGGCAGGCATGATTGGACCGTAGAGGCCTACCTTGGGACCGAGTTTGAAAATTATAACTTAATATTAAGGATAGCTAGGAGGTCTCGAAGCCTGTACCTTATTCTCGACATTTCGACTTTTTTTTAATTTTTTTTATTATTATTCCAAAAAGTGTTCTTTAACAAAGAAAGATGCTCGATTTTATACAAAGAACAACTTATGCATGATAAACTACCTAAAATGTTGCAAAAGGAGTCGAAAAATAACAAATAAACAGATTTTCCTAGATTTTTCCAGTTTTTATTTTTTTTCTCTTTTGTTAATTTTACATTATATTATTTATTTAATTTGTTTTTCGATAGTTTAGAGATGACTGTAAATAAAAAATAATTTTTTTAAGTTCGGGAAGGTGAGAACAGATCTTAAAAACAGGAAAAATCAGTTAAAATTAATTTATTCATATTATTTACAATACTTTCGATAGTTTGGCCCGCGTAGTGAGTTCTCTGTATAAAAACAATCCTCTTTTATCGTTAAAGAAGCCATAATGGAATAAAAAATAAAATAAAATGGGTATATTAAGGGTCAATTTTCAAGACCGCGTAACTCTCTTTAATATTAAGCCGTAAATCTCAAACTCGGTCCCAAATTAGGTTTCCATGCCCCCAACCCCTCTGCAAAAGGAAAGATTTATAAGTTAATTAGGGGGGACGCAATGGCCTCCCAAAGTTCATCTGACCAGGAGAGTTCTTTTGAAGCTATGGAGTAGCACACTCCCCGTGTAAGCGTGACCACGTGCTAGCAGCTGACGCCTGGCGTGATTTCAAATCTCGACTGTGGACAATTTGTAAGATTTTTTTTTCTCTTTTGTTTATTTTGCATTATATTATTTATTTAATGTGTTTTTCAATATTTTAGAGATGACTAAAAATAAAAAATAATTTTTTTTAAGTTAGGGAACGTGAGAACAGAGCTTAAAAACAGGAAAAATCAATTAAAATTTATTTATTCATATTATTTACAATACTTTCGATAGTTTGGCCGCCTGCGTAGTGAGTTCTCTGTATAAAAACAATCCTCTTTTATCGTTAAAGAAGGCATAATGGAATAAAAAATAAAATAAAATAGGTATGTAAAGTGTCAATTTTCAAGACCGCTTAACTCGCTTTAATATTAAGCTATAAATCTCAAACTTGGTCCCAAATTAGGGAACCATGCCCCCAACCCCTCTGCAAAAGGAAAGATTTATAAGTTAATAAGGGAGGACGCAATGGCCCCCCCCCAAAGTTCATCGTTCAACTGACCGGGAGAGCGCTTTTGAAGCTATGGAATAGCACGCTCCCCGTGTAAGCGTGGTCGAGTGGATAGCGTGACCACGTGCTAGCAGCTGACGCCTGGCGCGAGTTCGAATCTCGGCTGTGGACAAATTTTAAGATTTTTTTTTTTCCCTTTTGTTAATTTTACATTATATTATTTATTTAATGTGTTTTTCGATAGTTTAGAGATGACTGTAAATAAAAAATAATTTTTTTAAGTTCGGGAAAGTGAGAACAGATCTTAAAAACAGGAAAAATCAATTAAAATTAATTTATTCATATTATTTACAATACTTTCGATAGTTTGGCTTGCATAGTGAGTTCTCTGTATAAAAACAATCCTCTTTCTTCGTTAAAGAAGACATAATGGAATAAAAAATAAAATAAAATAAAATAAGTATGTTAAGTGTCAATTTTCAAGACCGCGTAACTTGCTTTAATATTAAGCTATAAATCTCAACCTCGGTCCCAAATTAGGGAACCATGCCCCCAACCCCTCTGCTAAAGGAAAGATTTATAAGTTAATTAGGGGGGTCTCAATGGCCTCCCAAATTTCATCGTTCAACTGACCGGGAGAGTGCTTTTGAAGCTATGGAGTAGCACGCTCCCCGTGTAAGCGTGGTCGAGCGGATAGCGTGACCACGTGCTAGCAGCTGACGCCTGGCGCGAGTTCGAATCTCGACTGTGGACAATTTTTAGGATTTTTATTTTTTTTTCTTCTCTTTTGTTAATTTTACATTATATTATTTATTTAATGTGTTTTTCGATATTTTAGAGATGACTGTAAATAAAAAATAATTTTTTTAAGTTCGGGAAAGTGAGAACAGATCGTAAATACAGGAAAAATCAATTAAAATTAATTTATTCATATTATTTACAATACTTTCGATAGTTTGGCCTGCGTAGTGAGTTCCCTGTATAAAAACAATCCTTTTTCTTCGTTAAAGAAGACATAATGGAATAAAAAATAAAATAAAATAGGTATGTTAAGTGTCAATTTTCAAGACCGCGTAACTCGCTTTAATATTAAGCCGTAAATCTCAAACTCGGTCCCAAATTAGGTTTCCATGCCCCCAACCCCTCTGCAAAAGGAAAGATTTATAAGTTAATTAGGGGGTACGCAATGGCCCCCCAAAGTTCATCGTTCAACTGACCGGGAGAGTGCTTTTGAAGCAATGAAGTAGCACGCTCCCCGTGTAAGCGTGGTCGAGAGGATACCGTGACCACGTGCTATCATCTGACGCCTGGCGCGAGTTCGAATCTCGGCTGTGGACAATTTTTAAGATTTTTTTAAATTTCTTTGTCTTTTGTTAATTTTAGATTATATTATTTATTTAATGTGTTTTTCGATATTTTAGAGATGTCTATAAATAAAAAATAATTTTTTTAAGTTCGGGAAAGTGAGAACAGAGCTTAAAAACAAGAAAAATCAATTAAAATAAATTTATTCATATTATTTACAATACTTTTGATAGTTTAGCATTGCTAGTGTGTTTTATTGGTACAACATACATTTGCAGGCTAGTATGCTCAATTAAGGCTTATAAACCTTTGTCAATTAGAAGAACAGATAGCACAATAGAAAAGTATATCACAAAGAATACATCCAGGGTTACGGCGGGATTCGAACCCGCCACCTCCACGCTTAACAAAGAGTTTGGCCAGCTATACCGCTCGGCCAGGGAGGCCCCTTGCTAGTGTGTTCTCCGTATAAAAACAATCCACTTTCTTTGTTAAAGAAGGCATAATGGAATAAAAAATAAAATAAAAAATAAAATAAAATAGGTATGTTAAGGGACAATTTTCAAGACCGCGTAACTCGCCTTAATATTAAGCTATAAATCTCAAACTCGGT
Source organism: Parasteatoda lunata (assembly GCA_949128135.1). Taxonomy (NCBI): domain Eukaryota; kingdom Metazoa; phylum Arthropoda; class Arachnida; order Araneae; family Theridiidae; genus Parasteatoda; species Parasteatoda lunata. The sequence goes on from OX421973.1 coordinate 109,734,045, forward strand.
CCCAAATTAGGGTGCCATGCCCCCAATCCCTCTGCAAAAGGAAAGATTTATAAGTTAAGTAGGGGGGTCGCAATGGGCCCCCAAATTTCATCGTTCAACTGACCGGGAGAGTGCTTTTAAAGCTATGCAGTTGCACGCACCCCGTGTGAGCGTGGTCGAGCGGACAGCGTTACCACGTGCTAGCAGCTGACGCCCGGAGCGAGTTCGAATCCCGGCTGTGGACAATTTTTAAGATTTTTTAACTTTTTTTCTCTTTTGTTAATTTTACATTATATTATTTATTTAACGTGTTTTTCGATATTTTAGAGATGACTATATATAAAAAATAAATTTTTTTAGTTCAGGAAAGTGAGAACAGACCTTAAAAACAGGAAAAATCAATTAAAATTAATTTATTCATAATATTTACAAAACTTTCGATAGTTTGGCCTCGTAGTGAGTTCTCTGTTTAAAAACAATCCTCTTTCGTCGTTAAAGAAGACATAATGGAATAAAAAATAAAATGAAATAGGTATGTTAAGTGTCAAATTTCACGACCGCGTAACTTGCTTTAATATAAAGCTATAAATCTCAAACTCGGTACCAATTTAGGGAACCATGCCCCCAACCCCTCTGCAAAAGGAAGGATTTATAAGTTAATTAGGAGGGTCGCAATGGCGCCCCAAAGTTCATCGTTCCACTGGCCGGGAGAGTGCTTTTGAAGCTATGGAGTAGCACGCTCCCCGTGTAAGCGTGGTCGAGCGGATACCGTGACCACGTGCTATCATCTGACGCCTGGCGCGAGTTCGAATCTCGGCTGTGGACAATTTTTAAGATTTGTTATTTTTTTCTCTCTTTTGTTAATTTTACATTATATTATTTATTTAACGTGTTTTTCGATATTTTAGAGATGACTATATAAAAAAAAAAATTTTTTTTAAGTTCGGGAAAGTGAGAACAGAGCTTAAAAACAGGAAAAATCAATTAAAATTAATTTATTCATATTATTTACAATACTTTCGATAGTTTGGCCTGCGTAGTGAGTTCTCTGTATAAAAACAATCCTCTTTCTTCGTTAAAGAAGACATAATGGAATAAAAAATAAAATAAAATAAGAATGTTAAGTGTCCATTTTCAAGACCGCGTAACTCGCTTTAATATTAAGCTATAAATTTCGAACTCGGTCCCAAATTAGGGAACCATGCCCCCAACCCCTCTGCAAAAGGAAAGATAAATAAGTTAATTAGGGGGTCTCAATGGCCTCCCAAATTTCATCGTTCAACTGTCAGGGAGAGTGCTTTTGAAGCTATGGAGTAGCACGCTCCCCGTGTAAGCGTGGTCGAGCGGATAGCGTGACCACGTGCTAGCAGCTTAAGCCTGGCGCGAGTTCGAATCTCGACTGTGGACAATTTTTAGGATTTTTATTATTTTTTTTCTTCTCTTTTGTTAATTTTACATTATATTATTTATTTAATGTGTTTTTCGATATTTTAGAGATGACTGTAAATAAAAAATAATTTTTTTAAGTTCGGGAAAGTGAGAACAGATCTTAAATACAGGAAAAATCAATTAAAATTAATTTATTCATATTATTTACAATACTTTCGATAGTTTGGCCTGCGTTGTGAGTTCTCTGTACAAAAACAATCCTCTTTCTTCTTTAAAGAAGACATAATGGAATAAAAAATTAATTAAAATGGGTATATTAAGGGTCAATTTTCAAGACGGCGTAACTCTCTTTAATATTAAGCCGTAAATCTCAAACTCGGTCCCAAATTAGGTTTCCATGCCCCCAACCCCTCTGCAAAAAGAAAGATTTATAAGTTAATTAGGGGGGACGCAATGGCCCCCCAAAGTTCATCGTTCAACTGACCGGGAGAGTGCTTTTGAAGCAATGGAGTAGCACGCTCCCCGTGTAAGCGTGTTGGAGTGGATAGCGTGACCACGTGCTAGCAGCTGACGCCTGGCGCGAGTTCGAATCTCGACTGTGGACAATTTGTAAGATTTTTTTTATTTTTTTTTTCTCTTTTGTTAATTTTGCATTATATTATTTATTTAACGTGTTTTTCGATATTTTAGAGATGACTATAAATAAAAAATAATTTTTTTTAGTTCGGGAAAGTGAGAACAGAGTTTAAAAACAAGAAAAATCTATCAAAATTAATTTACTCATATTATTTACAATACTTTCGATAGTTTGGCCTGCGTAGTGAGTTCCCTGTATAAAAACAATCCTCTTTCTTCGTTAAAGAAGACATAATGGAATAAAAAATAAAATAAAATAGGTATGTTAAGTGTCAATTTTCAAGACCGCGTAACTCGCTTTAATATTAAGCTATAAATCTCAAACTCGGTCCCAAATTAGGGAACCATGCCCCAACCCCTCTGCAAAAGGAAAGATTTATAAGTTAATTAGGGGGGTCGCAATGCCCCCCTCCCCAAAGTTCATCGTTTAACTGACCGAGAAGAGTGCTTTTGAAGCTATGGAGTTGCAAGCTCCCCGTGTAAGCGTGGTCGAGTGGATAGCGTGACCACGTGCTAGCAGCTGACGGCTGTCGCGAGTTTGAGTCCCGGCAGTGGACAATTTTTTAAATTTTTTTTATTTTTTTTTCTCTTTTGTTAATTTTACATTATATTATTTATTTAACGTGTTTTTCGATACTTTAGAGATGACTATATATAAAAAATAATTTTTTTTAGTTCAGGAAAGTGAGAACAGAGCTTAAAAACAGGAAAAATCAATTAAAATTAATTTATTCATATTATTTACAAAACTTTCGATAGTTTGGCCTCGTAGTGAGTTCTCTGTTTAAAAACAATCCTCTTTCGTCGTTAAAGAAGACATAATGGAATAAAAAATAAAATGAAATAGGTATGTTAAGTGTCAAATTTCAAGACCGCGTAACTTGCTTTAATATAAAGCTATAAATCTCAAATTCCTTACCAATTTAGGGAACCATGCCCCCAACCCCTCTGCAAAAGGAAGGATTTATAAGTTAATTAGGAGGGTCGCAATGGCCCCCCAAACTTCATGGTTCCACTGGCCGGGAGAGTGCTTTTGAAGCTATGGAGTAGCACGCTCGCCGTGTAAGCGTGGTCGAGAGGATACCGTGCCCACGTGCTATCATCTGACGCCTGGCGCGAGTTCGAATCTCGGCTGTGGACAATTTTTAAGATTTGTTAATTTTTTCTCTCTTTTGTTAATTTTACATTATATTATTTATTTAACGTGTTTTTCGATATTTTAGAGATGACTATATAAAAAAAATAATTTTTTTTAAGTTCGGGAAAGTGAGAACAGAGCTTAAAAACAGGAAAAATCAATTAAAATTAATTTATTCATATTATTTTCAATACTTTCGATAGTTTGGCCTCGTAGTGAGTTCTCTGTATAAAAACAATCCTCTTTCTTCGTTAAAGAAGACATAATGGAATAAAAAATAAAATAAAATAGGTATGTTAAGTGTCAATTTTCAAGACCGCGTAACTCGCTAGAATATTAAGCTATAAATCGCAAACTCGGTCCCAAATTAGGGAACCATGCCCCCAACCCCTCTGCAAAAGGAAAGATATATAAGTTAATTAGGGGGTTCGCAGTCAAATCCCCCCCCCCCAAAGTTCGTCGTTCAACTGACCGGGAGAGTACTTTTGAAGTTATGGAGTAGCACGCTCCCCGTGTAAGCGTGTTGGAGTAGATAGCGTGACCACGTGCTCGCAGCTGACGCCTGCGCAAGTTCGAATCTCGGCAGTGGACAATTTTTAAGATTTTTTGATTTCTTTTTTCTCTTATGTTATTTTTACATTATATTATTTATTTAACGTGTTTTTCGAAATTTTAGAGATGACTATATATAAAAAATTATTTTTTTATGTCCGGAAAAGTGAGAACAGAGCTTAAAAACAGGAAAAATCAATTAAAATTAATTTATTCATATTATTTACAATACTTTCGATAGTTTGGCCTGCGTAGTGAGTTCCCTGTATAAAAACAATCCTCTTTCTTCGTTAAAGAAGACATAATGGAATAAAAAATAAAATAAAATAGGTATGTTAAGTGTCAATTTTCAAGACCGCGTAACTCGCTAGAACATTAAGCTATAAATCGCAAACTCGGTCCCAAATTAGGGAACCATGCCCCCAACCCCTCTGCAAAAGGAAAGATTTATAAGTTAATTAGGGGGGTCGCAATGGCCCCCCCCAAAGTTCATCGCTCAACTGACCGGGAGAGTGCTTTTGAAGCTATGGAGTAGCACGCTCCCCGTGTAAGCGTAGTCGAGTGGATAGCGTGATCACGTGCCAGCTGCTGACAGCTGGCGCGAGTTCGAATCTCGGCTGTGGAGAAATTTTAAGATTTTTTTTTTCTCTTTTGTTAATTTTACATTATATTATTTATTTAATGTCTTTTTCGATATTTTAGAGATGTCTATATGTAAAAAATAATATTTTTTATTTCGGGAAAGTGAGAACAGAGCTTAAAAACAGGAAAAATCAATTAAAATTAATTTATTCATATTATTTACAATACTTCCGATAGTGTGGCCTGCGTAGTGAGTTCTCTGTTTAAAAACAATCATCTTTCTTCGTTAAAGAAGACATAATGGAATAAAAAATAATAAAAATAGGTATGTTAAGGGTCAATTTTCAAGACCGCGTAACTCGCTTTAATATTAAGCTGCAAATCTCAAACTAGGTCTCAAATTAGAGTACCATGCCCCCAACCTCTCTGCAAAGAAAAGATTTATAAGTTAATTAGGGGGGTCGCAATGGCCCCCCAAAGTTCATCGTTCCACTGGCCGGGAGAGTGCTTTTGAAGCTATGGAGTAGCACGCTCCCCGTGTAAGCGTGGTCGAGAGGATAGCGTGACCACGTGATATCGTCTGACGCCTGGCGCGAATTCGAATCTCGGCTGTGGACAATTTTTAAGATTTTTTTAAATTTCTTTGTCTTTTGTTAATTTTACATTATATTATTTATTTAATGTGTTTTTCGATATTTTAGAGATGTCTATATATAAAAAATAAATTTTTTTAGTTCAGGAAAGTGAGAACAGAGCTTAAAAACAGGAAAAATCAATTAAAATTAATTTATTCATATTATTTACAAAACTTTCGATAGTTTGGCCTCGTAGTGAGTTCTCTGTTTAAAAACAATCCTCTTTCGTCGTTAAAGAAGACATAATGGAATGAAAAATAAAATGAAATAGGTATGTTAAGTGTCAAATTTCAAGACCGCGTAACTTGCTTTAATATAAAGCTATAAATCTCAAACTCGGTACCAATTTAGGGAACCATGCCCCCAACCCCTCTGCAAAAGGAAGGATTTATAAGTTAATTAGGAGGGTCGCAATGGCCCCCCAAAGTTCATCGTTCCACTGGCCGGGAGAGTGCTTTTGAAGCTATGGAGTAGCACGCTCCCCGTGTAAGCGTGGTCGAGAGGATACCGTGACCACGTGCTATCATCTGACGCCTGGCGCGAGTTCGAATCTCGGCAGTGGACAATTTTTAAGATTTGTTAATTTTTTCTCTCTTTTGTTAATTTTACATTATATTATTTATTTAACGTGTTTTTCGATATTTTAGAGATGACTATATAAAAAAAATAATTTTTTTAAGTTCGGGAAAGTGAGAACAGAGCTTAAAAACAGGAAAAATCAATTAAAATTAATTTATTCATATTATTTACAATACTTTCGATAGTTTGGCCTGCGTAGTGAGTTCTCTGTATAAAAACAATCCTCTTTCTTCGTTAAAGAAAACATAATGGAATAAAAAATAAAATAAAATAGGTATGTTAAGTGTCAATTTTCAAGACCGCGTAACTCGCTTTAATATTAAACTATAAATCGCAAACTCGGTCCCAAATTAGGGAACCATGCCCCCAACCCCTCTGCAAAAGGAAAGATTTATAAGTTAATTAGGGGGGTCGCAATGCCCCCCCCCAAAGTTCATCGCTCAACTGACCGGGAGAGTGCTTTTGAAGCTATGTCCCCGTGTAAGCGTAGTCGAGTGGATAGCGTGACCACGTGCTAGCTGCTGACGGCTGGCGCGAGTTCGAATCTCGGCTGTGGAGAAATTTTAAGATTTTTTTTTCTCTTTGTTAATTTTACATTATATTATTTATTTAATGTCTTTTTCGATATTTTAGAGATGTCTATATGTAAAAAATAATATTTTTTATTTCGGGAAAGTGAGAACAGAGCTTAAAAACAGGAAAAATCAATTAAAATTAATTTATTCATATTATTTACAATACTTCCGATAGTGTGGCCTGCGTAGTGAGTTCTCTGTTTAAAAACAATCATCTTTCTTCGGTAAAGAAGACATAATGGAATAAAAAATAATAAAAATAGGTATGTTAAGGGTCAATTTTCAAGACCGCGTAACTCGCTTTAATATTAAGCTGCAAATCTCAAACTCGGTCTCAAATTAGAGTACCATGCCCCCAACCTCTCTGCAATAGGAAAGATTTATAAGTTAATTAGGGGGGTCGCAATGGCCCCCCAAAGTTCATCGTTCCACTGGCCGGGAGAGTGCTTTTGAAGCTATGGAGTAGCACGCTCCCCGTGTAAGCGTGGTCGAGCGGATAGCGTGACCACGTGCTAGCAGCTGACAATTTTTAAGATTTTTTTAAATTTCTTTGTCTTTTGTTAATTTTACATTATATTATTTATTTAATGTGTTTTTCGATATTTTAGAGATGTCTATAAATAAAAAATAATTTTTTTAAGTTCGGGAAAGTGAGAACAGAGCTTAAAAACAAGAAAAATCAATTAAAATAAATTTATTCATATTATTTACAATACTTTTGATAGTTTAGCATTGCTAGTGTGTTTTATTGGTACAACATACATTTGCAGGCTTGTGTGCTCAATTAAGGCTTATAAACCTTTGTCAATTAGAAGAACAGATAGCACAATAGAGAAGTATATCACAAAGAATACATCCAGGGTTACGGCGGGATTCGAACCCGCCACCTCCACGCTTAACAGAGCGTTTGGCGAGCTATACCGCCCGGCCAGGGAGGCCCCTTGCTAGTGTGTTCTCCGTATAAAAACAATCCACTTTCTTTTTTAAAGAAGGCATAATGGAATAAAAAATAAAATAAAAAATAAAATAAAATAGGTATGTTAAGGGACAATTTTCAAGACCGCGTAACTCGCCTTAATATTAAGCTATAAATCTCAAACTCGGTCCCAAATTAGGGTGCCATGCCCCCTATCCCTCTGCAAAAGGAAAGATTTATAAGTTAAGTAGGGGGGTCGCAATGGGCCCCCGAATTTCATCGTTCAACTGACCGGGAGAGTGCTTTTGAAGCTATGCAGTTGCACGCTCCCCGTGTGAGCATGGTCGAGCGGACAGCGTTACCACGTGCTAGCAGCTGACGCCCGGAGCGAGTTCGAATCCCGGCTGTGGACAATTTTTAAGATTTTTTAACTTTTTTTCTCTTTTGTTAATTTTACATTATATTATTTATTTAATGTGTTTTTCGATATTTTAAAGATGACTATATATAAAAAATAATTTTTTTAAGTTCGAGAAAGTGAGAACAGGGCTTAAAAACAGAAAAAATCAATTAAAATTAATTTATACATATTATTTACAGTAATTTCGTACTGTGTTTCTATTTATAAAAGCAATTATCTTTCTTTGTTAAAGAAGGCATAATGGTATAAAAAATAACATAAAATATGTATGTATGGGTCAATTTTCAAGATCGCGTAACTCGCTTTGATATTAAGCTATATGTCTCAAACTCGGTCCCAAATTAAGGTACCATGCCCTTAAACCCTCTGCAAAAGGAAAGATTTATAAGTTATATAGGGGGGTCGCAGTGGGCCCCCAAAATCCATCGTTCAACTGACTGGGAGAGTGCTTTTGAAGCCAAGCAATCGCACTCTAACAGTGGCAGCGCGATCGAACGGATAGCGTGACCACTGCTTCGATAATTTTCCCTGCTTAGTGTGTTCTCTGTATAAAAACAATTCTCTTTCTTCGTTAAAGATGGCATAATGGAATAAAAAATAAAATAAAGTAGGTATGTTAAATGTCAAATTTCAAGACCGCGTAACTCGCTTTAATATTAAGCTATAAATCACAAACTCGGCACCAAATTAGGGTATCATGCCCCCAACCCCTCTGCAAAAGGAAAGATTTGAGGAAAGATTAGGGGGGTCGCAGTGGGCCCTCAAAGTCCACTGTTCAACTGACCAGGAGAGGGCTTTTGTAGCCATGCAGGAGCACCCTCCACGTGTAAGCGTGTTCGAACGGTCAAGATCACGTGGTAGTATCTGACGCCTGGAGCGAGGCGGCGCGGATACGAATCCCGGCTGTAGACAATTTTTAAAAATATTTTTTTTAATTTTTTTTCTTTTATTAATTTTGCATTATATTATTTATTTAATGTGTTTTTCAATATTTTAAAGGAAATTATATATATATAAGAAATAATTTTTTTTTTCATTCGGCGGGAAAGTGGGAATAGGATAAGGCATAAAAACAAGAAAAATCCCCCGGACAATTTATCTATATATATTACTATATATTTTTAACAATATTTTCGGTAGTTTAGCCCGCTTAATGTATTTCTATATATATAAAAGGAATAATCTTTCTTCGTTAAAGAACGCATAATGGAATAAAAAATAAAATAAAATTGCGCGTAATTTGCTCAAATTTCAAGACCCCGTTACTCCCTTTAATATTAAGTTATAATTATCAAACTCGGTACCAAACATTTTTTCCATGTGTGGAACCCCTCTGCCAAAGGACATATTTATAAGTGACTTAGGAGTGGGGTGCAATGGGCCCCCATAGTCCACTGTTCAACTGACCGGGAGAGTGCTTTTGAAGCCATGCAGGAGCACGCTCCCCGTGTAAGCGTGATCGAACGATCAAGACCACGTGCTAGTAGCTCATGCCTGGAGCGAGGCGGCGGGGTTTCGAATCCCGGCTGTAGACAATTTTTAAAAATATTTTTTTTCTTTTGTTAATTTTGTATTATATTATACAGGGCTCGAAAAACCGCCCGTCCTCGGCGGTTAAAAATTCCTCGCGGACAACAAATTTCTCGAATCCGACGTCCGCTCGGACGGCCATTTTCCCGTTAATGTTCGTGATACATTTTCAATTTTTGTTATCTTGCAAGAGTCCAGCGCCTCACTTCTAAAATGACCCTCTAATCTAGAAATACAGCAACATACTGCGCGTGGTGGAATTGATGTTTTCTCTGTCTGGGAGTACTGCAACGGTTGAAAGAGGCTTTTCAGCAATGAACTTACAAAAACACATTATGTACTGGTCTTAAACAAGAAGCGTTAAACGCAAGTATGAACATCTACCTAAATGGAAAACCCCTTTCAGATTTCTGTGCAGAAACCTCTGTAAATCATTGGCTTGATTGTGGAACTGGTAAACGTCGTATTTGATTCATTTAAAAAAACGCAGTTCCCTCGGATAAATTGACATTCCAGATAACTTGACCTTGGCTATTTAAATTATTTCATAAAATCAATACTAGGTTTTACGATTAGTAACCTAGTATTTCTTTTATTACTGTATAATAAAAGAAATACTAGGAATATAAACCTAGTATTTGTAATCCTAGTAACTACTAATTCATTGTGCAATTTATATAAATGTTTGTAATAAATAAGAGAAAATTATATTTTTTTTTATTCAGAAGCTACGGGTTAGTTTCAAAGGAGGACGGGTACATTGTTGGACAAGCCGTTCTCGGGGACGGGTAAAATTTCTGAGTTTTTTCGATCCCTGATATTATTAATTTAATGTGTTTTTCGATATTTTAGATAGAACTATGTATATAAGAAATAATGTTTGTTTTATTCGGCGGGAAAGTGTGAATAGGATAGGGCGTACAAACAGGAAAAATCCCCCGGACAATTAATCTATATATATTACTATATATTTTTAACAATATTTTCGATAGTTCAGCCCGCGTAATGTATTTCTATATATAAAAGCAATCATCTTTCATCGTTAATGAACCCTTCTCTTTAACTTCCACATCACGAGAGGACTTTCAGCCACGATAAATTTAATGTGCACCTTACTGAGTATACACACCAGTTGTTTTGTCGGTTGTCAGGACCAAACCCACTACCTCCAGCAATTCAACTAATGGTGTGAGTTACGCCTCAACCAACTGCGCTATTGAAGCACTTGGTAAAAGTTCATTTGCTTCAAAAAAGAAAATGATTTTTTTAAATCAAGTAATATTATTCTGAATTTAATTACTCATTAAATTCAAACTCTAAGTCTATGTTCAATTTTCGGAATCAAATTTTGTGATTTCTACAATTATTATTAATTAAAATAAAAGATGTTAGAAGAAATAAAAAATTAGATGTTCTGAACGCTTGTTAAAATTAGGAAAAAACTAAAAATCATGACTAATAAGTTCAGTTTTAAATCACATGTAAGAAATGAATCAATAATTGTGAAACTGCAAAACTCCACTCTACAAGATTTGTCACTGCCCTTGCCAAAAATAATAAATAAATGCATGATCTCTGTATTCCTCACAATGAAAATTTGATAATGTAAAACTTTTAACTAATTATCTTTCTTATAAAATGACTGTATTCACAAAAATCTTTTAAGTTCCTATGTGCCTGAACCATTTATATAATTAGTAGATGGTCTTTAAACTAGAACTATTAAATTTTGTGTTTTCTACCAGTACTATTATTTATAAAAAAACCGCAATTCACAGTTACAAATCCACTTTTTAAAAAACCGCATTTGTATTCTTAGAAAATGAACACACACAGAAACTAAGAACAATCAGAGAAAAGAGCTAAAAATCAAGAGGAATAAGAAAAGAAAAAAAATTTCTTTCATCAGAACAACTAATAACAACTAGAACAATAATTTTTTTTCAAAACTTAATTTCCTTTATTAGTTTTTCAAAATTCTTTTTCAGCATTCAGCATTTCTTTTTTAGCATTGGTAAGGGGGAAAAAAAAATGCCAAGTTGTTTTTTCCGAAATTTATCGCAGAGCACTTACCACTTGCACAGCAATATAGGTGTTAAGTTATAATGTAGCAATATTGATGCTCAAATAAAAATTCACAGATAAAAGCAAATTTTATTGACTTTTATTTGTACATAACACCGTCTTTAAAAAATATATATGTTTATTAATTACAATAGAGTAGGTGAGAAAAGCCTGGTTTCCCTTTCCTGTCTCCTTCTCTGATCTGCTAAACGCTGTGATCTCCGCAGACCGTCAACTTCACTGCTTTGGCCAGGCACGATATCTTCGGAGTCCGAATCAATTTCTGTCTTATTAAAAGTCCATTTCACAACTGTTCCATCCCACTGCAAAAGAACATTATTTTATTCTTTCACAATTTTCTTGGTTCCTCCATATTAATAAAAAACATTAAGGAAAAAAATTCCCTGCACAATATATTAAGAGCAAACACTTGTGTGTGGGCTAACTAGAGTAATTTTAATCGCTGGAAAAATAAGGAACATACTTAAAATAAATAATGAAATATCCCATTGATAGTGCTTTGAGTGATCACCATTTTTTAAAAGAGGAAAATTCCCTGTAGTTTCCCAGTTTGTAAAGAAAAAAATCAAATTTTCTCTGTGATTTTTAAATTCACTGTATTTTCCAGGTTTGCAATTCAATGAATTAGCAATTCAAGTAAAAATAGGCAAAAGAGCAACGCTGAGATTTTATTTTACATTTTTAATCAGCAAACTTATAAAAACATAAACAACAGTGTCTATAATATTTCAATTACTTTTATATTTTGAAAATTATTTTTTTTAAAAAAAAAAAATGTTAACTTTGAACAAAAAATTCTACAAAGCAGCCAATCTAGTTTAAAGTAACAAGACACAAGCAATATTAATCTTGGAAAATATTTCTGAAGAACATAGAAAATAAACCACTGAATCATTCTTCAGCTTTTCAATAATCCAGTCCAATAAAAGAGCACAACCTACTATAGTTTGTCTAAATTAAGAACCCCCCCCCCCAGCCATTCGCCTGGTTAACGATGTATAACTATTTCAAGTAGGGTCATTCTTTAAAACAGGTGTTAGCCCTAGAGTGAAGAGAACTCCCTGAAATGTGCTATTCTCGTTTCCATAGCTGCAGACAGACGTGGTGGCGGGGGGAGTTCTTGCTGTAGACAAACAAACAGAGAATACTCACTGAACTACTCATTATTTCATTTCTGTAAGGATGCCATGCCACATCTCGCACACAACCTTTGTGACCCCTCAGTATTGCCTTGATTTTACCCGTCAAAATATCATAAACTGTAAATCAAAAACTTATGTTGCAGTAAACAAGGCACATAAATAAAAACACAAGAAATTTCTAATAATAAAACATTTATTAAGAGACTGTGCATGTACATCAAATTGTTACAAACTGTAACCAAACTTATCCGTAAATTGAGTTAAATAACACCAATGGAAATAAAAACATGCTTTAACGAAAAGTATTCACTAGATTTTCGGCATGACACAAACTCTCAGAATATTAAAGTGAACTGCCTTAACACCAAATGACACAACCATAAACCGCACGACAGTACAAAACTTTTAAATCTTTGTTAAAGTAATTGGCCTCATTCTTCACCAATTTTTTAGTTACTTTGTGCAGTTGATCAATACTCTATGAATATTCCTTACATTAAAATTCAATTTTTTAATAAAAAATTTTTTTTTAGCAAAGTCGTCTAGGTATACAGTACAATTCGGGTAAATAAAAGCAACCTAATTTTTGATAAAATAAGATACTTCATATTTACATTATACACTTTGCTTGATTAATTTTCTACTAGAAAAAAATATGTCGCTTCATTTTTTCATTAGTAATATTAGATTTCTATCAAAACCTGCTAACTTTAAAGTAAAATTTGTCATGTCTTATTTAGAATTGAACACAGCCATCCAAAACATAGCAAAGTTGTTCCACTTTATATAGAAAGTTAAGTGTCAAAGCAAAGTTAGAAGTGTCAATAAAAGCATTTTTAATACAATAGGTATTTCATACTTTGTAATACAGCTGAACCTCAATAGCGCGAAAAAGCTTAATGTGAAATATCATTTTACATGAAACAAACATATGGTCCCGTGAATCAGCAATAAACTATTGTTATATTTTACATGTTCAACATGAAATTTTTAAGCTGATTATCGCTTAACATGAATGGAAACTGCACAGATAATGAGCATGTGAATAAAATTTCAAATCATTCATTTTGAGGAATGCTATTTCTATTTTCTTCCTTTGTTAGAAGTAGCAGATGAATATAATAGTTAAAATGAAATAGTTTAATAAAGTAGTTAAAACTCTTATGCTTATTTTAATTTGTTTGGTTCATAATAGTATTATTTGCATAAATTAATGTAGTACATAACATGTATTAATAGTACGCAATGAATTCTTTTCACAATGTATCAGATAAGTAGAAATTTGGCTAACGTCAAATAATTATGATTTAGCGTTAACGAGGTTCAACTGTATTAATTTTCTTTTTCAGAATTAAAAAAGTCTCTTAACCGCTTCACTTACCAAGTTTTTTGAAGAAAAAAAAAGCAAAAAATCAACATATTTTTTTTATTTCATCAATAAATACGAAGAACTAAAACAAAACATAACACACAAGCTCTAAGTTGACATTTTAATTTTTTTATGTGTAAAAAATATTTAATTTACCACCAGTTTTTTATCCCAAATATCTTGGGCAAATGAAAAAAGTTAAATATGAGTCTTTGTATATGTTCACATTTTCATAATCTGAAAAATCATCTGCATTACTTTTACTTTTGCCCATGAACGCCATTTTTTTTTACTCTTATTTTTATGTAAATTCATCAACCATCTTATATACAATGGTGCAAAACACGTCTGCAGTCCCACAAATAGCAAAACTACCAAACGAAAATTGGCAAACTTCCAATCACAGCAGATCATTATTATTTTGCTTCCGGCTGGAAAAAAACAAAACGTATTGACGAATTCTGCTATGCCCGAGTTTACTCGGGATAATGAATCTTTGCAATATATACAAGGTGCGTTCTGAAAGTAATGCGCATGATTTTATTGTGACGCTACTATCGATCGCAGCGGACTCAGATTGGTCGAAAAATGTGGTAGGGGATTGGTCCTTCCAAACACGCTTGGTCTCGGGTCGCTCCGAGCAGTAGGAACGGTAGGACGTGTCTTTGCACAAAGTCTTTTTTCCGATCGAGTCACAGCGTGATGGAGTGTTTGCTTGAACAGCGGTACACGATAAAGTTTTGAGTGCGGCTTGAGAAGAATGCGACGGATTCTCATCACATGCTTCAAGACGCCTTTAAGGAGGAATGCATTTCGAGATCTCAGTGTGGAAGGTGGCGCAAGGCCTTCAAGGCCTCGTTCTGGACAACCAACAACAGCCCGAACCGATGAAAACGTCCAGCGTGTTCCTGAAGACCCCCTTGGTGCCCCAGCCTCCCTCTAGCCCTGACTTGGAGCCGTGTGACATTTTTTGTTCCCCTGACTGAAAAGAGAGCTGAAGGAAAAGCACTGGGTGGAGAACATCCAAGCTCATGTTACAAGGTTCCCGAGAGGCATTCCTGTCGAGGTGTTCCAGGGTGCCTTCCAGGCATGGTAGAATCGTCTCCGCAAGTGTATTGATGCACAAGGGAACTATTTTGAAGAATTTTAACCATTTGTACCCATAGGATCAATAAATCTATTTTCCCCAGAAAATGCGCATTACTTTCAGAACGCACCCTGCGCATACCCCTCAGGATAATCAGGAAAACCGTTAATTTTATTTTACAGAATTAAAAAGTTTACCTTAAATTGAAAACACTCACCCACAACTCTTCCCTGTGCACACCCTGTGTAGATGTAGCACTGTCCAGTGGTGGCCTCAGGAGAAAAGTGGCAGCGAATCAAAGTTTGGAGAACACTGTGGCCCCTGTAGGTCATGAGGGACGTATCCCAATTCACTTTACGCCTGTGCTTGTTCACTGTTAGAACAAATGGATATGAAAACTATTTAAAGTATTGATTAACAAACAATTTTATGATGCCCAGAAATAAATAATGACTGAATTGTAATCAGGGTGCGTAGTCAGATTTTTCAACAAAAAATAAGCACCTTTTAAGTACTCAAAAAATATTTGTAATCGCTTTCCAAAATAAAAATCATAATTAGGATCAGTGCAGTAATCATTTTTTTTTATTTCTACCGATTTATGTTCTTAATTTATAAACATAAAATTAATGAAATTCAAAAACATTTTCAAAGACTTTATATAAATGTGATAAAATAACTAGTTTTTGATAAATATTACTGAGAAAACCTGCTCAAGTTTGGACTCCCTAATCTATCTTTTTAGTTCCACTGGTTTTTCAAATGAACATCAAATCAGTTTTAATACACATAAATTCTCACTGAAACTTTTTCAGGAAAATTAAAAAAGTAAAGCAACTTACGACTTGTTGGAACCCTTTGCCATCTGTAATCCCAATTATGTGATTTAACAGCTTTATAAGCACCCTGAAAATCAATAAATATAAAGCTAAGAAATGCAAAAAATCAAAACAAAATATTAATACATCATTTAGACAAAAGCAATTTCAATTATTTCCCAAAAATGCAGAAATGACAACACACATACATGTCAAACACTCTTCAATCCTCACAACTTCTTTTAAAAATTTATTGTAATATGGTTCGTGTAATGGATGCTTTACTTTATTCATTTATCACACTTACCTTTTTTGATTTATTGAAACCATTGCAATTCAAAACATTTAGTATTTCCAATATATTATTTCCTCAATACTCAATTTAGAGGTTTTTTGACTCAGAATAAATGGTATATTTGGTTTATAATTTGCTCAATACTCAGTTTTGAGGGATTAGAAAACATTAAGAATCTAGAATTATAAAACATAATTAAAAAATGAAAAAAACAACATGATAAAAAAATCAATTCAATCAAGAAATTTTTGATTATAGTTTCACCTAAAATTTGAAGGAGAATTGGAAACTAAAAATTCAAAGCTAAATTTAACTAAAAATTCAAAGCTAAAATTTAGATAAAAATTCAAAAACTGTAAAGTAGGATTTCACAATAAGGTCTCCAACATTTGATATTTTAATTTGCTGACTTTCCATTGAATAAACATTTATGAACATAACTAAATATTTTTTAATATTTCACCATACAATCACTATGAAAATGGAGAAAGCAAAAGTATTAAAAAATGAACAAAATAGATAGCAACATATATCAAGATGGTAATTTTTAATGTATATAGTGATAGAATAAATAAATAATTTTTACCTCAACACTAGATGAAGGGGAAAAAGCTCTCATGTCCCAAAGTTTGATTGTTTGATCTTTGCTGTTAGTAATTAAGTGCCTTCCATCACCCTTTCAATAAATAAATCAAAAACATTACAAATCAAATATAAGGAAATGTTACAAAAAAGTAAAAAATATAGATTTTTTTAAAGGAAAAAACCTGTAATTAAGCAACTTAAGATTTTTAGAAACAATAGAGAGGGGGGGGGAAGCTATGTCCCCCTCAAAAACATTGAATATTTTTTTAAAACGCAAAAATAGCATGTTATTTACTATGAAGTGTTACTTTATAAAGTGTATGATATGACGATTATTTTATAGGAATCCTATTTTATATTAGCTTTAAAGAGACAGATTTAAAAAATAAGAAAAGGGTAAAAATACATAATTATTATTTTTTTTTTTTTACTTTTGAGTCAACATATGTCAAACCATCCTCATGACCAGCTAAAACTCCAACAGGCTTTGGATGTGACTCGCACAGTGTTCTACGATCCCAGACCTAAAAACATTAAACTACCTTATTTAATATTCAACATTAAATACACTGGTCGACAAAATTAAGAGATGGAAGACATTTTCCCAAATATCTCAAAAAATACTGAATATAAATAAATGAAATTTGGTATGGATATAGCTTATTCCATGATAATAAAGTATGCAAAACAAAAATGAAAGTGCCATTCACTGGCAAGACCTATTGTCAATGAATCCAATGTAGTCTGAACTAAAGGATAAAAGATGACAATAAAGGTGAGGCTTGCACAGTGTGTGTTGCCTCTAGTATGTTGTATGGTCACCCAGGACCGTCTTAATAACATGCAGGGCCCCCGGGCACAAAAATATTTTAGACTCCTATAACATGCTATAATGTTTAAAAACGAACTAAAAAACTTCACTTATATAAAATAAATCATTTTTAAAATAGGATTTTAACAAATTTAAACAAATTTTGATTACCCCAAAAACTCAACAAATAAAAGCATTTTTAAACTATGTATCATTTTTTAAAATAAAAATGGAGATGCTACCCAGTTGTAATCCTCAAGCAATAAAATAATTTTTAAAATCATAGAAGTTAATTAAAATAATTTAATTAAATTAAATAAGCATAAAGGTATATCAAATTAAAATAAATTCAAAAGGTATGATTATTTTGTCAAACTGAACAGTTATTAAAACATCTTTCAATGCCCAAGTACCAAACATTTTCATTGGGACGTAGAAAAATAGATTTCGGTTGCCTGTTTTAAGTTTTCTTGTTAATAAACTATTCAAATTATTGGTGATTGCATGATAATCAATCAAAATTAGTAAGAAAAAAAATTCACACTTTATATAATGGAATATATTTATTTTAAAAAATATATAAGGCAATGTTGTTTATTCCTTTAACACAATTTATAAAAAATTAAGATTCTCAAGGGCCCCTTGAGATCTTGGGGCCCCCGGGCACTGCCCGGGTGTGCCCATGCGTAAAGACGATACTGTGGTCACCCCTGACAGACAGACAGCATGCACAACGAGTATGCATGCTGTTAATAAAGGAGGACTTGTGGAAGACCCTCCCATTCTTCCACCAGAGCAATTTTTAACTCCAGAATGGTTCTGGGGGGAGGTTGGCGCATTGCAATAGCTCTCCAAAGAGCATCCCAAGCATGTTCAATAGGATTCAGGTCAGGGGATTTAGCTGGCCAATCCATTCGTTGAATATCCTCGCTTTCCAGATACTCATCAACCATGAGAGCTCTATGTGGTCGCACATTGTCGTCCATAAAAATGAACTCAGGGCCAACAGCACCCCTGAAAAGACGCACATAGGGCTCTAGGACCTCCTGCCTGTACCTCTGGGCATTCACGGAACCATTGTCAAACACATGGAGCGGTGTGCGGGTATCTTGCATGATCCCTGCCCAAACCATGTGTCCTCCACCAGCATAATGGTCCCTTTCGATAATGTTGCTGGGATGGTATCGGGTTCCAGGTACCCTCCATATCAATAACCGTCTAGAATCAGGGTGTAGACTGAATCTGGACTCATTGGTGAAGAGAACATTAGCCCATTGAAGCTGTGTGAAATGTGCGAAAATGCTTTCCATCTCTTAATTTTGTCCACCAGTGTACATATAATGATCAAGACAAAATTTTAAAAACCTGCGCAATCTTTAATTTTTAATTAATTTAAAATTTTTTCCTTTTAAGAAAATGTATTATTCTTTAGACTTTGAAGAAATATTTACAAAAATTTTTTTTTCATTGGTTTGATAACAGGTTTAGTGTAATGTGGGATATTGATTTCTACTACTCATCTAGATTGCTGATTTGATGATCAAGCTTAAAGCTCATTTTGGAAGAGAAAGATGACAGGAAGTATAGGGTACCCAGAGCTTTAACATTACCTCTCTTTTTAAAGACAGTTGTATCCCCCAAATTTTTAGTCATAAAAGTGGCCAATTTTTTTTTCTTACATTAAATAAAAGTTAACCACAATTTTATTTACCGTATTTTTCGGCGGTAGCGCCGCGGCGCTATAAAAAAAAAGTTGTTTTTTTCCTACATGCGGCGCTTCCGATGCAGCGGCGCTTCCGAGGAAATAATTTTTAGCAGCAAAAAAATTTCTCAAGTAAATTTATTTAAGATTAAATAATTTTCTGAGAGAAAGACTATTAAATAAAATTACTAACGAAGTTGACGAAATATTTGTACGTATCGCAATCTGCTGCAGAACAATTGCCAATTCTTAGCAAACTTTCGGCAGCAGCCTGCAAGAAAATAAATAAACGAAATAATAATTTTAAAAAAACATCGCGTAAGGAGAAAATTTAAAAGGTAAGCATCTTGTATCCACCCCCAGCTTAAAGAAAAATCGAAAGCTAGAAATCTACTTAGCGCCTTGGCAATTGTATTTGGAGCGGACAGAAAAGGAAGTAATAGGACCCCAAATCCGGCACTCACGAATTATACTCACGACCCCGACCGACGAAATGCCGAACTTCGGATCTCTTTCGGAAATTCCAATATGGCGCTCAAATATTACTATAATTCAATTTTAGAAAAACCAATAAAATTAGTCAAGTTTCGATCGTAGATTATGATGGGGTGAATTTAAAACTGGTCCATCTTAAGAAATTTTATTAATTAAAATAATCATCTATACAATATAATCAAGAAGAAATAATCCGAAGGAGAAATAATTCAAGAAGTAATCCGAATCTTCTGATGAAGAAGAAATAATCGTTTCTTCTTCGGAGCGAGATCATAGTTCTTGTTTTTTTTCTTTTAGATAACATTTTGTTTTAACAAAAGACGCTCACCTCACAAGAAAAAAAAAGCTAACAAAGAACTACAAAAAAAAGTAACAATTTATGCTAAGGAACTAACGATAACAGCAAAAAACAAGCTAAAAACTAATAACGATAAAAAAAATAATAAATAAAAGAAACAACTAACAACAAGAAAAAAAACAAGCTAACTAACAAAAAAAAAAAAAAAATTAACAGTTAATAACTAATAAAAAAGCCGCAAAATAAAAAATAAATGAATCAAATAAAAAACCGCAAAAAGGATAGAATTCATTTTGTACTCCACGTGGTAGTTTCAATGTCAACTGGGTGTGGCCAATTTATGGTCAAACAGAAGAGGGAAATGTGGGGACAAACCAGTAATGCACAAGCTCAGCTGTCAAGATTGATTGATCAGTTTCTTCCAACTTGCATTTCTTTATTTTGTTCATTGGAAATGAAGGTGTTTTTACTTTTCACTTTATTTGAAACTGCTTTAGAAACAGATGTTTCCTTTGACACAGATTTATTATATATTTTTTTCAAGCTTTTTTATTTTTAAAAGATAAAATAAAGTTACTTACTTCAACAAAATAAAATTCAAAATAAAAAGAGAATATAGCTGATTTTTTTGTCTCATCAATATATATTTCTTAAAAAAAAAAAAAAAAAAAAAAATTTAGATCAGATTAAGTGCCGGATTAGGGGTCCAATACTGTATGCCCTTTTCTTTTCCCCAACCCCTTTAAAAATAACTGATTGATTCCTCCTAAACAGCTCCAGTAGAAATGACAAGCAGAGGAATTTTTCATCAGAATTTTTTTGGGGCGCTCTTAGTTATTTCTTATTCTTGTTATTATTAGTTTTTCCTTAGTTTGTTTACTGTAATAAATTTTTTAAAATCTTTTTATTTTAAAATCTTTTTTTTAATAAATTTTTCATTTTATTTTTCTTATTACATTGTTTTACGGATTTCTGTAATTAGTCCAGCATTAATTCAGCTGCTGAGCATAGAAATATTTTTTTGCTGTTAATTATTTGCTATAATGTTTTTTTGGCGCGGTGCCAACTGGTAAGAACAACTTTATTTTATATCGTTTTTTTATTTTATTTTTTTTTTGCTGAAGGAGAAAACTTTTTTCACGTCAACTCTTTGTTAACGCAGTTTAGGATATTCTCTCCCCACCCCCCAAATAATTTAGAAATTACGTTATTTGATGTATTAAAAAATATTTTGTTGCACTTAACATTATTTTCAGAATTATTTGTTGTACTTAAGTTTATTTTTTGGTGTGGTGCCAACGGATAAGAACAATTTTATTTTATATCGTTTTGTTGCTTTCTTTTTTTTTTTTTTTTTTTTTTTTTTTTTTTTTTTTTTTTTTTTGCGGAAAAATAAATTTTTCATTATAATTTAGAAATTAAAACCTTACTTTATGAAATGTATAAAAAAAATTTCTTTTTTATTATACAGATATTCTAAATGGTAATTTAAAGGTCTCTTGCATAAGGATGCTGATATGTGCGGTGTAGTGCCATTGCGGCGCTTGCGCCGGAGCGGGCTTTCTATAACTTTTTTTTGAAAAATTTCATTTTCATCGATGTGCGGCGCTTGCGACGAAGCGGCGCTTTCGCCGAAAAATACGGTAATAATAAAATATATATTTGGGAACCTGATAAAAAACATCACCCAAAAACTTATTGCTTTTAAAAATTAGAACAACATGGTAATTTCAAAAAACTTTTTAAAAGAGCAGTAATTCTTGTTAACGTTAATACAAAAAATTATAGCTAAATCTTATCCCAGGGTCTCAATTTCAACTGTTCAGATTATTCTGCCACCTAATAACTTCTATAGATAAATGTAAATACAAAGAAAGTTTCAGTCATTGGTTCTATTACTCTTCCATATACATTTTCTCAGATCTGTTTATATCTCACTATTAGGATTTTCCAAAAAAGTTAATAAAATGAATTTAAATGAAAAATCCAGTGACAGAGAGTGAATAATGTTAGCAATTATGATAAAATAAACTAGTTGCGAAAATAAAGACAAATCATGGAACCAAAAATCAAAAAACCAAAGCAGCATATCATCCATTGATTATTGGTCTTTAAAATTTTTTATTTATTTCATGGTCAAATTTTAGAGGTCTGAGACCACTAAAATTTGCAATCAATCCAATAGCTTCTACAGATAGAGGTAGATATATAAAAAATTTAGTCGTAGGTTCTATAGCAGGGGTTTCCAACTTACATGAGGCCGGGGGCCACAATTTAAAACTCCAGTCAAATGGTGGGCCGCAACTTTATCAATATTTTATATGGGACTCTTTTATATTAGAAGGAACATTAAATATTACTGTCAGATTTTTATCAAGTTGTACAAAACAAAAGTACCAAAGCATGGAACCAAAAATCAAAAAACCAAAGCAGTATATCATCCATTGAGTTTTGGTCTTAAAAATTGATAATTTATTTCATGGTCAAATTTTAGTGGTCTTAGACCACCTCTAATTTTGAGTCCTTTCTATGAACAACTAATGGATCATGTCATTGTAATCATTGCAACGTAATTTAATTCATCAACTAATTGTCAATTGAAGAATATCAAAACAATTCAAATGCTAAATTAGCTATTACTCCTAACAACTTACTTTGCATATTCCATCATCGCCTCCGCTGAAAAGTATCTGAGAAGTATTGTCAGCGAACGCAACAGTATTTACATCATCTTCATGAGAGTATATCTATAGTATAATCAAGAATTTAATAAAAAATTGCAGAATTAAACAATATTTTATATTATTATATAATCAATCCATTTTAAAACTGATTTTTATTTCTACCCCCCATAAAAATAATTTATTTGAACTTGTGAGTTTAGGTAAAATTAAAAGCTTCTAGTTTTAAATAGAAATATAAATTTTAAGTTTATGTAGTTAAAAAAATTGCATTACACAGGAATTAGATTTTCCAGGAAAAGCACAATAGCAGATACAAACTGATTTGCATTCTAAATAAAGATAAGATAAAATTTAAATACATAAAACAATTAAAAGAATAATAAAAAAATACAACTAATTTACTCTGTACCTTTCCCTAAACTATTCAAACAATTGTACAATAATTATTTGACTGGTAATCTTTCTCTTCCTACCAATTTCAAAATGATTAACAATGGTTGCCCTTACTGAAATAAATAAGTTTTTATTCAGAGAATTATAATTCTTTTCGTGAACCCATCCCCGCACTGTACTTTTAAACATTATGATCATTATTTATTACAAATGATTTTTATAAATCTCATAATTATAATAATAAAAAATTTTATCATTATTTATAAATAATGCTATATTTTTGTTTTTCAAAATAACTTAATACTAATTAAAAAAAAGGATCAAATTCTTTTCTTTAGGTGGACCACAAACACTCAGAAAAATTCCCTGATTTTTGCAGACTGATTTCATCAAATTTCCCCGTTTTTGTAGACAGAACCAAAATTCAATAATTATTTTTTCATATATGCCTTGTTCTCATATGTAGAATATATTACAATACACTAATATTAGAGAGCCATTAGAGGTGAAAATAAAAAATTCTCTTAAAAAAATTATTGCAATTTAAATTTCTTTAGTAAAAACATCAGACTTTCAGGTACCTCAAACATAAATTTATGCATGTTCCTTGACTTTTTGGTATTTAATTAAATTCCCGGATTTTTTAAATTCCCAGATAAAATCTCCTGACTTCAGTTTTGTGGGCCACCCTAGGTTTTAACAAGTAAATCAACTTTTTAATAAGTATTTTTATGATGTTGTTTCCATTTGAAGAAGTTCTTAAAATTAAATATATAGGGCAGTATAGTCACATGATTATTTTTATATTTTATGTAGTCTAGTTCTCTATGTGTTTCGCCTCAATAAAATTGCGTTATTAAAACCGGCATGGTAATTTCAAAGTGATTATTTCCCCGAGAAAGAATCCTTTTACAGATGTACTACTCTACACAACAAAAAACCTCTAGTTTTAACTAACTAGAATTTTAGAAACTCAAAACACAAATTAAATTTTTTAAAAAAAAATTACATTTCGTTAATTTACATTTTTCTCACTGAAGAAATGATATCAATTTAAGTTCAAATGGTTGTTTAGAATTATTTTCACATCCCCTTAATCAAAATAAAAATAAGGAATACACGACTGACATTTTTAAGTTTATACTCACCCTTAATGTCCGTTTGTTTGCTTCTCGATTGTACACATACAAATACTGGTCATTAGCCCTGTCAATAAAAAAAAGACAGCTGTAATGTTGAAGCATTGCAACTAGATGTTAATCTAAAATAACCAGTCCTTCTAGTATTCTTAATATACCCATATATGTATTTAATTATGACTGGTACTGAACAGCAGTCCCAATTGAGTTTACAACTATCACTGCACAACTCCATAGCATTATAATTTTGAACTCAACCTAGAAGACAAGGGAGCTCCTGGATTGAGTATTGGAATAAACTACCTTTCCTGGAGGACTTTTTTGATGGAACTAACTGGCATTTACGTTACACGAAGGGAAAAAAAAAGATAGATTATTATTTTCCAGGTTTTCCGCAAAAAATTTTTGGATTTTAACCACAAATTGCAATGTTTCTTAACTTTTTACAAAAATTTGATTTTTTTCACAATTTCTGGTCAAACCCATGGGTATATACATCAAATAATCATATTATTCAGTAATGAGAATAATCATAGTTCAAATAATCATATTATTCAGAATTATTTTATATTGCAAAAATAGCATATAAATATGAAGCTAATATATGTGAAAGGTTTTTAAAAAACATTCAAATTTAGGAAAGTATAAAATAAAGTGGAAGCACTCACCCTCCCAGAATTTCTTTTCCATCTTGTGAGAATCGAAGAGAAAAAACACAGAATCTTCTTTCATCTGGATAGAGTGGAAGAGCTTCATGTATATCTTGGTCACCAGATATTGTGCACATGTGTACTGAAAACATTTCATATTCTATAATCTGGACAAATAATTTCAGGGTTGGAAACCATTGGATTTGTCTTCATTTGAAAAAACCCTTAATCTTGAACACAATTTTGGGATTTTTTTTCATTGGTGTGTAAAGTATACATAAATAATACAGTAGATATCAAATTCATATAAACATGCTCTAAAACGTAAAATATGCAAATACATTTAGGCTTTAAAGTGACAGAGCAAATAAAGCATTTTAGGTGTTTTCTCTGAAAAGAAACCCAATTTTTTTTTCTTAAGAAATTTTTCTAAAAATATTTTTATAAATAGATTTTTAATAAAAAGATATATAGATTATAAATGAAATAAAAGCCGTGTCTCTTGTGTGTATATATATATATATATATATATTTATTTTATTATTTTTTTTTGGAAAAAAAAAAAAAACTTCAATAGGTTGCTTTTTTAAAAAACAAAGTGGGTTGGAGGTTGCTAACCTTAAATAATGCCCTCTGTTATGTTCAAACATTTCCAGCAACACAATTTAAATTTTTTTTTTTTTTTTGCAGTAACTTTAAGAAAGATTTAATGGATGGAGTAGGTTTATTTATAGTATCTGTTATATAATAAATTCATTCATGCAGAGTAAAAATACAGACATGTCAATAATTCAATAAAAAGCAATGATGGTTTTAAAAAAAGACATTGAAGTCTTATCAAATTACAATAAAACAAATAACCAAACAATTATATAGAATTCCTTAAATTCATTAAAAAAATAATAAAAGAAATCAAAGTTTTGTGCAGTACCATGTTTTGGGATATACCATACTGTAAAAATTTGTAAAATTTATGTATTGAAAATCATATTGTTGTGCTTTTTTATTATATTATACTAGTTATATTATATTTAGCTTCAAAATTTTGTTTAATTTGCTCTAATGGAATAAAATGTGTGTGTAATCCATTATTTTCTTATGTGTAATTTAA
Source organism: Parasteatoda lunata (assembly GCA_949128135.1). Classification (NCBI taxonomy): domain Eukaryota; kingdom Metazoa; phylum Arthropoda; class Arachnida; order Araneae; family Theridiidae; genus Parasteatoda; species Parasteatoda lunata. Next base: position 109,759,641 of record OX421973.1, read on the forward strand.
ATATTATAAATACAGTAGTTATTGCATTTAAAATTTTATTTTTGTAATTAAAAACCAATGATTTAATAAGAGATTTACAATTAAAAATTTTTTTTATTTAACTAGTATTTGAAACAAAAGTAGTAATAAAATTAAAAGTAAATTCTACTTGAAATTAATTAATCAATTTCTGATAAAATTGAAATAGATTTTGAGATTATATAGAAAGTTGATGTACGTTGCTCAGTTTAGATAGATTAGTTAACTTTAAACCTTATGGAAAGCTACAGGAAGTATTGAAACTTAATTATGACTCAACTAATGTTTTTTAACATGTACTCAATGGTTCTCAATTTTAATGGTTTAAAGGCCAGATCTTAAACATGCTAATTAATTAGAGTAGAGACAGATTTTAAGTTAAGAAATCAGACACAAAAACATACTTTCCCATAAAAAAAAAAAGCATTTTTTTATTGATTTTGATTCTGGACTTTCAAATATAGGAGGTACTTACAATCTGGAATATAGTTTGGTCAGGAGAAATTGAAGGTTAGAAAACTTTACTGTTACTTTGACATTTTGCTTATTTCACCATATTTCAAGATCTTTTTAAGCTAATCAAAAAATTTTTGCACACAATGTATACAGTTTATTTATCTAAAAATTTATTTCTCCATTCAAAGAATAATTTTTAATATTTATTTGTTACTTTTTATTATTTTATTCAATAATATAATATTCGAAAAACTTTTGAATTGAAAGGTAAACAATTTTTATCTCATTTTAAAGAGTGTAATTTTAAATGGAACAAAACGAAATTTGAATAAAATCCATCAAATATTAATTCAGATATAAAAATATGACTTTCTTAAAATTTAATAACTCAGAAATTATGTAAACAATTTTATAAAAATTTTGTATTTTGAAATTTAAAATTACATTCCTTGAAATAAAGTAAAAATTAGTATACCTTACTATGGAATTTTTTGCCACTATTATTAGATGAAATAATAAAAAATAATAAATAAGTATTAAAAATAATTTTTTGCGTGGAATTATATGTAGATAAAAAAATTTCCTAACTGTGTGCAAAATTTTTTGATACGTTTAAAAATTTGCAAAAAGTAAAATTAATATTAAAAAAACCAAACTTTTAATCATTCTCTAGCCTAAACAATTGTAACCACATTTTCTAGATCATGTCTACTCATAGTTTAGAATCTGAATCCCTCAAAAAACATTCATGCGTCTGCTCTAATTAAAGAGCATTTTTGAGTCTTAACAAGTGAAAATCTGGGTCATTAGGATTAAAAGCGACAAAATTATTTGTACAGCCTTGAATAAGAAAACACTTACTACATTCTGACCAACTGCAGTATATAAAGTTACAACCATCAGGACTGAAAATAGAGAGTAGAAATCTATAGACAGTAGAACAAATAAAAAAAAATCATATATGGATATAAGATAACACAATCAAGACATATTGTAAAATCTTCCTTTTTTTATAAAATTAGGAAAACTCTACTCATAATTTGTCAAATTTAAAACCAGCCTTAATTGGGTTCTTACAAATAGGGTCCTGTTTTTGTCAATTTGCAAAAATAGGGTACTGTTTTGTTTTGTTTTTCCTTGAGAATAATAATCACAATAGAACATCAGTCTTGCAAAAAACTATTGATGTTAAGTCATAAATAACTACGAAATGATTCTCAACACTTTAAAATTATAATCTTGTTTTAAGCAAAACATATCGTTCAATATTTTTAAAAATATACACAACACACTAGATTTAAATTGGAGATATTGGGTCACTGAATGACATTTTGCAATTTTTACCCTTTTTATAAGCTTTCTCGATATAAAGCCTAAATTCACGTGAAATAAAATTTGTAGAAAATGTGATAATCTATTTTAACCCTTAAGTAAACAGGGAGGTAGAAAAGATTGTGAACTGCATTCTTCTTTGGATTCAAAAAACCAGATTTTCAGAGATATTAGATATAGTAATGTTGTATATGGGAGGTAATTCAAATTTTCACTCTTGCAAATAATTTCAAATGGTCATGTTTGCAAGGAATTCCAAATTTTCTCATTTGAGTGAGCGGCGGTCAGAAAGGTTAACTAGGATATTCATCAAAAAATAAAATGGTTTGAAATAAAATTTTTCGAAAATATGATAATATAATTTAACCCTTAATTGAACAGGCAAGTAGAACATATTTTTGAACTGCATTCTTCCCAGGATTCAAAAACCAGACTTTAATGGATATACAGACATAAATACAGTAATGGTGTATATGCGTGATAATTCAAATTTTCACACTTTCAGAGAATTTTTAATGTTCATGTTTGCAAGGAATTTTAAACTTTCTCATTTGTGTGACTATCAGAGAGGTTAACTACGATATTCTTATGAAACAAAAATTAAAGGGAAATATTAAGCTTGGCATGAAACTGTTTAAAATTAAATCTTTAAAAAAATGAATTAAACTAAGTAAATAATCTTCTCCTAATTAATAACTTTAATTTTAAATTACTGGTTTAATTTGTTTTTGGTCAATTATTTCAATTCAGTCAATATTTAAGACCCACTAAAGTGTTCAGTTTCATAAACTATTTAAAAGTATTCAGGAGAACAAGTAATACCTGACAGCAGTGTCGAGAATACTCCAACCAACATCTCTGGCTTCAACTGTTCTTTTCAGATTGAAAAGTCCTTTGCTTGTGTCGTATAATCGAATGATATAGTCTGCATTAAAGAAAATTACATTCATCCAAAAAAAAATTTCATAATTCAAACAGACTTCATAAACTGCTTTCTTATTGATTAAAAAAACTTGTTTTAATGATGGAAATTGAATTACAGTCAGTATATAATTAGCAACTTTCAAAGATGAATTAAAAAGGAACACATTTAGATAGGTGTACAAACCCATATTTACAATACAATAAATAAATTACCTAGCAAAGATCTTTAAAAGAACTATTATAAAAGGTCCTTTGCCTATGTTAATGCTGTTTGCTCTTGTTTTTTTATTATTTATTTTTCTGCTAGCAAGCAGTTAAAAACGTAGAGAGCAAAATGATACTTGAAAAATAAGTGGAAATGGAAAGATTAAACCAGAACATATTATATTACAAACAGTGTTATCATATGCATAACATATTTCCTAACACCTAAAAACCAAATTATTTTCTTATTTAATCCTTTTTCAATAAATAAAAATACTTTATTTTTGAAACTATGTGGAGCTCCAAATTAAGGATTAATTTTAAGTTTTAATATAAATATACATTATCAAATTACAAATTTGGAAAAATGGCCCGGAGGGGGCAGCTGCAGGGCTAAGTCCAACTGGACATCTCCGTTCACCAAGAAATCAAAAACGCGAGTGTAATGTATACGTTAGCATAGTTTGGAAGGAAAGTTAAGGAATCCATGTATTGGCTATCGATTGATTAAATTTAATGCCAAGGCTCCTTTTCTTATGTATTCAACTGTGTTGGCAGAAAAGAAAGCATGAGAAATAATAAGGAATTTTAATGAATCCAAAACATTAGCAACCCTATAATGGTTGTCAAATTCTATGCTAATGTGTTAGGCAGGTGTAGCAAGAAAATCTCTAAAAATAGATTTTATTCTGCACTCAATTCAAGATTGTTGTGGTATAAAAAGATTAAATAAGAAAATAATTTGGTTTTTAAACGTAAGGAAATATGTTCTGCATATTTCAGTATGATAAGTGCGTGCAAAATACCATATAGCATAATAGTGGTAAAGGCTGAGAGACACACTGTACCATAATGAAAATAGATTTGAAGGTACAGCAGAAGGATAAGACTAAGGAATAATATACTTTCCATTAGACATTTGAAAGTAATATGTAGTTTAGTTCACATTCATATTCCAAACTCCACAGTTAATTTGATAGTAGTGTTTAAAAAAGAGTTAGTTTGAAAGTTATACTCTAAAAACTATTAAAATAACATAATTTTTAAAAATTTAAAAAGTGACGGTCTTAATATGCTACATTTAGATATTTTTCTAATTTTTATATGATCCATTTTTTTTACACCTAAAATATCCTTTTTTAAAACAATAAAAGATGTAATCAAATGATTTTTTCTCAGTAATGCCTCGCCCACATAGCAAAATTTTTCTTTAGAATAGCATTACAGAAACTTGTTAAGTAATTCAAAATGTTCATTTTCAGTAACCAAGATGAAATTATGAAGGAGCTCTCTATTTCATTTTTGACAGCACCTTTTAGTAATTATTGGAAATAATTAATGATTAAGACCTTTTATTAATAATTGAGATTTCATAAGTAGTGATAATTGTTGACAAATAAAAACAGCCAAATAAGGAAGTTTGATGGTGAATAAGCATTTTCCATAAACAAAAATATCTTAGTATTTATAAAAAAGGTGAGATGTGTGAGATTTAATTATTAATTACTGGAATAGTAATTAATAATTAATAGTTGAGCGCATAGTGGAAAATGCTAAGCAAGCATAATGAAAGTCATCTTTGAACTTACAAGACCTTTTATTAAGCAAGAAAGAAATAGACTTAACTTAAACATGACATAACTTTTTAAAAAGAAACATAATCTACTCTCCACAACATAAAACAATTATAGTTACTCCATACATTCAAATATTTAAAGATCTAATCTGGATTTGTCTTATATATACAAGAATATATATAACATCCAATCAAAAACATTTGCATAATAAGGATGAAAGAAAACGTAATAATAAACTTACAATAAATAGGCAAATTTATATTTAAATGTTAGAAATAAACTTGAAAATAAAAATTTCAGAAAAGAGAAAAAACACCCTTTTTTTAGAGCTTAAAAACTTAAATTTCCCCTACGAAATGTTTCTCCCTCTTTCAGTGGTTTTTCGAGCTTGTGATTTTTGACCAGCCATTCTTCTTATTGGAACCTTGTTCCTCAAAATTCGTACTCTGGCAGTAATGATAATTGTTAACAAATAAAAACAGCAAAATAAGAAAATTTTATGGTGAATAAGCATTTTTCACAAACGAAAACAACCTAGTATTTATAAAAAAAGGTGAAATTTGTGAGATTTAATTAGTAATTGTTGACAAATAAAAACTGCAAAAGAATGAAATTTTATGGTGAATAAGCATTTCTTGAAAACAAAAACATCCTGCAATAATCAATAAGAAAAAAAATAATCAATAATTTTTAAATTATTGATTATTTTTTTTTAAAAAACAATTTCAGAAAAGAGAAAAAACACCCTTTTTTTAGAGCTTAAAAACTTAAATTTCCCCTACGAAATGTTTCTCCCTCTTTCAGTGGTTTTTCGAGCTTGTGATTTTTGACCAGCCATTCTTCTTATTGGAACCTTGTTCCTCAAAATTCGTACTCTGGCAGTAATGATAATTGTTAACAAATAAAAACAGCAAAATAAGAAAATTTTATGGTGAATTAGCATTTTTCACAAACGAAAACAACCTAGTATTTATAAAAAAAGGTGAAATTTGTGAGATTTAATTAGTAATTGTTGACAAATAAAAACTGCAAAAGAATGAAATTTTATGGTGAATAAGCATTTCTTGAAAACAAAAACATCCTGCAATAATCAATAAGAAAAAAAATAATCAATAATTTTTAAATTATTGATTATTTTTTTTTTAAAAACAATTTTTAAAATTAATAATTTTTAATTAAAATTAATAATTAGCAATTTTTAAAAAAAATAATCAATAAGATTTACCTTGAGCAGCTGATATAAATATATCTCCCTGTCGGGCAAATGTACCACAAAATACTTTTCCTTCATAACGATCTAAAACATTCATTTTGTTAGGCAGGACTCTATAAAAATAAAGTTCAAAGTCAATTCAGGTTACATCTTTTTTTTAAATATATATATATATATATATATATATATATATATACGAATAAAATTTAAAAACCAATATAAAACAATATGCCCAAAATAAATTTGAAGAAAGTATGACCGTAGTTAGATTATATTATTATATTACTTAATTATAGTACGGATATCTTTTAATTATACTTTTTATATAATATGGATATTTTTAAAATAAATAGGAAAGAAGAGAAGAGAAAAATTTTGGGTCTTAATGAAAAGTGATTTGCAACGATTCATGTCATTTTCCGATCATTTTTCATCAATTTCTGCATTTTTTTTTTTTTTTAATCTCCATGACACACACAGATTACGACACACAGATTTTCAATTTAGAGTAATTTTTTCTGACACTCTGGATCCACAAAGATTCTATTGTATATCCTCGTCGCTTTTTGATCATTTGCTCACTGGTTATTTATCAATCTTCAGCCAATACAACAAGATTTTTTTCTAATTCCGACATTTTTAACACGATCTCAATATGATACACTAATTTCAAATTTGAACACTTTTTAGCATGCTCTTTTTATTCCATCATGCATATTATTTTATCGTTCATTCACGTCGTTATTATAATTTTTTTTTTTTTGCAGTTATTATTTTTTACAGTTGCGATTGTAGTTTATTATAATTTTTTTTGGTCTTTTAAATGTTGATGGTTTTAATTTTAGAATAGAATGTTTAGAATATTGAAGTATCACTTTCAACCATTTGTTTCCTACCAGTTCCTTCATAAATCTATGTTGGTTTCTGATCACTATTTTTTTTTTTTTTTTTTTTTTGTTATTTTTAGCTTCTTTTTTTTTTACCACTTTCATGCTATTTTTCAAATTTTGATATAATTAATATGATATTATTAGAAGATGCCTTGAATTTGAGTTATTACTTCTTAAAGCGCCTGAAAATAAAATTAAAAAATTGTGACTTTGTTTAAGAAATTATGACACTTTTGACTTTCATAATTTTCATGGCGATTAGACACCCTAGTGTATTTATACGAAGCCGCTGTATTTCACATCAGGCATCTGAATATGCGTGTTTAATTGCAGTATAAATTATTCAAACCCTGTTATATCAAAACTTCTATTAGTTCAAGTAATATACCCGAATTCTGGAAATTTCGGAAATCCAGACCTTCCAAACCCCTGAGCAACCTGCATTTCATACTGTATATGTAATATGTCATACTGTATATATAACATGTCATAATGTGTATATAATATGCAATTACCTCTGGTATATTTGACACTGATCACCACGAGAAAACTGTTGTCTTCCATTCATACCAATTTCTCTCTAAGAAAACAAACAGAAATGGTTGAATAAATGTCTAATAAACACTTTGTTAAGCATAAATACATTTCTATTAAGAATATCACTTTGTTAAGCATAAATACATTTCTATTAAGAATATCAGTTAGAGTAATTTATTCATGATTGAAATAACACTTTCTAAAAACAAATTTTTATGTTCACAAATATTTATTAATAACAAAGGAAAAAAATGTCTCTCTATTAATATAAAATAAATAACAGCAGCTTCTTCCTTTTTCATAACAATGAAAAAACAAAAACATTTTCCTCGAATTCTGTGTAAATAAAAACAATGTACATTAAAATCTTTTATTTATCATATTTAAATATAATTTTAAATCATTGATTGATTTTTAAATATATGCATATAAATCTGTTTTACCTATTAGAAAAAGACTTATGAGATATTTAAAGATAAAAAGTTTGAGATATGGGCATCATTGGCAGAGAAATGAGGGGTTTATGTCCCCCTTAATAGTTAGAAAACTCTATAAGCCTTCTCAAAGTTTCAGATAAAGAAAATTTTCATGAATCTTCATTGATTTGAAATCATCATAGTTAAAAAAAAGAAAAAAAAAAAAAAAAGATAAAAAGAATAATTTTTGCAAACATTTAGTACACATCAGAAATTTTTTTTTCTTCTTATGTATAAACTTCAGTGAACAAGAGTGATTGCGCATTTTAACTTCGTCCTCCTCATAAATTAGGGCACTGCATTAACCAATGTTTAAGAGGATCTGATGATATCCAGCACATTGAAATTTATATTGTTCTAGTTGTCATTGGACATTTTTGATGCATTTTTAAAAAAAATTCCAACTATTAGTTCACACTCTCCATAAATGTTGTTCAAATTATCAATCGTTCATAAAATACTTTTTATTCATCCACTCAAGTTCAATTACATTTTTTTAAACTTGTAGTGTATGACACTTGATGTTAATACAGTTTTTTCAAATATTAATTCATTCATTAATTATATTAAATTAATTAATATCATGTTTATATGCAAGAAAAAAATTTTTTTTAATTACTTAAGTAGTAAACTAAAAAGTAACTAAAATAAAAATTTCTTTGTTGACCTAAGTAGAAACTGACTTTAAAAAATTTATTTTTACATTGTTCTAATTTATTTTCCATTACTTTTTAAAGAATGCAAAAATTAGTAGAAAAATGAGAAAAGAAAACAGTATATCATAATTAATTAAGAGGCAGAAAAGAAACATAAAAGTGTACTCACTAATTTCAACATGGACGGCACAGAATTCATGCCCATTGTGGAAGATTCCCGGTCATTCAAAGCTCCAGAGTTTAACAGAATTGTTTGCCTTATGTCACTTCCCTGTGGAAAAAGATATTATTATAAAATAGCAATAAAAGAGGGTAAATAAAAGCAATTCTAATTAATAATCATACAAAGTGTTCACTACCTTAAGGCATGAAGTATCTGGATGATTGTCAACTGTAAAAAAGAAAGGCAAAGAGACATTAACTTAGCATTTTCATTTTGTTATTTTAGATTAGTAACATATATGTTTATTAATATTAAAAAGTATCTTGCAGAAAGATATTAGTGATAGAGTTCTGTTGTAGATAGCTAGAAAAAATTCTGCCACAGTGTCACAAATGATGTGAAGTAAGCGAAGATAGCTCCTTTTTAATACTAATATTTTATTGAACATATTTACAATATATACAAGTTGGGTTGAATTTCAAGAAACATCACCACAGCAGGTGATGGGAGAGATATTGGGCAGGCTGCCATATGCGTGCTGGTATTTATACAATTCTAAGAATATGATGACGTCAGAACTCTTAATTCAGTTCACTTCAAAACTAAGTAAAAACACAATTGATTAAAGACAAACAGATAATAAAATGAAATACACTTGATTTTATGATGAGCGGCGAACCCATCACCACACAGTATCCCCCCAGTGACAAAGTCACGATACCAATAATGATTGTTTAAAAACAATCATAAAATACAAAGTAGTAAATTGAACTATATGTCTTAATTGGGAAAAAATTTCTAACTTAGAAATTGGAATACAATTAATAGATACAGAATATTTAGATGCTTTTATATTACATACTCTTTAACTAAATATTTTGGGAAATGCACACGGCGACCAGATTTTGTAACAATTGATTTTTCTTCCTTTGTTTGAGATAATTTCTTTTCGACCATTGGAATTTTATTTATTTTTAATTTCTCAGAAATTTGAAAAGCTGGTTTAATTCTATCTATTGAGACAGTTATTTTCTTACCATGAAAATCAATAACAAAGGTTTTATCAGAACGTTCAATTACCCGGTGTGGTCTGGTGTATGCAGGTGATAGTGGAGGACGAATTTTATCTACTCTTAAAAATATATGAGAACAAGATTTTAAATTAGGATTAATATAGAACTTATTTTTACTGTGTGCTGATGCTGCTACAGGACTTAATTTTCTCATTGCAGCCATTAAATTTGTGACATAATTTTCTGTTACTGGTGGAGATAAAGAATTAGCGTTTAGAAGATCCGAAGGTAGACGTAAGGAAGTACCATAAACAAGTTGTGCACAAGTTGCATTAATATCAGCTTTTAAAGCTGTGCGAATACCTAATAAAACAATTGGTAAAATTTCTGTCCATTTATTATTTTCCTGTGCTATTATAGAACTTTTAAATTGTCTGTGAAAGCGCTCTATCATTCCATTACTTTGCGCGTGATATGAAGTAGAATGGATGTGGTTACTGCCTAAGATATTAGTGAGATTTCGAAAAAGAGTTGATTCAAAATTTCGGCCTTGATCGGTAGTTATAGTAACGGGAGTGCCAAATCTAGAGATCCAACCGTGAATAAGTGCTTTTGCGGTGGTCTCGGCAGTCATATCCGTAGTAGGGATAACTTCTGGCCATCTCGTGAATCTATCTATTATTGTAAGGCAGTATTGCTTGCCTTCAGAAATAGGAAGTGGGCCAATAAAATCCAGATGGATATGGGAAAATCTTGCGTCGGGTTGAGCAAATGTGCTAAAAGGAGCTTTAGTGTGTTGGAAAACTTTAGCTCGCTGACATTTCTCACAAGAACGAACTTTATTTTTGATATCCACTTTCATGTTGGGCCACACAAATCGTTTAGATATTAAATTTGTAGTTGAATATATTCCAGGATGAGAAAAATAATGTAAATTATCAAAAATAATTTGCCTGTATGATTTTGGAATAAAAGGTCTAGGGTACTTAGTTGAAAAATCACATATTAAATTAACATCTTCCAAAGAAAAGTATTGTTTTTCTAATTTTAAAGATGAATTATTGGAATTTAATATTTCTTTCAATTCTGAATCTTCATTTTGTTCCTGTTCTAGTTTTTTAAAGTCTATTAATGGAGGTTTTGAAATTGCATTTATTTCTATTCGCGATAGAGTATCAGCAATTGAATTAGATTTTCCTTTTACGTGTTTAATATCAGTTGAAAATTGAGAAATATAATCAAGGTATCTGAATTGGCGCGGGGAACATTTTTCAGGTTTTTGTTTAAACGCATAAATTAGAGGTTTTTGGTCAGTAAAAATAGTAAAACTTCTACCTTCTAGCATGTGACGAAATTTTTTTATTGACGCGTATATTGCCAATAATTCGCGATCGTATGTTGACCAATTTTGCTGACTTTTATTTAATTTTGCTGAGAAAAATGCAATTGGTTCCCACCCATTATTATGATATTGCATTAAAGAACTGCCGATTGCAAAATCTGATGCGTCAGTCCACAGACTTAAATTAGCACCAGGTTTAGGATATTTTAAAAGAGTTGCATCGGCTATTGCTAGTTTTGCATCAGAAAAAGATTTGTTTGAAGTATCGGTCCAAATTAACGGTAAATCAGATTTTTTTGATGATTTGTTACATTTCTTAATATTTCGTTGTCCTTCTAAAAACTTGGTTAAAGGTGATAAAATATGAGCTGCATTAGGAATAAAACGTCTATAAAAATTAAATAATCCTAGAAATCTACGTAATTGAGTAATCGTATTTGGTTTTGGAAAATTTAGAATTGCATTAACGCGATCAGTTAAAGGTTCAATACCTTTTTCGGAAATTTTGAAACCTAAAAATTGTAAACTATTCTGTCCAAATAAGCATTTAGAGGGATTTATTGTTAAACCATAATACTGCAGTCTATCAAAAAGTGATTTTAAATATGTCATATGCTCTTCGGGAGATTCGGAAGCTATTAAAATATCATCTAGAAAAGCGTAAACGCCTTCTAAGCCTCTAGTTACTTCGTCAATAAAGCGTTGGAAAGTACTGGCTGCATTGCAAAGACCGAATTGCATACGAGTACTTTCAAACAACCCGAAAGGAGTTATTATTGCAGTTTTATGTACATCTTCATTGGCTATAGGTATTTGATGAAAAGCTCGAATTAAATCAATGTGAGAAAATATTTTAGTTCCATGTAATTCACTAGTAAAATCCATAATATTAGGAATTGGATATTTATCTTTAACAGTTTGAGCGTTTAAAGCTCGATAATCACCTATTGGACGCCAGTCCAAACTATTTTTCTTGGGAACTAAATGTAAAGGTGATGAAAAATTACTTTTGGATGGGCGCATGTGGCCTAAATCTAACATATGTTGAAATTCCATTTTTGCTATTTTTAACCTATCGGGCGCTAGACGCCGAGGTTTAGTAAAAACTGGTGAACCAAAAGTTTCTATATGATGTACAACATTATGCTTAATAATTTGGTCTGAGCAAATAGGTTTTGTTATTTCAGGATATTCATTTAACAATTTTTCATAATCATTTTCACCAAGAACAGTTTTAATTGAAATAATGTCAGCAGTTTTAAAAATACAATGAGAATTTAAATTAGTATTAATATCATTTAGACAACGTTTTCTAATATTAGGTTTTAGATTAAAATAGTATAAAAAATCTGCACCTATAATATGATTAGTTATATCACAAATATAAAATGGAAAATTAAACTTTCGTCTAAGACCGAAGTCTAAAGTTAACAATTTCTTATCGTATACTTTTATAATGGTATTGTTCGCAGCTTTAAAGGTCTGTATCGGAGAAAGAGTTTTTTCTTCTTTATTTGCTGGAATGATTGAGCAGTCACTTCCGGTATCCACTAGAAATTGTTTGTTAGACTGTCTATCTCTAATAAAAAGGCGACAATTTGTTGGAGGCAAGATGTTAGTCGCACTCACTCTTGCCTTTCTTGGTTTTTCTGGTAGATGCAGGGTTTGACACACTTTCTAGCATCCGATTTAAATTTTCGATGATAGAAACACATTTTGGAGTTTCGATGCGGAGATGAGAATTGGCTTTGGTGATTACGAAATTGTGCATAGTTCCGGTTGCGAGACCTACTGCGTGTCCGCAATGCTGCTACTTCTTTTCGTAGTGCTTTAACTTCTTCTAAAAGCTCAAAGGTGCATTGTTGATTTGAAGAAACTTCGCTAACTTCACTTGAAGTTGACACTTCCATTACTTTATCTGCAATTTCAGCAGCTCTTGTTGCATTCAGCGAAGGAATTGCGGCCAATATTGACTGAACATGCTGCGGCAGCTGATTTAGAAATAATTCCAAAAGTAGGGAATCTGAGATTTCGTGAGATTCAGCTCTTCTCTGCATAGTGCGCAAGAGTTCGCTAGGCTTTCGATCTCCTAGTTGCTCTCCGGAGAGTAAACGTCGAATTTCCTGGGACTTTGTTTCTCCGCAGCGTGCAATAATTTCTTCTTTCAGCTTTTTGAAAGGATCGTCTACGTCAGGAGTTATAATGACGTCCCTTATAACTGCGGCTACTTCGGGAGTAAGATGGGCGAGGCAGTAGTTAAAGTTTGTTTTGCTCTCTGTAATCGGCTTCGGTGTCGCAAGCTGGAAAGTTGCTTCGACCATATGGAACCACAGGTGTGGATCGGAGATATTGAAGATAGGAATTTTTACTGCAGACGATTCCGCCATAGTTGCAGTTTCCTATTAATCCATGACTAATACAAGAAGCAAAAACAGGAAAGATGAAAACTAAAAGTTGCTTGTATCGTCAGACGTTCGGGTCACCATTGAAGTAAGCGAAGATAGCTCCTTTTTAATACTAATATTTTATTGAACATATTTACAATATATACAAGTTGGGTTGAATTTCAAGAAACATCACCACAGCAGGTGATGGGAGAGATATTGGGCAGGCTGCCATATGCGTGCTGGTATTTATACAATTCTAAGAATATGATGACGTCAGAACTCTTAATTCAGTTCACTTCAAAACTAAGTAAAAACACAATTGATTAAAGACAAACAGATAATAAAATGAAATACACTTGATTTTATGATGAGCGGCGAACCCATCACCACAGATGTTACCTTGTAGGGATGCATGACAGTTTATGATAAGGGGTGGGGGGGGGGGTGAAATAGTCATGAGACTAATATTTTTTTATCATTTGTTTAGTATTTTTTAGAAAATAAGTAAACATGAAATAATTATCCTTGTTATGCACTCAGATGTTAAAAAAAGCAATTAAAGTTAAACATATATAACATGTAAATATAATGGATTGATGATTGAGCAAAGCTAGGCACAGATAGCACTAGGGGTTAAAATTTGTTGTAAAATTTCCAGGTTACTACTTTTGATTGAGTTTTACGCCTGTGCTTGAAAGCCACGCCATTCAATATTATTACATTCATAGTGTTTAAATTATAACATGTTCTTTCGATTTAAATTTCAACTAAATGAATTCAGAGACTCTACAAGCTATCCAAAATTAAACAAACAGAAAATTTTACACAAATATAGCCAAATAAGGGATAACACTCAAAACATGGCAAATCTTACACTTTATTTATGTTCTAATATCTATTTTCTTATCAGGAGTCAAAGGGAATTTACTACCCGTTTAGTGGTACCTTCACAAATTTACTAACGTCTAGCGTTACCTTCAAAAATTCAACTTTAGGAAAAAGAGTAGTCTCACAAAATACTTTTAATGAAGCAAGTTCTAAGATTCTCCTCATCACCTCTTAAATTTTTTTTTTTTTCTTTGCATGACCTAGTCGAAAATGTTATCATAATGGAAATAACTTTTAGTACTAATACTGTTAAATGCATGTTTTTATTAAATTCAAGTTGAAATTTAACTATGGACAAAGGTTTTTTAAAGTTTGATAAAAATTTTAAGCCTAAAATTCTACAATAGCAAAATTATTTTTGAATATATGGGGGAAAACATATAGATATGTAAAAGTCATACATGATTTTTATTTGTAGTGACAACATTTTCTTACTTTACTATGTTTTTGTGTTCATTTTTTGATATAATTTTTAATTTTCACAAATTATATCTAAATTTTTACAAAATAGGTACCTCTCAAAAAAACCTAGACATACTCCTGCTTATATTTGTTTTACTCTCACATTCATAAATTACAAAAAAAAAAAAACTTTTATGAATGGTAAAATTGAGCGCAAATTTAAACACATATCACAATAATAAATCTTCTTAGAATATTAAGCCTGTTCACGCATCGCCTCATAATGACGATCACACCGATAGGATCAAATTGCACTGTCAATTAAAATTTCATGACAAGGCTGAGCATACAAGACGTTGCGAAAAGAAACCTTATACTTACCTTGATTTATGTTTATTTTCACTTTAAGACGAGATTTATTCAAGGATTTTTCACGCTTGAAAACCCTAATACAACCTCGATTTAACGTTCTTATAGAAGGTTGTTTTCAAAGATTTTGGATCAGGATGTGTGTAGAATAGAGCATATTGTCACAGATCTCGTTATAAGGTTTGCTCATAAACCACACAAAAAACTTTTTCAGGTTTACATTAAAAGTATTTTTCTGAGTGAAAATAAACCTTATTTTTCTATCTGGGTAGTATTTGATAACTTAAGAAAAAACATTAGTTATTTGTTAAAAAGCAACAAAATGAAATATTAATGTACAATAATAACACCATTCCATTGTCTTATTAAATAAACATGCCTACCATTTGTGTACAAATATCTATGTATATTTCGGTTGAACTGTAGTTTAATCCAACCCTTAACAATGTTTTTTTTTAATGAAGTCATTTCAATTTATAATTATTTTCTTAAAATTATCTATTAATTTCCTAATTTAATAAGGAGCAAAATATTATTCATTCATACCAGCAAAACAGATAAGAAAAAAGTTTCTTTACGAATTTAAAATATTATTCATTCATTTTGTTTAGTAGTTTTGATTTGCAAAAATGTTCCTTTAAATATTTTTTTCTAATTCAAAACATGAATCATTTATTTTGTTCAGTTATTTTGATTTGAAACATTAAATTTCTTTCAGGGAGAACCTGCTAGAATGTGCCAAATTGGCAGCTTTCAAAATAGTACCAAGGGTTAAGTTAAACAGCATTTTTACCGATATTTCAGATAAGTAATAAAATGCGTTTTTAAAATTGTGAAAGGAAACCTACTTTTTGGAGGAGCCCGAGGTGAAGTGTAAAATTCATCATCTGAACCATCATTATATAATTGGGGAGAAGCAGCTGCTATTATGCGCACCTGTCCACTAAAATGCAAAACATTTAAAATTAGATATTATTTTGTTAATTATAAGATTAATACTGAAGCTATAAAAGTAAATGTGATTTTATCACTATAAATGTGCTATAAATAAATAAATATACGTAGGTAGGTACTTTATTTACATCGCACTAGAGTTGCACAATAGGCTATTGACAAGAGTCTGGGAAACATCCCTAAGGATGACCCGAAGACACGCCATCACGATTTTGAACCTCTGCAGAGAGGATGGCTCCCCTGCAGGATGCATAGCCGGATTTTTCAACAAAAAAATAAGCACCTTTTAAGCAATCAAACAATATATTTAATTACTTTCCACAAAAAAAAAATTCATAATTAGGATCGGTAATGGAAAAAAAAATTTTTTTTTGATAGTTTAAGCATAGAATCAATAAAATACAATAACATTTTCCAAAACTTTACATAATCATGATAAAATAAGTAGTTTCTGATAAATATTACAGAGAAAATTGTGAAAATCATGTATTTTTTGTAATTTAGAACAACAATCGACACAGCAAAGAAAAAAATTTCTTTTTAAAAGATAGAAAATTAATCACTTTTTACAAACCTCAAATATCAAATATCAAAAGCACCTTTAAGGGCTTTTAAAAAACATAAATCAAAAATAAGCACCTTTAAGCACTTTTTAAAAAAGCTACGCACTCTGCCCTGCTTTGCTGCACGCAAAGACGAGCACTTTACGGTAGAACAGTTTAACGAGGACCGATACAGCGCACCCTTGGCCCATACACAGACAGATCAAAGTGGTTACACACTTGCTTACTGACTGCAGTTAGTGACGCTTGACATTGGTGTTCTACTAGAAACGGTGTCTTTACTATCAGTCCACTGCGGGACAAAGTAAATAAATATAGAATGAAAAATTAAATATTTGAAAACTTTCTTAACTTCTTTATTGTCAATATTAAAAAGGAAATTTGATAGAAACATTTCATAAAATAGCGAAAGAAGTTATTTGCTCCTAATTTAAATAAAGTCTAACTTATATATAAAAAGTCCTTATTTGATGAGAATGAAGGAACATTAGGACATAGCTTGCTTTTAAATGAGCATTCCCCAGTTTTAGCGAGCAATATTTTGTGATTCATAAAATTACACTGCTCCAACTCCCTTTTTGAAGAAATTACTTCCTGATGATTTTGGGGTAGATGAATTTGGATGACATTTTTCTAATAATTAGATAGTTAAAACCAAATTAACTAATTTATTTTGTACTGTACAGAAAGAAAAAAAAAACAAATTAAGTAGGTACAATATTCATAATTTAGAAGTGTATATGAACTTTAATAATTTTTTTCATGAGCAAACATTGCAGCTTTATATGTGAGCTTGACTATATACTATATTTTCTGCTGTAAAAGTATCAACCTATATTTTTCTTTTCACTACAAAATTTAGAAGGCTTTTCATTTATTTTCCTTATAACACTTATAAGAGAAATATATTTTTATTCATGTGAAGAGAAAAATAAATAGAAAAGCAGTAAATAAAAACAAGTTTTATTTAATGTTATTTCTGAAATTGAACAAATGTGGTTTAATTTTTCTAGAAACATAGTTGATTCACCCATACAAAAGTTAGTATAGTTTGATCCTCATTAAAAAAAATTGGGTGATTCCATGTTTTTTGTAGCCTGGCATGCTTAAAAAAAATAAAATCATTAAGTTTAATTAAATACTTACCAACTTAAAGGTCATTAAATGTATTTTAAAAATATTCAATTAGTTTTTTTTTTTTTTTTTTAAAGTGATGCACTTTCTTTAAATTGCATAAAATGTACAAAATTGAGTTTAAAAGTTGTGAAAATGTTAAAGAGAAAAAAATTCTTTTTTGCTATTGCAGCATTTAATATTTATAATTAAACTTGGTATTTTAAGAGATATATTGTATTGACATAATTAATGACTGAAAAAAAGTCATTTTCACGTTTAGTATTTGAATATGGGGTGTTTATACATGTTTACTTTTAAATGATTTCTTTTTTTAATTTTATTAAAACAAAGCAATTAAAAGATCTATTTTCTTAAAAATTGGATTTCGTTCAACAATTTGCAGTGTTGTATTATTATGATTTTTAAAAAATTATTTTTTTTATTTAATATTTATTAAAGAACTTTTAAAATGGTCATGTCTGCAACGTTACACACGTGACAAGATGCAAAATACAATTTCACTAACTTTTAATAAACATTTGAGCTAAATAAAAAAAATTCTTTCAATAAATTTGCATCACAAACCATAAAACTTATAAAATTTGCACTGTTGTCATTTAAGCTAGAAGCATCAATAAATATTTTTTTATGTTCTTTTTATATATTTGTAAAACACAAAATTAACAAATTCCAAAAACCTTTTTGAAGACTTTACTTAATTATGATAAGAAAAAAAATCGTTCTTAGAAAAAAACTGTCATGATTCTGTTGGAGAGCTTAAAATCATTTCATGCATATTTTTAATTACTAAACTCAAAGCAGAGTTTACTCATTTTGTTCCTTATTGAATTATGTTAAAGAAAAGTATTTTTAATAAAAAATTGCAGTATGTTAAATAACTACACTATACAATACTATATCAGGACTGTCCAACTGCAAAGAGCCCACGGGCCAGAATTTCGGTCACTGATCACCTGGCGGGCCGCAGTTTGAAAAAGTTGAACAATACCCTTTTACCTCTTATACAATAACAATTAATAGCTGAATTATTAATGATATAACAATGGAACAGAAGGATTATAAAAGAATTTGCTTACATTTTAATGAGAAAACTGAGGCCAATCAGCCTGAATAAGAAGTTGGCGGGCCACCAGTTGGACAGCCCTGAACTATATTATACTAATATTATTAATACAGTGCCCGCCGCTAATAAAATCACCGGGTAATAAAATCAGCCGCTTTATAAAATCAAATCGGCAAGAACCGAATCGTTACAATATTAATACATGTTAAAAACATCCTTTAATCAAATCAAAATTTTGACTACATAATAATTCAAAAGTGCAATATTTCAGCTTTTTTTTGTTCCTATTTATTCGAAGTTTAAAGATTTTTTTAGAAGATGCAACAGTTACTCACAAACCCATGAAACAGGTGAGGCTAGCACTTTCCTGTGAAATACATAGTGTAAGAGTTAAGGAAAAATGTGGGTGGTAAGCAGGGAGTTCATAGAAATCAATTTATCAATGTCAATTCCTTGACTTGAATGAAGTGTGGAGAAACCTATCTCACTCATCAGGGGGTCGAATACTTATCTTACTTTTTATTTCTTTTGTTATCTATCTTAACAGAGAACATGAATAGATTTCCAAAAACTGTCTGTGTGCATATGTGCATTTTTAAGTTCCTTTGGTGTTAAATTTTATCAGCATGCCGAAAAGGAAGGATTTGAGTCTTAAAGATAAATTCGAAGTGTTGCAAAACTATGATAAGCTTCTGAAATGTAGTCAACATAAAGCTTCAATTAAATTAGGGATTTCCCAAACTGCTCTTTTCAACATTCTGAAACAAAGGATAAATATTTCGGAGGAAATAAAAAAGAATGGAAATCTGTCAAGAAAGCGTAAGCGTAAAGGAAAATCAGAGGAAATTGAAATGGCACTGTTAGAATGGTTCAAAAATGCACGCGAACGAAGAATTACAATTTCCTGTGGAATTTTATTTCAGAAAGCACAGGACTTTGCTAACTTATTTGGGGATTCTGATTTTAAAGCTACAGGTGGATGGCTAACCCGTTGGAAAGACCGCAACAACATTGTCTATCATAAATTGCATGGTGAAAAGCAAGATGCTGATTTTAGCTCTGCTGCCGATTGGGTAAACGACGTGTGGCAAACACTCATCAAAGACTATAAACCAGAGAAAAATTTTCAAGACAGATGAAACAAGATCATTTTTCTGAGCACTTCCTGAACACACACTGCTGTTAAAAAATAAATCGATTAGTGGATGTAAAAAAATAAAGGAAAGACTAACCGTGCTGCTAACATGCAACATGACAGGAACTGTGGAAAAAAAAACTTTAGTGATAGGAAAGAGTTTAAAACCTCAATGTTTTAAAGGAGTAAAACATCAGCCCACCAGTTATGCCAACAGCTATAACACATGGATGACATACAGCATCTTCACACAATTTCTTCTTGAATGGGACAAGGAGCTGAAAAATGAAAAGGTTGTCTTACTTTTAGACAATTTTTCTGCGCACCCTGCTGATGAGGACATGCGTTTGAAAAACATTAAATTAGTGTTTTTGCCACCCAACACTACAGCTATTATTCAACCCCTTGATCAGGGAATCATAAGATCATTCAAGTTTCATTACAGAAAAATGGTTGTTCAAAAAATCATTAGTGACAGACTGTGACAGCTCTTCAGAACTCTTAACTGCAAACAAACTATCGAAATCCCTTACTATTATGGAATCAATGCATTTGATTCGTAACTCATGGGACATTGTTTCAACCCAAACAATATCAAATTGCTTTAAAATGTGTGGATCAATATCGAAAATTATAAAAACTTATATAAACTCTCAAATGATGTTGAAAAGTTAAATTTAGACAATGCAACTCAAGCAACCATTGATCGGTTTTTTGCAAACATTTTGTAAATTTAATCTTATGTAGGGTTTTACTTTATTAAAATAATTAAATTAGTTAAAAATAAAGCAATAATGTTATTATTTCAGCTTTTAAAGTGTGTGCATTTAGAATAAATCGTAAAAATGTGATTTTTTTCTTTGAAATGTTGAATCGCCTCTTAATAAAATCAGCCGCTTAATAAAGTCAAAAGAGCATAAAACGAAAGTGATTTTAATAAACGGCGGGAACTCTATTATAAGATTAATATTATTAATCCCACTAAACTGATAACTAAAATAATGAAACCCGAATAAATTTAAAAATAAAAATTGGTGGATGAATTTGTCATTGGATACAATCATCATATTTTTATAAAGACCCATAAATGGAATTTTTTTTTTTAAATATTGAATAGAAAATGTTTACCAATTTGAAAACAAGATATAATATTTTGTTAAACATTGTAATGATGTTCAATACTACTTTAATCAGATAATTAATAAAAAGTTTCAATGATTTTAAAATGAAAATATAATGAGCTAAACACTTTTGTGAGAAGTAAATTTTTATATGGACCCTAAATTCATTATATCTAACAATTGTTAGTTTCATTTGTTTATAAATCAAAGAATAAAGAGGTGAATTAAACTATGACAAATCTGAACTGTACAAAACTTTTATACTACATTTGCTTAATATATATATATATATATATATATATTAAATAATGGATGCGGAGATATTTGATCATGTACCACAGTATTATAACTGTGCAGATCATAAAAATGAGGAGATTGTATAGGAGGTGGATATTTGACATTGTGATGATGTATGTCACTGATTGCTATCTGCGTAGGCAGAAAAAAAAGATGACCTGTAGAATTTTTTCTTTTTGTTTTCTTTTTCTATACAACATTTTTTGCAGACATTTAACTATCATAACTTTTACTTTAGAATTAGAATTTGTGTAGCATTTTTTTCCTTCTTTTTTTTTTTTGCTGAACCGGGGTTGCCACTGAAATCTGGAAGAAAAAATATTCCATGTGTTACCCCTGTACACATTAGACACAATATATTAAGAGGAAAAATACAATCACTGTGCTCTAGTATGAGCTGTATTGGGCTACCTATACAAGTTATAACTGCTGAAAAAAACTTAGAGGACAAAGAACAACTGAACATACTTAAAAAAAATAGTGTTATAGTAAATAAATTACTTTAATATAGCTTAAATACCATCCTTATATATCCAATAGATTATAGTTTGACTGGTCACCATTTTAAAAAGACAAACACGGATATTATTTCAATCAAGGTTGGGGTTTTGGACGCCCAAAACTGGTTTTAGACAGGACACGTGGGTTTTACTGTTTCAAACTGTCCTAATCCGACTAAAACTGCCTTAAAGTGTACAAAACCTAGAACATAGGTGAAAATTCAATATGTGTAACCACTGTACACATAATAATTACATATATTAATAAATATTTGATACCTTTTCTACAATTTACTTTAACTTATTAAAGGAAAATAGTACAAGAGGAAAAGATTAATAACTTTTGAAGCTCCACAATTTGATGAACAAAAGTGAATACCTTATCCTTTAAATATGAATAAATATGCTTTTAATATTGATAAATTATTTTTTTGGATAAGAATAAATAATGCAATATTAAAAAAAAGAATAGACTTTTTAAGTTTCGTGACATAATTTGAATAAAAGAGTTTTAGACTGGACGGTTTAAACCGTAGACTAATCCATCCTGTCCTAAACCTGGCCAACTCTGATTTCGATACAACATTATAATTTTCTTTCCTTACCATTGATATGAAAATAACCCCAAGACTTAATCAACTGAAATATGAGCTGGACTAACAAAAATTCCTTTGTTCCTAATAAAAAATTAAATGCCGAAATTCATTCGCTTTTTATTTCTATCCTTCCCTCAAACTTGAATTGCACCTACAAATACATTAGGAACAGAAATTGGCCTTCGTGAAATATGTCTTGTAAAATACTCCAGAACTATTTTTTCTAAACAATTATCACAAACTTTAAGTAATTCAACATATTGCATTTGTTCATTTTTCTCAATTTAGTATTGTAAGTTAAGAAACTGTGAGTTTTGTCTGCTTTTTTTAGTTATTTTTAAAAAGCTATTTTTATTACATTTTTAACTACGTAAGCTTTTATTACGTTTTAATTGTAATTTTAAATAAGTAATTGTTCTTTGTATTAAGTTATCTTTGTTGATCAGGTTTTGTTTTACCATGTCATCTTCCTTTATCAATTAAAGAAAGGGATTGAGCTGGAAATCAGACATGACTACTTCAGTACCTAAGCTATGTCTTTTTTTACTTATGACATGTTTGTTTATTTTAGAACATGTGTCTTTTTTCTCCTGCACAGGATGTAAATGCGTAAGAAATCCATTTCAAATAAATAAAATAAAAAGTTAGCCGAAGTCTACATTTCGCTCGAGACTGATAAGTATACCTGTATTTGTTAACGAGGAGAACACTAAGAGCTGTAAGGGACCACATAAACAAGAAGGAAAAAACTTTAAAACGCATTGCTTAAAATGGGATTTTTATCATAACTAATAACAGCTATAAAACAACTAATAAATATCAAAACTATAAAAATTGAAAAAAAAAGCAGGGGCTCCCAACCACAATATTACATATGAATATATGTTATAAAAAATAAAATTTGAAGTAAATTCATGTACACTACATATCCAAATCTTTAAATTTTGATATCAAAAGCTAAAGTAAAAATAACCTTCGAATTAAAAAGCGCAATATCGTTGCAATATCTCGATCACGATCATTACTGTCAGTATCTGAGGCAAAATCACTATCAGTTCTGTCAGTCATTGTCCTTGCATGAAATAAACTAGATCCCATAAATTCTACATTTTTTTATCACTTTATAAATCCTTTGACAAAAAAACGATGTGGGAGGAAATACTTTTAAGAAAATGATCCCTTATGAAACAAATTATATATCGAATATTATGTAAATTCTAGGGATTGATAACTACAACAACACAACAGTTTAATAAGCATTAACCTTAACAGAACTAACTTTAATCCAAAATTGGCACATGTGATCCAGAAAGAGATGATGCGGTGGCCTAGCGAATTGGCAAAACTCTTGAAGGATTTTTGACTCTTTTTGAGTTGAAACGAAGCGAAGTGAAAACTGATATTTTCAGATTTCCCGATTGCCGAAAACGTGTAAGCCTTCCGTACAAAAGGAAAGAGTTAATCTAAAACTTAAGCAAATTTCTATTTATTTGAAATGGCTGTTGTAAGTAAATAACTCAAATATTTATTTATTTTCTTTACATCTATTTTGTTTTGTTTTTCTTTTCTTAAGTTATTTTCATGTCTTAAAATTCTTTTTAAATTGATGTCGTGTGATCGATGTATTTTAGTAATAACTTTATAATAGTTATTATCTAGGTAATAAATATTATCTATCAAAAATAAGTTCTTTTACTTAAGTTACTTAGAATAATACTGAACTTTTTACCATGTCTTATTTTTTTTTAAGATTGAAATATTATTACACCATGCAAGGCTTCTTATACAGTGTGGTAATGCAGCTTACTGTAAAAGATGTGATTCAAGGATGTGTATCATTAGAATATAATGATTATTTCATACGTTTAAAATTTGATCTAGGCACTTCAAGTATGACTTCTATTTAGTTATAGATTGCTGCATAATTAGGCTTAGTTACAAGCATGAAATATATTATAAATACCTTGACTAAAGTGAGTGAGTTCCTCGGCTTGGAGATTTTAGAGATCGCTTAAAGGTGTTTTGACGTTACAGGGGACACTTCGGTATCAAGATTTGTGACATAATAATCACCAAATCTTGGCATCCGGGCACACCATTTGAGAGTTTATTGCATATAATCTTACGATAATAAAATTAAGGTATTCCCTCTCTTTTAAGCAAGCTATTGGAGATATTTCTGTATCATGATCTGTCGTCCCAACTACAATTGCTATAGTGCCAAATGATTTTAAAAAGAAACATGTAGTTGTTTGCCCAAGGGTGGCTACAAGTTATACCTTTTGAGTTGATCCCTTTCTGTGATTTTTTTTTTAGTTTTTTGCGGGCCACTGCCTAGAAGTTGACAAGGCTTATCGATTAGGTGAGATTTTTGTATCCTGATCAGTGAGCCAAGCCTTGGCAACTTCCTGGTAGCAGCTGTGAAAAACTAAAAATAAAAAAACAGAAAGGGACCGACTCAAAATGTATAACAAGTACCAACCCCGGGTAAAAATCGTTTATCCACATTTCTACAAGTTTAAAATCTGTTTGGCACCTTTGCGATTGAAGTTGGCACTACAGATCACAATACAAAAATATCCCCTGCTGTTAGTTATATATATATACGGGCAACTTTAAATAGCTTCATAGAAACTGATCAACTTGTAGCCATCCTTGAACAAACATGTTCTTTTTTTTTTTTAAATTGCAAGTTGAGAATTTACTTTGGCCCTTAGCAATTGTAGTTGACGCACAAGATCGTAATTTGCAAATATCACCTCCTGCAATGTTAAGGATTGTGGCATATATTTATTGTCGCTCTAACTTTCCAATATTTGAGTGCATTGTGATGCTTTGTATTTATGTGATTTTAAGTGATGATTAAGCAATTATATTCTTATGGTAAACTCAGTCCTCGTTTACCATCCAATTGCTAAAAGGTTTAATTATTATCAACTAATTGTGTTTTTTTTCCCCTTAGGACAAACCAGTAGATAAAGCAAGTAATATATGTAAAAAGTAAAAGAAAGGGAACAATAAGCACAAGGGTCCTATTTTTTATCTGTCTGTTTTGTGTAAACCTTTTAATTTTTTTTAATGCAGTGTTAACTGGGAGAGTGTATTTTTTCAAAAAGGGTAGAATGTATATTCTTTAAAAATAGTAAAATTTGCGTTCTTTTGATGAGAAAAAACGTTTCAAAAAAATTTTGGGTAGTTTCTTTTTCCAGAAATCATTTATCTGATGACAAATACTCCTAAGTGATTAGTACATAAGCAAATTTAGTATTGAAATTTTTCCAACCAGTTAGAAGTGCTAATTAAAGTTTATCAATGAAAATGTTCTAAACAAGAAACGTTATTCTTATATTGTTTCTCTTTTATTAAATTTTTTTTTATTTAAATAGCTAAATGTTTCTAATTATCTTACACCTTTTACTCCATGCTAACAATACAGTGTTAAGTTTTGATTATGTTTTTAATAATAACCAGGGTTGGGTTTTTGACGTCAAAAAGTGGTTTTTGACATAACAAGGGTATAATACTGGTTTAAACCGTCAAAAACTGAAGTTTGCCAAGAAAATATATAAACTACAAAACTACCAACAGTTGCCATGCAGTATATTGAAATTTAATTATACTATAGGTAATCAGCAGGTTTTAAAATATTTTTTAATTAAAATTAAGGTGAAATAACAGATTTATAATCTCAGAAATTTTATATTCGAATGCATGTGCAGAAAAATTTTGCACAAAAATTATTTATATTTTGAAAAAAAAAAATTTTTTTTTTTTTTGATATTTAAGAAAATTAAAAGTTTCTTACTATGCATTTTTGACATAAAGGAACATATAACTAATATTTATAAGGAACTTACAAACTTGATACAAGTGTATAAAAAAAAAATTTAATGTTATACCGAATATCTTTATTATCCAGTATGTTAATTTGAATTTAAAAGTAGTTATATTTATGAATAATGATAAATATAATTCGTATTGTTTATTATATTTATTTATAATTATTACACTTATCATTTTAAAAAATATTTTATCTCTTAATTTTTTTTTTCTCCACTTGTATTAAGAATATAAATAATGTATATCTTGAAAGCAAGAAGTAATTATTCAACAGCTGAATATTTAGATATTCAACAAAACTATATAGTATTCAGCAAAATGAAATTCCCAAGTATTTGGATAAACTAAATTTTCGGCATAGTAAATGAATAGGCTGAATATACTGTAAATCGACACTAACTTTACTTTAGAAGAGCTAAAAATAGACAAAAATTCCCTGATTGTGAGTGCTGCATGTGCCCGACCTGTTTAAAAGATTTTTCTTTAAAAGATGTCTAATGTACAAACTGCTAATGTTTATCTTTAAAAATGTCTAATTTTTACTATAATCTATCTATCGATGGTTGCTATTTATATTTCTGGCCTAATAATAAAAAAAAACAAATATGTAGGATCGAAATTGGTTTTATTGTTTTTCAAGATATTCTCCATGATGATCAGTACACTTTTCATGCGTTTGAACCAATTTTCAAAGCACTTTTCCCAGTCCGATTGAGGCAACCGCTTCTTCGGGGGTCGAAAATCGTTGTCCACGTAATTATATTTTGATGTGTGGGAATAAGAAGTCATTGGGTGCCAAATCAGGGCTGTACGGCGGATGACCCATTAGTTCGATCTTTCGCTCCGTCAGAAATGCCTTTGTTTGAGTCGATGTGTGAGAGCTCGCATTGTCATGATGGCTAATGATTCGCCTGTTCTTCTGCTTTTTTTTTTTTTTTTTTTTTTTTTTTTTTTTTTTTTTTTTTTTTTGAATTTCTCCGATGACTTCTGCCAAACAAATGGTCGTGTACCATTCAGAATTGACCTTTCTGCGTTGCTCTAATGCCACATGATCGTTAATGCCAAAGAAACAGGCTATCATTTGTTTCGATGTGCTTCTTCCTCGAACAACTTTTGTTGGTTTTGCCTCGTCTTGGAAGACCCATACAGTTTATTGGTGTTTTGTTTCCGGCTCATATGCATAGATCCATGATTCGTCACCTGTGTAGATGCTATACACAGCCTTTGAACCTTGAACGTATGTTTTTCCAACATTTCCTTGCATCAATCGACACGAGCCTTTTTTTTTTTTTTTTAACGTTTGTCAGATTATGCGGAATCCAATGCGAACAAATGTTCATGCAATATTTTATTGATGCTAGTCATACTAATGTCCGAGGACGCCTCTATCTCACGGTATGTCACATGACGATCTTGCTTTATCAGTTCACGCACAGCATCAATCTTTTCTGGCGCGACAACGGATTTTGGACGACCTGCACGGGATTCGTCCTGGATCGAACATCGGCCACAATTAAATTCGTTATACCAATTTTTTGCAGTGCTGTAGGATGGCGCTTTATCGCTGAATAAAGAATTAAGTTCCTCGAAGCACTCTTGTCTTGACAATCCACGTCGAAAGTTATGAAAAATAATGGCACGAAAATGTTCACGATTCAATTCCCTTTTTTGAAAGAGAACTTTTCAATTTACTTTCAACAACACAAATGAAGCTATAATGGTAAATCGTCTGCCAAGGCCAGAAATATAAATAGCAACCCTCGTATACACTAAATTTGGTTATAAATAAATTTCTTAATAATATCACTGCAGATTTTCAATAACACATGAAAATGAATACATAAAATTACAAAAGATGTGAGTTTTCAAAAGTACAAGATTTTGGTTACTAATCAAAATATAAGTGTTTCTTCAAAATTTTAAATTTATTTTTTCTAGAACATATTTAGAAACACTATCCTTTATAAAAAAATATATAAATTTTATGTATTAATTAAATTTCACCTATGAATATAGGTTTTTGACGTGACGGTTTAAATTGTCAAAAACTGTCACATGTCAAAAACCTGCCAACCCTGATAATAACTAAACTTATTTAGGTATCAAAAATATTTAATGTTTTTTTAATTTTTTTTATGTTTCTATTTGGCCTCAGAAGATTTGATATTCGGCAAAATTGTTCTTTGTTACATTTCAAGTTCTTATGATATGAGAAATATGCTCTTGTCAATTCAACTTGAATGCAACTGTTTAATATGTGGTTTTTAAATTGCTGTTATTTTTAACCTAATATTAATGCAACACACGAATTAAATAATAAATTTTTGACCGACTCAATTTATGATATAGTAAAATCAGTTAATTCTTTCTAATTTTTTTTTGTGTGTGGTTATTACTATTTACTATTGATTTTTGAGAGCCCTCATTACTCATGCATTATGTGAGTTTAGAGCCTCGTTCCTTGGTGCTGACTCCCTCTTGCTTTTTGATGCAATATTGGTGCAGTTATTGCTATTGTTTCCTACATAAATTTTTAAATTCTGATATTTTTAATATAATATATATAACAACCAGATCTCGAAACACACATATGGTTTTGTCCCAGTGGATTACTGCTTGCAGAAAAAATCGCATTTGTTGCCGGAAGTCAGATAAACTGTCACAAGTCTTACCATGAATATAATTTATCTAAAAATGCATAGAAAGCAGTCAACTTACTAATTTTTGTAAGGTATTTATTGTTATAGGGTGGTGACTCAATCACTTTGAACATTTACATGCTTATATTATTATTACACATGGTTATTATGTGCATATATTTATTTTATATCTTATAATATTAAAAGTAGTTATGAGTTTAAAAAGATTTTACTAAGATGCAAATTTCATATAATGATGGTAGTCTTTTTCTTATCTGCAATTTAGATTCATAAAAAGAAGTTACCAAAGCCTGGTTTGAAAGGGAAAGGCAAAAAAAAGAAATTGCAGCCCAAAAAGTTCACTATTGATACCAGTCATCCTGTGGAAGATGGTATTATGGTTGCCACTGACTTTGTAAGTTTTAAATTTTGTCATCTTTTTACAAATAGAATTACTTCTGTAATATTTCAGAAGCAATTTATTTCTTTTCTTCTTGTGAAAATTTCTAACTTAGTGTGTTAGTAAAAACAGACATACTACATCAATTTTGGAGGTAAAGGAAAAGAGAACATAACCTGCTTCTAAAATCATTACACGGGAAAGTCTTTTATCCAAAATCCCCAGGACTTTTACAACTTTGGATTGTGGATTTTGTCATTTAGTGGGACCTCGGCCGTGTAAACAAAGCTTGCAACAGATCTTACTCAATGAAAAACAATCAGTAAACATAATTTTTTGATATTATTATTAGAATATCTAATCAGCAATGTCTGAAAAGCTAAATAACTGATAGCTCATATTCAGGGGTCTGTCCAGACATTTTGTGAAAGGTCCGTTTTTGTAAAATTGTGAAAAGATTACTCGTAATGTGTGAATATAAAATAAACGTTAAGTCACATTCTTTCAACCAGGGTCCGGCTTTTGTGCAAATAGGGTCCGTTATGGCAAAAAGCAAAAAAAAAAATTTCAAAGAGTTTTTAAATTGTAAAGACATACAAGATAAAGTTCAACATTGTAAAATTATAATTTAAAAAATACAAATTATTTGGTGTTTATCCTATACTGCTGAACATAGAATATATTCATTTCGGATGAATAAAGGAAGAAGCGTCTGCGGAAGACAAAATTTA
Organism: Parasteatoda lunata; assembly: GCA_949128135.1. Lineage (NCBI taxonomy): Eukaryota > Metazoa > Arthropoda > Arachnida > Araneae > Theridiidae > Parasteatoda > Parasteatoda lunata. The sequence goes on from OX421973.1 coordinate 109,789,464, forward strand.
GTTCGTTTACATCTGCCTTTCTCTCCCCCCCCCCCTTCCCTGGAAGGGTTTTTTCGATTAACAAAACAATAATGAAGATAAACAAATTTGGGAAGGGTCCGATTAAAAGGTTAATTATTTTGTGAAGGGTCCGTTTTTAAGTTAAATTATATTTTGTGAAGGTTCCGTTTTTATTGAAAGATATTTTGTGAAGGGTCCGTTAACGGACCCAAATTTCTTCTTAACAGACCCTTGATATTATTATTATTATTTTTTTAAAGAAACAGAAAATTAGTTTATAAATTTTTGAATAAATGATAAAATTCCAAATAAAAGAATAAAGTTTTCAGAAAAGTGTCCTCAGTGTTTGCTACGGTTTTTACTATATTGCACCTATTATCACTAACCACCCTAAAAGTGTGTGCTTATGTCTAAATATAATAGGGTAGTAGTATTTGGTTGTAACTATGTTGCCCCTTGTTTCTAGTTTGTTTTTATCAGTTTTAAATATTTTATTCACTTTCTTCCTTTTTATATTTTTAAGGAAAAATTCTTGCACGAGAGAATTAAAGTCAATGGCAAGACCAACAATTTGGGTAATGCAGTTCAAATTGAAAGAAGCAAGTCAAAAATAGCTGTAACAGCAGACTGCAGATTTTCTAAAAGGTATGTTAAGTTTTCCTGCTGTCTGTTATCTGTTTTATTCACGATAATATTTTAAAGTACATGCATGTTTTGTTAACTTCTGCCTAGGACTGGGCGATATTACAAATTATATATCATGATGCATCGCGATATAGTATTTTTGAATTTAATTTACTTTGTGAGGCACAGAAAGTCAAATTTCTATCAAAACTCCGTACTCAAATTGATTTAAATCAATTTATAAATTTGAAGATATATATGTTTTGCTTAACAAAGATATAAATTGACTACGATGTACAAATCTTAAAATATTTATTAAAATAATTTGTGTAGATGCAGAATGAAATATTTGCACCTCTTTATCATTTACAAGGTATAAGCAGTCTTAATTTAAATTAAATACTTTACTAAGCTTTTAACTGGAAATCAAAGAAAGTTTAAATCAATAGGTTTATGAATTTTTTGGAAATCAATTAGTTTAAGCAAATGAAATTTTGAAGAAAAAAAAGTTTAATGTCAAAAATAATTTTACTAAATGAGCCATATTAAAATAATTTTGATAATTACATAATTATTAAGCTCGATCGTAATGTTCAAATAATTGAAATGTAAACGCAAGTTTTGTTACATTTTCAAAATGATCGTGCAAATAACGAAAGATTTCTTAATTTAGAAATAAATAAAGGAAGTTGAAATTTATCAATATATTTACCAGTATAGAAAGAAAATTTAAGAAATAAGTTCGTTAAAAATTATTTGTATGTTAAAAACAAAGTGCTAAATAAATTTTAGAAAGAAAGAAAAACGTTTTTAAAACACTATTTTTTATTATTATTTCACATAAATAATTAAATTAAATTGAATAGTGAACGAAAAACAAAGTAATGTGTAATGTCTTAAAAATAAAAACAAAAGAATTGTGATATTCGGTAATATAATTAGCTAATTAACTTATAATATTAAAAGAAAATTTTTAAAAACTGATTATACTCTCTAATATAACAAAATGCTAAATAATTAAAATAATATGTATTAAATTCGCAAAAATTTCAAGTTTTCTTGAATAAACAAAGTTGATTAGCTTATTGTCCAAATCCAAATGACAAAAAATAAGTTTTGTTTTAACTTTATTTCTAAAAATAAAAACTCAAGATTTATAAATTTAAAATCAGTAATAAAAACTCATTAATTTATTAGAAGTTTTATCCAAAAAGTTTTTAATAAATTAAAAGAATGTAAAAAAATAACTTAACAAATTTAATTCTTTTTGGGCGCCTTAAATTAGATTTCCAATAATTTTCACATTTAAAAATATAAATAAGGTTTTGTTTTAAAAAAAATTACCTAATTAATGAAGAAACTTTTCTTTATATATTTTTTTCAATAATAGATTACGTTCAGAACAAGCTAACGGCAGCGATCACGAACTTAGTTATCGACAAGAAAACTGAGAGGTGCAAAAACGAACATGCGAGATCACGACATATGCTCTCAAAACTCTTGTTCTGGTTCTATCGCTAATCAATCTAGGCCATTTCAGCCTAATGAAGCAAACAGTGCAAGTCAGCATCGGAACGTAAGAGAAGATCCTCGTGTGTCTTATATCGGTACGGCGGCTTAAGTCAGATTTCTGATGCAACGCCTGGAACAAAATTCGCTGTATCGACTTGCCGATATATGGGTGAAATCGATATGTAGTGATACATAGATTTATAGCCCAATCCTACTCCTGTCGCTACTAAAATAGAAGTCATCCTTGAAATGAACTTTTTAAAACCACCTAAATCCATAGTAAAAATATGTGTTAATAAATTCTGACTTATCAAGGAGTTAAAAAAATAAATAAATAAAACTTGTTCTATAAAACTACAAAGTTCTCCCTTTGAATAAAGATAGAGAAGAAAGGGTGCTTCCTCGCAGAAAAGGGCACTCACTTAACACCATTAAAATTTATCGAGATATGTAATATGTAGTAACTAAATTTGATCATTAAAAATTTTTAAGTTACCCTCTTACATAATTTTATGTGTATTTTTACAAACTTTTCATTCCTTATCTAAATCAGGGGTTTACAACTTACATGAGACCTGGGGACCACAATTAAAAACACTAATCAAATGGCGGGCCGCAACTTTATCAAAATTTTATGTTTGAAGGAACATTAAATATTACTGTCAGATTTTTACCAAGTTGTATAAAACAAAAGTATTGAATTGCAAATTAAAATAAGAAGTAGATTTTTAAAAATACTTAATTGTTACTAATAATATTTAAAAAAATATTAAATAAATAATAGAAATTCGATCTACAATAACTTTAATGTGCACCTATGTATTAAACAATTAATGTGCAGCAGATATCTAATTGTTAAAATATCAAACTTTAAAAAGGTTGATATTAAACTTACATAGTACCACACAAAATGTTCAAAGAGAAAATTGAGGTTTGTCTAATGCAACCACCAGAGAATAGAAATTTACAAATAAAATTTACAAATGTGTGTGTAAATATTTTCGTCCAAAATGAGTGGTTTCAAAAAGTTAAATCAGAGAATTTATTTGTGAAAATTTCTGATACACACACGCTGAATTATATTCACAAAATACAAATAAAAGGAAATAAAAAAGAGCAACATACACGATTATTTTTGTATTTGATAAATATTTTCTTGGGTGCAAAACCCGAGAAAGAAATTTTTTGCACCGTTGGTATGTTAAATTTCACAGATACGAAGAAATTAGGTTTCTACTAACGATACAAGTAAAACCCATATAGATTTTGTAAGAAAATTTTTCCACAGAAAAATGACAACTAATATATTTTAGTTCGCGGGCCACCAGTTGGAAACCCCTGGTCTAAATACTACGAGAAAAAGATTTAGTTTATAAATAATAAAAATTCAAGGCATGCTCAAAGACAGTCTCTATGCATACAATTTTATTTCTATACGTAATATGATGTTTCTATATGTCATACTGAAAATTTTTAGAACATAAACATTTAAAGGGGTATTTTTAAGGTATTTATTTAAAATCACTTGGAAATTTTATTAATATACCCCCTGGAAAAAAGAGGAAACTTAAAAAAATTAAACCAATGTAGAATAATACTTGGTCTGTCTAGGCTTTTCTGAGAGGTACCTAATTTCTTGAAATTAAAAAATCAACTCAAAAATATTGTAAAAATATGGATTTATCGTTTGTTACTGGATACAAAAATAAAATTTTAAGAAAAAGTATTTTGTGAAGGTACTGCTAAACGTTAGTAAATATGGCCTGGACCAACCCCTGTTATAATGTACGTAAGTTTGTTGTAATCAGAATTACATCTTTAAACACAGATGAATTTTGTGTGCAAATATGATTATAACAGTTAATGAATTTTTTTAAGAATATAAAATAAGAAACGGACAGTGTTTAGGGATGGTGGCTTATTTTTACAAAGAAGGTACATTTATGGGGATCAAAAGACATGTAGGGCAGGCTGTCTTTATCAAAACATCAAGAGGGAATGCTGAAAAGTAAATGGATTCATAGTTGGATCTTTACTTATCAAATATCATAAAGTCAATTGTAAAATTTTGACTTTGTGGTACATTGTGCAGAATCAAATATATTAAAAGCGTAATATTAAAATACATTGCTTTAAATTTCAACAATGGTGTTATAAAATCTGATTGAAAACAATAGTTTTTAAACTTTGAAAATTTGTAAATAAAACACGAAAAATAACGATCTACTCAGCATACAAATTTATTAGAATCGAGATATTGCTCAAATGGAAAATAACCTAGTATTAATAATGACAGGATTTTAAATCAAAACTTACAAAACAAAAATCACTAACACTGTAAAACAAAGATGACTATTAAATGCAATCGAACCAACACGAACTAAGTTCAATTTATTCCACCTTGGTATTGAGTGATTAGGGATGTAACCAAAATTCAGCTAATTATTATTTGGAAACTATTTTACAGTTTTTTTGGGGGAAAGATTTAAATAGATTTATTAAAGAATGGTTTAAAATAATTTTTTTTACTGAATACTTCAAATATCGCAACACTACTTTTTAGAAATTATTTTTACACATATTTAGAAAATTTTAACTAGATTACATTATACTGAATCACGAGTTATGTAATGCTGATTTTTTATTTGGTTATTTTTCTGTATTAACTACAACATAGCGTTTCTAATAGACTTTTATGGTGGCTACTTGTATGGTTCAAACTTCTGTTTTTATCAGTCTTTTTACTGTGGCATTTTTTAAAGTTCGTATCTAATGAATGTTATTCTTTTATGGTCGCTATTTTCTAAAAATACAGCAGTGTGGAAAAATTTTTGTTTTGCTTTCTATCTAGCCTTTTCTTTTTAAATAAACGTTTGTTTTTATTTAATGTTTTTTATTTATTACGATGCAATTAAAAGACTTTCTGCTATACTTTAAACTTAACTAAATAAAAAAAATTTGCTTTTATATATATTGTCATTTTTTATGGTAGCTCTGTATCTAAAAGTATTTCGATTATCTCTTTATCCTATTTTTTATTTGTTTCAGTAAATAGTGTATTTTCTGCGCTACAAAACCATATAAAGAGCATTTCCATTTCTCGTTTATGTTTCGTTTGGCAAAAAATACTTAATAAATTTAAATGAACTATTTTATTATAATCGAACATATATACCCCTTTAGGTTTGACGGGAAAGGTCGCGTCAGTTCCGTTCCACCTTACTGAGGTGATTATAGACTAATCTTGTCTGTAGGTTTTCTCTCTGATACTGAAGATATATGTAATGCAATTCTTTATAAGCGACACTAGTGTTGTCGATGTAAATAATGAAATGTCTATAACTAAGCACTTTAAGTTTACTTTATTTTCTAAAACAAACCATTGCTTCTTGTTATTTATGCTGCAACAAAAAATAATTCACATTTTTTTCCATAAATAATAAACGCCAAAGTGCATATTTTGTGTTTTTAATTTGTAACTAAAAATTATTTTAAAACATTTTTCCCTTTCCAAAAATCGAAGGAGTACTTGGAACTACTTATATAAAAAAAAAAACTTAAAAAGAAAAAAAATTTCAAGAGTTAAAAGAAAAAAATAACAGCAAATAATTTTAATTTATATGTTACAAGCAAACTTAATTAATGATTTACTGTTTTTTTTTTTTTTTGTATAAAATGCCTCAGATTTATTAAAATATTTATTAAAAAGACGAGATTTATTAAAATATTTATAGCTGGAAATGTATTTATGTGTGAAAGTGATACCTTTATTTATTTTTCTTGGTGAAGTTTGACAGAGTCAAATTTATTTCAAGAGTACTAGAAAAGAAATACCTTATGCAAAATATAAATTTTTTCAAGTTCTTTATAGTAACTGCTTTTTGATTTTATTATTATTTTTTTTAAAAAAATTGTCTAGTTATATTTTACGCGAAGTTTTTAATTTTGAACTCCTTAGATACTCATTGGATTTCTTCTGGTCTCTGTATGAACCCTGCCTATGGGTAAAATTTCAGTATATTATACAACAGTTACTCATGAACTTTATATTATTTCGTAAAATCGACTGGATTTTTTCCTATCCATGTCGGCAGCTATGCTTATAGCATCTATTTTAAACTTTAATGAATGTAGAATGTGTAGTGCATTATTTTATGCTAGTTAAAATATTTACTCAAATAGCTGAGGAATTTTTTTATGAGCATTTTTAGGTCATCTAAATCCAGTCTCTAGTTATTAGAAATGTTTTATATATATATATTAAAATTGTATGTTAGTTATATATATAGATTATGCTTGTATTTTAGGTACATTAAATATCTGACTAAGAAATATTTGAAGAAACACAATCTGAGAGACTGGTTGAGAGTTGTTGCGAATGGAAAGGAATCATATGAACTCCGCTATTTCCAGATCAATAATGACGAAGAAGAGGATGAGGAAGAAAATGAATAAAAATAAAATAATACTTTGAAATATAAGCATTTTTTACTTATTTGGCCTCTATGTTTTCTCTCGCTTATGACTTGCACCATTAAAATGCTTTTTTATGACTTGATTCATCTGAACTACAACTTTCTGCTCTGGTCTTCTGTTTAAATGTGACTGAGTGAAAAAGATATTAAATTTTCTCGGAAGCAAAATATAAAACTATTATGAATTTAATTGCTAATGTAAACGCAAATTATTTAAAAAGGACATCATAGTAACTGTTTCATTTGATTTGTACTCATTGAAGAAACTCCAAAACAATCTTGGGTCTACCTTGCTTGCTGTCGGTCAGAGCAAAGCTAATTACCTTTAGTTCGGGCCATCTCCGAATTAACACAAGTATTAGATACATTCTAATACTACAAACATACTAATGTGGGTTTTAAATGTTAACACATCGTTGCATTGTTACTCCTAAAATATCTTTTAAACATAAATCTGATCCTCTGTGAGAGTGTCATAATGGGGGATGATTGCATTCCGGCTATTAATCCTGGTTTCTTTTGTCATTTTTCCAGAACTAAAAGCTATAGGCATGGTTAGCGGTGCTGCTTTTATCGGGTGTATAAAAAAAAAGTGCTTAATTTCACCTTTTCTGAGTCTTGAGGTTGAGCTGGATTCGGTTGGAAGGATTCTTGCACTCTGGTGCGTCTCTGCTTCATTTTTCAAGATATTTTCTATTTGAGGCTCCATCTTCTGAAAATGCTGCGGAGAAATCAGCCTCTATCCATTCAAAGATTTCTTTCTTTTTCTGATTGCCCTCCAACAATTCGTTAACAGTGTGCAAGATCCAGGGATGCAAAAGGCCGCTAATGTAGGATCCTTTCTCATCGAAAAGTCAGGTACTGACTTTGTATTTTGCTACATAAAATTTATTTTGTATTTTGCTACATAAAATTACATTCTTTAAAATGATGTGAAATTTGTTTCAATTTTTCCCCCGATTCTTAAATAGAATAATAATTTACTAAAATTATTGGTTTTATAAAGTTTTTTGCATAGAATTATCTGCAAAAACAAATTATGTTAAAGTATAAAATTTTTCAATTCACTTCCAAATTTCTGTAGTTATGGCGAAAGACGCAAAAAGTAAAATTAACATTCAGGGGTCCAAACTTTGGATCATTCAGATCAAACTATGGGGACCATATTCCCCAGATTACGACTACCTACACCCGATATTTAGGCAGTCAGAAATCCCAATCCATCGGCGTAAAGAAAAAGTTTTTTTATTCAGAGAAAGTACGTTTTTGTCTGGTTTCGTAACTTAGAATATCTGCACTAATTAATTAGCATATTTGAGGGCCTGGGACTAAATGAACGAAAATAAGATCACATTGAAATCCGTTTAAATCTGATCACCCAGGCGAAATATGACAATGAAAGAATTTTGATTTGTCAGGTCTGGGACAAAATCCCTAAAACTCGGATAACATTGATATCTGTTTAAATCTCATTCCGACAATGAAAGAATTTTGGATTGTATTATCGGTTATCTTGCTTCGAATTATCATAAATGATTATTCTTGGAGTGAAAAAAACTCTCATTGCACAGCAAGATTTGCAGAGTCGGGTTCCTGATGAAATCTACATTTTCGAAATACTGACAACGTTTAAATCAAGCTTAAAACACAAAACCCAGCTTCATGATAGGACCTACGAATAAAAATACACCTTGAGCTGCTTTTATCTCCTTCTCAAAACGCCATCTAATAATTGTCATCTGTTCGTCTTGAACTAAAGAAAGAAACGTAAAACAATGCCGACTGGATGAAATTGCTGGGAGGGAGGGGGTAGTGAGACACCCCTTGACGACGGGCCTGAAAATCACATTTATCCATTGGAATGAAGTAAGCAATGTGAATTTAAATATCTTCATTTTAATTTATAATGAATTGAAAAATGCATTTTACTGTAATACACACATATGTAACAATATGCGATCACGAAATCGGAAGTTGTCGGTTGCAAGTTTGGTGGTAATAGAAAGAAATTGATGGCCGCGTTCTGGGTCGTTTTTTCAAGCTCTTCTGCCTTTTCGTTCCATTTTATTGTATATCCGTCGTTGAACAACCGACCCAACTTTGGGTTTACGACTCCGTAGCCTTGTTATTTTGGACTGATCCAGAAGACCAGGTGACTTCTGGATCAGTACCCCCGGAGCTATGGCTTATTTAAGGAACGTGGAGGACTTTGTGACTCGAAAGATTTAACGTGCATCAGTCACCATTTTACAAAAGTGAATTAAATAAGTCTTCGGCCGGTGGGGAATCGAACTCTTAGACATGTGCCCTACCAATCAAGCTATCTCGGCCTTTTCGTTTGGAAAATTTTGCTGCTGAAAAAAAAAAACGTCCTCCTCTAAAAATGATTCTTATAGAACTAAATGAAAACTTAATAAATAGTAGCCTGAAAATATTCACCCCGCTAGAGGGCGTATTCAAGCGTTGCGATCGCGAATAATCACAAATAAAGAGTTTTTTGATTATGGGGAAGAAAGCAACTCGAGATGAAATAAGAAGAAAGCCGACAGTAATTTTGGAACTTTGAGTAATTGTTTTTCTGGCTCAGTTTTTTATTTTTACCAGCTTGCAATTTTGATGTTTTTATATAATTTAATGGTACTTTTATGATTAACTTATTCATCTGCCTTGACGACGATTTTAATATAAATTTGAGAAGTGATGAAGGAAAAGAATTTTGTGATGTATTAAGAAACGTTTATTGGCTATAATTGAAAACCCTTTGAACGTTAAACATCAATTGATGCAGCTCTTGTAATCCATGAAATGTTGTGGCTTTTGTTTCCAGGTAAATTAAATTACGATAAAATTATTTTCAGTGTTTCTACAAACAAATTGGGCTTTGAAACGTAGTATTTTGTTTTATAATTTTATACCCGTCTATAAATAACAGCTTATTTTGAGTTTAATACTACTAATGTTCAACTGCGTAGCCTTGTAATGTTGAACCAATTCAGAAGACAATGAAACTCCGGCATCAGTACCCCCAGAGGTTTGATTTGTTATGGGAACAATGGAGGACTTTGTGAAACGGCAGATTTAACGTGCATCAGTCACCATTTACTACGTGGGAAGTCTGGCATGCGAGGATCGAACCCATGACCTCCTGGATATGGGCCCAGTGCCCTACCAACCAGGCTATCCCGGCCTACATGAAACGTATTATTGAAAGATGACTAAAAATCACTTTAACTATGAAAATTTATATATTGTACAATATGATATAAAGATGCATTTCTTTTTTGCGCAAATTCATTTGAAGTATATGTCAGTATTGCTGATAATTAATAGCAAGAGATTTTTTCCTTTTTATATAGGCAGATAATTTAGCTGGTGGTTATCCACAATAATAACTTAAAGGATTATGATTGGAAGAGGAAAATAAGGTGAAATGATGTTCACTTTCTATATTAATATCAGACATAAATAAAAATGCCTCTTTCGTATAACTTGGTTACTTTTAATAACATGAAAATGCATTTTTCTCAAACGAACTTTAGCCACTATAGCTGGAAGCTAATATTTCTTTAATTCGTTATAAACAACGATTTTTGTATCTTAAATACTAATGTTTTGAAGGTTTCGTATGTAAGCTTTTTATATACATTTGACACATTTAATTTTTTTATTAGTTCTAAATATGCTATTACTAATTGCTGCCACACTTTACAACATCACTCAAGTTTGCTCTTAACCAATAGAGCTTTAAATGTTCCCGTTTTATATCTGTCCTCACAGAAAAAACAGACACTTTTATGGAACACTGTTTATTGAAGTCTCTGGAAATATATCAATTTCTAAACATTTTACAAATCATGCATAATAGTTTCCTTCTTTAAAGAAAAAATGTGATTTTCTTCATTAAATTGCATAAGTTCCTTCATCAAAAACAAGTTACGGACAACTATGTTTATACTTCATAAGACCCTAAAGACATTAAATTATTATAACTAAATAAGCTGCTACGATTTAAACGAGAGTTTCATTGCAGGATTTATAGCACGTAAATCTCTATTCTCCCAAACTTCTAATAAATGGAAAACAGTTATGTTTAGTACAAAAATATGCGCCTTTAAATAAATTTATTTTACTAAACAAATGACATTAAACAGCAGACCCATTTCTGGATTTATCATCATTATTGCTCAGCTCCCTAACCTTGCATATTTGAACCCAAACCAGAAGACAAAGGAACTCCCGAATCAAACTAGCCTTCATAGAGGACTTCTGATACAACAAATCAGCATTTTTGTTGCATGGAGTGGAAAACCATGAAAACTTCTCACGGCTAGGCCGACAGTATTTTATTTTATAATCCTCGTTGAACAGCCGGCCCAATTGTTGGGTCTACGAATGTTCAAAGCTTAACCCCGTCCCGCAACCGGATTTACGACAACTAATGTTCAACTCCGTAGCCTTGTAATTTTGAACCCAGTCGAGAAGACAAGGGAACTCCTCGTTCAAATATTAGGAGAAATTTGCCTTCGGGGAGGACTTTAGATTACACTAACCCGAATTTGCGTTACATGAAGAGGAAGATCACGAGAACCTCCCGCGGTTAGCCTGACTCTAACCCGTAAAACCACTGAGGATATTTTACGTCAGCACTGTGGTTGGTGCAAGCCGGATGCAGCATTCGTATTAACCAGCCATCTCTGGGATTCAAACCCAGTTCACCTCATTGGAAGACGAATGCTCTATCCTCTGAGCCATCACGGCTCAAGTCGACAGCATGGGGATTTTAACCCACGATCCGTCTACCACTCAGAATATTTTACGTCAGTACTGTGGTATGTGCGAGTACCAGGATTTGTAAACACCAGCCAATTCTGGGGAACCACCTCCCTGATTCGGCGAAAAATTCTTTATCCCTTAAGCAATCACGGATTCTTCCATTTGTGCAGAATAACTACAATTTAATTTGAATCTCGCACAACACATAAATCTGGAAGATGCCAACATTCAATCTTTGCTAAATTAGATTTTTAGTTTAAATGAAAAGTGCTTGGAAGAACAAGGAAGATCTTCTCACCTACTCTAGGCCAGCAAGAAAGTAATTGAATTTATTCTTGGTTTGAAAAACAGTCAATATTCTAAAATAGTTCCGTTCTTCGCGCTCTTCTGAGGCTTTATCCAAAAATTAATCCTGTGCAGTTTTAACTCGCAGAAATTTCATCAGCAGCATATCAAGAAAAATACAAGGAAAAAAAAAAAAAAATACCTCAGCACAAAACAAAAAGGATAAATTAATCGAGATAATCTAATAAGGAATTCACAGATATTTAAAACTAATATTATTTGAAATAAAGTACACAATTAAAATAAAAATGTGAGAATTTAACTATAAAAAAAAAGTCCTCTGATGAAGCTAGCTAGCTAGTTTGTGCTAGCAAGCGTATCTTTAAAATTTATTTGGTTTTCAGTTAAATTCTTATATTTTAATTTAAATTGCTTACTGAAGACAATTTTATGGTTTTAGCTGCTAATAGAACTTTTCCATTTTGACTTATTTTTATTAAATTTTGGTCTTCATTTTTGTTTAATTCAGTTTTCATGCTTAATTGGAAGTTCTTAATGTATGAAAAGTAAAAGAAATTCTCTTTTAAATAATATTCTAAGGTAAAACAAAAAAGAAATATGGTTAATATCAGCTATATGTAAACAAGTTTTGAAAATAATATATTAAATTATATTTAAAAGTTCGTATTTTATACCAGCTTTAAATGCTTACTATGTTAATAGTCACCACTTGGCACTCTTGGCGAAAACTTTCATGTCAAACCTGCTCTATCGCCAAATATCTTCCAGTAGCGTTTGTTAAACGATGCATTAAACTACCGACTTTTAAATCGGATGTGCTGACAACAGTTATAGACTCAATAAAAATAAAAAATCGTCGCCATCAGAAATTTTATTGAGAACATGTAGTTGAAGCATTTAAAATTTGTCTGTCTGACGCAACATACCCAGCATGGAACCTCATATCATTAAAAGGTAATTATTTTATAAGTTGTTTTTTTGTTCGAAATGTGTAAAGGTTAAAATTAAACAAAGAAACTTTGGTTTGTCAAAGAGTAGGAGGGAGGCATTTTTTTATTTTAATAAATTGGTGCACATTTTGTTAAGTCATAATTTTAATTTAATAACTGCTTATAAATGTATCAAATTTAACATAATTTCCCTCTTGCACAAAACACGAGAGTTCAAAAGGATTGTTGCGAATTAATTATTCTGAAACTCTTTAAAAAATTTATAAATAGTGCAAAGATGAAGTAATGGTAACTTTCATATCCACAATTTACTTAAAGAGTGTCATTTAAGTTGGTAAATTTAGTATTTAGTAATTCTTTGAAATTTACTAGCATTTGTACTTTTCAGCTACTTAATCTTGTGGGAAAAAACATTTTTAAATCAGAATGTTTTGAAATTTGTTTTATTTGAATTGCCTGAAAATTTTATTAAATAATGAATATTATAGAGAAAGAAAAAAATGGGTTTATTTTTGATCAGAAAATGTTTTCTAATAATTTATTTTTTAAATAAATTCTTAAATAATTTAAATGAAAAACATGACATAAGTTTTGTTCAAGAGATAAATGAAATTTGATATCCCATCATTTGATTTCGAAATTAATTTATATTCTTTGTTGATTAAATGTAATCAAAGAAAGAACGAATTTTGATTTATTAAATCAGAACATAATTTTTTTTTTTTTTTTTTTTTTAAAGCTATGAAGGAGATAAAATAAAAATATCAATTATGAAAAATCTAGTAATCTATTATGAAATATATAAAATTAGAATTAAAAAATTATCAATATAAAATTAGAATGCAAAATGAGTGAATTTGTTCTTGCATAATTTGTACTTTATTATTGTTATCAGGCATAAAGTTCAAGATCATTTGAGCACCTCAGTTAGTCGGAAACTGGTCGAAATTTTCATTGACGCTAAACTCATTTTGGTCTCATAAAATATAAACAGGAAACTATTAAAACTAGTATAAGGTACAGTGCTTCAAATGAGATTTGAGCCCTCTAGTCAGTTGGGAAGTTGACGAATTTTTGCTCTCAAACTAAAACGTAGTAATAAAATGATGCTGTAGAAAAATTTAGAAATTTGGATGTATAAAAATTGTTTGATTTAGAAACGACGATGTAGGAACAGGAGATATTGAAAACTATTTCGAAAATCGTATACCCATATAAAATCATTTATTTTAATAGGTATACGATTTTCGTCTATGTGATTGAAATGCGAAATAAAAATACTTCGCTTTTGTATCTAGTTTTGATTTATGTCAGCATATTTTAAAATCGTAATTAATTTATTTTAATATACTTTAGAAAAATCTAGCTGTAAAAATTGTAAGTATCATTTAATTCAAACATTGATGCGGAACATTTAATCGGAGATTTTGAATTGGCGACTTTACCTGGAATATTCCAAATCGGAAATTAGGGGGTGTAAAGTAAAAGATTATAACAACCTGCGAAAGCTTAAGATGAATTGAAATTTATTTTTTTTTTTTTTTCAAATGGATGAGAAGTGTTCTCTTTCCCACTATGGGTAAATTATCAGTGAATTGTAGTTTGAAAATGTTAAATCTTTTTTAATTAATGGGGCTTTTGTAATCAATTTTCAAGGGCGAGGTATTCGTTAAATTTTTAAAAAATTTCATTTTCAAGTCAGAGATTTATCAAGTAAGTTTCAATTTTCGTTGCTGCATTTATTATAGCTTTTTTGTGTTAACTGTTAGTTTTTTCTTTTCATTTGTTTAATAAATATGATTTAATTGATTTTTTTTGTTTTAATAAAAAGTTTGCTTTAAAAAAAAGCTTTTTCTTTATTTGGATTTTTTTGTTTACATTAAATTTTGATGGAAATTGAATGATTATCGGTTTACTATTTGTTATTGAATAGTTAAGATTCATTAAATGTTTTTTCATTATAGTATTTCAATGTTTAAAAGGTTTTTTTAGGAAGAATAATTTATGTAAAACATTTGTTTAAGTTTGTATAATTACGAAATTATCTAATTCTAACTGGAAGAAAATTTTTTGTTCTTTTTATATAAATCCATTTAAAAATTGTGTTAATTGGTGAAGAATAATAATTAAATACTATCTATTAGTTACATAAGTACAAATATTGAAGTGCAACTAGCGCTATCATTAAATACACATAAAATGTAATATACATTGTAGGATTTTATTAGTTTAAAAATCAGCCTAACTTCCCAAATTTAAGTTATTTTGGCAAAGTTTCATAGTTTTTAAAATAGTTCATTTTATAAAAGTAGAAAAATAACCAATTATTAAGGAGCTAAATTAGAAAAGTTATTAAGCTTTATTAAAAGTGATATTTAATGGTATGTAAATTTGTAACTATTAATCACTCTTTTATATGCATTACTAGCGAAATATTTAGATGCTTAGTGTTTATTTGCCTGTTGAGTGCAGTTTTAAAACTATATATCAGCCTATTTAAAATATTTAGTTAATATTTTTTATTATATTAGCATGTTTATGGAACTAAATTGGATTTTTTAATTATTTAAAATAATAAATAATAGCATAAACCAAAAATATTTGGTCTTACTCTAACTTAAATTTAACTTCTTCAGTTGGGTTATATTGTTTATAGCAGAGAAATTTACAAAATGTTTACAAACAGTTGTAACATTAGAGCAGTGTTTCCCAAACTTATGACTTGAGTGTACCCTTTCTAAATTTTTCGTAACGCTGTGTACCACTAATAAAAAAATGAATGCATTTTTTACTATTAAAAAAAT
Source organism: Parasteatoda lunata (assembly GCA_949128135.1). NCBI lineage: Eukaryota > Metazoa > Arthropoda > Arachnida > Araneae > Theridiidae > Parasteatoda > Parasteatoda lunata. Next base: position 109,804,908 of record OX421973.1, read on the forward strand.
GCACAAAAGTTAAAAATCACAACTGGCTGTTGACACCACTAATTATTAACTGTTAACTCTGCAAAAAGTAACCAATATAAAAATACGTAATCGTAAATTTTCATGGCTAGCTTTGTTTTTAAATAAAATTTTTTGAAATTTTCGTTTGTTACAAGATATTTCGCATAAGGACGTATACCCCCGCGAAACTATTCCCGTACTCCTGGGGGTACGCGTACCACACTTTTCGAAACACTGCATTAGAGAATTGAGCTCGTAGTTTGAATATCTCAGATCAGAGCCGCGATGGCTCAGGGGATAGAGCGTTCCCCTTCCAATAAGGCGAACCGAGTTCGAATCCCAGTCGATACGAATTCCGCATCCGGCTTGCACCGACCTCAGTGCTGACGTGAAATATCCTCAGTGGTAGACGGATCATGAGTCCCCTTGCCGTCAGGCTAACCGTGGGAGATTCTCGTGGTCTTCCTCTCCATGTAATGCAAATTTGGGTTAGCTCCATCAAAAAGTCCTTCACGAAGGCAAATTTCTTCTAATATTTGATCCAGGAGTTCCCTTGTCACCGGATTGGGTTCAAAATGACAAGGCTACGGAGTCGAATATTATTAGTTGTAAACCCATAAAATTGGGTCGGTTGTTCAACGACGGTTATAAAATAAAATAAAAATATTTCAGATCATGTTAAAATATCGAACATAATATAAAACTTTTATTTAAAATTAATGTCCCTTATCATTTGTTGCCATTTTGCTTATACTCAACTTAAACGATGTAAAGAAATAGTAATACAGTATTACAGTATAGTATTGCAGAATAGTATTATAGTAAAGAGAAACGATAAAACTTTATTATAAAGAAACAGTTATTAACTACACATGGCTGAGAGAAGTAGCATTTTTTTTATTTATTTGTAAAAAAAAAAAAAAAAAAAAAAAAATGTATTTGTGTAATCAAGTTGTTTTAGAAAGTAGCGAGCGGAATAAGAAATATTTTCAATTCAAATTGCACGAAAATTATTAAAGCATTAAAGAAATATTTTTAATGCATACAAAACACCCGTTTATTTCTACAGATAGTCGTATCGTGATTTGGGAAGAACAAAAAAACAAGTTGAGAATTTATTGAATAATCAAACTCACGTTGTCTTTTCTTTTAAAGTATGAGTTAGAAAAGAAATTGAAATGCAGTTTATTAAAGGCTTTGAAAAAGCAGAAAGATAAATTTAAAAGAATTTTTTTTCGGAAGATAAAAAAATTTTAATGTTGGATTAGACGAAATTTCTAAAACTTCAAAATTAACATTTTAAAACTCTTTCCTTAAAACTCCGATTGAGAAGAAGAGGGGGGAAGCAGAAATGGGGGAAAGCAGTTTCTATCTCTTATTGGCCACTGATCTGTTGCGTCATAACTTCAAAGCAAATCTTTCTTTTTTGATGTTCAGTATTCTGAAAAACATTTTCTATTTCAGTTTCATCAGAAGTTCTGTTAATATCTCCTTTTGAAAAGGAAAAGGATTATTCGAATGTAAGTAATCTTAAATTTTTACTGTTCTTTATTAACTATTTTTTGATTAATGTAATTTTTTAACTATAATTTAGATTATGTTCTGATTTTATATTTGCAGTAGATTTAGCCTTTTTTTTAAAAGCTATTTTCCTCGCTAGAACTTTTAAAGCCTTGAGCTTATTTTTAATGTACTTTTTCGCAAATCTTGAATGCCTTTTTTAAGTGATATTTGAATTGTTTGGAACCACTTAAGATGCTTAATGCTTTGAAATATTTTACTTCATAAGCTTAATTTGAAATCACGGATATTTTTCTTTAGAATAAAACAAGAGTTCTATAGTCCCTACTCAGTCTAGTGATATATTTTGTCATTAGTTTATTTCCACGCTTTTTTTTATGTTTTTTCATCAGACATAGTTTAAGTCAGGATTACCGGAAGTGGTTTTGCTATCTGACAGAGTGCGTAGGGTTTTTAAAAAGTGCTTAAAGGTTGTTTTTTTTTTTATGATATTTATTATGATATTTTTAAAGTACTTAAAAATAATTTTTGAGTGCTTGAAAAGTGCTTATAAGGTGCTTATTTTTTGTTGAATAATTTGGTTACGCACCCTTTCTGAAGTACGCAGTATCGTTTGGGTTTCGCGCAGTGTCATGTTATTTTAAACTTAAATGATTTTACTAAATTAAGAATTTAAAAAGTTCGGAACCTTTAATTATTTTTGTCATGCTTGTTCAAATCTTTAAATAATACTTACAAGAATATGAAATAATTTTAATTAATTAAATTTGTTTACTTAGATTTCAAATTTCGCAACTTAATATCACTTATTTTGTTAAAATCACATGAATTCTATTTTTTCAAGTTTTTCATCCATTAATTTTTCTTGCATTCTATTTACAATAATTCTTTTTTTTTTAATTGTTTAACTAACCAACCCAAGATTTCGCTTATGAGCTGCAATTACACCAAGAATAGAATTACTAAAAGTTATTAAAAAACCTGTGAAAACCTGAAATAGAAAATATCTCTCATGGCATGCTAAGTTTCTAAATCACCCAGTGAAAAACATTTTCCAATTCATGCATTGAAATTTTTTTTAAACATTTCTCCAATTTACGCATTTCTTGCGTTAATTTACGCATTGAAAAAAAAATGCACGATTAGATGCCGTGCGGCCAGAGCCATGTACCTCATTTATTTTTTCAGCCAAATATATGTAAATATTAAAATATAAATTATTAATTAGTTTACTATTTTTTTTTACTAGCCACAGAGTTAGGAAAATGAGCAAGTTATTCTCACTGTAGGTATTTGATTAGTTGTTTTGATTGTGTCAAAATGGTTATTTCTTGTTCGAATGTTTATCAATAGTTTTAAATGCGCATTCTAATCGACTGATAAATGTAGAGAATTTATCGTCTGCTACTGTGGTTAAAAAATGGCGTTCCCGGAAATCCCAAGGTTCCCTGGAACAGTTAAAAGGGTTATAATATTCATTTCAAAGAATGCTTCTTATTTTATGGTTTTTCAGTTCATGTATATACACCAAAAAATAATTAATTACTAGATTATGAGTGATAAATGTTAATAAATGATGATAAAATGTAAGGAATGAAATTTTATCCTATGAAATTTTGTTAAAATAAATGACTTTTTAATTGGATATTAAATCTGGGTATAAAGTAAAAATTAGGAACCACTGGCCTGTTTATTATCACGAGATTTGATCTTTTCCTTTCTGGAGACTTATTTTTTCTATTTTTTTTTTTTTTTTTTTTAATTTTTTGAAACATCGTTTGAAGTAGAAATTTATTTCAAATAGAATTTTAGAATTTCTGTTTTTATCTGCTTTAAAGCTTCAAACCTCTGTCCAGTTTGTAGTTGTTTTACCACTTCCCTGATTATCCCGAATTAACTCGGATACGTATATATTGCAAGTATTTATCATCGCCAGAAAACTCGGGCTTAGCAGAATTTGTCAGTACATTTTGTTTTATCACATTTTTACCCGATCGGTATAGTAGCAAAAAATATAATCTGCTGTAATTGGAAGTTTGCCAAGTTTTATTTGGGAGTTTTGCTGTTGGAAAGCACACGTGTTTTGTGTGATTGCATTTACGGGTGGTTGCTGAATTTACATAGCAATAAGAGTTTTAAAAAAAAATGGCATATTCCTTCACTGATGTTTGAAAAGTATCACTTTGTGTTGTCCCTTGTTTTAATAACTATCATTCAAAGACTAATATTTAACTTTTTCATTTGCCCGAAATAACTTGAGATAGTAAACTGATTTTAAATTAAATATTACTTACACACACAAAAAAAAAAATTCAAATTTCAACTTAAAACTTGTGCATTATATTTTGTTTTAGTTCCTAGTATTTATTAATAAAATAAAAAAATATGTTGATTTTTTGCATTTTGTTTTCAAAATAATTGGTTAGGGAAGCGGTTAAAAAGTTTTATTTTTGATTTCATTTTGAAAAGCTGAAAATTGAGATAAAGAAAATTTTTCCTGTTTTCACTGTTTCAATTCTCAAACTGTTATGAATTCCTTTTCATTTTGCTCTTGTTTTTGGAACTTTCGTTCTCCATGATGAATCAATGCAGAGTTGTACTACTGGTATTAGAACGGAATAAAATATAAAAGTGAGGGGGGAAATGCAAGGAGTGGAGGACATTTTTAAAACATTGATGACATGCGTTCATTCAAATTATTAATGTTAAAAATTCCATTTTTAATAATGTCAGTCAAATAAAATTAACAAAAGTTATGTTTTCCCTCTGATTGATGATATAAAAAAAAGTTTATCAAGAATATAATATCTGAAACAGTTCCTACAATTAAATTTTTAAGTTTCATTACATAATGTGAATGTTGCTATACATTATGATAATTAAAATTGAAATTATGAAATATCGGTAAATTATAAAATGCAGGTATAATAAATTATAAAATACTGGTAAATTGAAGCTATTGAAGTACGATAAGTAATGCTTCGCCACTGTGCAGTACGCATAAAAAAAAAAAAAAAAAAATATAATATTTCGCTTTAATGAACAGTTTTAACGAACTATCAATTTTAATAGTTCATGGGTTGACCTCAAATATACTGATTAATTAGTACTAACATTAAGTAACAAAATCGGGCACAAAAATTTATTTTTTCTGAATAATCATATATTTTTTTATTCAGACAATTTCGTATTTTCTTTGAATAAACATATAGCATTTTCCTGGCCCTTAAAATGTGGGATAGACAAAATTTCGAAAATAAATCATAATATATAATATCATAAATATTAAAGAACATTAGGAAGCTATATTTTTTTGGCAATAGTCCAAAATAAAATGCAAACGATACGGTGCAGCAGAAGGAGAAATTAAAGATAACAAAAGAACAATATTTAATTTTCGTTGCTAGGGAGATCAAGTTTGTTGCTAAGCGACCAATTCTGTTGCTAAGCTATGAAGTTGACACAATAAAAAAGAATGAAATAAAAACTGAAGCATTTTTTTTATTTAACATTTTGTGTGTTTGCTCGGAATAGCAATAGTGTTTTCATTACAGAAAAAAAATGGGAGAGAATTTCTCACTCTTTCTCAAAAACTGGATGAGATTTCAAAAAGTTAAGTGAGATTTCTAAAGCCAGCATAGGCTTTTCAATTATTTTTGTTATAGAATAGTGAAGTTCGTTGGAGTTATTTCCATGTTCATACTTCTTGTTAGGTCTTCCAGCATAGTTTTCACAGACTTCAACTTTTACAAATTGCTGTAAATTGTCGATGAGGGAGTTTGGTAATTCATTAACAGCTAAAAATAGAGCTAACTTTAAACAACTTATTATAAAGGACTCATTTTTTTTTTCAACACTTGTCGTAGCTGTTCATGTCTTTTTCAAAATGGCGGATTTTATTCAAAGTGGTGGAAGACTAAATTTTTTCCGAAATTCGAGAGATTCTCGCATTTTAAAATTGATTAATAGAGTGCGCGAACTTCTCGCGTTAATAATTTTTTAATGCGAGAAAAGAAAAAAATCGCGCTGTAGTGAAAACACTGAGCATATTTATTAACACGATGTTATTAAGCAACGGACAATTTCTGTCCGAAAAACAAATATTTTCTCTTTACTCTCCTTTGAAAATAAAATTTGAATCGATTATTCCGATTTTCCACGGTTTTGGAATTTGAACACCTGAACTTTTTATGTCATTATTTGTGTTTTACGTTGTTTTAACTTGATTATGTGAAAATCTTACACCAAACTCAATTTTACATATAATTATATTCAGAGTAGTATGGTTTATCTTTTGTAGGCTTTGAATCAAGTATTCCAGCTAGGGAATTTTAACTACAAAAAAGTTCCAGAAATAAAAATGTCAAGGGTCTGGAAGAGATTATAATTCTAATGCATGAATGTTAATGTTCTAATGAAGTTCTAATAATGTTCTAATGAATGAATGAAGATAATAGTTAATGTTCTAATGACGAAAATAGTTAATGTTTTGTGGTATTTTAAAAACATTGAAATGTGTATATTTAAGAGTATTCAATGATCCATTGTTTAAACAAATCGCTTCATTCTGACAAATGTTTATGTTATTATATGGTTTTCTTTTGATAAAAATGATTTTCGAATAGCATCCTGATGTTTCTATACACTTTGAAACTGGCTCGTCAATTCGCCTTAAAATGCTTTCCAATTACGATCAGCTGCACTTATCTCCTAATACAGCTATTATAATGTTTTTTAATTACAAACTTATTTTACGATTCTCACCATCACTACATACATATATAGATGATAAGATAGAGTTCGTAACGTCAGAAACTGAAATAGTAGAAGCAAACCAAATTAGATATTCATTAAATTTAGATTCACAATAATATTCTACTGCAATTTTTTATATTTAAAGATAATTTCAATAATGGCGCCAGGGTTTTCTTATTTTTTTTAATCCTGTTAAAATGCAGAAGTTTGCTTCTACGGACATAAAATTCTAGTCAAAATTATGATCATAACACTTAATGAAAAACTTTATTGGCTTATGAAAATCGTAATAAAAGTCATGTTTTAAGCTCTCAAAAATAAACGTTATCAAGAGTCGCCAGACGTGGATGAAGTAATTTTGATTTGTCAACAAAAGATTTAATCATCAGATTGGCTTTAAAAATGCAAAGGTGAGAGTCGCGATGGCTCAGGGGATAGAGCGTTCGCTTTCCAATGAGGTGAACCGGATTCGAATCCCCAGCGATTGCTTTTCGAAACTAATTTCGCATGTGATGACGTGAAATATCCTCAGTGGTAGACGGATCATGGGTTAGAGTCCTTTTGCCGTCAGACTAACCATGGGAGGTTCTCGTGGTTTTCCTCTCCGTGTAACGCAAATACGAGTTAGTTCCATCAAAAGGTCCTCCACGAAGGCTAACTTCGCCCAATTCTTGATGCAGGAGTTCCCTTATCTTCTGAATTGGGTTCAAAATTGCAAAGAGAGAGCGAGGCATTTATGCCGTTAAGAAAGGAATCGGCATTCGTATAAATAAAAAAATATTCAAGGGTAAGAGGTTGTGACAGGGGTAGGAAGAATTATGGAATTTGTAACCAAAATTTTAAAATTGTACGGGAATAGCTGATTTACCGCTTTCTTCATAACGGACACATCTGTGGTGTTTAAGTGTAAATTTTAATGCATGTTTAGTACGATGTTACTAAGGTTACACTGTCAAGGTATTCTTTTTTTTCCCTCGGCTACCGCGGTATTTCTAGACTTTTATTTCTTTATCTTTCATTTTTCGTTGACAACCGTTCATTTTCTGTTTCAAATCTTTTTTGTTTTCTTCATTCACATCTGGCGAATCTTGAGAATGGAAGTCTAGCTTTGAGTGCTCGAAATATTTGTTTCAAAAATATAAAGATGGTAATAAAAGTTGACTTTTCGAATGTTGAAAAATTGACTCCCATTCTCAAGACACGACAGGCGCGAATAGCCCCGTGATATTTTGAACGCTCGATACACATAAACTTCTATTACCACCTTCATATTTTTTTTAGCCAATGAAGTTTTGAAGTTTTTGACTTTTACGCTTTAATTTCTTCATATTATTCATTTAGTAACACAGTATATTTGTTCTTGCGATATTAAAATATAATTTACATAAGATAATGACACGTCCTTTTGGATTGAAATAAAAATAATTAGTTACAACTTTATAAGAAATCAATGCAGTAAAACAATTTTTTTTACTGCTAGCCTTGAAAACATTTTGCTTTATACTGCTAGCCTTAAAAACGTCCCGCAGTGGACTGATCGTTAAGACACGGTTCCCAGCAGATCACCGAAGTCAAGCATCACTGGCTGCGGTCAGTGTGCGGGTGGGTGACCACTTGGATCAGTCTGCGTAGGGACCGAGGGTGTGCGGTATTGGTCCTCGTTAAACTGCTCTACCGTAAAGTGCTCGACTTCGCGTGCAGGTCGTTGGGCTACCGAGGCAGGGGTGCCATCCCCTCTGCAGAGGATCAAAATTGTGATGGCATGTCTTCGGATCATCCTCAGGGATGTTTCCCAGACCGTCGCCAATAGCCCATTGTGCAGCTCTAGTGCGACGTAAATTAACTACATCTACACATCTAAAAACATTTTTTTAAAAATATCAAAAAATTATGCTTACCATTGAATTTTCAAATGTCGAATGAGACAATGGAATGTCACCAGGATTCAAATTATTAAAAAGTCAATTAGTTCGAACAAGTTACTATGTCGCCGTTCTAATCGAAAGAGTTTGAAAATGTATTTTTTATTTATAAATTTTAAATTTGTAGTGTGTCTACCACTACAAAATTCCAATTCACAAGTATATAAGGCATGTTAAATCAGGACTAAAGAGAATAGAATAAGGGCTGGTTCACTCCTTTGAAGAAACTCTCGCCGCGCCAAACCTCCGATTTTCCCCTGTGACGTCACGTTGGCGCAAAGCTTGAACTTTTACTTCAAGAACGGAGCGTTCGGTCTAACTAACTCTTAACTAAAATTGGAGCATTCCTTTTTGAGACATATTCCAAGACTTTCATTGTTTTCTATAATGATTGTACTCAGTTTTTTAAAGTGAATTATAAAAATTTAAAATTATTAACGAAATGTCTGTTTGTGCGATTGCAACTTGCAAAAACTCTGATAGAAATACAAAAGGAAAAAAATATAGTTTTCCATGCTTTCCCTAAAGTAAATGTACAATTTTGAAAAGAATGACTTCAACGTTGCAAACGAAATGACCCAGTTAATATAAAACATGCACGAATATACAGTAATCATTTCTTGAAAGCAGATTATGAAGATGATATGAGAAATTGTTTGCTTGGATTGCCGATTTGAATGATTTTAAAATCTTCTGCAATACCAAGAGTAAATTTGCCATTTTCTTCTTTACAAACAATTTCTTCTCGGCAAGAAAGATTGAATAAACGCAAAGTGTTGGTTCGTGTATTGGACAGATTAAAAACTCTAAGCCCAAAGAAGCAATTTAAATACAAGGAATGAAAATTTTTTAAGTACAACAAATTTTGATAAATGCTTTAAATTAGAAACAGAAGTTAGAGTACTGAAAGAGAGAATTGAAACTTTAGAAAAGGATTTGAAAATTAAAAATAATGAAGAAATAAAGTTTAAAAAAATATTAGTTCAGCGTATGAAACGGTGGAACGCATAAAGCAGCAATACGCCTATTTTGTCGTCTAAGAACTTTTATAAGAATTCGCCATCTAAACAGAAACCGACCCGTTACTTCAAAAAGAAAGGCAGGTGAAAAAATAAAAAAATAGATAAAGTCAAAGAAAAGTAAAACTTAAATGATAAGTAAAAGTACTTTTAAATAGTTAAATTTCTTCTAATTTCATAACATATAAATAAGTTTTGAATGTAGTTATTCTATATATTTATGATTTTTTTAAAATTATGTTCTCTAAAATTTAAACATCTATAAGCAATTGTAAAATTTCTAATGTTATGAAAATAAATTATTATTTTATTTCAGTAATTAGCGTGTAAGGTTGTAGTTTCCTAATGATTAAGTGTAAACAAATTAACACTAACAGCTTATTTTAAAATCAGGATTCTAAATTTAACAAAACTTAATAAATTATTATTATCGAACAATATGTAGCTAAAAAGGTATTGATATATGCTTTATTTCTTTGTAGTAAAAGTTAAACTGAAAATGTTAAAATAAAGTATTTTTAGCTTCATTTACTACAACTAGTAAAATAAAAGTTTAAAATGGTATTTATTTTAATATTATGGCCAACAAAAAATTTTTGAACTATGTTTATGAACGGAAATATTGTGTTAATTGTGTAAAGTTTGAAAGCTAATAACCAGAAAAAGTCGAACTTATTTTTACAGAGAGAATGATGCAAAGTTATCATATCTTTGCTAGCGACCTCCGAGATCTGTGTACACAGTGACATCATGAGGAGGGAGATCGTAGCTTCAGCTCTGAGAGCAGAATGAACTAGCCCTTCTCTTTAGCCCTGATGTTAAATAGATTCTATGTAGGGGTACCTTTTCATAGATGCAGGTTGACAAGGTCGATATCCACGAAATTCTTTTGGATTTATTTCAGGGTATACTTTAGGCATACTGCGATAGTTTATTTTTTACATCATTTATTTGTTTTCTTATTCATTTAGAATTATTCAAGCTATGACATTTAATGCATGTGTAATATGATGGTTAACGGGTGGGTTTTCCAACACTTTTCTTTATCGTTGAACAAAGCAAAGAAATGAGTTTAAGTAATAGTTAAATTGTTTCTCGTTTTAGTTTCAAGTAATAAAATGTTTCTTCAAACAAATTTCAATTCTAGGATTAACAAAAGACTGTTCAATGGAGCATGAGCATTCTTGAATCCTTATTATGAAATATAAGAAGAAAAAATGTGTTTATAATTTATGTTTAAAAATATATTAACCCGCTCCCTGGATATTTCTTTTTTATCAAAATTTCAAATATTCAATTATTTAAAAAAAAATTGTAGAGGAGTTTTTTTGTTTTGCAATATAGAAATTGTAATCATGATTGAAAAACATTTGTCATAAAATTTAAAGCGAATAATAATAATAAAAAAGCAAAATTTTCAATTTATGATTTATTTCATGAGTTTTATTTTATGACTAATTTTTTTTATGATTTATTTCATGAATTTTATTTAATGATTTATTTTTATTTATGAATTATTTCATGAATATTATAAAGACTAAACGTATATGCTAACGTAAATATGCAAAATAGTTACCAAACATTTACTAGATATGAAGTTTAGTATGATTAATAGTTGTTCTATGCTTATTCAGAGAAAGTACGTTTTTGTGTCCGATTAGTGCATGTTTCAGGTCATCTCCTAGAAATATTAAGGTATACACTTAGTTAATGAAAATCCTATCATTAGAATGAAAGTTATTTAGAAAGATTTTTTTTTCGTATTGTGCAATAATATTGTTTAAAATCTTCCAAATGAATTGGTAATAGATAGTAAAAATGGTAGTAATTATGAGGAATCAAAAGAACTCGTAAAATCCTTTAAACTAGTATAATGAAATTAAAATGAATATATTATAAAATAAAATAATGAGTACGGGCAGAAAAAACTATCTTTCTTATTCGTGTGTGATAGTTCTGGATAATTTTTTTTTTGTAACTCTTCTTCAGATTTCTACTTTTTTTTATTTGATCAGCCCACACTTCTATTTTCATATTTATTAAATCTTCAATAAAAATATTTATTGTAAGCAGGGTTGGGGTTTTTGACAGGACACGTGGGTTTTACTGTCCTAAACTGGGTAAAACTGTCCTAAACTGGGTTAAACTATCTTAAACTGTCTTAAAGTGTCCAAAACCTTGAGCTTTGGTAAAAGGTAAAAATTCTATAGGTGTAACCATTGTGCACATAATAATTACATGTCTCAATAAATATTTGATATTTTTTATACAATTTACTTTAACTTATTAAAGGAATATAATATAATAAAATAGAAAAAGGTTTATAATTTTTGAAGCTCCACAATTCATTGAACAACAAAAGTGAATACCTTATCCTTGGAATATAAATTTGCTTTTAATACTGTTAAATTATGTTTTTGCATAAGGATAAATAATGCAATAATAAAAATAATAATAATTTTTTTTTTAAAAATAATAAATTTGTTTAAAAATTAACCTTTTATTTTTCACAATATTTTTTTTAAAAATTTTTATAATTTCTGCATCACAGGATGATAAAAAGGACATCTATTAAAAGAAAAAAAATTTTTTTTTAAATATAAATATATTAGTTTAAATTGGAAATACAAAATAAGTGAAAAATGTATTAACAGTTTTGAAGGGCATAACATCAGTTTCAGTTACTGACACTGGTGATGTATCACCACTATGCTAAAAGAATCGATCAGGAATGAAATAAAAGTATTCTTGAATATTACTATAGATAAATAAACCTGTTTATGACTAACCAAGCACTTAGTCCCTTATAGCTTAACCTGTATGGTAAGGTCAAACTTCAGTTATTTACTAATGAATGAGAGGACCAATTGAACTTGATTACTGATTAATCTTCCTTTGTTTAATGTTTAAATTGAAAAGTCAAACAATATTAATAAAACATTATACTTTTAAAAACAAATATTCTCTAGTAGATTTAATTATCAATATGTTATTAGTTATATGTTTATTTTACCTTTTAAATATTGTTCAGATAAAATTGTGGCAAAATTTGAGTAAAAGGGTTTTGGACAGGACGGTTTAAACCGTGGATTAATCCACTCTGTCCTAAACCTTGCCAACCCTGATTGTAAGTAATTGTATATAAAATAAAATGATTTTTATTGATGATGTTCTTTCGCTTATTGTCATTGAAATCTTACTATTCTTATATATTTTTCTTAAATTGGTTTGTTATATTTTATCTTGTTTCTTGCAGACTATTTGACTGGGTGGCTTATGACAGAGTTGTTTCTTCAAATTCCTGGAAGCAAGACTGGATGAAGGACGTAAATTAGATAAGTGAAATTTTTAAATATTTTTTGTTGTTGAAAGTAAGGGTTTTATGTATTTGAAAAAATATTTGTAGTGTTCGTGAAAATTAACGAAATAGTTTTTAAAGTAAAAACTCATGATTAAAAAAGTCGATGAGAAAAGAGATTTAAATAAAATGTTAAATCGACAGTAGTTTAAATCAATGATTTTTATCGGAAAAAAAATCAAGCGTTTAAAAAATCATGCCAGTCATGTGACAATGGTAAAAAAGGAGTCCTTTTGCGCCTTCCGCTTTTTCTTGGTTCAGGACTGATGGATCTACTGATAGAAGTAAAATTATCTGTTATTATGGGCAAGTATAATCTTAAGTATCATTATGGGTAAGTATTGTTTGTATTAACATTTTCTTATTTGTAATTGTTATTGTAGCGGCTACAAATATATAAATTTTCGTTTTTTCGGGGATAACTGTTTATGTTCTGATCAAAGTCAGCCAAATATGCGGACCTACCGTTAAGTAACAGACAAGTTTTTAAGATTCGATATATTTCCTTTTGCTCATTTTCATTCAAACGCAAAATAATGCAGCTAGTCGCGGCTTTTAATATTATTCATTTTTTGTTTTGTGTATTCATATTCTACTTGTTTTTTAAAATTAAGGGACAAACAGAAAACGCATGTAGGATCAACAGAAAACTAAAGCTTGTGGTTGTAACCAAGGGCTGTCTCGTCTTCTTGATCAACTATTCTAACTGTCCAACTATTCAACAGCCATTTTGAAGCACTGTCCGCAAATGATATTTACTTTAAAAGAATCGCGAATAACTTCTTGTTAGTCGACAGAACTCTCACGCTTGCTTTTGGTATTAGAAGCTTCTAAACTACTAATACGAATCATAAAAGATGAAGTAACTTTATGTATAAGAAGTGAAGAAGTCAGGTTCTTGTGCCAAAATTAAGAAAAAACTCAAATAGAATAGGCGAAAGTAGCTTATTTGCAATGGATCAGACAGAAGTATCATAACATAGATGAAATGGAATGCAATATACAATGCGAACTATAAGAAAAGATTTGATACATGAAGTACCATCAGCGAATGTGACTTATACATGGTTACTTTCATTTTATATTATAACCGGCGTTGAACTATTGACACATTTTTAGTTTACGACTATGCACTTTCAACTTTGTAGTCTTGTAATTCGGAACCCAAAACAGAAGGCGATAGGATAGTGAAATCAAGCATTGGTACAAATTAGCCTTCTTGGAGAACTCTTAGGTGGAATTAACCACATTTGTGTAACATGGTGAGGGAAAAAACGAATGCCTCTCATGGTTAACTCGATGGTAAAGAGATTCTAACCTATGATTCGTCTACAACTGAGTATACCCTAGCAACAATATTACCTTGCACCCAGTTGGGCTCAAAATTGGCAGAATATGGGTCCTATAAGAACATGCACTGCGGGACCAATATGTCTAGAATTTTTAATATTGGTCCGATTTAAGGGCAATATCGACCTATATACAGCCAATATAGGGCTTATACTGGCTGAATAATGATTATAAAATATCGAATGAATCTGACAGTTCTTTATAGGGTCGATATTAATTGTAAAGCGGCTGTGAAATATCGGATGAATATGATAATTCTATATAAGGCTAATATCGGAAAACAACGGCCATTTAAACACTTATTTAGCCAAGATTCGTGAATATTGGTCCAATGAGGACTCAAATTATATTGCTACCAGGGTATTTTATATCAGCACTGTGGTCGGTGTGAACTGGAAGCACGATTCCATCCATTACAGCCATCTCTGGGATTCGAAATCTTTGGAAGGTGTGCGCTTTTTTCCCTGATCTCAGTCGCTTCAGGTTGAAACAAATAAGACCTTTACAACAAATAACCTGGGCAGATTTAACTATTTAAGAAGAGGATAATCAGCCAAAACACAGGCTCAAGAGATCCACGTGTATATACAGGCTTAGTGTGCATGCTATGGAGAGTGCCTCGATTTGATTAGCTAAGTCAATCGACTTTTCTCGTATCCTTACCACCAAGAACAACGGCAGAAGTAAGCATTCGAATGGTGTAGTGTCTCTCCACATAGCCTCAATCTCATTTTAAAATTTCAAAGGTGGTGTAGTAATATCCTTTATACAACCCTGTTGCCTTATACAGCCGTTTGCATTCGAAAATTATATCTTCATTGTTATTAAAATATTATATGAAAAGTCGAAGGTTTACCCATGAAAAGGTAGTGCAAGAAATCTGTTGAAAACTGAATCAGCCAGCAAATCCGGAGTTGGTACGCTGATGCCATATCTTATTCTCTGGGCGATTATTTATCGGTTGTACTGTTTTAATTGAACTTTAATATTGTTAATAAAATTTCATAACGTACGAGGGCTGTTTTTTTAATTAAGGTCCGTTTTGTAGTGTACACTAATATGTGACGCGTGCGTCGCAGCGAGTACTTGCGTCGTGTCTCGGCATTCCTTGGGAACAACTCTGCTCATTTACAGCTGTGTATGTAACCTGTGCGGTCTTTTTCTGTGTCTTTAAAATGTTCAGGTTTAAGAAACTTCCCGCAGCGAGGTGTTTTAGTCGGCAAAAAACCTGTCTGCTACATACATACACCGGCAGATTTGTAGTGTTTACGAAGCTTTCAACTGGCATGCTGAGAGGAAATTTTGTAACTCCATGACAATCACTCTCACCACAGCTCAGTCCCGGACAGCTTATTGGGCTCTTGCGGCTGAGAAGTTTTCTGCCACCCCTCAATACCGGCCAGACCTAGCGCTAAGTGATTTTAATATTTTCCGATGCTCCAAACATCATTTTGATGGCAACCAGTACAACAATAACGAAGTCGTGGAAGCGGTCGTAAACCTCTTGATTATCGGAACAGGTGGCAAGTTACTATGAAAAGTGTATTCTAAAACTAGTTGTAAGGTTTGATAAGTGTTTAAGCAAGCTTGGCAACTATTTTGAAGAAAAAAAAAGAGAAACGTATGTAGAATCAAAAAATAAGTTTAATTGCTTCATGAAAATTTTCTTTCATTTGGTTCTTATTTTCAAACGGCCCTTACTTAGAAAAACAGCCCTCGTATAACTGTAGTTCCTCTTCATTTGAATACACTTCATCGTTTCATCTGTACCATCGTAAAATTTGAATTTGAGAGGAATGTAATAAAAGTTATCCCCGAAAAATATAAAGGTGATTTATTTTGGCCGCTATTGTGTGAACTCTACCACTCATGAATTTCAATACATCTTCGATTGCATTATTGCTTTTTCCCCATCATAAACAATTGTTAGCAAAGCCTTGATAAATCTCCTTGAATAACTTTTACTCTTATGATCAGAATTTTAGGTCATAAAAACCTATCTTAATGAGCAAAAAAGTTGATCGCTGATATGCTAATTAATTAGTGATTAATACTCAGTCACAAAAAAGTTTTTTTTTTCCTTTAGTGAAATATCTTTTTTCCAACCGAATAAAATTTTTGACAATAAAATATGGAGTTGAGTAGCCACAAACTAGAAAATAGGGTCCTTATTATTTAGTTAGGAAAGCTACAAAAAGTTTAATGTTAATTTTATTTTTTTAAACGTGTTTTCCGTCTTATTAATGGAACTTTTTATAAAGAATTTTTAAAACAATTGCTCACAATTATAAACTTTCTTTGCCCAAAAGGATTCACGTGTAAAAAAAAAAAATAATTTTCAAAAATAGTTTTGTTTAATAATAGTCAAAAGATTCTGAACTGTATATTGAACTTATTTTTACATAATTTAAACTAATTTATTTAAAATAACAAAATGTAAAATTTGAACTAAATTGGACGAATAAACTGTGAGTAATGTAGTTTCTAATTTGTATTCAAAAATATTTTATTTCTCATGAAATCTTAGAAAAAAATTATGCCGATAAAAATATTTAACTGTGGGGGAAATAAGACGATGCAAAAAACTCTTAAAATATTAACATATCTTAAAATGCAAAATTATTATCAGTTATTTTCCGACAGTGGACTGACTGATCACAAAGACACAGCTTCCAGTAGATCACCGAAACCAAGCATCACTGGCAGCTGTCAGTGAGCTTCGAGGTATCGATCCTTGTTAAATTATTCTGTCATAAAGTGCTGGAATTTGCATGCAAGTTGTTGGCTACCAAAACGATGGAGCCATCCCCTTCTCGAAAAATTAAAATTGTGGTGGTATGTCTTCGAATCGTCTTGGGAAATGTTTGCCAGATCAACACCAATAGTCCATTCTGCAGCTCCAGAGCGTTGTAAATAAAAACTATTTCCTTCACCAATTATTAAACAAATGAACAAATAATTATTATAAAAACTGTTTTTACGCCGATATTTGGACAAATGAATTTCAAAATTGAGTGCAAAAGTTGTCTCATTCCTTTAAAAAGTTCCCGAATTTTAAATTTTCTAAACTGTTGAGTCTATATTTTCTAGGTTTCAGCTTCCCAATCTATTTTGATAGCCAACAATCCGAAAGTGTTTATTCAGAGAGTATTTTTTGTGTGTGTCTGTTTTTGTTACTTGTTTAATAGGTAATATTAATTAGTATGTTTGTGAAGTTGACCATTTAAACATTAAATTTCTTTTTGTAAAAAGAGTAAGTTGTTTGCATTTGAGCAAAAGTTATTCAGGGTGGATATCTTTTTTATTTAGCGTAACTGTTAGTAAAGACGTTTTTATTTATTTTTGGACTGTACATGGGTCGAAGGAATGGTTAGAACTACCGTTTTTGAAAGTAGCAGCTGCGAAACGAAATTTGTAGAGAAATGTATATTTACATTACATATTGCAAACTACTTGAATAAAGTTGCAATGTGCTTTTTTAGGTTTCAAGCAAAACGAGATAGAGATTCTTGAAGAGAATTTTTTTTAACCTGGATTTGCGTTCGTATTTTAAGCAAGTTAGATTTTTCATTCTTGCAACAGTCCTCCAAAAGAGTTGTGTACGATTCTGGAAATTTGTAAAGTAATCATCTGTAATAAAAAAAGGAAGAAAAAAAAAACAGCTAAGGAACAAATAAAAAAAATGAAAAATACCGCTAATAAATTGACTCATTACTATATTTTCCCTACCCATTAATCGATTAATTTTCTAAGTTGATTAAAGCATGCATCTGAAGCTTGGCAGGAATCTGTAATACGGAGGGAGCTTGTGGGTTAAGAAGCATGCTGAATATCGAAAATGTTTCCGACTGTTCTGGACGTTTTCGGAAAATTTCGAAACGGGAAGATAAAGTTTATTGTGATTATATTTGTATGATTACCAAAATAACGAGTTATTTTATAACCGTCGTTGAACAGCCGACCCAAATTTGGGTTTACGACCACGAATGTTCAACTCCGTAGCTCTGTAATTTTGAACCAATCCGGAAGACGAGGAAACTCCTGGATCAGTATTCCCAGTGGTATGATTTGTTATGGGAACATGGAGGACTGGAGTCTTCGGCCGTTGGGATCGAACCCTCGACCTCTGGGACATGGGAAAATAACGAGTTAAGAATATTCTGTCGAATTCGTGATATGATGGTACCAAGTGGAAATTGCGTATCGATCAAACGTAGTCTAAAAACCACTGATTGAAAGAGCTGTTTGTCAACAAGAAAAACACTTCGATGGCATGAAAAGTCAACAATAAATTTATAGATTTTACCCATGATCAGTTGGAAAAAAGTATAGCCATGAATTATTAAAATACCATATGCTTCGAAAGTATAGAGTAATATTCTATGATTCGAAAAATATTCTTTGGGAATTACGATGACAGCATTCTCTCACGACAAGCTATAGATAGGAAACTAAGTGAAAATAATAACAAGATTCTGAAACCAGAACGAAATTTCCAAAACTTTGGATGTTACCCAGCACTTTTGTTAAGCCCAAGGCATCTTGTTTAACATCTTGTTGTGTGAACAGGTTCGAAGTTTTATTTTATTTTTATTTATTTATTTATTTTTTTTTTCATTTCCAATTGCAAATTTATTGGACAGTAGTTACAGCACAATAAGAAAAGTGAAACACAATAAAAGATGGTAAACATAATGCAGTAACTTGAGTCCATTAATTCAAAGGGTCTCGGGCTTCCCAATATCGCTTGTGCAAAGCAGGACAGTGCATAATATGGGCGGCATCCATTTCTTCCCAAAGTGTGCAGATGGGAGAAGGAGCAATGTTAATTCTGCTGAGGTGTTTAAGAAGACAGGCGGAATTCTGCCACAACTCTACGCCTTGGCCTAATATAGGATTTTGGGACTCCAAGGTTTATCGGACACTCTTTTGGACAGGTCCATGAGGGAATGGTTTTTTATGCAATTTGTCACCATTTTCTTAATGGAACAAAATGGTATTGCACGGGAGGGAGTTTCAATAATTGAGACGCCTTTCTTGGCCAAAAGGTCTGCACTCTCGTTTCCCACAACTCCGCAATGGGTGGGAATCCACTGAAGGGCGGACAATGTTCTTCCTGTGTGACTCAAGGATTCGTCTCCAGAAAGTTTTTGTATTGAGTTTTGTATTTGAGTTAGCAAGTGATTTTACAATTCATAAGATTTATCTGCATTCTATCAAGGTCGTTAGTTATAAATCATTTTAAGAAAATAAATTCCACGGCAAAAAATTTTTTTATAGTTTTCAACTAAAATTAAATTGAGTTACAAAGTGAATGGTAAATAACAAAAGTCATCTAACTGTAAATTGTAAAAGAATAATATCGGAAGGTGAATTTTTCAAGATAAGGAGTAACGAATCAGAAGTCCTATTACTAATATGAATTGCTAGGACCACCTATTGCTCTGGAATTCATTCGACAACAGAAAAGCTGAAATATAAGTATAAAATATTGTCCAATAAGAAAAAAGTCCGCTGAAATTAGGCGTGGCCAGACTACAGAGCCGTGTTAGACCAGTCATGGAAAATTTGTAATGGTGCTCCAGAATCTGTGAATGTTACTATCCTCTGTAATGACCCAATTGAAATAGCGGACTCATTAATGGAAAAATCCAGAGTGTGTTGCGTTGAAAAGGAAGATTCCGAAGGTGCTATACTAAAGAGTGTAGTTGTTTCCTTTTTTGAATAAAAGATTACATTCAAGCAATGGTTTTTCCTTTGTGTATTCCCTTTTTTTTCTCATTACCGGCGTTGAACAGCCGACCCAATTTTTTGGGTTTAAGACTGCTAATGTTCAACTCCGTAGCCTTGTCATTTTGAAACCAATTCAGAAGACAAGGGAACTCCTGGATCAAGTATTCGGAGAAATTTTGCTTTTTTGATGGAACTAACTCGCGTTACGTGGAGAGGGAGAACCAACCACGGTTAGCCTGGTGGCAAAGGGACTCTAACTCATGATCCGTCTACCACTGAGGCTATTTCCGGTCAGCACTGTGGTCGATGCAAGCCGGATGCGGATTCGTATCGACCAGCCATCGCTGGATTCGAGCCCGATTCGCCTCATTGGAAGGCGAACGCTATATCCCTTGACCCATCGTGGTTCTGTGTGTATTCCTTTGCAAAAAAAAGTTTTTGAAATGTCTGAGTGGTAGAGTGTGTATTGTGAGTTTATTTGTATGACATTTTAAACGAGGTAAAAGTAGACACTTTGGTGAATTAGTCTTACTAAATAAAGACTTATCTTAAATTTAAATAACATTGTTTAAAAATTTTCAAGTATTTGTTTTTTGCAGCTCATTGTTATTACTTCTCAATCTTTTCTCCCAATAACATCTTGCTCTTTTATATTTTATTATATTTTTTCAACCATGAACTTTAAATTTAAAATTGCATGCACGTGCGCGTTAAGGTCAATTTATATTGTTTAAATATTTTTTTAAAAGTAGTTGTTTAGATCTTGTAACTCCATCTCGTCATTTAAGGGGAAATTGAATTTGTTGGGGAAAGAAGAGGCAACATGATTCTTAACCCCTTCAGATTAGATGATAATGTAGTGGTGGAATAAAGCGATGCGTACTAAACTAAAACGAACAAAAAATAATAATTAACTAATTTTACAAAACACATTTAAATACTTCACCTGACACAAAAATTCTTCGTTCTGTTTTTTCTTTCAAGGCTTGAAAACTGTTTTGAATAGCCTTTTCTTGACGTGTTTTATAGTGTAATACCTTCTTGCCAGTATTTTTTTTTTTAAGAAATAAGAAAAGTTGTAGGATTGTACGACCAGAATGTAGGGAATAATTACTTTCGTGCATTTAAAATTATTGTGAATTCTTAAATTTTTTTATTATGAGAATATAACTGGAGACTTGTTATGATTGTTTTAAGGAAAGGTTCTATAAATTAATTATAAGCTGTCGAAAGTAAAATTTTTTGAAAACCTTTTTCAAGTTAGGCGTGAAACCAGAATTTGTATTTCCAAAAATAAGCGTTAATTTGTTAAATATTAATTATTTATGTTCATCTAAAACGACAGTTAATACTCCTAAAATATCTTTTTCCGTGGAGTCTTACACATAATTTTACATTTTAATTTTTTGCGGCGAACATATTTTGCTTTTTCGAAAAAATCGAGATTTTTGAAAGTAAATTTCATTTTGATTTCATTTATTTTTATGTAAGAGGCATTGCTGAAAAAAGCTGTGAATGAGTAGAATACGCATAGCTTTATTCAATAATCATAAAAAATTCAAATATAATCATACCCTTTGCTAATGAATGGTCTTAAGTATTCTAATAATGAAATATTAATTTGTATAAATTTAAAGTAATTACAGCCTTCACTAAAGATTGCTCGATTACGTGTTCACATTTTCAGTTTTTTTTTTAAAGCATAAACTGCAATTATTTTGCAATTTCCGATGCAGAAATCTTTTCTCTTTACACCTTAATGTCTGTGGTTCTAGGAAATTTTATACTTTCATACTAATTACTCCTTTATGAAAGGTGCTCTTTACTCCTTTATGAAAGGTGCTCTTTACTCCTTTATGAAAGGTGCTCTTTACTCCTTTATTGAAAGGTGCTCTTTACTCCTTTATGAAAGGTGCTCTTTTCTCCTTTATGAAATGTACTCTTTACTCCTTTATTGAAAGGTGCTCTTTACTCCTTTATGAAAGGTGCTCTTTACTCCTTTATGAAAGGTGCTCTTTTCTCCTTTATGAAAGGTGCTCTTTACTCCTTTATTGAAAGGTGCTCTTTACTCCTTTATGAAAGGTGCTCTTTACTCCTTTATGAAAGGTGCTCTTTACTCCTTTATGAAAGGTGCTCTTTACTCCTTTATGAAAGGTGCTCTTTACTCCTTTATGAAAAATGCTCTTTACTCCTTTATGATTTTCTTTGGAAGCAAGGAAGAAGGAAGGGATAAGTAGGAAGCAAGGGGTTAAGAATCATTTGTTAGAAACCCTAAGACTGGAAGGGCTTATTGTGAAAGAAAGACAAGCCACAAGGAAAAAGGTAGAGAAACAATATACAGAAAAGAGAAAGATAAAAAACGTACTTAGAATTCCCAACCAATAACTTCTACTATAGATTCCGTAGTTTCAGAAAATATTTTTCCTTTTGCAATAAATTATGTATGATTCTGACATTAGAATTTAAAGAAATGTCCACTATATAATTTGTACGTAATACTATATAATTGTAAGTACTTGTATGTAAATAATTTAAACAGACGTCACCTTTACAAATGTTCGTGCTCATAATTTTGAAGAAATTTATTTAAAATTTATGACACCCTTAATGAATTTTAATTCAATACTTTTACTCATTTGTGGTTGTATTCACCAGCCTACAAAAAATAATCTTTCGAAACTTTTTAAGTATGTTTTTTTTATAATATTACTATTAAAATAAATTTCAATATTGAAGGAAAATATATTTTGGCCTTCTAATAGAATTTCACAATAAGCCTTTTTCATTGCACGATTCGTAGAACGATTCTAAAAAATTTTTTTTGATGTTTAAAACTAATACTGTACGAATTTTAAGAGGTTTGAGATCTATTCATTGGCGAAGCATACTTGGACCATTTAATACTCAAAATCGCCAAATTATTTTGGGGTGTCTAATTTGCACATTACTTAAGTTTGAGATGTGTACCTCAAACGTGTGATTCCTTATTTTTTCTATTTTCGAAACAAGCTCTAATTTAATTAGAGGACTGAAATTAGTGGACTGAAACAGGGTAGTGTAATTTTTTTGTAATTTTATATCTTAATAGCGAATATGTTCCTTTTAAAAGATCACCATTCTAAAATGTAAAAATACAGTAAAAGTTCGTTATAATAGGAGATGACATAGCAAATACACGTATCTAATGTTAAAATAGGAATAAAAATTGATATGTTAACCTCTTTTTTTTCTATTGTGTACAACTATTTTTTAATAAATTCACTTTGAGTAGACTGGTTTCCATAGAGTTTGTACATTGAATTGACTCTGCACTTTATGACTAACCAACAAAGAACAAAATGTTTTCAAATCGTTTGCAAGAAGAAACTGAAATGAAAGCAATACCTTTTTCACGTTCTTGATAACACTGAATGTTTATTTTAGTAGTAATTAGTCTAGAAAGAAAATTAGAGGATATGGTAGATTTGGGATGATCAAAAGGCACATTCCCTTGAGGTGCGTGTTCTAAAAATAGAACTTGCCTTTTATTAGGAGGAATATAACTTAGCTTGTGGTTGCTCATACATTAATAAAAATAAAAGGTTAAAATTGTAAAAAATGAAATGATATTCGTTTTTCGCTTTTCTATATTGATGCTAAAAATAAACAACGTGTTCAATTCAAGCCCTTTTGCAAAGCATTACTCAAAGAAACAGCGGGAAAATGTATTTATTTAAAAACGAAATGGTCGTTATAGCAGAAATATAGTCATCTTTAACTCGTTCATATAATTTAATTCTTGGTATCTTTAACATTAGCATTTTGAAGGTTATGTGGAAGAGTCATCTTCTCGTAATGCATCGAATTCGTTATATGGAGCTTTTACTGTATAATAATTTTTTTAGTTTTCTAAAATGGATTTGACACCGCAGGTGGCCAGCCGACCCGCGAAGCGGGTTTACGGCTTTTCGCGGCCCCTCCATATAGAATACTCCCACGCACCCAGAGGCCTTCAGGACCGTCGGAAACCACACAGCCAGAAGGTCGCAAGAGGTGGAATAAAAATTTAAGATTTTTTAATTTTACCTCATAATAAACTGAAGATGAATTTTGAATAAACTGTAGAAATAATATAAACTGTATATGCATTTTGAATGTTAGATAGTTGATATAAATCTAATGATTGCAGCCTGACAGATGACTCAAATTGGGGCGAAATGTTTTACTAAAAGTCCCAATATTATTATGATAATTTGGATAATTAACATTTACAATCCTATGTACATCTATTTAACGGCCTTTTTCCTGGAAAAGGGTGAAATATAAGGATATATGTTAAATATAAGGATAATGTTATGGATATACGTTAGATATAATATAAGGATATAAAGATTGTTAAATGTAAAGAATTTAATATTATTTTAATATAAAGAATATTAACAAAGCACGCAACCCTTTCCTGTTATAAAAAGTTACAAGCACTTAAAACTTGTAAACGTTTCATTCTTTTTTTGACAACCACCACTCTTAAATCAACTGAAGTATAATTCTTCATTTAGTGCAATTACTTATGTGATGTTTGATTGAAATACCCCATTTCTGAAAGGGTTGTGAAAGACCAAATAAAACTTTGCCAATTAATGCCTCAGAATGTCGGAGTTTTCTTGGAATCAATAATATACAGTTTCGAGACAACTTTGGATGTTTAAAGAAGCGTTTAATAATTAGAAGGAGTTACTGTATGTACAGTTGAGATAAGTTTTTTTCTTCTTTTTTTTTTAAAAAAAGGCCATCTTGAAAGCGGCAGGAGACGCTACTCAAGCCAGAGCAAAATTTGTTCTTAACTACGGAAAGCGTACCTGTGGATAGAATAAGTCTCGTTGCCAGGGCAATGTCTAAAGGGAAAGTTGCAATTCAAGAGTTCCCCTACTTTTTTCTTGTAATATTTAAAAGACTTGATATAAAACCTCAGTGATGGTTTTTGAAGATCTGATCGACTTAACTTGTTTGGGGAATAAGAGCTTGTCAAATCGCCACACTTTACGGAACTCCCTCAGCTGTTTCGGAAAAGCACTTTAAGATTTATAAAATTCTTTTAAGCCGTTATAGTTTTGCTTTTAAGCTTGTATTGAATTCAGTCTTATCTTTAATTTTATCTAGATTATCATGATTGAATTCGAGTTAATTTTTTTTCGAACGTTTTTAGTATAAAGTGAAAATAGTACTTAAAAATGCTAGAAAGGCCTTTATGAAGAGAAAAAAAACTTTTGAAATGGTTAATTATGAAGTTGTCAAATTGTCGCGCTTTTTTTCATTAGTAGAATATTATTTTTATTTTTTTTAAATTACGTTTCTACGGAGCTTTGTCAGTGTTTTAAAAAAGGGCCACTTCCTTGAAACGAAAGAAAAATTTTAAAAAAAATCTGTTGATAATACTGTATTTTAAACAATCTGATTACTTGTTAATTAATAAAAGTAAATACTCGATAAATTGTAGTTAGTCAACAATATAGAGTAATGAACAAAGCTGAATATTATATACAGACAAAATTCATTAAGCTAGAATAATTATTTTTTTTTTTTTTTTTGCATTTATTATCATTTTTTGCCTTTGGCTTTATTTTTAAATTAAGAAAAACACATTTTTTAAAATAAAGATTTACAGTATTGAATATCTTATGACATAATATTACTAGAGGAAAACTCATGATAGCCAAATTTTAACACAATCTTGCAATTTTCCCATGCCTAATCCCTTTAGCTATCCCCCCTAATCCCATGAACCACTGTATCATACCTATTTTCATGGTACCCATAATTAAAACCTTGGTGTCTATATTAGCATATTTGGTATTTAATTAAACAGTTTCAATTACCATAATGCCAGTAGTATCTATTATCAAAATTAAACATCATTAGAGTGAAGAATAGTATGACGTTTTTTATGGTTCTAGCGAATAAGTAATATTTATTGATTAAATTTGCTTTTTGTTACATAATTTATTTTTTCAATTACCCTTAATTTTACTTAGTTTTATAGAATACGTTTTAATTGTGGATCTACGAAGGGAAAAAAATGCGTAGTTTCAGATAACTTAAGAAATATAAATGTGGTAGCCCTCACTATCCACGCTGATGATTTAGCTCATCCGATATATCTAATACAATAATTAAATGTTGAACGTGAAAAACTTTTGATAAATAAGGCTGTAAGCTAGCAAACATTTCTGATATAATTTTATAAATACTAAAGAATAAAAAACGGAAAAATCTATTGAGAAAGATTTATTTCTGAAACTTTTTTTTGTTGAACGGAATAATTAGAATTTGGTATGAGTTTTAGGAGCGAGGGCCAAATTCGAACCTTCAGGAATCTGGCACAAATCGAGTGCTTGAGTTATAGTAAGGAAGAGGTAGACACCAAATTTCTTTCTCTTAAAATGGGTGTTACATAGTTACATACCAATTAAACGTTTTTGTGGATGATTTAGCTTTTATTTTATGCTGATTTTTTAACGATTAGTATCTATTAATTTAAGTATATACTATTAACTAATCTTCCATTAATATTACTATCTAAGTAAATACTTTTAAGTAATTTAGTATCTTGTAAAACACCTCTAAGTAAACTTGACTAGAAATTAGTTGAACTAGAAAAAAGTTGAAGAAAGAACCTTTTTTTCGGATAACTAAACACGTAAATCTTTATTTGTGGTTTTAAGAATAGCTTTAAGATTAAACAAACTCCAAGTTTGAGCTTCATTTGTAAAGCTCCATGCAAAAATCATTTATAAAGGTTGTTCTTTATTGTTGTTTGAAATATATTTCGATATAAGAAATAAATTTTCAGTCAGAAAAAAAAGCTTTCTTATTATTGTACTGTAGTTAGATCACGTGACGTGCATTATCAAAGTTAGATCACTTGCCTTGAAACTTTTTATTTATAAAGCAGTTGCTAGCAATTAAGAGTTAGTTTTGTTAACTAATAAAATACGGCACAACAGGGAAATGCTACTCAATTTGAAAGAAATATCGAGCGTTCAAATATCGTGTGTTAAAAAATAGATAAAAACTTAGTAGTTTGTGTCTAGAATAAATGTTGACAGAATTGTAAGGAATTTTAAAGAACATTTAATTAAATTGTTTTTCGAACAGCTTTATATTATTTATTTATTTTCATTTTTTAATTTTCAATATTTACTGTATAGCAATGGCTTCGTGGGTTAAACTATATATTTCTTTTTTTCACACAGAAACATTCTTGAGATAAGGCTTCAAGTTCTACTATTTAAGAAATTAAATATGACACAGACATGAAAATGGCCTCTAATTTATTTACATATTTTCTAGCAATGTTTCGTTCGTCAACCTGACATCTGACTGCAAAATGTTAAATATATGCATAGATTTTTATTTTCCGTGTTTGATTTTTACAAAATTTTCCTTTTGAAGCAATTTTTTTAGTACAAAGTTTTAACTTAACTTTGGCCACAATATAACTCATCTGTTTTTATGGTATGTTTTTTTTTTAAATTTCTTTTTAGAACAATCAATGAGGAATAAAAAAAAAAATTTAAAAATTTTAATTCGAATTTTCATCGAGTCATTAATTGTGAAAAATTAGAATTTTTATAAATATTGACTTTCGCTTCTGTTATGTATTCCAAAACAATATCAAATAGGATATTTTATTGATGAGCAACCAATTATAGCGTTGTGTATGTATATATATATATATAATATACATTTTAAAAGCCTGTTTTCAAAATTTTCATACTTGAATTGATCTTTTTATTAACTAAGTATTTTTTCAACTTGATCGAATATAAACTTTTTTTTTCAATTAAATATTGACACTCTGTAAGACTCAGTGTTTAATTTTTGAATGCGCTTCATTTTCAAACGATAATGATTTCAATTTTTCTTGACTACGATACATTTATGTGAACACATAAATGCTGAAAAATGAACTGAAATAAACATTGAAGAAATTGATATTAATTATTATAATTTAATATAAATTAAATATAAAGTAATATAAATTGTGTAATAAATTTATAGTAATCTTATTCATTTCTTGGCTGTACTTATTATCTACATCTGTTTCATATTAATTTAATTTATATCTTGGCTGTCTATTTTTTTCTTTTCGTCTATATTTGATCAGGCGTAGCACTATCATAGCCAGCTCCATTGCACTGCAGGGTTCATATCTTGGAGACTTAAAATTTGTCATATATTAATATCAGACAACGAATCAAAATGGAAACATATAAAATAATATAAATAATAAACTGGACTGCTTTTTTTTGTACGTTTTGATGTAAGAATTTTAACTTTTTATTTAAAGACTAGGGGGCTAAGCCCCCTGTTCGCTACCGCTCACCACCTTCGCAATAATTGTTTTTTCTTGGAAGAAAACAGTTTTTCTACTCAAGTTAAAATTATTCACTTAACATATATATACTAAAAGGAATTCTGTTTACTTACGCACTTGAACCTCTACTTCCCACGTCCAAATATTACTATCTATTAGTATTATAAACATTTGGTGAACAGAAGTGATTTTTCGAAGTCATCATTTTTTAAAATAACATTTATATTCTTATAACATTATATTGTTCAAACACATTTGATAAGTTCACTACCATAATTTAAAATTTTCGCTAATAATAGCAGTACTGGAAAATAGCTTTAAATTAGGGATACAAAAATATTTAAAGGAAAACAATACCTTCACGACTTTTGTTAATTTTATGCTGATGCCAACTTGAACAATATGGAAATGAATGGGCGAAAACTGGATCCTACTATGTGCTTTTCCGGCCAATAAAAATGCGCCGACAACAATGGAAAACGGTGTTAGACCATTATGATTTTCTGTTATATAGAGAAATTAATTACTGATTGATTTACGCCAGCTTTTACAGGGAAAAAATAAGCAGCAAAAAGCAGTACAGATTAAAACTTGGAGTGAAATTGAAACAATTTTAATTCATTAAAAATTATCTGAAATATTATATATAAAAATTATAAATTCCTTCTCGTTCGACAATTGAAATTTTTATTTTTGTTTTTCACAACTATTTCGGTAAACATTTTTTTAATAAAAATTAGCATGATTTAGTAAATTTTTTTTATTCCCTCAGTTAGTAAGTTTCTTTTTTATGTAATTGAATTCAGTAAATGTAGTTTTTGAGAAATACGAATACAATGAAATTTTTTTACCTCATATTTGTCTTAGTATAGTTTCCAACGCTCCCTTAAGGCATCTTAGCGTTTTTCACTAAAATTTGATAGGGTGCTTAATCGATACTGTACGTCATTCCTGATTAGATTTTAGAGATTTTGCATAGCAGTACTCCCTTAACGCTGCCTAGGAAGGTAAAAAGTGTGTGCGGAATTTTCTCCATGCCTGAGGCATGTGGATGAATATGATTTGTGAGCCCGTATGCGTGCAGTTATTCCAAATTAATTATAATCATGATCGAAGGTTTAAATTTATAATACTTATTGGCAATTTCTTCCGGTCTGTCTCCTGTAATATTACTTTGCTATAACCAATTGTTTTCCCAGTGAATGTAGCTTCAAAGCTTATTGTTAATTAAATTAAGTTTTTCCAAGTTACGTTTAAAAACTTCAACGGTTAATTGCTAGGCAACGGTTTGGTAACACAAATATAAATTCTCGCCAAAAAAAAAAAAAAATAAATAAATATGTGTGTCGTTAACCTAAATCTTTTTCAAAATTATTCCATGCATCAATTGTTTCAATGTTTTCTTATTTATATTTAGTTTGGTAGTACGTATATTTTTTTGAATTATAATTTTAAGTATAAATCTTATGCAGTTACGTTTTAGGAAAACTCTATCTCTGTTTTATGTGGTGTTACGACTCTTACCCTTTAACTCAAGAGGGGCTATGATTAAAAAAAAATACTATCTATTAATAAAAATAATAAATTAATAAAATCTTAATTACAATCTACAATTAATTATTGCAATTAATTAAAATATTTTCGTAAAATCCATCGATTTTCAAGCAAATGTTAAATATCAAACCAAAGGTGTTTAAATACTGTTCATCCTCCTAACTTATTTTGAATCCTTAAGGTAAACGTTATTTTTTTCTTCAAAAAAAAGAAAAAAGAAACGAAACTGCTTAATTTTAGCCGTTTTGTTTGGTCTTTCTCTTCAGACATTTGATTTCGTTCCCTTGTTTTGTATACCCACTGTCATAAAAGGTTAGTCGAGTTGAACCGTTTTCAGTAATTTTATACGTTTCATTCATCCGTAAATGTGACAGATTTTAAACATTTATTTGTGTTAGTTTTATTATTTTAATTGTCAAATAAATTAAATTTAAATAAGGGCAGTTGTATTCATCTAATGCATATTAAAAAGTCACTTGTGTGTTATTTAAAATAGAATTTTCCTTAACTGAAAAAGAACAATTTCTGTTTTCTAGAGTTACCATTAAATATTTAAATTAAAATAAACGTGTTTGACATTTTCTTCTAATTTACATAAAAATTTATGCTAACAAATTTATTTCAAAACTTATAAAAAATTACAATTTTTCAGTTTAAATTTAATTTTTTTTTTTTTTTTGGTGCATTATTGGTTTCTTTTTAGAGTGCTTAAAGTATTAATTTTTGATTTTTTTTTTTTAAATTAGATACTGGATATTAATCTACTCATCAATAATTTAAATGAGATTTTTCATTAACATTTAACTTTAAATGTAAAAGTATATACTAGTTTGCTGAGTAGCAATTTTACATTTTAAATTTGGAAAAAATACATGCATGAGGCTCCCTTGTTGCTTTTTAGTAGAGTTTTTTTTTTTTTATGTTTCTATGATAAAGAGTGGAAGCATGTATACTATCTAAATTGTCTGCCTTTCTTAATTTAAAAAACATTTAAGTGTTAAGTGTTATTTTAACATTTAAGTGTTAAAATAAAGTATTTTAAAGAGTTAATTTTTGAAGATTTTGGATGTGGTGAATCGATATTTTGGTGAAAGTGATATTTTGTTTTGAGTATATGTGGAATTAAAATTATTACATTGATGGCTTTAAAAATTAAAAATTAAGCAGGTTTTTAAAAATCTGTCAAACACATCATTTTCTTCCTTACCTGTTTTGAGAAACAATTTTAAAAAATGTTTAAAATTATTGTGTGATTTAAAATAACGAAGTTAACCGTAGGTCAAAGTTTACAATTATTGCTTATTTAGTTTTTTTTCTTATTTTACGTGCCTGGTATGAAAGCAAATTTAAGACAAAATTTACTCAATTCTGAAACGCTGCTTTTTTCCTCGTGTGGACTTCAATGCATCAAAGCTGGAACATTTTAGCAAACTATTAATAGTTTTTTTCTAAACTATTCTATTCGAAATAACGTTTTATGATGAAATTAAGTATTTATTTAACACATAATATTAGAATTATTATAAATAACTCAATAAAGGAGTTAAATATAGTTATAATCAAAAATCTACAAATCTTGCAATTTGAACACTGTTTTTTTTTTAATTTTATTTTCAGTCATTCAATTAGTACATGATTAGACTCAGAACTTTGAAAAATCGAAAATTAATAAATAAAATAAAAAAACGTAGACAAAAAGTTGCTTTTGAATTTAAATCTTGTAACAAAACTACGAAATCACTATAACCTTTCCGTTTATATGGTTTTTTAAAATAATTTGTAGAAATTGAATTATCGTAGTAAAGAAAAACTAAAAGAACAAATGGAGAAATTAGACTACTATGACCTTCTGAGGAATTATTAGTTTTTATTATTTATTTCAGAAGCGCGGAAAATAGATTTGATTCCTATGTTTCTGACAATCTATGCGACTTTGGTGATGTTATTGATAAATTAAAATACATTGTTTAAAGTTTGTACTTAGGATGTGTCTTCATAGGTCAAAAATGATAAAAGCAATGTAATTTAATGCAAAATTCCGTAACTTTTTCCTGTGCATCGCATTCAAACATATGTTTGTAGCACTTGCTTATTTTATGTATGCTAGGAATTCATTTCGATTTTTTGACGTAATACATACTATTAATTGTTTTAGATATTTTAATTATTTTAAGGAGTTTATTTTTTCTTGAAAAAAAAGACACTTTCTATTTGTTCTTATCTCGATGCAGTTTGATAATAGTTATATGATACGCATTTTAAATGTCACAGTTGAATGTTTTTTTTTTTTTTTTTTATGTTTTTGAGGTTTAAGAGTATTTCACAGGGATATATTTATGTATATAAAATACTGTAGAAAAAATGAATCTAAAGTTTTTTTTAAATATCTTGTTACATAGAAGTAAAAATCAACACATTTTAAGGTATCACAATAATATTCATTAATTATGAAGCATGAAGTTAGTTAATTCCTAGAAGCCGTGATGTATATTTTCATAAAGTTTAAATATTTTTAGATTTCACCAAGA
Source organism: Parasteatoda lunata (assembly GCA_949128135.1). Classification (NCBI taxonomy): domain Eukaryota; kingdom Metazoa; phylum Arthropoda; class Arachnida; order Araneae; family Theridiidae; genus Parasteatoda; species Parasteatoda lunata. Next base: position 109,837,004 of record OX421973.1, read on the forward strand.
AATGTTCGCCTTTAAGTTCATCTAGTGCTCTCTAGTATACACGAAATTTTTTAAAAATACAATAACGAAAAATTGAAAACCTAAAAAAAATGTTGTTAAAAATCAGGTTTTTAAAAATTGAAAATAGTTTCGCATTTCAGTAACGAAATGGGTAATAAAGAAATGAAATTTATACCGGGGGGGGGGATATTAAAATATTCAGGTTTTTATTTCAATATATAAATTTTTTCAAATATTTGCTATCTTATACTATCGAAAAATATTGAGTTAGCTACATCAAGTATTTTATAAAACTAATCGAACAACAAAGTAGAATATTCCAAATTTCAGTAATAATTAAGACAATACAGATATATATTTATTATTCAAAATATTATCAACCAGTCTTACCTACCTTAAGAATAAATAATATCCATAGTGCATAAAATATTCAAGAATAAAATCGTGTCATTAATTCTTAATCTCAACTGTTATCAATGACACATGTAATTGGATCATCATAATACTCAATTTTAAATTTGGCATGAAAAGCGGCCAACTTGTACATGAACATAAAATGTCGAATGTTGAACTTTATTAACCAGCAAACAATTGAATCGTAATTTTTAATCGTTTACAGTAAGAAACTATGTTTGAAATTGCGTAAAGAAAATTTCATGTGAATTTTTAATGTTCAACTAGAGAAGATATTTTCAAAGAATATTCTGCAAGTATTTTCTGCCACCAGAATATTTATTTTGTTGTTAATTGGCTGCAAAAGCCCGAAACTATTTTGTTTTTAATTTGCATAAAACTTTTTAGTAAGATATAATTCTTCATCAGAATACATTTTCTGTTACATTTTATTCGATTGGAATAAATTCTTGGTTGCTTATTATTTAGTTTTAAAATTTAGAAGCATAGAAGTAATGATCAAATTATATGCAGACAATTAAGCTGCTATTTGTTTAAATATAATTTTCATAAGTATAACAAATTTATTTGTAATTTTTTTTTTAAAATTTAAATGTATTTTTTGTAGAAATGTAATTATGTAAAAAATGTTTATTTTAAAAAATTAATTATTTCTTTTATGAGGTTATTTTAAAGATTTAAAAGAGAAATAATATTTGTCCCTTTTATATTTTTAACTTTTTTAAAGCTGAAAAAATAACACACATATGTTGTACCCTGAACATTTCAGTCCTAGTATTTTCTGAGAGGTTTATGAGAAGATTTGATTGTATTTTCTTTATTGCGTATCATTTTATTGGTTTGTTTCTCCCAAAGAGTAGACGAAACAGTTTGTATAGATAGTTGCCGAATGCTTGTTTAATAAGTATATTCGTGTGAACTCTTAAAAATTCTAAACTAGCAATTTTTTTATGTTTTAACCTTTTTTTTTCTTCATTTCCTCGCGATGGACGACATATCTAGCGATACTCATAGTAAACATGAATTTTAGGGATATTTTAAATAATTTTACAAGAAAATTCATATTCACGAATTTGAGGGTTATAAGATATTTTTAAATAATTTTTTTACAAGAAAAATTTATATTCATAAATTATTTTTAAAATAAATTAAAATAATGAAGAGTTGCCAGGTAATCCAAAGACAGGTAATCCAAAATCTTTTTTATTGGTTTCCTCTTTATGAAATGGATGAAATTTTGTACTCTTCTAAGCTGAGTATTTAAAAGCAAATTTTTACGAACGTATTTTCTACATTATTTTGAGTAAAAGTACTTTTTTTAAAAAAATATATATCTTAAATCTCCGCGGTATTTGTAGAACGTCCTCTAAATACAACAATAATGCTGGTTTTTTTCTCATTATTTTAATTCTGTAAACATTTCTAAATTTGGAAATGTTAAAGTGGTGATTGCAGTTTCTGACTATATTCTACTCCATCACTCATTCGAGGACATGCTTCATAGACTACGTTTATGAATCACGGAATTTTTTTTTCGCTATTCTCATTTAATAATGGAACTAAATATTTCCAATATTTAGTTCTTCTTGGTTGAAAAAACCTAAAAAAATGGTTGAAAGAAAAGTATACAAACTGATGATTAAACAGACATTTATTTAAATTAATCATTTTTTTAAAATTTAATTACTTTTTCATTTTTTATTTAAAACTAAATTTTTTTATTAAATTATGAAAAAAAAAATTGATTAATTTTTATAGTTCTTTTATGAGGTTCTTTTAAAGAAAAGAAAAAGTATTTATTTCCTTTCTATGTTTTAGACTATTTTAGAGCTAAAAAAATATTATATGTGTGTTGTACACGAAAAATTGCAGTTCTTGTATTTTCTGAAAAGCTTATAGCATAAGATTTGATTATATTTATTACACTACATAATTATATTTGTTATTTCCAATTAATAGACCCCACAGTTTTCATTAAGAAAATTAAAAGTAAGAAAAACAAAATTAAATAAATATTTACCAAAAAAAAATAGAATGCAAACTGTGTGGTTATTATGTTGTATTTGAAAAATTTCCTTTAAATTTTATGTAATAGAATTTTTGTTTATGCATATTTTTTATATCATAAAATTTCTACTTAAAATATTTTTTTCTGAGATATATAGTTACATTGTTTTGAAATTTTTATATTTTATTGTATGTCTACAAATGCAAAAGAACAATTTATCCAAAACGAAAGATATATTGAACTTGACGATCACCCCCAAATATTCCTGTGTTTAAATCTAAATGCCTTAAAGTTTCAGCCATTGAGTTGGGCCACAAAACTGTAGACATTCTGAAAATGTCTGCTGAATTTTAGCACAGTACTGACTCCTTACGTGTGCAATGACTAAGAAACATATCGACGACCTTTATTCAGTTGTGCTCCAGATTTTGGATTTTTACTTTCAAATGCCCATCTACAATTTCCATTAAGAGTAATCATCGCCTTCAAAGCATCACTTGAAAATAAGGGAAATAAAGTTTTAGAATTTAACCAAATTCCTCAATAATTAAAAATATTAGAAACTATATTCATTTAAGAAAATTTTATTATTGAGAAGAAAAAAAATTTAATCTGAGAACTTGAAAGGGATAATTGGAAAACGCATTTACACTAGTAGTACTGCTTGAGAGAAAATTAAAAAAAAAAATTCCACAAATTAAAAGGAAGAAAATAATTAAAACACAATTTGCTTAATTGATCAACAAACAAAATTAGTATAGAAATTTATTGTGAAAGTTGTGTAGAACGTGAAATATAGTGAACACAGGAAGAAAGCGTTCTTGTGATTTGACTTTAAATAATTCATAGTAACTAGAATATGGAGCATTACATATGAACTTGTTCAGTAGTTTCCCATTTAAATTCATTCCCTCGTGGAAGGCGGACGTGTCTTACTCTGCTTAACGAACGTCTCATCTGCGTAAAGGAGGAGGCGGCATCACTGCTCTGACTGGTGGAAGAAGGTTCGACAGCGATTCCGATGATCTTCAAAAGATGTTTGCTGAGCATCCGGAAGCTGCTGATTATTCTGATATTTCTAATTCTTTTTATGACAGCGGCTATAATCAGTTCGCAGAAGGGGAGGTGTAATCAAAGGAATTTATCGACAAAGTTTTTAAAATCTCCTCTCTCAGTGAATTCAATTTCCTCGAAACATAGTGAACATAGAACTCGAAATATAGTGAACTATTGCATATGAAAAAAGCGCACTTCTGTACAGTGATATGGCAATTTCTTTGAAACATAGTGAATTTAGAACTCGAAATATAGTGAACTATAACATTTGAGGGAAGTGTACTTGTGTAAAGAGACATGCCACTTTCCTCGAAACATAGTGAACATAGAACGCGACTGATCGGATAGCAACGCTGATGATCTTCAAAAGACGTTTGCTGAGAATCTCGAAGCTGCTGATTATTCTGATAGTTCTGATTCCTCTTATGACATTGACTATAATCAGTTTGCAGAAAAGGAAGTTCAATCACAAGAATTTAACGACAAAGTTTTTAAAATATCTTCTCTCAGTGAACTCATTGATATGGCAATTTCGCTAGCGATGGAACAGTCTCTCTCTTGCAATGAACTGCTCTAAAGAAGGTCGGGAAAAAGTTCACCACCATCAGCAGCAAACACAAAGTTGTCTCCGGAAAGATAAAGAAGCTTAAGCTAGAAGAGCCAGTCCCTGTTTCTACGGTTGAGCCGTCTGGAGATATCTTGCAAAGTGAGTCTACTTCACTCGCTCCAGCTGAGAAAAAAAATCTAGGAAATCTGAGAAAAGAAAAAAGAACAGCTCCTCTAGCTTTGCCAGAAAAACCCAAACATCCCACTTAGACAGAGCCATCCTAGCCAGCCTCCTCAAAGCTAGTGGAACATTCCTCCAGCCAAATCTTCCATCATGAAACCTTTTTTCCTTGGATTGTCCCGTGAACTTTCTCTTTGATGACCTGTAGAGTGCCCTGACTAAGAAGAACTACCATCCCTTCTGAGTCACTCAGATTAAGAAGAGAATCTCATATACGTAATAGCTCAGCCTAATCATAATGGATCAGCTGAAGTATAAAAAGTTCTATTTTTAAATGATATATTACCAAATGGAGAGATTGATAATCTGGCAATTGCTAACACTGTGAGGTAAGAAAGATTTTGAAAGCAATGTTGGAATTCCAATTTTAGTTATACTTCAAGAAAGAAATTGCTCTTCGTGAGGAAGAAAATATGTTCTTCACAAAATATTTTTTGAGTTTAAAGTAGTGAGTTGACTCTTTTTAGCAATGTTCTGTTCCTTTAAGAAAGTGAACGATGACCTGTTGATTTTTGCATTATCTTTTGAACTTATATCATGAAATGACCAGTTGTAGCGAGACCATTATGAATAACAGGAAACATATAAAAAGAAAGAATATTTTATTTATTAGAAAAATGGAAATCTGAGTACTTTGAATAGGTTAATGGAGAGCTCTCCCACTCAAATATTATAGTCGGAAAGCGCACCAAGAACAAAGTATTTTAGAAATGGAATTTTCGACATCGAAATTATTAGTAGTTCCAGTTTTAATTTGAATGAAACCAGATGAAGCAATTGAGGATAGAAAATATCATGTTGACTGTATAGTAAAGAGATACGAAAAGTGGTTTTGTGCAAAAGCAGGAGCTCAAATTTGCATCCAGAACTAATTAACCTTAGTTTTGAAAAAAGAAGAAAAACACCGAAGTTGCCAATAAAATTATTTTTACCGTTTGGAAAGAGGGAGCTTCCTGCACGTAAACAATTTAGAACAGTATCAGACGTCAGCAAGGAACTTTTCGACACCCTGTTGAATTGTACCACACCTTAAAATTTTCACTCTGTCCAGTTTTGCCAGTCTAAAAAACATGACAACGGTATTTCTACCCTTAATGCTGGGCTATCTTTTTCTAGTACAATAGCTAGAAAATAAATTAGAAGCTGTGACTGCTAAAGTATTAGTAAATACTTTGAACTCCATTGAAACAAAATGAAGTGATTAATTAATTTTTTAATGAAAAGAATGCGTTGAAAGTACAGTGTAAACAATGGTATCTTTTCGAACTCAAATTTTAGTTCTGCCTACAGAATAGACTTTAATATCAGGAACAAAAAGCGAACATACTAACAAAAGCATTTATGCCATTTGGATTTGTAGTTTAACAATTCTGTAACCTTTCACATCTGATATCTCCAAGAAAGTTAAACTTTTTCCTCAGCTTTAGTATTTTCACTAGAAAATGTTCAGTTTTAAAGTCACAGAAATGAATCTGTCAAAAGATTATAAAATTTTAATTCAGGAATATCTGCAGAGAGAATAAGACAATGTTTGTTTACTTTATGGGATGGAAATGAGATAATGATTAGTAAGACTTATGCTGTGTCGCACCTTAAGATACAATCATTGATAGAAAGGTTCCAATGCTGACTTTCTGAACCCTTTCTGACTTTCTAAACCCTTGACTTCTTGAATGCTGACTTTCTAAACAAGCACCAAGTGACATTCGTACTCATGCACATTAGTACTGCATAGCAATTATTTAAATAAAACTGCCGAAGCTAAATCAAATGTGGGTTCAATAATTTGCACCGTAAAACAGATATTTTGATGTAAAGGACATTTTACAATAGACTAATGTCTTCCTGGAAAGATCTGTTCGATTATCTGGTAAAAGCAACTCTGTGACCCGACTCCCCCACACACTCACACGTCAAGTGTCTTCTCCTTTTAACTATATTCTGCATTAAAGCTTTCAAGAACAGTGTAAACCTATTTATGACTATGAACGAAATTGGGGGTGATTGAAAAAAAAAATGACTGTTGACAAACTTACAGAACTTGCATAATTTTATTTCTGTATTTACTTCCATTTCTGTTTTAAATTATTGTATACCCCCCCCCCCTTATTCCTCGTACAATATTTGCTTTGTAATTGTTATTAATTTAATGTAAATTTTTTTTTTTTATGGGAGCGTGTAAGCGGCTCTTTTAATTCTTAATTTAGATACATAATTTAAATACATACTTCTGTCATATTCTAATTTGTATATTTATTATTTACTAATTTTAGTATCACTTAGTTACTAGAAAGCTATTAATATTATTCTTTTAACAGCAAAATTATTTTTTAAAAATTTTTTTTATTGAGAGATTAAATATAAAATGTGTAAAATATCTATTAAATAATTATGTTTACATACTAGTTTTGACTATTTTTAATGAAAGAAAATCCATTCCACCCCATCGTAAGAAAAGAAAAAGATGGGGCATAGTTTCATATTCCAAATTATTTTACTTTTTTTATATCCTTAAATATGTATTTAAAAAAAATCTTTACGGTCTGAATGGATTTTCTTACATATTTTAAATGAAATGTTATTATATTTGTTTAAATCACTTATTTGTAGTTAGTTCATTGGATTAAGAAAATCCATTCCACCCCATCGCAATAAAAAAAAAAGATGGGGCATAGTTTTTTATTCCGAATTATTTTACTTTTTTTATTTCCTTAAATACGTATTTTTTTTTTTTTTTTTAAAAACTCTCTACGGTCTGAATGGATTTTCTTACATATTTTAAATGAAATGTTATTATATTTGTTTAAATCACTTATTTGTAGTTAGTTCATTCGATTAAGAAAATCCATTCCACCCCATCGCAATAAAAAAAAAAGATGGGGCATAGTTTTTTATTCCAAATTATTTTACTTTTTTTATTTCCTTAAATACGTATTTTTTTTTTTTTTTAAAAAAAACTCTCTACGGTCTGAATGGATTTTCTTACATATTTTAAATGAAATGTTATTATATTTGTTTAAATCACTTATTTGTAGTTAGTTCATTCGATTAAGAAAATCCATTCCACCCCATCGCAATAAAAAAAAAAGATGGGGCATAGTTTTTTTATTCCAAATTATTTTACTTTCTTTTTATTTCCTTAAATACGTATTTTTTTTTAAAAAACTCTCTACGGTCTGAATGGATTTTCTTACATATTTTAAATGAAATGTTATTATATTTGTTTAAATCACTTATTTGTAGTTAGTTCATTCGATTAAGAAAATCCATTCCACCCCATCGTAATAAAAAAAAAAGATGGGGCATAGTTTTTTTTATTCCAAATTATTTTACTTTTTTTTTATTTCCTTAAATACGTATTTTTTTTTTTTAAAAAAATCTCTACGGTCTGAATGGATTTTCTTACATATTTTAAATGAAATGTTATATTTGTTTAAATCACTTATTTGTAGTTAATTCATTCCATTAAGAAAATCCCACCCCATCGTATAAAAAAGAAAAAGATGGGGCATAGTTTTTTTTTTATTTCCTTAAATGCGTATTTTTTTTTTTTTTTTAAATCTCTTTGGTCTGAATGAATTTTCTTTAATATTTTAAATGAAATGTTATTATATTTGTTTAAATCACCTATTTGTAGTTAGTTCATTCCATTAAGAAAATCCGTTCGACCCCATTGTAATAAAAAAAAAAGATGGGGCATAATTTTTTTTTTATTCCAAATTATTTTACTTTTTTTTATTTCCTTGAATACCTATTTTTTTTAAATCTTTACTGTCTGAGTGGATTTTCTTGCATATTTTAAATGTAATGATTTTATGCTTATTTAAATCACTTATTTGCTGCTAGTTCATTCATTCAATTCAAAGCTAGTTCATCAAAAAAAAAAAAAAAAATATTTTAAGAAAAATATGTTTAAATTATTTTTTTATTTGTATTTAATTTTATTATTTCTTTATAGTACCGTATCTGGGGGGGGGGGTATTTTGTTTGTTCATGTTTGCTATTATTTTGAAAATTGTTTTTAATTAAAAATGCTTTTTATTAAAAAATTCTTTATTTTGTTTTCAAAATTCATTGAGCTATGAGTTTAACAGTTTAAATTGTATTAATTATCCTGTCTATATACAACTATGTGATAATCTGTAATTTAAAAATAGTTTGCTTAAAAAAAATATAAAAAAATGAGAAAAAAAATTAAAAATCACAAAAAAGAAAAATTAATTAAAAAAATGATAAAGAAATAAAAAAAAAACAATAATAAAAAAATTAATTAAAAAAAATGAGAAAGAAATAAAAAAAAATTAAACAGAAAAAAAGAAAAAGCAAACTATTTGTAAGAGTATTTTGTATGATATATTTGAATTTAACCTTTGTTTCATGCACTGTATTGATTTTCAACTGAAAAATACTATGTATCAGGTTTTATTTGCTTTTTTTAAGTGTACAATACTCTATTGAAAACCTACATTCCTTATTTTATTCTTTATATTTAAACGATTACACTATTAATTTTTTTAAGTATTATTTCAAGTTATTTTTTAACATTTTTTAATACTAAAAAATATTTTTCAAACCTCTCAAATAATTTTTTTAACTATATTTTAATTTCTTCATTTTTTCAAACATTTTACATGCTTTAAACATTTTTTTTTTGCATAGATAAAATATATTTGAAAAACATCAGAATTTATATATTTGAATGTATTTCTTTGCATCAGTAGTATACTTTTTTCTCACCATAGATAATTAAGTGATATGCATTTTGTGGAGTTTGAAATAATAATTCAAATTGAGAAAATTTCGATTTAAAGTAAGATTATTACGAAGTGAATTTTACATGAAAAATACTATTTAAATCAAATTAATGTGATTCTGATTCTATGAATAAAATTTTACTTCAAAAATTATCATCATTGAAGATTGCCAATCATTTTAAAATGCTTTATACTGTTTTTATAGATTCGAATCAAATGACTCAATCAATGAAAGGAGAAACATTATTTCGAATGGGTGATTGATTAGTGAAATATGTCTATTAAGATCTCAGTATTTAGCTTCAATCAATCGAATGTATGCATTGTAATGATATTAAGAGAACTTTTTTCAAAAGTGGAATTCATCCCTTCTGTTTTTAAGCATTTGTTATGAAATCAATAGAACGTATTTAAAAACTGGAGTGAAGCTTTCGTTTTGCAAAAAAAAAATTCATTTCATTTATTGGAAGTCAATTGAAAAGACTTTTGGGTTGACTTGTATCTGACAAATTGTTTCTTAAGATTAAATTTTTTAAACCCATTTTGTTTATTCAGTTTGACAAAATATATAAATAACTATTTTTGATGGCAACACTCAATTTTATACCTAAATGAGTGTACGCTAGACAACGGAAATCTTGAACACGATTTTGAAAAAAATAAAAAAAAGTGAAAAAATAAAGAAATAAATAAAATAAAAAATAGAAGGCAAACCGTTTGTCATAGCATTTTGTAAGATACTTTTGTTTTTTTCTTTAATATTCCATGCATTGTATTAATATTCAACTGAAAAAGGGTACAACTTTCATTTTTAGTGTACAGTTACTGTATTCAAAAGTTATATTCCTTATTTTATTCTTAATATTTAAACATAGGCAATATTAATTTTTTTCAAGTTAGTCACTTTTTTATGGTAACTTTTCTGTTTACTCGAAGCCAAACAAAAAGATTTTTATGTGGATTTATAAGATATCTCATTCTTATGAATAAATTCTTTTAATCTCATTCATTTCCTTCAGTTTGACTATTTATTGGAATTTTTTGGATGGGAGGGGACATTCAAAATTATACCAAAGTAAATGTACTCTAGGTAACGGTAACCTTCAACACGATTCGATTATATTTATATGCTAAACATGATTAGGTTTTTCATAGTAAATAAATGATTTATTAGTTACTTTTGCCAATTCATCACTCCCATAGTAATTTCCCAACTGAAATACCCATTTACTAAAAAGTTTCTTATTAAAATGTTTGTAGAAAATTCTCATTGAGCACAACCCTAGAATTTATAGTAAAAGTATTTAAATTAGTAAACAATTATAATCATAAAACTTTCTGATCACAAAGTGTAACAGAAAATAAACAAAATTGGAAAAATTAATATGATCATCAGAGTACACTGCTCTTGCGGTTTACCCCTAAATTAATAGGTAGTTTTTTTTAAATGCAATTTTTTTTTTGTATTTGTACTTTAATCAAATTAAAATTGCAATCTTTACATTATATGATCATATTTATAAACTGTTCGATTATTTTACGGTTTTAGTTTCAAAAATTCTTTTTTTTCTTCTTCTTTGTTTCCCCCCCCCCCCCCCAATTTTTTTTTTTTTTTTTTTTCCTTCTATCTTAAAGCGTTCTTTTATGAGTAAGGGGCAGAAAATATTTTATCCTTTTCAGTTAATAATCCAGCATAATTTAAGAATTATACAGGCAACTAATATGCTACAAACTGTAATGGAAAATTATTTTTACTAAATTTTGTATCAAATTGAATTCAGTCGTGATAACCAATGTCACTATTAAAACTTTACAGTGTTAATACTTATTTCCAGTTGTTATGGAACATAATTATTATATTGAAATCAATACTTTAATTTTTATTATTACTTTTTTTAGCTGTATTACTTTCGGTAAACAGCTAATAGACTCGTTAATTCATGATCTTTAGACGGGCAACCTAATTTTAATGTTGAATTCAACTTAGAAGAGGAGGGTATTTGTGTCAAATTACAGAATTTACTAGAGAGCCTAGATTCTTGTCTTTTTTTGGAAACAGCTTTGACAGTTATTGAGAAAATAAGGAAACTTTGAAATATTTTATATTAGTCTTAAATTCCGGGTAGGTCAGTATAAAGTATTTGATAATAAATTATAATTAAACCGGTATTAAATTATCAGACTGAATGACCGGTTTATACAGAATACTACAAGTTCGTTACTGGAATCTAATAGACGAATTAAGATATTTTTTATTGAGTACCAAATTATCTATTGAATGAAGCTGTCATATTTTTGGTAGATGAATTTCTAGCAATAGATTAAAAAAAATTATTTGGTAAATTTAAAAGTTGTTTATCATTTCAATTTGTGATATATAAAAAGGAAATATTAAGTTTTAAAATATCTACGAGATAAGAAATTGGCGAAAAGTTTAAAATAGAGCAGGTCTTTTGTTTTATCTTCAATTAAAAGTCCTATCACCAATTTTGAAGCCTATCTTTTTTTCATGATTTTCAAGCGGCAGCAAACATTTAATATTTATTTTAAAAAAAGCACGCAATGCATAACAAAAAGTACTTCAAAAAGGCAATTTACATATAAAAATGTTAAAACATTTTTTAAAAAAAATTTCTGAAATTCTTGAGTTAGAAAACTGGAACTCTCTTAAAGTATTTTTTAAAGTAAATAATTGAAGACTAATCATTTACTGAAGACTAATCATGTACTTATGTAAGAACTCTTTCATTTTTCATGCGTAAATGTACGTAAATGCGAAAATTAACATCAAAAGTAATCCTAATTATTATTGGCTTAGGATTTTCGATTTTAATATTTTTCTTGGAGAATTTAGTATTCCGATACAAATACATTTTTTAACACTTTAATGACAGTTACATAACTCTAAAATGAAAAAAAAAAGTTTTGTGCTTTTATCTAAATTTAAACTAAGAAATACTACTTTTTAAACTTATTTATTAAAAAAAATGTTTTGGGATTAATTAGTTTTTTAATTAAATTATAAGAATAAAATATTAATGCTTTCCTTTTAGTGACTGTACATAGTGCATTTAGAAGTAGAGCTTTGATGCCTTGTATGAAAAACAGAATATAAATTAAAAAATCTGTTTGGTACTCTAAATGAAAATTATGAAATCGAAACCAGCGGTTAGGTACGATTTATGGAGAACTTCATATCAAATTTAAAACATAATTGGGCGATGGCTATGGTTTAAGTTTTATATATATTTTTTTATTTTTTCAATCAAATATCCTTTTAAATAATTAATTCGTCACATTTCCAAGAAGAAAACCAGTGTTTGTTTAAATGTGCTTCCACTTTTCATAATTCCATATTTTATAAATGATTAAAACTGAAATATTAACTAATTCAAAAGCATTTTAAACCATTCCTAAATTAGCCATATTGCCAAAGCAATATTCTGAAATAAGTGAATTCTTCATGTCAATGTGCTTCAGTACCCGTGATTAAATCTTAAACCAATAATCATAGCGGTGGTTGACTATCTTGCTAAACTTTCTCTTTTGTAATTGAAAAAAATTAAGTCGCATTGCTAAAGGGAATAAAAATATCTTGAATTTAATTGAATGTTTTTTATTTATGTATCCCTAACATGTTATTGAATCTATAAAAACTGCTACAAAGAAGCTTTTAGTATTTAAAAAATTGCTTTAAATTTGATAGGAATTTTTCAATCGATGATCAGTTACGATCAGAAAAGAAACCAATATAATCACGTTAGAGCACTATTTTATAATGTTAGTAACCATTTCATCAGTATTGAAAGTAAAATTAGAAAAATCTATGTCCTTAGTGAAATTTTTGAAAGATAGGTTTAAATTATTGTGAATGTAAAACAGTGACTGGCTCGAATGAGATTGCAGGAAAAGATAGACGACTTTTTTTCTGATTATTTTATACACTTAATTAAAACAATTATATTCAGTCATTTTTATGGAGAGACAAACTAAGTGTATTTAAACATATTTTACGAAAGAGGTTATCCAATTTTCAACCATTATTCTTCGCAATTCAGTGAAATAAATCGCAAGACTTAATTTGAACAAGATTATGTATCCCACTAAGTTCTTTATGTCTGTCTTGCTGAGGATTTCATTTTTTTCCCTCACAATTATTCCATTTATTTTTAGTTCATAAAATTTAGAATTAATACAAGTAATTGCAAAAAATGACTTTTATAGTTACGCATTGTTTAAAATTGTGATACTATTTGTATAGTTGTAAATATCTTTTTTAAAAAAACGCATATTATGCTTTATAAAGCGTAATATATTAAAATACGAAGTCCCTGAAATTGCCAATAAGTTTTTTGGAATCATTAAATTTTAATAAAACTGAATTCGTACTGAGTAAAATTCTCTAAATTTTGTCAACGAGGCTTATTTTTCCTCTTATCTGTAAATTTCGGAATAAATAATTCTGATTCGTAAATACCAGTTCTACGAGTTTTTTAAAGTTACACGTGAGTTTTTTTTTTTTTTTTTTTTTTTTTTTTCTAGCGACAGAATGAAGGATAAATGGGTACAAAATTCTTTAAATTGACTACTCGGTTTAATTTGTTTACTCGGAATAAAGTAAAAAAAACTAAGAGCCTTTTCTTCTGTATTGAATGGCGCATTCTTTGATTTTTCCGACTGGCCACTAGAAAACAAGAGTTTGATCTTTGAAAAAAAAAAAAAAAAAAAAAAAATTAAAGCGCGCGTGTCAAGATTAAGGTTGCTCATCTATTTCTAAAGCGGATCGAGTCAAAATGTTTTGGAATCGAAGAAAAGTGTTCTCATTTAAAAATGGTGCTAAAATATATTTTCAAAAAGTGGAATATATTTTCAGTTTTACTAAAATATATTTTCGAAGGTATCAAATTTCGTCTTTCAATATAGATCGATCAATAGTTGCAAATATATCATTGTATTATTATTAATGAGCATTATTTTGATTAATTTGAACGGCAAGGTTCGTTCCAATAATTACCACCTCATATATGTTCCATGATCTGTGAGAAAATGGCACAGTTAAAAATTCTTTTTTTCTGTTAATTCTGTCGCAAATATATAAAATATTGTTTTATATTAATACAATTATGTAATGACATGCAAATGTATGATTTGTAATTATTAAAAATGGAATAGAAATATATCATTATTTATTATTGAAAGGCAAGCTGAAATTAATAAATCAAACAATTCGAAGGTCGATTTTTTTTAAACTTTTGAAATAACAAAATTGTTTTACTCAATAAATTAACTGCAGGTTATTTTTTAAAAAAAAGTGTGCCAAGTTAGGATAATTTCCTTTAAAAAAATGAAAAATCTTTTTAGTCAAAAAATATCTGCAACATTTAAATATGGTGTTTTAAAGATTGTGTCTTAAAAATAGAAAAGGGTGGACTTTCATTACTAACTTTTTTTTTTTTTTTTTTTTTTTTTTTTTTTTTTTTTTTTTTGCGAACAAAAATAATTTTAAAAAATCCTGAGATTCTTACATTTTTAGATGTATAGTATAAAAAGCTATTGAACTTTCATTGTGTTCCTTATTTATATTCTGAAAAATTCTAAAGATTTATAAGATTTCTATAATGTTATTTTAAATTTGCTGTAATATTTTACACGCTAAGTTTACCCCATTAATGAAATTTTGCTAATTAGAATTTTTTTAAAATAGCAATATATTTTAAACTATAAAAATCAATTAAAGAGTTTAAAAAATTTTATATGAAAATGCTTTTTAAATTGATGATTATTTATAGAAATTTTTTTTTGATTTAAATCAAGCTAATTTAAATCAACCAAATCTGGTTTGTAATCAAATACGTATGATTTAGTCAGCAAGTGAACTAACTTGGATAAGTCGCAACTATGTAAGAAAAAAAAAATTCTGCAAAATATATCTTAAGATTTGGGTTAATAGTTATATTATCGATTAAACGAAGTTAAGCTGAACAGAATTTCTTTAGAACCTTTCTCAGTTAGTCTCCCCCACAACCGCCCAACGAGATCAAATAAACTTGCAACTATATTGTAGTGTGTCTACCACTACAAAATTCCAATTCACTAGTATATAAGACATGTTAACTCGATTCTATGGTAGGGTACAGGAGCGACCACGACCGTGAACTTAATACAGCTCTCACGATCTGCACCAAAAAAGTACGGTGATCTTAATACAGTTCTCTCGACTTCTCACAAAACAGCAATGAATCAACTAGTGGTATTCGTTAATCGAATTCTGTCACAGATATAATTCTTGTGGGGGAGCACCGTAGTGTGTCTTCCACTACAAAAGTACAATTCACTAGTATATAAGACATGTTAACTCGATTCTATGGTGGGGTACCTTTTCATAGATGAAGGTTGACATTGTCAATCAGAACTCTCCCCACAATGTGTTTTAAAAACAGCAGTAACTAATGTAATAGCAGTTTTTTAAAGAAAAATTTAATTTTATAATAATTTAATTTTTAATAAAAATTTTAAAAGTTTAATGTTTTAAAAATATTACTACATTGCCCAGAGTGTGTAAATATTTTATATAACATCAAATTGCCTAAGATTTAACGGAAAATATTCCATTTTTCATTCGTAAAACTGCATTCTAATTGAGTTTTCTGCATTCTAATTAAGTTTCATTTATATTATATTTTTCATTTATATTCTTTCCTTTTGATTGCATAGAAAGCTTTATTTATTATTATAGTTATAAAGAGGTGATTTAAATACATCAGTATAGGGGGATGTGATGGATATTTATTTTGGCTAATAAACTTTTATTAAAATTGAATTAATTAATTAACTTTTTTATAATTGATTTAGCTTATTTTTGGTATGCATTTGGCTTTCTAAACTGTTAATTCTGTTTCCGACTTTCTATTTATATATTTAATATTATGACGTATATAAAATCTTAATTCATAATAATTCTAATCTTTGCAAAATTCAAAGAATTAAACGCTTGTTTCCTTATTTAAATTCTATTAAAACATTACTTTAAATGTTTTTTTATGGTTTTTAAGAGGTTTTTGACAAAATCTTAATCATATCCTATATGGTTAGACATTTAAAATATATCTTTTTAAATTTAATTCATTTTTAACTACTTTCATGCCTTTTTGTAGAAAATGAATAGAAGGCAAACAGAAATTATGTATTTATCATTATAAATTTGATGTTAATTATTTGTAAGCCGCACATTCAGTTGAATTTATTTTCAAAAGACTACTTAATCAGCCGAAATTATGAATGACTCGAAAATAGACACAAGAGTGTGTCCTGGATTTTATTTCAGAAGCAGTCTAGAAATTCATCCAGAAAATAGGCTGATAAAAAAGCTTTGTAGTTAAGTAAAAATATTAAACTTTAAACTCTTTCTAACATTAGATTATTAATTACATTGTTAACTTTTTTAATGATAGTCATATTTTATTAATAGTTTTCAGTGTTTAGGTACCCATTACTAAAGACATAGAGTTAGCATTTGCATATTGTGGATATAATAAAAATGACCTATTATTTTAATTAACTCATACTTAAATCTTCTTCTAATAAAAAATCTAAACTGCTTAGATGGGAACAATCCTCACTGTTTGAAGAATTTTAATTTTGCTCCTGAATTTTTAGCTCCTATAAACAAAAATACAAAACGACTTTTGTTTAATTTTTTTAAAATTTTCTTAATTGCTTTCATTTATTAGCATTTAACAAATTTAATAAACTCTACATTTGATTTGAACACATAGTACTTTCTTCTTTTATCAATTTTAAATATTTAAGTAAGAAGATATTTAAAATATTTAAGTAATAACGTCATACTATTCTTGCTCAGAATGATTTTTGTTCTTTCATTATTTTAATTTTAGGAGGATCTCGTGGATCCCGACACCCTCCTGACTACGTCCACTTGTTTTTTGACTATGTCCAGAAAAAAATATTCAATTTGTTAATATTAATGAATAAAATATTTTTCGTTTACTTTCGGAATTCTGGATCAAATAGCCTTCAGGCTATAATGTTTTAGTCTGTTTCTTAAATCCTGTGTATAAATTAAGGCATGCGTAAGGTTAAGTCGCGATGACTCTAATGTTTTAAGGCACTGAACTGTCATCCTGAAGAAATGGAGTTCAAAGGCGACTTGAAGCACATTCAGCTTCAGATCAATGGGCTTGTCTCGGAAGTAAAAGGGTTCTAATCGCAATGCTGACTACATTGCCAATGGTCATGAGATTGTAGGGCCTTAAATTCCACGGTTAGTCTGGCCCACAGCGGGCTGTTGCGAGAATGTTTTATTTTACTATTAGGCTGAAAGCATTTAAAAAATCGCACATTTGCGCATCAATGAATTCCATTTAAAAGTTTTTATTAGTTACGATAGTTTGTTATGAAAATAGATTTCAATCGATTCAGTAGAAATAAATAGTAAAAAACGAGTCTCGTTTATTCCAAACTACCTTCTTTTTTTTTTACTCACTTAAAACGGGTAAATGGTTAAAATCAATAACTGTGCAATATTGCATTGGATATTTATCTTATTTTGCAAGACGTACCTATCACTAACTCAATGAATATGTTTAAGGTCTCTTTTTAGATTTGTCAATTTATACTGAGATTTCTTGCACAAAAAAAAAAAAAAAAAAAAACTTTAAAAATAGGGCAGAGTTGTCTGTAATTGCTTTAAATTTTTGCAACATTTTTTTAAGAGTTGTGGTTGTCTTCTTTTTTTAAGAAACTACTTCCGATCGATGCAAAATTTTTGCTTTAAAGTTGAATTTTCAGCAAAGGGAAAAAACTTGTATTTCTTAAAATTGTCGCAGCAGGATAATAATACGCCCTAATTTAGTTAGATTTAGTTTAATACCGTATGATCTGGTGTTCTATTTTTCATTAAAAAATGAAAAGCTACCCGGCTGCAATCAACCTCTACTACAATCTCAAGCTGCAATCAATTAAATCAACCTGTAAAAGCCATTTCCCTCCAATTCGATTATCAATAAAAAGCTTGAGAATTCCATGAGACTGCTTATGTGAGAATAGATTAGATTCAGCTACAGTGGATCTCAAACTTAAAAATGTCAGAAATAACTCCAATTAATCCAATCCAATTAGTTGAGTTAAATCCAATTTAAGAATATGGTGAAATGACGTAGGGGGAAATCAAAATGAGAATGTTACACCGAGAATTATTGCTTGTTTCGAAAATAAGGAGGGTTTCTAACATGAATTGAGACTCTACCCTTGAAAAATTCCATTTCCGCAACAATGAATGAAGTGATGGATTTCCTCGGTCTTCTCAATGAAGTAAAAAAAAATATTTAGACTAAATAAATGTAATGTAAATTAACCTTTTTCTTTACTTTTCCTTGCAATTCATTGAATTTAAAATTCATGGTTATTGTTTGCAAAAGGAAGTAAACAGCAGCAAATCAAAGAGGGAAGATGTTTTTTGTATTTTCGCAAGAGTAGCCTGAAGGTTTCTGATGTGAACACGTGCATGCCTGGATGGGAGTAAGGGACCATTCTCACTGCATGCGAATTCAGAGCTGCGGAGAACCTGATTGCTGAACGAAACACTCACCAATCTTGTTCGCATCCACGTTTTTTCCTCTCGCATTCAGTGAGAATGGTAATGAAAGTCATAATATGTGTCATTTGTCTCAGTCAGAGCTAAATGTCGTCGTAGATCAAACGCTTGGACACACTACTCGATGACAGCTTCACTGAAGAACATTCTACTCTGTGGAAGCTGTACGACAGTGATGATGCTTTCATTGAGTAGTATTTCCATGCCTGCGACATTCCACTAATTGGGGGGGGGGGGGGCAGCGATAATTCAATTACCCATTGTATGCAGGTGATAACATCAGACCTACAGTCTCATAACTGCTCTTTGCGAAAACGCAAAATTTATTTTACCTCTAGAACAGTTTTTGTTTTGATGCGTAATATTAAAATGGGAGGGGGGGGGGGCAAATTTAAAATACATATCCATAATTATCAAGCTTATCTCCTTTTCTACGTTTCATTTTTTCATTTTAACCTTTATCACTTCCTTTTGTATTCTTTATTCCTTTCTCTAATATATATATATATATATATATATATATATATATATATATATATATATATATATATATATATATATATATATATATATATATATATATATATATATATATATATATATATATATAATTTCTTCATCCTTTTCCCCTTTTTTTTAATCCATAATAGATTTTTTTTATAGATTTTGCTTATTTATGCTGACTTGGTTTCTATAGATGCACATTACATTTTTTAAATATTTATTTTTCTACTGAGTTGTATAACTAAACAATGCTTGAAATTTACTTGAAAATGCACAATCTTTTTGTTGCCTTTTATGAAATTTGATGTTAAAAATTATTTTGTTTGACAACTTAATATAAGAACCTTATTGTCTGTTAACTAATATTTTTTGACTTATATTTTAATAAATGTCTAATATTTAAATGTATTTTCGTATTTAAAGCTTCTAATTATAAAATTTTATTCTGGTTAGTACAATGTTCAAATAACTAATAAATTTGCATAATAATTTTCGTTTAACTAATAAAGAAAATGCGATGAATTTCTTTCGCGACGAATTGTGCGCTATATATTTTGGACGACTAGCTAAATTAACGTGACAACTTGTATGGCAATTTGACTAGTTTTTGTGAAAAAAGTAGCTCCAAAACCTTGAAGTTTTGAATCGAACTCAGAAGACAAACTTCAGAGAGAGGAATGCAAATGCGAGACACAAATGAGCGTAACAAATGAATGTAATTTAGGATTTGTATTTTATGAGAGGTATTGTTTTTAAAAGGCAAATTATACATGATGCAGACGCAGTCCCAAAGCCAGAATTCTGAACTGTTTATAGTTTAATACGAGAGCTAATTATAGAGACTTAGGAGTTATTTATTTAAAATTGTAATTTGGAAAACTATATTGAATTTTTCTGTTTAAAAATGAAACCGCTATCTTTTTATCCCCAGGGGGTTTGTTTTAACTCTACAATGCGGGTTTTTTTTCCTTAGTAAAATCTTTTATTTTTAAAATTATGTTTCAAATTATTACGAATATCTTGATTTCTTGAAAGAAAAAAAATAGTTCTTTACAAATTAATGCAATTATTAAATTTGAAAAAATGCCTAAATTAAAATATTTCTGATTTTTGCTATAGCTTTTAAACCTTTTTTTTTTAAATGTATCATAAAAACGAACTAATGTCTGAATAAGATTGCAGAGTTAAGGCAAATACGGGCCTCACGTACCCGGGTGCCTCAGTGACGTCCATCTTCCTTTATTTGCGTTATTTTTAGAGTATATATATATTCTGAAAACTACTGAAATTTTGCTAATTTTGAAATTTTTCCTTAACACTAGAAAGACTGAAACTCAGTATATTCACCTATATTGCCCAAAAGCAGACAAAATAACTGGATTATGAAAAAATAAGTAATGTGTAAAAAAATTTGTTTAAAATTTTTCATATTTTTAATTTTTACAGTTATATAACAAGTTATTAGCAATAAAAAAATTATATGTTGTACAAAATTCTAAGAAATTGTTTTTCTAATTGAAATTAAAAAGCAGTCAAAATGACTTCATTGGGCAATCTAGTGTTAAAGAATAGTTTTTAAATATATAACTGCAAAAAAAAAAAAAATTTAACGCTCAATTGTTCATATGCTGTTTAAATTATTGATAGATTCTTTCATATACTTTCGAAACTGAGTTCTGAGGTATCTATAACCAAATTATTTGCATGAAAAGGAAGATGGACGGTATTTTACGCTTGATCTAGTTTATTATTTCAGATAGTTTTTGAAACTTTTTTTTTTAGTTTTTGGTGATTTAGTTGAGTTTTACTGAAAATAAATTGGATTACAAAAGTATTCTTAAAAAATAAGTCGTATTCTTAAAAATAAAGGAATCACTCCTTCAAACAAATTGTTATACAGACTTTTCAATTTACAATTTACTAAGTATTTTTAAAAAACCTTACAATTTTTGTATGAAATATAAGTATTTTCATTTTGAGTGTCTGAAAAAGTAGGAATTATGTGAGTTGCTTCATTATCCAATTTTACTTATTTTTAAAAAAACAATTCAGTAGGTCAAATTTGTATTAAAAAAAACTTTTTAAGCTTGGAAAGTTTAATGTGTTTTAAAAAAAAATAATTGGCCCTCTTTCCATGTTCCAATGTACTTTGAATTTTAGAGCTTTCTATTGCTTTTGCTCAGCTGTTACTACATACTAGTTTTTACTATGATGTTTCTTTACGTTTCGAAAATCAAATTCCCTAGTTT
This sequence comes from Parasteatoda lunata, assembly GCA_949128135.1. Taxonomy (NCBI): domain Eukaryota; kingdom Metazoa; phylum Arthropoda; class Arachnida; order Araneae; family Theridiidae; genus Parasteatoda; species Parasteatoda lunata. The sequence continues at coordinate 109,858,389 of OX421973.1, forward strand.
GGAATTTTCTTTTCTAATACGCATGTTTTTTTCAGATATGTTATTAACACGTTGAATGCCACTCTAATTTTACATGGCTTCCCAGTCTGGCCAAAAATTTTTTTGTGGGTTCCATTTAGTAACGATAATAATATAAAAAAATTAAAAGCATTAAAAATTGACTCGAATTATATGTTTCTAATAATCTTGGCTTCGTCGGTCACCGGTGACCCCGTGGTGCTACGAACAAACTCAGAGCCGGTCACCGGTGACCCCCATGGAGCTACGAATTAACTCAGTGCCGGTCACCGGTGAACCCCATGGCATTCAACGTGTTAACATTGAAAGCAGGTGTGTATTAATGAGAGTGGTAATTAACTAACTTTGAACCAATTCATCTAAAAAATGTGCGTAGTTAATTTTTGTATTTTCGAATTTTTGTATTTTGTATTCCCCAAATTAAAAATGTAATTGTTTTTCTACAATCGAAAGATTCTATGAATTCGGAAGCATTGTGTTGGAATTATGAAATTCCGTTGACTAGTTTTAAAACACTTCCGAATTCAAAACAGAGTCATCTGCTCAAAAAATAATATCTGGCTTTGAAATTATCAAAGCATATTGGGAATGTTAAGCGAAAATTACGAATCATATACTGTTTATTAGTGTGTATTTTTCAAAAAAAAAAATAATAATAATAATCATTATTGAGGTAATGAAATTCTTTACTGCTTCCAAGAAAATAATTTTTCCCCTTAGAAACGGATTCTATAAAAAAAAAAGTGCTTCAACTCCAGAAATTTCTATTTAGGTTTTTCTAAAAATAGTAAAAAATGTATAAATGTATTTTATGACTATTGAGTATGATAGCTGAATGATCATTCAACTATCATACTCAATATATTTCAAAATCATTTTGATGCATTTCATTCAGCTAAGTATTTCATCATTATTTTTAGAATACATTGATTTGCTCATGAAATTTTGTTCGGTGTAATTAAGCAGAAAATCAAAATAATTGAACTACAAGTACGAATCTTTTGTATGTGTAAAGAAAGAAAATTATTATCACTCTCACTTTAAATATAGAAGGTTGAGTTCCTTGGTTTTAAAAATGCCTAATTGCAGTTTTTGCATTTTTGGGAATAAATAAAAGATCCATGGTTAATTTGTGTTGTTATTTGTTTTTTGAGAGTTATTAAATTTTAAACGCAAACGCTTTTAAATTGAAAAAAAAAAAAAAAAAAAAAATTTCGTTCACTTAATTTTTTTGAATAACTAAAATAATATATGAACTTTATTTAACTTTGAAAATTTCATAATGACTGTTGCTTTCTAATTTTAAAAGCACTTCCATGATATCATAACCAAGCAATATGTTACTAAAAATTTTATATATTTATTCTTATCAAATTTTCGTTTTATATTGAAGTGATTAATGATTTGGAGAAAAAATAATTCTATTTTATTTCCACATTTGCGTATTTTACCAAATCGAAAAATTTCGGAAGTAAATTTTAATGGTTGATTTAATAAAATGTATAGTTATTTCCTTCCTGGATTTGCAAAAACTGCTTTAATTCTGTCATACCCATGCAAAGTATGGATACCTAAATTTTGCATCCTCTTATTCAGAAAACCATGTATTTATAATATCGTGACATGTAAATGCATAAATGTAGATGTGTCCTGTATCTAAATATCCAGGATGTATCATAAATGTACTTGCTATAAATGTATTTTATTGATAAGAGAAGAAAACTTTCTCCAAATTTGTCTTAAAATATATTTTTATTAAAGAAAAAAAAAAAACATTTTAAGACGAATTTGGAAGATTAATAAAAAAAATTCATGCACGAAAAGCTGAAGAGGCTCAACCTCTCTTTCTCACAATTTTTTAAAATAATGCTATTGGAATATTAAAAATTTCTCCTATTGGAAGGATATTGAAGCAAATCAACTTTATATTTTGAAACTTTAAATTTATTATATATATAACAATTTTTATTCTTTCATGGAGAAATTCTCTTTAGCTTAGTCTGTTTCATTATTTATGTTTTTTTTCTTCCAAAATAGAAAGTTTTAATAGAATGATAAAACGTTGTGGTTTCAATCAAAGTATAACTCTTGTTTTCTAAAAAATATTTTATTTATTTTTTTAAAGTATTTCGTATTCAACTGAGATCACAGCTATGTAAATTAAAAATAAGTTATAAAAGTTTCTATTTACTTTTACCAGCTTTTTATTATGTGCTTCTACTATTGAGTATACTTCTGTATTGGTTCATCGTATGAGCCTGTATTGGTTCATATATGAGCCTTATTGTATGCTTTCGCTATGAGGCTTTTATATATGTTAATGTTTCTAATATGAAATATTGATTATATATTTTTAATATTCTACTTTATTTGTTTTTTAATAGAAAGCGTCTAAAAAGTGTTAGTTGGCTTAAAATTCAGTTCAGAAGTTTTAAATTACCCATAGACTGATAAAATAGAATTAGACTGTTCGCGCACACCTCCCTCTGAAAGATTATCTTGTCCCCTGATGAATTCTTTACGTTGATTGGTTGTTGGTGGATTTGTCAAAAATAAATCAAATTTATTTCCTTATTAACTCAGAGGCTTTGTTATCTTCCCCTTTATCACGACTTTAAATTAAAAGCTGTCCAAGAAAGAAGGAAATGTTTTATTTTAGAAAGAAATCTGCTTAATTTTTGATTACTTTTCGAGATAATATAAAACATCACTAAAATGTATTAATTTATTAAAATTATCCCTAAAATTTAAGCAAGTTTAAAAATTTTGAAAATATCAAAAGTATTTTCCTTCCTAAGATAACGTGTATACAAAAAGTTGAGTGATTCGTGTTTCCTTTACATCCGTCAATATATACTATTTTGTAATCTCAAAACTAATACGCAATTTAAGAAGACGCGACATTTTCAGCTACGAAAAAACAATACTAATTTTCTTGTTAATAGTTGAAATAGGTCTATCTTGAAATAGATTATCTTGAAATAGATAGGTCTATCTTGAATAGATACTATCTGGCAAATAGAGCGGAGAAGATTTATTAAATCTAGGGTTTATTAAACTCTTGAGTCTGAAGCTTGGACAATATGACAAAACTGGAGGATATTTGAGATTTTGCTTCGTGGTGTAAATGAAAACAATAATTGGAGAAGGAGATTTAACTTTGAACTGTACAAGATTTATAAACAACCCGATATAATTAAATACATAAAAATAAATAGAATGAATTGGATCGTCCACGTGATTCGAATGAATGATGACAATACAATAAAAAAGATGCCGCTTTTTAGACTCACTCAAACAAGAAGGCGGGGAAGACCGCGGACTAGGTGGAGTCTGATTTTCTTGCAATCAGTTTTGGAGATCAAAGATAAATCGGAAGTCATTATGGAGAAACCTTCAGTGGAAGGCATTGGCCCACATTGGGCTGTCTGGCCATCTATGATTATGAGTTCTGCTAAACTGAATTTCTCGTCGCAAAGAGAAAAAAAAATCCTTAACATAAGCATTCAATAATTTAAAAATTTATAATCGCAAATGTAATGTCAATATGTTCTTCAACTCTCTAGAATGCTAAATTTCTTATTGTCTTTGTCTCATAGTTTCCGAGTTATAATAGGAGACTTGTTGTATAATAGGAGTTAATCAATCAGAATATGATTCATGTGATTTTATTTTAAATTTAAAGAAAACTTTCATCACCTCTAATGATTAAAATGTAAATTAAATTCCGAAATAAGAAATTTATCACCTAGCTTGCGCCAACTTAAGAGTGTCAAAGCATTTTAATAGGAAATTTTATGTTGCGAAAAATAGTTTTTTTTTCCTTTTACAAATAATGAAATAAATGTTTTAGTTTCAACCTTCAGTTTTTGCTCACATATAAATTCCTCAAATCTCCCCTAATATTAACCTATATTTTGAAACTTGATTAAATATTAATTATTTCGAGCTAAATAATTATAGACAAAGAAATTTTAATTTTATTTCCGACGGCTCTCCCCGACTGCCATTTAAGCAGTTATAGCTTAGCAGTTTATTCCCAGCTGCTAACTGAACAATTCAGCAGTCTACCTATATTATTTGTCTATGGAAAAACTTCTCTGAATGATAAGCTAACTTGGTTGATTCGAGAAATTCTGCTTTATGCCGTAAAACAGAAGGTAATATTTTAAGAAAATATGGATAATGAAGAAATTTGATGGTCTTCTGAGTTCAAGGTTCGAAATAATCTTAGAAAAATAACACTTCCCACTCTATCAATTAGTGGATAAGCTGTTTATCAAGGGTGATATAAAATAAACATTTGAGCAAACGTTTAGAGATACCGAATAAGTAAACAGTCTTAGATTTATTATTTTTTCGCCCTAAAAAGAGATATATAATCACCCTAAATTTTAAACCCTTGATATTTTTGTTTTTGTTTAGATTTACTAAAATGGATTGAGCTAATTTAAAGCCAATCTCATTTTATTAAATTTCAATATCAAATTGAAATATTGTGCATTTTCTTTTATACAATGTATGACAAAGTTTAGTTTGATTTTTTATCAAGAATTTTTTAAATTGTAAGATATTATTTTTATCTGGATCATAATTTCATGGTTAAAATTTCATTTTTACTTGTGTTTAAAAGAACAATTTTACATCATTCTTACTTTTTTTTTTCGATCACAAAATTTAAGACAAAGAAAACTGTTGAACATAGGTTTAGTAAGTCTAAATTTACACATCTAATAATTACCTCTTTAAAATGTCTACAATAGTTACTTTTTTAAATTTTTAATTTATTTCAGAGTCTAATGTAAATTGTTTTTCAGGTGGAACTAATAAATATTTTAGATTAATTTTAGTTCTCAGAAGTGTTGGGTATTGTATCAATCGATTTCATTCACGTGGATGAGTGGCTTTGTGTCTGATACTAATAGATAAAGATGGAGATGGCAGGAAATCTAGAGAAAGCACTAAAACTTCATCTTTTTTTAAATTAGGTAAGGCTTGACAAATATTTTTAAACTAATTATAATAATGTATTCAAGACAATTCATTTTGTAAAAATTATTTTTTTCAACAACTTGCGTTGACAAGAAATTCAGAAATGTGTTCAACAAAACAGTCAATGGCAACATCCCGCGAGACGTATAAAATACGATGTCTCTAGAAAATATAAAAATCTTCTTTTATTTCTTTGATACGAACCGAGAGCGTCTATTTATTTCCATGATAATAGCTGATGACGTCTACAGCACGTCGTGGACGATTTAAAGCACTTGGCGTGTGTAACACGTCTTTCCAAATCAAGTAGTTAAATTGAAATTTTTATTTGTGAGTAAAAACAAAGAGTTAAGCTAACTCAGGATGAACGAAAATCAAAACACATTGCAGAATATAAAACACGGAACTACTTAATAACTTTTGATCCAGTAAACAGATTTCACGTCCGTAATCAAAATGTTTCAATGGGCTGTTTGGAGTGGTATGTTACTCCACTTAGTATATTGAATTAACATCAAAGTTAAGTTTCTGTCGTTTGATGGCAATCTTTGTATTTTTTTTTCAGTTAGCGTAAATGACGTCATTTTGTTTACATTTTTATGTGGGCCTGTTGCCTAACAAGGCACAAATGTATTTTTGGCAGTGCCAGCTGAATGGAATGCAAAGGCAACTTCTAATCTATTTCTTTAAGTCTTGTTGTTTTCTAACATAACTGAGAAGCCTGACTCGCCAAAATAAGTCGTCGCAAATCACTTAAGCAATGTTATAATAGGAATGACTGGCGCATTAAGGAACAAAAGTCTGTTGATGGAGGGTCATTTTTTTTCATCTAATAAAATATCAACAACTTTTTCAAATCACAAAGGGCCAAGATAGCTTGGTTGGTATAAGGCACTGGGCCCATTTCGAAGAGGTCATGGATTCGATTCCTGCCCTGCCGGCCGAAGACTGCTCCGTGTAGTAAATGGTGACTGATGCACGTTGCATCTGTCGCTTTACTAAGTCCTCCATATTCCCATCACAAATCATACCTCTGGAGGTACTGATCAAAGAATTTCCTTGTCTTCTGGATTGGGTTCAAAATTACAAGACTACGAATTTGAACATTAGTAGTAAACTCAAAATTGGGTCGGCTGTTCAACGATGGTTGTTAAAAAAAAAACATGGATTATGAATTTAATTTTACACATTAGTGAGTGCACGAAAGCATACATTAAATTCAGTTTCTGAAGGTACAAGAGAATCTGCATATTAGAGTTCAAATGTAATTTCCGAACTGTTATCTTTCTTCAAACTGTCCTCTTTTCAAACAATCATCCCCTCCTCCGTTTATGAACCACTGATAAGAATTTAATTAATAATAAGAATTTAAAACAGTGGATAATCGATTGAAAGTTTCAATATATTTTAAAATCATTTTTTTTAAATTTCTAATAGCTTCTAGTTCAGAAATCAGTCATTCTACAGACTATCTAGCTAATGGGCAGATTAATGAACCGGTAAGGTTCCAAAATTGCTTAATTTCACAAATTAATCAGCTAATCTACAAACTACCTACATAATCTGCTTATTAGCTACTAGGCACTAGTTAAAGTCAAAGCAATATTTTTACTGGATAAGCAATGTCTCTGAATTAAAATTATAATAATTTATTTTCGCTATCTAAAAAAATCCAGTAACATCGATGAACACATTAGTTGATAGAATCAATTACTTTAAAAAAATTATAATAAAAAGAATCAAATGGCTTAAAATATCATTACAATAAAAAAAATTATATATATTTTCATTGGGAGAATGTCATTCAATATATAAAGAATGTAATTTATTTATTTGAGAATCAGGTCAATGAATATAGCCATCAAGTTAGTTGATAGAATGCAAGAAACGAATTTTTGAACCTTAACGATGAGGTAGCCATTATTACACACATTACCTATGATAATGAGGAAAACTCTTTATTCTATCCCTTAACGAAGCAAAACAGTCAATCTGCAGATTTGGTAGATATAGTTCGTTCACCAGGAATTGGCACTTCGCTCCGCCTTCATCACGTGGTATCCGACGATACTATTTCACTATTTTTGGGAGAAGGATGTGAACAATCCTGAACAAGGTTGCTATTTTTTGCGATCGTTTGACAAACATATTTATTTCAAAATATTTATATGCATTTTTTTAACATTAAATATTTCATAAATTTGATATTTCTCTCTTTTGAGTGAATAGTTTGTCCTTTTTGAGACATTTTGATGCGAAAACAGAAGTATTTAAATTTAAAGTATATTTTATTAGCTAGAGTAGCGGAAGGTACAACAACGGATAAAGCAAAGTAAGTGACTAAAACAGAATTCACTGTTTGCGTTTGGCGCTCATTAAGGGTCGTCTCATTTTCAAACGCGGAGATGTTTCTCCTCTTACTCCAGCTCTGAAATGAACTCTGCGTCCGAGGAGGCAGAGCCTGACAAAGGCAGGGGCGTACGGGGCAGTTGCCCCGGGCCCCACATTAGAGGGGGCCCCCAAATTGAATTGAAAGTTTATTTTAGGATTCCTTCATTAATGAACTTTTTTTTTTAAAACAAAATATCAGTACAGTGTAAAATCCGTCAGTTTTACGTTAGATTTTCATTAATTTATCGTATGAACACAAATTTATATCTCGTAAGTCCCATGTCTTTCTAGTGCGGAATTCAGCTAGGAATTCGTAATTACGGTGGACAAATTTGGCTACTCTAAAGCCAGTATTTTTACATTTAGAAAAATGTGATTTGTTTACAATAATACTGGCTTCTGAATGGCTCAAGTGAGTCATCGTATTTGCGAAAATTTAGCCGAATTCCGTCTAAATATCAGCAAGGATATGAATCTTTCTCAGCTAGATGACAAGGTTAACAATCAGAATACTGCATTCGGCATGATGGACATAGAATTATCAGAAAATTAAAAAAATTGCCAGTGGAGGGGGCGGAGGACTTTATAGCTATTATAGGTTCTAGTCAATTTTCTTGTTATATATTTGTAATGAGATTAAAATTTAAATCCCTCCATAAAGTTCAATTCTTCATTACTGAAGTAGAGGGGGGCCCCAAAGAGGTTTTTGCCCCGGGCCCCAATTAGGCTAAGTCGGGCCCTGCGAGGAGGTGGAGCCAAGTGCCAACTCCTAGTGAACGAGCTATAGAAATTCTCGGCTCTGTCATCGTCTCATGTTAAGATATTTAAGAAAGCAGAAACAAAAGCCATTGAGATAGAATAATTCTATATCTCATTAGACATTGGAATGTAATGATTTTAATTTAATGATCATATATCCCCCCCCCTCAGGTTACCAAGAAAAAGAAAAGTTACAAGAAGCGATGTAAGTACCTGTCTAACAGTCTTGAATGCTATTGGTAAGTTTAAATTGGTTTAAAAAATGTGAGGTTATATTTGTTCAAAAAATGGTATGATACTTTTCCTGTAAAGGTAAGTTTACTAATAATACTTAATTATAAGGCAAGTTATTCATTTATTTAGAAGTACATGTTTTCTATGATATTCTAAGTAATCGCAAGGAGGTAGAGTAGCTACTCAAATGATGCGTTTTATCTTCGGTTTAAAAAAAGACAAAATTTTGTCCTGATTTTTTTTTTTTTTCTTTTTCTTTCTGGTTCGTACATTTCGTTAAAGCGTTCCCGATACACATCTTTAATACTTAGGTTGCGAAATTCTTCGTTTCTACAGGTACGCTTTTGACTCATACGAGTCCGTCAGTCGCTCAGCCACCGCGTTGCATTTGTGTTTCCTAATTTTTATTATTTTTCCAGTCTTTTCAATTTTTTTTTTTTTTTAAATATAATTTTTTTTTTCTGAATTTTTCATTGTGTTCCTAATTTTTTTTTTTCTTCCGCAATATCTTTTTCTGCCAAGTTTTCTAGATTATGTCTTCAAAATTCTTCCCATTGTCTCTTTTACAAGTTTTTTTTTTTCCTCATAGTATTTTTAAGTTTTTTTCTTATTGTATTTTTTCTCTATAGCAAGTTTTTTTTTTTTTATTCATTGTACTTTTTTTCGAAGTTCTTTGTTTTATTTTTGTGTCTTTTTCGAGGTTTTTTTTTATAACATTTTGCGTTTTCAATTTCTCTTTGGTTACGTTTATTTTTGGTGGTTCGTTTCTCGCCTTTTCATTATGTTTGCTCATTGTCCAGGCCGAATTTACTACCGTTTAGCGGTACCTTCACTAATTCAACTTTAGGAAAAACGGTAGTTTCACAAATTCAACTTTAGGAAAAAAGGTAGTTGCACAAAATACTTTTTCTTAAAATTTTATTTTTGCATCCCTTAAGAAACGATAAATCCATATTTTTACCCTATTTTTGTGCTGATTTTTTAATATAATTTTTAATTTTTCACAAATTATGTGTAAATTTTCGCAAAATAGTTACCTTTCAGAAAAACCTCGACAGACCCCCGATTGTTATATTTGTTTTACGTTATGTTTCTTTCATTGGTTCAAGGTGCTTTTTTGTTCATATTTTCATTTTGTGGTGTGTTTTTCTTTCATTTATTCGTTCCATTTATTCATATGTTTGTTTTCCATTTATTCATATGTTTGTTTTCCATTTATTCATATGTTTGTTTTCCATTTATTCATATGTTTGTTTTCCATTTATTCATATGTTTGTTTTCCATTTATTCATATGTTTGTTTTCCATTCATTCATTATGTTTGTTTTCCATTCATTCATTATGTTTGTTTTCCATTCATTCATTATGTTTGTTTTCCATGTTTTTTAATTTTTTCCGTGCTTTTTTTCCATGGTGTTTTGTTTTTCGCCTTTTCATTGGGTTTGTTTACCGTTTTTTCCTTTTGCTTATGGTGTTTTGTTCATCAACTTTTTATTATAATTGTTTTCCGTTTTTCATCATGTCTGTTTTCCGTTTTTTTATAATATTTGTTTCGGATTTCAGTATGTTTGTTTTTGTTATTTCATTGTGTTTGTCTTCCATTTTTCAATGTTTTCATTGTGCTTTTTTCTGTTTGTCCACGTGCCTTTTTTTCTTTTTTTATCTTTTCATTGTGCTTTTTTCTGTTTGTCAACGTGCCTTTTTTTCTTTTTTTATCTTTTCATTGTGTTTGTCATAGATTTGTTCCTTGTTTTTTTTCTTTCTTTTTTTTTTCATTGTTTGTTTTCCGTTTGTTAACAGTACTTTGTTTTCTTATCTTTTTTTTCCTTCATACTTTGTCTTTCCTTTTTTTTTACGTTTGTTCATAGTGTTTTGTTTTTCGTCGTTTCATTGCGTTTGTTTTACGTTATTTCATTATACTCCTTTACCGTTTTTTATTATGTTCGTTTTCTGTTATATCATTGTTTTGCTATCCGTTTATACTGGTTACTTTGTTTTTCCTTTATTTCTTTGTGCTTGTTTTCCGTTTTTTTTTTTTTTTTTTTTTTTTTTTTTTTTTTCGCCTCTGCATTGTGTTTGATTAACGTTTTTTCATTATGCTTGTTTTCTGTTTGATTTACGATACTTTGTTTTTCGTATTATCAATACGATTGTTTTCCTTTTTGCATTGTTTTTTTCCCGTTCTTCATTTTTTTTTTTTAACATAATGATTATTTTTTGCTATTTCATTATATTTGTGTTCCCTTTTTTTTTTATCGGTATTTTGTTTTTTGTCTTTTTGTTATTATCTTTAATGTTTGTTATGGTTGTTACGTTATTAATTTTTTCATTGTTTAGTTTTCCGTTTGTTCGTTATGTTTGTTTCCCTTTTTACATTGTTTTATTTCGTTTGTTGACGGTGCTTTGTTTTTCGTCATTTTTTTTTTTTTTTCTGTCTATTCTGGGCGCACTTAGTTTCTCTTTCTTTCTTTTTTATGTATTCTTCTGTTTACTTGCAGTGTTTCGTTTTTTGTCTATGAATTGTGTTTGTTTTCCGCTGTTCCATTAAGTTTGTTTTTAATTTACCATTATGTTTGTTTTCCGTTTTTTCATTATGTTTGTTTTCCCTTTTTTCTTTAGGTTCTGTTTTGTTCCATTGTTTTATTTATGTTCATGGTGTTTTATTTTCAGTTTTTTCATTACTTTTGTTTTCTGTTTGTTCTAGAAACTTCGGTTTTAGTTTTCTATTTTGTTTCTCTCCCGTTAGTTTGTGTTTGTTTTTAGTCTTTTCACTATGTTTGTTTTCCGCATTTTCATTACGTTTCTTTTCGTATGTTTATGGTGCATTGTTTTTCATTACTTTTGTTTTCTCTTTGTTCTAGAAGCTTTGGTTTTAGTTTTCTATATTTTTTTCCTTATTGTTTGTTTGTGTTTGTTTTTAGTCTTTTCACTATGTTTGTTTTCCGCATTTTCATTACGTTTCTTTTCGTATGTTCATGGCGCATTGTTTTTCATGGTGTATGTTTCCCGTTTTTATTGTTTTTGATACTTTTGTTCACTGTATTTTCTTTCCTTTTTCCATTATGCTTTTTTCTGTTTTATCTTTGTATGTTTTTTTTTTTTTTTTTTTTCATTGTGTTTCCTTTTGTTTATGACGCTTTTTTCCCAACTTTTTACCATTTTTTTTTTCTATTTCTTTTGGTAATTTTCTTTTTTACCTTTTCATTGAGTTTTGTTTTCCATTTTTTCATTATGTTGGTTTTCCGTTTTTTTTTTTTTTATCATTTCATGGTGTTTGTTTTCCGTTTTTCCATTGTTTTATATTCATTCACGATGCTTTTTTCTTAAATCTTTTTTTTTTTTACTTTTTTATCCGTTTGTTTTTTTCGTCTTTTTCTTGTGATTGTCTTAAACTTATACGTTGGTGTTTTGTTTTTACCTTTTGTTTTGTTTTTTCCTTCTGCTTTTCAATTGTTTCTTTTTCGTTTTTTCACTACGTTTTCTATTTTTTATTAAAATTTTTTTTTATTTGCTCACTATTTGTTTTTCGTTTTCTCATTTAATCGTGTCAGATTTGTTTCCTCCTTTCATTTTTTTCCCCATTTGTTAATGGTGGTTTTTTTAATATTTTCATTGGGCTTGTTAAGCAATGTTTTATTGGGCTTGTTAAGCCATGTTTCATTGGGCTTGTTAAGCCATGTTTCATTTATTATTCTCGTCTTTACTATAGTATTTTTCTTTTCGTTTTCTGCCTATCATTCGTTTTTGCATTCTTCTAACACTTTATTTTAATTTTAAAACATTTAATTATTCCAAGTTTGCTTTCAATCTTCCGCGAAATTAATGAAATTTAACAAGCTATGTTATTTTTTTAATACAACATGTTTTAGATTTTTAGGATTATTTTGCATCGTACTCCGGTAGATAAGAACTCTTTTGGATGATTCAAACATGACTAATTGAACGTAGAACTACTGGACTTCTTTGGATGTGGATCTATCAAATTCGAACACTTCCGGAGATTTGAAGACTTTTGCTGTAAGTAAAGCATATTTGTTTCTTCTAATCTTTTTGATAAAGCTACACATTATATATATCTCATTTACTATCATTTAATATCATTTACGAATGAAGAGAAATTAGTTATAAATTTCTAATTTTGATTATTCATTAAATTCAAAATGCATTTCTAAATGTATGCATTTCTAAATGTAATGATTAAAAAGCTTGATTTCTTTATAAATCTCTTCATAATTAACAACAAATATTCTAAACATCCAAAAACGGAAATATTTCTATTTATATGTCGTCGTTCAAATAAGTACTGTTTCTCAGTTTTAGTCTCCCTCTCCTCCCTGTCAGCAAAATTAAGCAAATCACATCCTCTGTTTACGTAAGAAAGTAAAAACGCACCTCCTTGCTCTAATTTTAACTTTTTTTTTAAGTAATCTAATTTTACAATTTAATTTAAATAAATAATAAATTTTCGAAAAAAAAAATTAGATATTTAATTTTTCTTATAAAATTTTGAGAAGAATATTCTTTAGGAATCTTTGCTATTTTTCTTTTCTGAAATAGTTAAATTTCTAGAAAAAAGCAGTTTTTGTCCAATTTTTTTATTTCTCCAACATTTTATTTCAAATTTTGGAATTATTTCAATTGTTCAAATTTGAAATTCTTCTCAAATTATCATGTTTTTCTTTTTTTTCCCCTTTACAAAAAAACTTGAAATTATTACATGATATAAATGATATACTTAAGCATTGCTCATATCCTGCCTGCCTCTTGTCAGCAAATTTAAAAAAAAAAACTCGTCCTCGTTATGTCCCTAAGTAATGGTTTAACGGCCTCTAAATGTAAAAGAAGTTTGACGGAAAGAATTAAAACTGCTGCATAAGAAATGTAAAAGTAATACATGATAATGAATTGTAACATTTTAAGAAAAGCAACGCATAAAATATAACCCGTTAAAGTAACAGCGAAGAAAGAAAAATAATTAAGAAAAGCAATTGAGTTAAAGTAACGTTAAAAAAACTCAAGTATTTTGACCTCGTGTAAAAATAACGCATAAGATAATTTACGAAAAAAAGGAATGCATGCTTGGAAAAAAACGCATAAAAGAAATCCATAAAAAAAATGCAACGTGTGAATAATTACCAATACGTAAATCTAATGCATATAATTCGTGAAAGTTAGAAGAAAAACGCATATGAAAAGTAAAATTAACGCATAAAGAAGGGTAACTCGCCATAAATAAAACGCTGAGAAGTAACGCGTTAAAAAGTATAATAATAATTTTGCAATCTAAAGCATAAAAAAATCGTAATGTGATAAAGTAACTCGTAAAGATAACGAATAAATAGTAAGTCGTAATATAATGATAACGCATAAAGCATGAAATTATTAAGTAAGGAGCACAAAAGCAAATTAAAAGATTAAAATTGCTGCATAATAAAAGTAAAAGTAAGAAATTAGAAAGCTAAATAAGAAAATGTAACTCGTATTTTACAATAAAAATGTAAAACGATCTAATTCATTCAAATGTAATTCATAAGAAAGGAATGTGTTATAATAAATCTCTCTAGCTCAGTTCGTTATTTTAACATTTTAATTACGATAAAACAATACAAACACAACACGAACATAACTTTTTACGACCACTCAAATTAAACGTTCGAGAGAAAGTGCGGAGAGGATCATGGGTGAAGTTTATAACTAGCGCAGTCTTGCGGGCAAACCAGGCATTACATCCTCCCTTTCTGTTTTAATTAGCGTCTCGCATTTAAAACAGCATTTTTCTTCGGTCTTCCTCTTTTTCGCAGAGGAGTAATTGGACTAGTCTTCATTTAAATGAATGGTCTTAATGCCGAAACATGGTAAGTTCCTATAGGTGCGTTAGGATTGTCCAAACTGGCCAACTCGTATGAAACTGGTGATCGTTGAGTTAGGATCACTGAAGGACCGTCGCGTTTTGGCATAAATTTTGCTTGTTTTTTTGTTGTGAGCTCTGCTAATAGGATGTAAAACAAACCACACTTTTTGGCCAGGAGTAAAATACAGTTTTTTTCGGTTCCGGTCATAATAAGTCTTTCTCTGGTCCTGTTTCATTTCAACGCGTTCGTTAACAGTCTTAAGAGATCTCTTCAAGTACGGCGTGATTTCCGGAACAAAGTTATCATTGTCCAGAACAGCTTTTAGATCGTAGGCTACATCATCAATAGTTCCTCAATTCACGCCCAGATTGCAAATATGCTGCAGTATGTCCAGTTGTATCTGACTTAGTTTTTCAGACCAAGAATCATGTGAATCTCCCACAAGGATAGCAAGACGAGGTTTTAAGTCTCGATTTTTCCTTTCGACTGGATTCGCTTGTGGATGTGAAGTGGGGTTAGGATTTGATCAATGTCAAGTGTACAACAAACCTGTTGCAGCACAGCACTAACAAATTGTGGGCCATTATCACTAATTAATTCCTTGGGATTCCGTACCTCAGGAAAACTTCTTCAATAAGTTTAGTTGCACGCTCATGTGCAGTGGCTGAGACAAGAGAAAACAGTTCCATCCACTTAGTTGCGCAATCTTCAATAATAAAGATCCATTTGTGGCCTTCTTTACTTTCTGGTAACAGTCTAAATAAATCTATACTCAAAGTCTCGAATCGTTGAGCGTACGCCGGAGTTCTTAAAAGTCCAGAAGGTTTTTGATTGACTGCTTTGAAACGACAGCATTCAGGACATTTCTGAACATAATTTTCAATATAAGATCTCATGCCGGTCCAATAGTATCTCTGAGAAATACATTGGTAAGTTCCTTTCTCTCCAAAATGACCAGCAGTTGGAGAATCCTGATGCAATTTTATGATAGTTTCTCTTTCTTGCGAAGGTATTACAGGTTGAGCTTCTTCTGCATCGGAGTCTGGGGCATATCTATAGAGTATCTCTTGATTTATCAAATATCCTCTTTCTGACCAGTTTACAAAATCATCATCCTTCTTATTATTTTCAAAACATTCGATTATTTTCTTAATATTTGCATCCTTTAGCTGGGCATCACGAATGCTAACAGGACTTCTAGATGGCACATCTACACTCACAAAATTACAGATTTCTGTATTGTTTGCTTCTGTATCACAGACAGTTCGAGACAACATATCAGCTACTACATTAGATTTTCCAGGAAAATATTCAATCTTTAGGTTATAAGATTGAATTTTCAAAGACCAGCGGGCTAATCTTCCAGACGGTGACTTAAGATTCATCAACCACTTTAATGGTTGATGGTCTGTCGCTACAGTGATTTCTTGGCCTCTATATAACCGCTCAAGCGTCCACACGACAGCTTCTCTTTCTGTGGTTGAGTATGGTTTCTTACAATCAGCTTGTTTCAATACTGGAGGAGTAACAAGGCATTTCTTGAGAGACTTGTTGTTCTGCTTTTCACTAATTCCAAATGGTTCTCTTCTTTGTCTGAGTGGCCGCGAAATATCAGCGAAGTTCAGAATAAAACGTCGATACCACGAGCAAGATTGTAAAAATGCGGTTTTGCATTTTTCGGTTGCATTTTTCGGTATGCTGTTTATAGCTTCCACTTTAGTAGGATCAAGTTCTAATCCAGTGTCCCAAGTATTTTACCTTTTCACAAGCAAAGTGACATTTCTCTCGTTTAGCATTCAGCTTAAATTCGATGAGCCTCTCAAACACTGCCTGAAGATCGGAGAGATGGTTCTCAAAAGTGTCCGACAAAACAAATATGTCATTAAGATAAGATAAAGCTAATATATTCTTCAAGCCTCTTCTGAAACGATCAATCAACCTTTGGAACGTGGCTGGAGCATTTCGTAGACCAAACGGCATCCTTAAGTACCGGAAAGTTCCATAGGGACAAACAAATGCTGTTTTATCCTAATCTGGTGGATAAACTGCAATTTGATGATAACCAGATCTAAGATCTAATGTTGACATATAAGGTGTATGCTTAACCTCATCAAAGCTTAACTCCGTCCCGCCCCCGTCAGGGGGCATCCGGAGAATAGTGTAGACTCTAAGTGCAAGCACGTAACCTCTCAGTAAAAAAAGAGGATTCAAATAGGTAGCCTTAGCCTCATGTAATAATTCATTCATTAATGGTAAAGGATATGTATCGGGTACAGTGAGGGAATTAAGTTTGCGGTAATCAATGCATAACTTCATGCTACCATCTGGTTTTGACAAAAAAACCACAGGTGAAGCGTACGGCGACTCACATTCTTCAATGACACCTTGAGCCAAGAGATTGTCTAATTCTTTCCTGAGAATTTCCTTTTTAACAGGTGTTATTCTGTATGGTGGCGTTGCAACAGGAGGATTATTTCCCGTCTCAATACGATGTTCGGCGAATGGAGTAACTTCTCCCCCTAGTTGAAAGCATCTCTCATACTTTTTAAGAAGAGCATTAATTTGATTTCTTTGATCAGGCGTAAGACCTTTTCCTTCATTTTGACGCAAAGCAAATGGGTTAACTTTGACCTTCGCTACAGGAATGCGTTCAGTGGATTCACAATCCTCAACTACTGAATACCTTTACTTAGGATTATCCCCAAAATACCAAAACTTGGTCGATGCTGCTATTACTATATTAGCCTTCTTTAAAAAATTCATACCCATCAAGGTTCTGTTACCTTTAGCTTCAGGTAAAACTATAAATTCTGTTTCAATAATTCTACCTTCAATAGTTACTGGCAGTACAGCTGACAAAGTTTATCTAGATTGGGTCACACCATCGGCTAATGTAACATTATGAGTGTGCTTTTTCAATGCCACTTGATTTTCCTTGAATAATTCAAACATGCGCTCACCTGCAATACAACGGTTTGCTCCTGTGTCTGCACAGACATACACCTCCTTATTACAGATCGTAATAGATATATTTGGAGTTGATCCTGTTGAAGTATTACAACTATGGAGCATTACCTTACTTGCTTCAACAGTTTCGTTCTGTTCTGCAACGGAACAATTAGGGCATTTTTTTCTTATAAACCCTGGTTTTCCACAACCATAACAAGATATCTTCGATTCCTTATTCAAGGAAAACTCGTTTCTTTTTACTGCATAATTAGTATTTTATTTAATTATTTAATTTCTTGTAACTATCCTGCGATAGGATTTCTCTCTTACTTTTGACAGCCGTATCCTTCTTTACATAAGTGTATCTAAGATTGTCGTAGGCGTCAAGCTTATCAGCTAAAGTATTTGGCGAGTTTAATTGTTCCCACTCATCTAACAGATGTTCCTTGCAATCAGGAGGAACTCTTCTTTTTATTTGTTCCGCAATGATCAGATTCTGAAGATCCTTAAAAGTGGTAACATTCAGCTCATTCAACCAATTCTCGAAATAAGCTCTCAGTTCAAAATAATGATCACGCCAGGTCCTTTCTTTTTGCTTACGATGAGCAAAAATATTTGCCTAAATTTCTCGGAACTCAATTTGAAACGCTTGAGAAGCAAATCTTTTACATAGTTAAAATTTGAAGCATTTTCTTCAGATTCACGAGCTATGAGGGTAGAAATCGAACTTGGTATCAGACTTAACAGGTGGGAAACCCAAAGTTGCTCAGGCACATTTGCTAACTTTAGCTGCCTTTCCAGCAATATCAGGAATAGGGTAATATCATCAGTTTCTGCTTTAAATGGAGGCAGTAACTTTTGAATATCTACTCTGGTCTCAGAATGAGATGTCTACGTTTCCAGTCTCCGCACCTTTAGGTTCTGTAGCTTGCAGTTTGAGTTTTTCCAACTCAAAATTCATTTCCATCTTTTGTTTTTCTAACTCGAATTCTTGTTGTCTACGTTTCTCTTCCAATTCGGCTTCTGCCTTACGTTGTTCTTCTTCACGTAATGCAAATATATTTTTCACCAGTGAATTTACAAAGACCTGGTCTTTAAACAGAGGTGAGGATTTTATAAGCTCGCGCAATTTTGCAAATTTGATGGTTGGTTGAACGTCCAATTCCATCTCAAGTGCTACCCGATATAAAATATCCTTACGCGCCTTGTCAATTTCAGACATTTTGACAAAAAAATATATTTTCCCTAAAAATCCGGTAAGAACAACATGAGAAAAAGACTAAAAATTCGTTGAAACTTACCTTCACCCATGAGCTTCGTTAACTATTTCAATACATAATATAAAACATTCAGCGCTTAAAATATTATTTACTTTTTACTAATAAAAGGTGAAATTTATACCACTCATTAAGATATTTAACAAACTTAATTTCAGATTAACACCTTAATTAATATTCATTAAAATATTAATTACCATATAAAATATATAATGCTCAAAATTTTATAATTTATAACAGTTCGCACTTTTTATCATGAGATAATAAACAACTAAATCCTACCGTATAGCAATAAAACAATACTCGTAATAAAATTAATTCTTAAACAAATTAAAGTATCAATACCGATAATCTACAAATATAATATCAATACCAATAATCTACAAATATAATATTAATATCCATAATCTACAAATATAATATCAATAATCTACAAATGTAATATCAATAATCTACAAATATAATACCAACAATATCAATAATCTACAAATATAATACCAATAATATCAATACCAACAATCTACAAATATAATACCAATAATATCAATACCAACAATCTACAAATATAATACCAATAATATCAATACCAACAATATCAATAATCTACAAATATAATACCAATAATATCAATACCAACAATCTACAAATATAACTTCAATAATTATAATATCAATACCAACAATATCAATACCAATAACACAACCCTGCGAAATTGAAGTTTTTGAAAAATACAAGAGAAGTTATTGTTGATTTATATGTTATTTGATGCACTGATTACGAAAATGACCTTCATTTTTCCCAATCACATCAGAATTTTTTGTAAAATCGATATTAATGTTTTTACTAAAGTCCTATTTGGAAAGGAATTCTCTCAAACAATTTTGTATATACTATCTGGTAATTGTCATATTCATTCATTTTGATCTATGTAAAATTTAATCTTGTGAAAGTAAATTGATTTTTGAGTGATTGGCTAATTTTTTATTGGTTAAAATGAATAAAAAATACTGTTGTCAGATCGCACAAGTCACGTCTGATCGAGAGAAAAACAATCAGTTCCATGTGTTTAAACTTTTTACATCAGTTTCTAGAAGAAAATCCCCAACATACCATTTTAATTAATTTTTTTAAGATAACTTACATAAAATTGACGATTGACCAACAATAGCAAATATTCTGTAGGTGTATACATGAATGTTTGAAACAAAGGAAAAAAGTTTATATTTAGGTACATACTCGTTTTCCTCTTAAACTTATTTTTGATGATCTCCTTTTATGCTTAATCTCAGGTCTATCCCGAGCTATCATCCAACAGTAGTCGGCAAGCATGTTTTTGCCCCATTTTAATTGATATTTACGCTCCATATCTCTGATATTTTGATGGAACCTTTCCCCTTGTTCTTCGCTGACTGCTCCTAAATTTTCGGGGTAAAGTCCACAAGTGAGTGAAGAAAATGCATTTTAACACTCATGGAGCAACCCAAAGTTTTAAATTTGTCCAGAATCCTTGTAGTTATCCAGAAATTTACTGACGACATCTTTGAAAGCAACCCAAGCTTCTTTTTCCGTGTTTCTGTCATGTTAGTCCCAAAATCTTTATCTTTCATGAGTTTGAGGATATCTGGACCAACAAAGATTTCCCTTTCAACTTGGCTTGGGATAAACCTAGAAACTTTTTGCACACGTTTTTGAAACAATCGCCATCTTTTGGAATAACCTTAACACACTGCTTCATTACACCTAATTTTATGTGGAGCGGAGGTAACAATACTTTTTTGGATCAACTAAGCTGTTTCGAATACCGTTCTTGGTACCTGGGTCAAGATTTTGTCCTTTCGGCCATTCTTTTTTAACCCAATGTTGTGTCTTGTCACGGTTGTCCCATTCACAAATAAAACATGGGAACTTTGTAAATCCACCTTCTTGACCAAGAAGCATGGAGATAACTTTCAAATCACCGCAAATAGTTCAACTGTGGTAGATATATTTTATTTTTCCAGGACGAGAGCCAGGTTTTCATAACATTCTTTTAAATATACCGAGTGCCCAACTGGTACACATGCATACTGGCTTCCATGATGAAGAAGGGCAGCTTTGAGGGCTTCTTTTGGGTTAATCTATAAACAGTCTCCACTCATCTTTATCGTAGATGACATTAAATTTGCTCATCAACGTTAGAACAATAGACCAAGTTCTCCTCTTCATCAAAGTACTTAATAAATTCCTTTTCTCGATTCCTGTACCAATAAAAAGATGTTCCTTTGGCCAATAAGTGTTTTTCTTTCAGTTTGGAGCCTAACAATTCAGCTGCCTCTTTCGAAATGCCCTGATCTCTAGTCAGATCATTCAGTACAACCTGAGAGAAGGGCTGAGGCGAACCGGCTACAGATGGCTTATATTCGATATCGGAGCCTTGAACTTCTGGATGTTCTGAGTCTGAAGACTCTGAAGAGATGACTGGAAATTTAGTTGGAGGCAAAGGCACAGACACATCAGGTCCATGAGGAACGAGGCGTATGGACGATGGAATGTTATCAGGATAAGATATTAGTCTTTGATTTTTCGGTTATACCCAAGAACATGGCATGAACAAAAATAACAATCATCAAAGTGGTTTTGGGGCTCCCTCCACGTCATAGGAATTCCAAATCGTAAAGCAGTCTTCTTTCCTTGGTACCA
Organism: Parasteatoda lunata; assembly: GCA_949128135.1. Lineage (NCBI taxonomy): Eukaryota > Metazoa > Arthropoda > Arachnida > Araneae > Theridiidae > Parasteatoda > Parasteatoda lunata. The sequence continues at coordinate 109,879,539 of OX421973.1, forward strand.
TAAGCGTAGATCATTGAGACACTGCACACAAACTTTATGAGGAGCCAGTGATTTGTCCTGGTCTCCGAGTTTCATGCCAAAATATGTAAGATAAAGTTGTCTTGCATAGTTTGTAAAGTTCCTCATGCGATTTTTAACAACACTATATTCGCCGCATATATGACAAAAGTCATCTGGGAAATTTTCGCAATGTCTCGAACTCCCTATTACACTTGATAGTGTTCCTGAGAGATCAGCAAACCTAGATAAGAATTCTCGCGAAGGTATTGGTAGAGAGAGATTGGGATAGAGAGAGGGATTGTGATCGAAATATGTCATAGAGATGTATTTTGGTAGATTTGACCAAAATCGAATACTGGTCAGGCAAAAAATTCAAAAACGAAAAATTTTTTATGGTAAATATTCATAAAAAGTCCAGTAAAATTGACGTGATAGAAATTTTTCATGATTGTTTTCCATTTTAGCACCAAAAAATACATAAAGTTCAGCTATCAGACCCCTTGTATTTTTTTCATCGCAGGCCTGTGTAATCTACAAATATAATATCAATAATTATAATATCAATACCAACAATATCAATAATCTACAAAATAAATTTCCTTTAAAATTAATGTTCTTTTAAATATTCGAAACAAAACATCAAGAACATTACGTCATCATTCAAAAGAACAAACCACAAATTTTTATTTAACAGATATTTTTTCTTTCTTTTCTCCTGAAAAAAGAACTGGTCTTTATATATATATATATATATTACTTATCAAAATAAGAATAATAAATCGTTAAGAACATCAAATGAATCAAAAACAATATTCATTTCAGCAATAAATAAAACATACTGCACTTTCGTTTTGAAAGAAATAGAATACGACGTCTTGTATTTAAGGCAATAAATAACAGAATCAAATTGCACACTTCCTTTTCAAAAAGGAATTAATTAATACTTATATATTCGAAACAGAAAATTTAAATTTTGATGTGTACCTAAAGAAAAAACAATCTTCAGAATAGCATTCATAGAAAATACTTCACAAAATATTTCTAAATTTAACATACACTTCTTTTAATTCTAGAAAATATGAAACAAAATACTTATAGAACAATATTATAAACCATTTTTCAATGTTTGCTGAAAACTAAGACAAGTGCTTTACAAATTTATGAAACTAAATACTCATAGAACAAAAATCTTTTACTTTGCTAGCCGGCACAAAATTTAAATACTTAACATTATTTTCATATTTAAATCATTGCTGATCGATCGATGCATTATTTTCGAAATCCCTGCTAAGGATTTCTAATTCGGAAATTCGACGAAAACTATTTCTAATACGGAAAACGACGAAATGTGCACTAACGTCGTTATTTTCGGTTCTTGTCCGAAGGCATAAAAATGTAGACTTCGGGCCCCATAGGTGGGCCGCAAGTATAATAAATCACTCTAGCTCAGTTCGTTATTTTAACATTTTAATTACGATAAAACAATACAAAAACAACACAGACATAACTTTTTACGACCACTCAAATTAAACGTTCGAGAGAAAGTGCGGAGAGGATCATGGGTAAAGTTTATAACTAGCGCAGTCTTGCGGGCAAATCAGGCATTGCAACGGTACATTTTCCGGAAATTAAACAAATTTTTGTTCTTGCTTGCGTAAAATATAATATCGCATGGAAGAAAAAATAATCCGTAAGAAAAACTTGCAAAAGTAATACATAAGAAAAATATAATAACTTGTTAAAGTAAAAACATCGCTGAAGAAAAGTAAACCCGTTAAAGTTATCTAGGAAAAGAATGCGCTAAAACACAAAAATAAAAATTCCTCATAAAATATCATAACGTGTAAAAATAGCTTGCAAACCTGTTTAAATAATGTCTGAAAGTTAAAGAACGCATAAAATAAGTGAAAAAAAGGACTTAAAGAAATAAAATAAAGGCGTAAAAATAACGCATAACGAAAATTAAAGTGTTAGAAATAAAGTAAATTAATGTATGTAAATTAAAGCAGAAACAAAAATATTTAAGAAAAGCAAATGACTAAAAGTAGCGCTTAAAAAACTTACGTAAGGCATGTAAAATAAGTATAAAATTTGTAAATTACCAGAAAAAGAAAGTAACGCGAAAAAGTAACAAAACGGTACGCGTAAAAGTAACGCATAAGGAAAGTAAAGCGTATGTATAAAAACGCTTAAATAGGACTAAGATGTGAAAGTGACAAGTAAAAGAACACATAAACAAATTCTTAAAATTACTGCATAATTAAAGAAAAAGCGTAAAGGTAACAAATAAGTACCTAAGCTAAACGCGAAAATATAACTCATAAAGAAATTGTACTCGTAATTTACTAAAGCGCGTAAAATGAGCGCGTATGCAGTGCTAATGTAAACAAAAATAAGGGTAAAGTGTAAATTTAATATCGCATGGAAGAAAAAGTAACCGAGGAGAAAAAACTTGTCAACTATTGGCATTAAATTAAAAATGTCACAAAAGAAAGTAAAAACGTAAAAGTTAACACTAAAAATTAAAATGTAAAGTATAAAAGTAGCCATGAAGAAAAATAACGTGTAAAAGTAATATATAAAAAAATTTACGAGTAAACGTTTTGAGTTTACTCTTACATTTAAAAATAACGCATAAAAAGTCATAGCGGATATTGTAAAGAATTTTTTTTTTAAAATTCATAAATAAAATTAACGCGTAAAATAATTTAAAATTATTAAGAAAAAAGAAAAAAACATGATACAAATACGTAAAATGACCACATTATAGAAAAAATGTCTAAAGGTTACATTAAAAAAATGTAAACTCAAAAATGCAACGCATCAGAACTAGTAATTCATAAATATTGCGTAGATGTTAAAAGTAAAATGTAAAATTAATGCCCCAAAAATAAACGTCTGAAAGTAACGTTTGAAGATAATAACACTTATAAGTGAACGCGTAAAAGTGAAATTGGCGCTTTTGGAAAGTAAACCTACGTGATAAGAAAAACAACGCGTAAAAGATAGTAACTTACAAAATACAGTAACGGAATACAGTAAAAGCAACGTATATTTAAAGTGAAGGTGTAAAAAGAACGTAAACGAACAGTAAAGTGTAAAATATGAAGTATAGTATGAAGAGTTTATTTTAAGCATAAAGGAAAGTAAAACGTAACGCATAAAGAAAGAGTTACGCGCAAAATAAAATATAATGCTTAAAAGTAAAAATAACGGCTAAGAAAAGCAAAATTAACCGATTAAAGTAACGCGTTAAAGATAATAAGACATTAAACATCGTAAAGCATAAAACACAGAACGAAAAAAGGAAAAGTAATGGAAAAGAAAAATAAACAGGTTAAAATAACACAAGGAAAAGTAGAAATTTAATATAAAATAAAATCTGTATAAATTAAAACATTCAGAAAAATAACGCTCTAAAGTAAAAATAACACATGATAAAAGTATCACATTGAAAATGTATCGCAATAAATATAACAAAACTTAATCGTTAAAGTCCAAAATTATAAATAATAAAATTATAACACACGAGAAAAGTAAAAGAATGCACGCATAAATAAAAGAAAACATAATACGTTAAGTAAAACGCGTTAGTAATACGTAAAGTAAAAGTAACTCATAAGAAAGTAAACACGCAAATTTACTCGAAAAAGGAAAGTAACGCGTGTAATATAACGATTTTGAACATGAAATCTTTAAATATAATATATAAGCAAAATAGCGCATAAGAAAAATAAAAGTAATTCATAAGAATAGAAAGTAACACCAAGTATGACATAAAATATGCGTAAACGTAAATGGAGTATGTATAATCCAAATGAATAGCAAAGTTAAGCATAAAATAAAGTAAAGAGTAAAATAAAAATTGTTTGAAATACAGGGTGTTTCATATTGAATGGGACAAAAAGAAAACATAATTGTAAACGTTATAATTAATATATTTAGAAAATTCAAATTTACCTCAAAACTACATTTATTCAAGTTTCTACAAGCGTTCAATATGTGCCCTTCCGATGACACGACAAATGTCTACACGGTAATCAAGCTCAAGCTAATGATATTAAACAAAATAAAGATTAAAGTAAAATATCTAGTCAAATCAAGTAAAGTATGTGGTAAAGCGTAAAGTATATAATTATGTATAAGGTAAGGCTTAAATTAAAAAGAGAGTAATGTAAAGCGAAAACTAAAACATAATCGTAAAGAATGAAGTACAGTAAATAAAAATAAAGCAGAAAGTTGTATGTGATGTAAAGAATAAAGTAAAACGTGAACTATTAAGGAAAGTGTAAAATTAAAGTTTAAAGAAAAAGTATTGTTACGTAACATATAAAGTAAAATGTAAAATAAGAAGTTTGAGAAGTAAAAAATAAAGCTAAGTGTAAAATATGAAGTGAAGCTTAAAGTATTAAGCGCAAAGTAAAAAAAAAATAATAATTTATTAAGCACAGAAGAAAGCTTCAAGTTGGAAGTATAGTGAAAAGTATGATTAAATGTAAAAGATTAAAAAAGTAGTTTGGTAAATAAAATATATATGAATAATGAAGTATAAAATAAAAGCGTCAAGTAAACTAAGCATAAAAAAAGTTTGAAGAAAAGTCGAATGCGAAACATAAATTAAAGCGTAAATGTACAGTAAAGAAAAAAAAAACGAATAAAATGAAATTAATTTTAACTTTTCCTGAAGTAATATAATTTTAGAACTTCATTTAAATAAATAATGTTACTCTTAAAAAAATGGTAGATGATCCAATTAATTTAATAAAATTTTGAGAAGAATATTTTAAAGGAACTTTTGCTGTTTTTCTGGAATGGCTAAAATTCTTTAACTCTAAACAAACAAAAACAATTTTTGTCCAATTTTTTTCTTTCTCTAAAATTTTATTAAAAATTTAAAATTGCTTCAAATGTAATTTTTCCAAATTATCTTTTTTTTTTCCTTTAAAAAAAAAAGAAATTATTATGTGACTTAAATGACATACGTAAGCATCGCTCGCATCCAACCTGCCCCTTGCCAGCAAATATAAACAAATTAAAAAGCCTCATCACCGTTATGTCCTTAAGTAATGTTTGAACGGCCCCTATTATTGTGTTGCAAAGATATTTGTGTAATTTTAATCAATATGTGGTATTGTTTTTCAGCTTTCGAAATCTTTAGGAAACATAAATCCTACCAAGAAACATTAAAGGTAAGTCATATAAACATTCAAAGAATTTCATAATCTTCGTGTACCTGTTAATCAGCATTTATACACTATTGGCCATTAAAATTGCTACACCAGGAAAGAATGCAAGTAACAGAATGATATTTATTGGACGCGTACATTATAGTTGGAAGAAAGAGTGATTAAAATTTCAGAATATTTGGATTTATAGATCCTGAGGAATCAGTAACCAGGGCAACAATGACAGCAGTTACTCTCTCCTGGGCATCGAGTCGAACAGAGATTGGATAGCATGGACGGGTACAGCATTCCATCTAGCTTTAACATTATGCCACAATTCATAGACTGTAGTGACGAGTGGTGGCGTGCCAGTCGTTTGGGAAACATTAAACAGACGTTATGAATTGGTGAGAGATTTGGAGAACGTGCTGGCCAGGGCAACAGGCGATGTTCGCTGTCAAGGACGGTCAGGACAGTGCGGGCAACATGCGGTCGTGCATTGTCCTGGCCTCAAAGATAAGACAGAGCAACTGGCCATAACACATCGGAAATGTAACGGCTGCTGTTCAAAGTGCTGGCAATGCGAACAAGAGGTGATCGAGACGTATATTCAATGGCACTCTATACCATTACTCCAGGTGATGGACCAGTATGACGGTGTCGAATGGAAGCTGCCAATGGGCGTTCTCCACGATGTCGCCAAACACAGATGCCACCATCATGATGCTGTATACAGAACCTGGATTCCTTTGCCATGACGACATGCCATTCCTGCGTCCAGGTTCGTCGTTGATCACACCATTGGACGCGCTCCTGCCTGTGATGCACCATCAAGGGTAGCCGAAGCCGTGGTCGCCGTGCTGACAGTCCATGCTGTTGCAAACGTCGTCGAATTGTCCGTGCAGATACTTGTTGTCTTGCAAATGACCCCGTTAGTTGACTCAGGGATCGTGACTTAGCTGTCCGATCTCTAAAGGCCATGTGGGTAACTTGTCTGTCTTCTCGGCTGTTAGTGATGGGAGCCATTGAGATCTTGCACGGTGTTCCATATGACTGAACCCATCGATTCCATATTCTGCTAACAGTATGGGATCTCAACCAACGCGAGCAGCAATACTTCGGTATGTAAAACCGCAATCCCGGTAGGCCCCAATTCGATTTCGATCAAACTCAGACACGTGCTGGTAGACATTTCTCCTTCTTACACGAGGCATAACAAAAACTTTTTTTTACCAAAGAACAGTGCTCAAATTCAATTTCTGTATGAGAAACTTACTGTCATCTCTTCTTTTACATACATTGTAGGTGTCGCTATCGCCGCCTGCTTTTTGCATGAACGCTCTGATACCCTAATCATTTGCATACCACAACATACTTTATCCGATCTGCAAATTTCATGTTCGTGGGGTGTCGCCTTCCAGGTGTAACAATTTTAATGGCCAGTAGTGTATAAATTATCAGGAAAATAATAATGCATAATATAATATAAATAAAGAAAAATATTAATAGCATACATCACTTCCTATTCTTAAATGAAAATGCATTCAAAAATTAGCATAAACATAGCTGTCAAAAACTTAAACAAAGCAATCGTTTAGTTCAGAAAGATTAGACACCTTCTAATTAGGTTACCCCCCCCCCTTTTTTTTTTTTTTTTTTTTTTTTAAAAAAAAGGTTTTTATAACGGGTAAAAAATTCGCGATACAAATAAATTGAAATGATTAATTTATCTTCTGCAAGCAATGATTAACTTTTTCTTCTGCAAAACTTTTTTGAATGAATTATAGGTAACAGTATTAACTATCTCGTCCTGATAGATAACGGCGTTTTCTAATAATGGGAATAAAACCATCTCGAACTGAATCCTTTGTAGAAAAAGTAAATAAATGAATAAATTTTTACTGAAATTTCCCAATTAAATATGGTGCATTATCCAATTAAAATAGTTTATGGGTAAATCTTTAAATTTGTTGAACTGCAGGTAAACCTTGTTCATTCTGCTGTGGTCCTAAATTGCGGTAAAAATTAAATTATATATTGTAAAATAAACTAAATAATGTTTTTGTTCATTAACAGTTATGTCGACTTGGCTTTGTCATAACTTCTTATTTTGCTTAAAAAAATTCAATTAACGAAATGAAGATATAAATGTTATATTGAGTCGTTTCGATTATAAATGGGGGTATTAACCAAATTAAAAGCGTAGTTAAGCATAAAATAAAGTAAAGCGAAAGTTAAAATTTTGTATAGTAATGCATTAAATATAAAATTAAGCAAAGCGTAAAATTAAAAAAATATTATGTAGTGTAAAGCGCAAAATATATAAAGTAAAGAGTGAAACATTTAGTAAAGTAAAAAAAAAAAAAAAAAAGATAAAAAGTAGAAATTGTATTATAGAATACGAAGTAAAGTAAAAGCGTAAAATATGAAGAATAAAGTGTTACGCAAAGAGTAAGATATAAAGTAAAGAAAAAAGTAAATTAAAAAGGTAAAGTCAAGCGTTAAATATAAAAGTAAAGCTTAGAGTAAAAGGTGAAAAGTATAAAGAATAGTAAAAAATATAGTGGAAAGTGTTAAATAAAAAGTAAGATATATAACAATGTAACGCATAAAATGTGAAATAATGTAAGGCTTCAAATGTTAACGTCATATGTAAAGTTAAATGTAAAGGAATTTTTGCAGCAAAAAGTGAAACGGAGCATAAAGCTAAAAGGATGTAAAGCGTATAAAATATAAAAGTATGTTATGCAAAGCATAAAATAAAGCATGGAGTATAAAGTAATGCTTAAAGTAGAAAGTATAATAAAATCTAAATTATAGTAAAAAGAATAAGTGAAGTGCACGTTAAAAAGTCAAATTAATAACTAAAGTGAGAAATATAGTCAAATCTGAAACAAAATGCGTGTGAAGTAGAAAGCATTGTAAAGTAAACCGTATATTATAAAGTAGATAGTAAAGAAAAATATAGTAAAAAAAATTTTTTAGAGTAAATTAAATTATAAAGCAAATATGTAAATTAAATTAATCTTAAATTAACGCGTGAAATCTAAAGTGTAAAGTAAGGAGTAAAATAAAAAAATTTAAAAAAAAGGTAAAGCAAAAAGTTAGTTAGAAGGTAAATTACAGCATCAAATATAAAGTAAAGCGTAAAACATAAAGTAAAAAATGAGTGTACAGACAAAAGTGTAACAAATAAAAAACAGTCAATATAAATATAGCAGAGAGTTATAAGTCATATAAATAATAGATTATAACAGAAAGAAAAGCCTTTAGTATGAAGACAAGTTAAAAGAGAAAAATAAAATTAAAAAGTTAATTATTGTATAAGGTAAAGTGAAATGTGAAGTAAAATATAAAGTACGCAGTATATCATCAAATTTATTGTTAAGTAAGTAAAGAGTATTATATAAAGTCAATAGTAGGGTAGAGTAAGAAGTAAGGTAGAATAAAAAGTAAAATATAAAATAAAAAGCAAATTATTATATAGAATAATGTAAAGCGTAACATATCAAGAAATACGTAAAATAAGAAGTTAGAGAAGTAAAAAAGAAAGGTAAAGAATAAAATACGAAGTGAGCATAAAGTAAAAAGCGTTAAAATGCAAAAGATAAAAAAATGTATTAACTAGAGCGGAAATCGGAAAAGTGGGTAGTGAAATAGTCAAGTTATAAGTGAAGTATAAGTAAAGTATAAAGTGAATCGTCACATGCAAAGTTAAAGTTGTAAAGTGAAATATAGTAGAGAATGAATTATAATGTAAAGTAAACACGTAATCTAAGTTTAAATAATACGTAAAAATATAAAGTGTCAAGTAAAGAATAAAATTAAAGTAAAGAAAAATAAAGGGATAATTAAAAAAAAATAAAGCAAAAATTCATTAGTTAAAGTAAAACATAAAATATAAATTGCAGCGTAAGATAAAAAGTGAAGTAAAACGTAAAAAAATAGTTTAAAGGAAAAAGTATAAAATTAAAATAAAGGGTAAGATGTAACTCTAATAAAATAAAGGGTAAAATATAAAAGTATAAAACCCTAAATATAAAAGTGTTAGAGAGTAAAATCTAAAGTAAAGCATAAAAAGTAGAGCAAAATGTGTTTCAAGAAATGTCAAATATGTATAAAATAAGGTAAAAAGTGTGATAATTAAAGCTTAAAATAAGAAAAAAAAATTTAAAGTATATAGTTAAATAATAAATGAAGCTCTACGTAAAGTATATAAAAGAAAGTTTAGAGTAAAGCATAAATTAAATTAATGTAAAAAAAAGTATATTTTAATGTCATTTAAAGTGTGAAGTATAAAGAAAACTAAAGAGCAAAATATAAAATTAAAATATAGCTTATAATGTTTAGTAGAAGAAAAAAAAGTAAAACGCATGTAAAGTAAAGAAAATGCGTGTATTGAACAGCGTAAACCAAATTTAAAACACAATATAAATCGAGTAATATAAGAATAAAACAGAGTATAAAGTAAAGCTTAGGGTAAATTAAAAAGTAAACTACAGGATAAAGGGAAGCAAATAAAAAGTATATAGAGCATAAAATAAAATAAGGGTGAAATATAAAGTTAAGTGTAAAACATAATGCTTAAGCTGAAGTTAGAAAAATTTAAAGTGGGAAATACAAAAAAGTGTATTAATTAAAGCATAAAAATAAGTAATACGTAAAAGAGATAAATAAAATTATACTTGTAAAAGTAACGCTTAAGAAAAGTGAAACTAATTCATAAGAAAAGTAAAAGTAATGCATAAAGAAAAACAAAGTATAAAATATAAAGTAACGCTTAACATTAAGAAAGAGCATAACGAGTAAGAATAACACATAAAAAAGTAGAGGTAACGCGTAAAAAAACAAATGCGTAAAAGAAATATTTTGAAAAGTAAAGTAACAGATATGAAATGAGGTGTGTAAATTAAAGCATACTATAACTAATTTTGGAAAAGTAAAAGTAACGCATGAAGTATGGAGTGAAGAAAGTAGAGCTTCGCGTATTAGTAACGCATAAGAAAAAGTATCAGTGCCGTATAATAAGAAATACGCATAGAAAAAAATAACTAAAATATAATTGCACATGAAATATACGAGTATGTTAAGTAACTGACACGCATAAGGAAAATTATTACATGAAACATAACACCTAAAGGAAAATTAACCACATAATGGAGGTAAAAGCGTATATGTAGTGAATAAAAAAGAAAACGCGTAATTTATAATGTGTGAAGGGAGTGTGCATGTCGAGCAAACCTAACTCATAAGAAAAGTAACCAGTAAAATAAAATATTCTGTGATGTTAAAATGCGGAAAAGGAAAATTAAAAGCATCGCGTATGTAAAGTGAAGGTGTAGAAGAAAAAGCAATAGAAAGTAAAGTGTGAAGTATAGTATAAAGTGATTATTTTAAGCATAAAAAAAAGTAACGCATAAGGAAAGTAATCGCTCGAAAGTTACGCAAAAAAAGAGGTGCTCGTAAAAAAAGTATAAATAACGGATAAGAAAATAAAAATTACCCGATAAAAGTAATGCGTTAAAATAGTAACACGTAAACATAGTAACTCATAAAACGCAGAACGAAAAAAAAAAATAAACACTTTAAAATAACGCATAAAGAATAGTAGAGGATGAAATATAAAATAAAATGTGTGTAAATTAAAACATAAAGAAAAGTAACGCATGATAAAAGTAAACGTGTAAAAGAATCACATTGAAAATATAACGGAATAAGCATAATAAAATTGAATCGTAAAACTTAGAAATCGAAAATATAAAATTAAAACACATGTGAAAAGAAACGCGTGCAAAGTAAATGCATCAACGCATAAATAAAAGTAAACTCGTAAATAGCACGTAAAATAAATGCGACGTATACGAAATTAAACTCGCAAATTTACGTAGAAACGCATGTAATATAATTACACGTAAGATTAACGTGTTCGAAAATTAATGTGTAAAAGTAATACATAAGTAAAGTAACGCACAAGGAAAACTAATGTAATGCAAAAGAATAGAGAAAAACGCTTGAGGAAAAGCCTCGCGTAAAATATAATAACACGTAAAAATAGTGTGTGACCTGTTCAAGTATTTAAATTAAAGCATAGAGATGAGTAAATAGTAAAACACGTAAGTAGTATGTAAAGTAAAAGCAAATGCATACAAAATTAAACACGCAAATTTACGTAGAAAAGAAAAGAAACGTTTGTAATATAAGATTAAATCATAAAGTAATTCGTTAAAGTAGTTAGAAAATTTATGCCTTAAAGTAATGCATAAGAATAGAAAGTAACGCTTAAAGAAAAGTATCACGTAATTGAAGTTTCATCCAAATTAATAGTAAATAATGTAAAGTAAATCATAATATAAAGTAAAGAGTAAAAGAAAAATTGAAGTAATGTATTAAATATAAAGTTAAATATAATGTATAAAAAAAATATGTATTGTCAAACTTAGAAGATATAAAAAGTAAAATCTTTAATTAAGTAAAAAATATGTAAGGTAAAAAGGAACAACATAAAATAAAAAGTAGAAATTATAGCAGAGAATAAAGTGTAGTAAAGAGTAAGGCATCAGTTACTAATTATTTAAAGTAAAACATGTTAAAAGTAAAATAGAAAGTAAAGTAAAAAGACGAAAGTATAAAAAATCATGAGTAGTGTAAAGTAAAGTGTAAAATATAAAGAAGAGCGAAATGCATAAAGAAAGCGTAATATAAAGCGTAATATAAAGTAAAACGTGATGTATGCAGTAAAGTAAAGCGTTCCATCTAAAGTAAAATATAGTATTATGTAAAGCATAAAATAAAGTAAGGTGTGAAATGCAAGCCAACATATTAAGTAAAGGATAATAAATTTCTGAAGTAAGAAGTAAAGAAATGTGTAAAATAAGCGAAACATGGAGTAAAAAGTGTGTAAAGCGTAAATAAAATTTAAAAACATATATAGAAGAATATATTATGCAAATCATAAAATAAAGCATGGAGTATATAGTAATGCGTGAAGTATTTAATAATATAAATATATAATAAAATGATAAATATATTTAAAAGAATAAGTAAAGAGAAGGTAGAAAAATAAATTATAATTGAAATTAAAGCATAGTTAGAAATAGAGAATAAAATAAAAGCATTGAGTGAACTAAAATAAAATGTGAAGTAAAAGTGGAAAGTGAATCATAAAATGTAAAATTAAGCGTAAAGTAAACAATTTGTAAACTAAAAACTAAAGCTTTACGATTAATCAATCATACGATAAATGAAAAGTTTAAAAGTACTGTAAAGTCGGTAGTATAGTATATTATAGTAGAAAGTATATTATAGTATAAATTAAAGTATGAAGTAAAGATGTGATAAAGCTTAAAGTAACAAATAAAATCTTAAGTAAAAAATAAAATCTTAAGTAAAAAATAAAATCTTAAGTAAAAAATAAAATCTTAAGTAAAAAATAAAATCTTAAGTAAAAAATAAAATATTAAATAAAAAAAGTAAAATATTTAGCCAAAAAAAAAAAAAAAAAGTAAATTCGAAGATAAAGCAATACACGAAGAAAAAACTACAGAGGCAAATATGAAGTAAAGCGTAAAATATAAAATGTAACGCAAAGTTTTAAATAAAACTAATATTTTAAATGTAAAGTAAAGCGTAAATTATATTAAAAAGTAAAACATTAATTGAAGCGCAAAGTCATAAATATAAAGTGAAGATTAAAATGTATAGCATAAAGTGAAACACAAGGTATAACTTAAAGTCTGAAGTATCAAGTGAAGGTTTAAAAATTTACCGTAGATAAAGATTAAAGTAAAATATCTAGTCAAATCAAGTAAAGTATGTGGTAAAGCGTAAAGTATATAATTATGTATAAGGTAAGGCTTAAATTAAAAAGAGAGTAATGTAAAGCGAAGCCTAAAACATAATCGTAAAGAATGAAGTACAGTAAATAAAAATAAAGCAGAAAGTTGTATGTGATGTAAAGAATAAAGTAAAACGTGAACTATTAAGGAAAGTGTAAAATTAAAGTAAAATGTAAAATAAGAAGTTTGAAAAGTAAAAAATAAAGCTAAGTGTAAAATAAGAAGTGAAGCCTAAAGTATAAAAGGATTAAGCGCAAAGTGAGAAAAAAAAATTTTTTTTTTATTAAGCACAGAAGAAAGCGTCAAGTTGGAAGTATAGTGCAAAGTATGATTAAATGTAAAAGATAGTAAAAAGTAGTTTGGTAAATAAAATATATATGAATAATGAAGTATAAAATAAAACTAAGCATAAAAAGCAAGTAAACTAAGCATAAAAAAAGTTCGAAGAAAAGTCGAATGCGAAACATAAATTAAAGCGTAAATGTACAGTAAAGAAAAAAAAACGAATAAAATGAAATTAATTTTAACTTTTCCTGAAGTAATATAATTTTAGAACTTCATTTAAATAAATAATGTAACTCTTCAACTCTTTCTCTAAAATGTTATTAAAAATTTGAAATTGTTTCAAATGTAATTTTTTCCAAATTATAATTTTTTTCCTTTAAAAAAAAAAAAAGAAGAAATTATTATGTGAGTTAAATGACATACGTATATAAGCATTGCTCGCATCCTTCCTGCCCCTTGCCAGCAAATATAAACAAATTAAAAAACCTCATCCCCGTTATGTCCTTAAGTAATGTTTGAACGGCCCCTATTATTGTGTTGCAAAGATATTTGTGTAATTTTAATCAATATGTGGTATTGTTTTTCAGCTTTCGAAATCTTTAGGAAACATAAATCCTACCAAGAAACATTAAAGGTAAGTCATATAAACATTCAAAGAATTTCATAATCTACGTGTACCTGTTAATCAGCATTTATACACTATTGGCCATTAAAATTGCTACACCAGGAAAGAATGCAAGTAACAGAATGATATTTATTGGACGCGTACATTATAGTTGGAAGAATGAGTGATTAAAATTTCAGAATATTTGGATTTATAGATCCTGAGGAATCAGTACTCAGGGCAACAATGACAGCAGTTACTCTCCTTCCTGGGCATCGAGTCGAACAGAGATTGGATAGCATGGACGGGTACAGCATTCCATCTAGCTTTAACATTATGCCACAATTCATAGACTGTGGTGGCGTACCAGTCGTTAGGGAACCACTAAACAGACGTTTTGAATTGATGAGAGATTTGGAGAACGTGCTGGTCAGGGCAACAGGCGATGTTCGGTGGCAACATGTTCGGTGTCAAGGACGGTGCGGGCAACATGCGGTCGTACATTGTCCTGCTAAAACGTAGAGTTAACGAGACCTCAAAGATAAGACAGAGCAACTGACCATAACACAGCAGAAATGTAACGGCTGCTGTTCAAAGTGCTGGCAATGCGAACAAGAGGTGATCGAGACGTATATTCAATGGCACTCTATACCATTACTCCAGGTGATGGACCAGTATGACGGTGTCGAATCCAAGCTGCAAATAGGCGTTCTCCACGATGTCGCCAAACACGGATGCCACCATCATGATGCTGTATACAGAACTTGGATTCCTTTGCAAAGACGACATGCCATTCCTGCGTCCAGGTTCGTCGTTGATCACACCATTGGACGCGCTCCTGCCTGTGATGCACCATCAAGGGTAGCCGAAGCCGTGGTCGCCGTGCTGACAGTCCATGCTGTTGCAAACGTCGTCGAATTGTCCGTGCAGATACCTGTTGTCTTGCAAATGACCCCGTTAGTTGACTCAGGGATCGTGACTTAGCTGTCCGATCTCTAAAGGCCATGTGGGTAACTTGTCTGTCTTCTCGGCTGTTAGTGATGGGGGCCATTGAGATCTTGCACGGTGTTCCATATGACTGAACCCATCGATTACATATTCTGCTAAGAGTATGGGATCTCAACCAACGCGAGCACCAATACTTCGGTATGTAAAACCGCAATCCCGGTAGGCCACAATTCGACTTCGATCAAACTCAGACACGTGCTGGTAGACATTTCTCCTTCTTACACGAGGCATAACAAAAACTTTTTTTTACCAAAGAACAGCGCTCAAATTCAATTTCTGTATGAGAAACTTACTGTCATATCTCTTCTGTTACATACATTGTAGGTGTCGCTATCGCCGCCCGCTTTTTGCATGAACGCTCTGATACCCTAATCATTTGCATACCACAACATGCTCTATCCGATCTGCAAATTTCACGTTCGTGGTGTGTCGCCCTCCTGGTGTAACAATTTTAATGGCCAGTAGTTTATAAATTTTCAGGAAACTAATAATGCATAATATAATATAAAGAAAGAAAAATATTAATAGCATACATCACTTCCTATACTTAAATGAAAATGCATTCAAAAATTAGCCTAAACATTATATCTGTCGAAAACTTAAACAAAGGAATCGTTTAGTTCAGAAAGATTAGACACCTTCTAATTAGGTAACCCCCCTTTTTTTTTTTAAGGTTTTTATTACGGGTAAAAAATTCGCGATACAAATAAATTGAAATGATTAATTTATCTTCTGCAAGCAATGATTAATTTTTCTTCTGCAAAACTTTTTTGAATGAATTATAGGTAACAGTGTTAACTATCTCGTCCTGATAGATAACGGCGTTTTCTAATAATGGGAATAAAACCATCTCGAACTGAATCCTTTGTAGAAAAAGTAAATAAATGAATAAATTTTTACTGAAATTTCCCAATTAAATATGGTGCATTATCCAATTAAAATAGTTTATGGGTAAATCTTTAAATTTGTTGAACTGCAGGTAAACCTTGTTCATTCTGCTGTGGTCCTAAATTGCGGTAAAAATTAAATTATATATTGTAAAATAAACTAAATAATGTTTTTGTTCATTAACAGTTATGTCGATTTTGCTTTGTCATAACTTCTTATTTCGCTTAAAAAAATTCAATTAACGAAATTAAGATATAAATGTTATATTGAGTCGTTTCGATTCCAAATTAAAAGCGTAGTTAAGCATAAAATAAAGTAAAGCGAAAGTTAAAATTTTGTATAGTAATGCATTAAATATAAAATTAAGCAAAGCGTAAAATTAAAAAAAAATTATGTAGTGTAAAGCGCAAAATATATAAAGTAAAAAGTGAAACATTTAGTAAAGTAAAAAAAAAAAAAAAAAAAAAAAAGATAAAAAGTAGAAATTGTATTATAGAATACGAAGTAAAGTATCAGTTAAAGTAAAAGCGTAAAATATGAAGAATAAAGTGTTACGCAGAGAGTAAGATATAAAGTAAATAAAAAAGATAAAGTCAAGCGTTAAATATAAAAGTAAAGCTTAGAGTAAAAGGTGAAAAGTATAAAGAATAGTAAAAAATGTAGTGTAATATGTAAAATAAAAAGTAAGATATATAACAATGTAACGCATAAAATGTGAAATAATGTAAGGCTTCAAATGTTAACGTCACATGTAAAGTAAACTGTAAAGGAATTTTTGCAGCAAAAAGGGAAACGGAGCATATAGTAAAAAGGATGTAAAGCGTATAAAATAAAAAAGTATGCTATGCAAAGCATAAAATAAAGCATGGAGTATAAAGGACGAGTAATGCTTAAAGTAGAAAGTATAATAATATCTAAAGTATAGTAAAAAGAAGAAGTGAAGTGCACGTTAAAATGCGTTTAAAAAGTCAAATTAATTACTAAAGTGAAAAATATAGTCAAATCTGAAACAAAATGCGTGTAAAGTAGAAAGCATTGTAAAGTAAACCGTATATTATAAAGTAGATAGTATAGAAAAATATAGTAGAAAATAATTTGTAGAGTAAATTAAATTATAAAGCAAATATGCAAAGTAAATTAAGCTTAAATTAACGCGTAAAATCTAAAGTGTAAAGTAAGGAGTAAAATTAAAAAAAAAGTAAAGCAAAAAGTTAGTTAGAAGGTAAATTACAGCGTCAAATATAAAGTAAAGCGTAAAACATAAAGTAAAAAAAAGAGTGTACAGACAAAAGTGTAACAAATAAAAAACTGTCAATATAAATATAGCAGAGAGTTATAAATCATATAAATAATAGATTATAACAGAAAGAAAAGCCTTTAGTATGAAGACAAGTTAAAAGAGAAAAATAAAATTAAAAAGATAATTATTGTATAAGGTAAAGTGAAATGTGAAGTAAAATATAAAGTACTCAGTATATCATCAAATTTATTGCTAAGTAAGTAAAGAGTATTATATAAAGTCAATAGTAGGGTAGAGTAAGAAGTAAGGTAGAATAAAAAGTAAAATATAAAATAAAAAGCAAATTATTATATAGAATAATGTAAAGCGTAACATATCAAGTAAAACGTAAAATGAGAAGTAAAAAAGAAAGATAAAGCATAAAATACGAAGTGGAGCATAAAGAAAAAAGCGTTAAAATGCAAAAGATGAAATAATGTATTAAGTAGAGCGGAAGTCAGAAAAGTGTATAGTGAAGAAGAAATCTAAATATATCCAGTAAACTAGGCATAAAGTAATGTTTGAAGTAAAGTAGAATATAAAGTATAAACTAAAGGGTAAAATGTAAAGTGCAGAAAAAACGCATAAAATAAAACGTAACTTAAAAAAAAGTGATCCAAAAAGTAAAAGTGTTAAAAATGGCGTGAAATATAAAATACAGCCCCCCCCCCTTCTTCCTTCCCGCTCCCGTGATATTTCAGGGCTGGAGTGTTCAGTAATAACGCGCCAATAAGAATAAAACTAATTCATTTCATTTGCCCGGAAAACATTTTATTTCTCATTTTACACACCAGATGTCAATGCCAGGATATTTTTAAGGTAATTGTAGATAGTTAGTTTATGTAGGATAGATATAGGAAAGAAACTCGGTACAACTGTCCAGATTGTGACGTTGGCCTCTGTATCTCATGCTTTGAAATTTATCACACAAGAAAAAAATTACTAATCTTTATTTATATTATACGTAAGATTAATAAAATTCTTTTTTTTTGATTAAAAGTAGTAAATAAAAAAGTAAAAGAAGATAGTAAAGATAAAGTAAAAAATAAACTTTAGTAAAAATTTATTTAAAGTGTAAAATAAATATAAATTACAGACCAAAAGGCGTTAATTAAAGCATAAAGAAAAGTAACGCTTAAAGTATAATAATAGCGTCTAAAAGTAACGGATAAAAAAAGTAAACGCTTACGAAAAATGCAAGTAACGCATAAAAAACTATAAAGTAAAGTGAAAAAGTAAGTCAAAAGAAAAGAACCACAGCAAGAAAAAGTTAAAATAAAGGAAAGGAAAGTAAAAAAAATGCTTGGAGTAAATAAGGAAGTGAAAAATTAAAACGTAAAAGTAAGGGATAACCTAAAGTAACGCATAAAATGCGTAAAGCATAACGAAAAGTAAAGATTAAATTTTAATGTAAATTAAAGCGCATAAAGCAAAGAAACGTGAAAAAACAGGAGTAAGGTGTGAAAAAGTAAACGCGTCAAAGCAATGTATTAGAAAAAAAAGGAGCGCATAAAAGTAACGGATAAGAAAAGAATAAAAGTAATGCATCAGAAAAAACGCATGAAGTAAAAATTGAGTAAAGTATACAAATATGCAAAAATAAAGCGCATAACGCGTTAAAGTAAAGCATTAAAATAGTTAAGTATAAAAGAGTAAAGTCGTGTAAATGTGACGCATGAAATAAAATAAATAGAATAAGAAAAGCTAAGTCATAAAAATAACTCTGAAGAGCAATTAAAAGAAATGAAAATAAACTCGTGTAAGTAACGAATAAAAAAGGTAAAAAAATAGTTACACAAAGTTAACGCGTTAAGAAAAAGTGTTGCGTAAAGGAAACTCATAAAAATAGTGACTGCGTAAAAGTTAAAATAAAAGTAAAACATAAAGAAACGCAACAGGAAAATAACACGTAAAAATAACATATATATTGAACTCGTAACAAAGTTAACGCGTAAAGAAAAACTATTGCGGAAAAGAAACTCATAAATATAGTAAAAAGAAAAGTAAAACATAAAGGAAAGCAGCAGGAAAATAACACGTAAAAGTAACATATATATTGAACTAGCGTGTAAAATATAATGGGACGAAAAATTTTCAAGTAAAACATAAAGTAACTCGCGGGAAAAATAAATGACTGCGTTATAAAAGTAAGTAAGTAATAGTAACTCATAAGAAAAAGTAACTCGTAATTTACAATAATGCGTAAATTGAGCTCGTATGCTGCGCAAATATAATGCATGAGAAAGATATTGCGTAAAATATAATATCGTGTAGAAGAAATAGTAACACAAAAGAATCGGTAACACGTAAAGTATTATAACGCGCAAATATAAATATAACGCATAAAGCAAACACGTAAGAATAGTGAAGTAGAAAAGAGGCAAATAAAGCACGTAAAATTAATGCATAAGAAATAACGCATAAAGAAGACTGAAGCGTAAAAATTTTAAAAGCAAAGTATAAAAGTGACGCTTAAGAAAAAGTAAGTCATAGAAAGAATTCAGGCGTAAAATGAGGAAATGTAAAAAATAATGAAAGTGAAGCCATCAAAGTAGCGCATAAAATTAAATGATCCCGTTTAAAAGTAACGCACAAAAATATGCGTAAAATTGATGCATAAGTAAAAAACCTTAAAAGAAACGCTTAAAAATAGTAACGCGTCATACATACAAATTAAGTCGATAACGCGTAAATGGGACGCATAAAATTTAAAAGTAGCGCTTAAGAAAAAGTAGGTGATTGAAAGAGTAAAATATAACAACGAAATAAATCGTGTAAATGTAATACAAAAAAAAGGAAGTAAATGGAATAAGTAAAGTAAAGGCATAATAAGCCAAAAGAATCGTAAAGCAATAAAAAAAATAAATGCATAAATTTATGCATAAGAAAAGTGAACGCTTTGTAGTATCGAATGAGAAAAGTAAAGCATTAAGAAAAGTAACGAGTAATTTATAATAACGTGAAACTGTAACAAACGAAAAATTAACACACATGAAAAATAAATGACTGCATAATAAAAGTAAACGCGTAAAATAAACTAATAAAAAAAGTAAACGAAAATGTAACGCGTAATTTACAATAAAGCTTAAAATGAGCTTGTAGGCATCGTTAATGTAACGCATAAAAATTAAAATAACGAAGTTAATTAAACAGCGTAAAAGAAAAAGTAACCTGTAAGAAAAACCGATTAAAAGTAATGCTTAAAAAAGTAACCGCTTAAAATATGATAACTCGCGAAAGAGTCTAAATATCGCATAAGAAATGAAATCGTGTAAAAGTAAAGCGTACTAAGTGAAAAAATAAACTCGTAAAAGTAACACATAAAAAAGTGACGCATAAAAAAAACTCGTAAGAAAAAAGTGAAGCCAAAGAATAGTAAAGTGTAAAATATAATTAAAATAAAGCAAAAAGAAAAGTAATACAAAAAATGAAAATTAATACTTAGGAAAAGTAAACGCGTAAAAGTTATAACTACACATTAAAGAATAAACGGAAAAGCATAAATAAGTAAAAGTAAAGAATAAAAGTGAATAACGCGAAAATGGGACAAGCAAAATGTGTTAAATTAAGACATAAAAAAATAAAGAATGAAACATAAAGTAAAATGTGTTAAATTAAGGCATAAAAAAGTAAAGCGTAAAAGTCATGCATAAAAATAAAGCATGAGTAAATTTAACGCGTAAAACAAAGTTAAGTATAAGAAAAAACAAAAGTAACGTCTGAAAGTGAAGCATAAAAATAACGCTTAAATGAAGTGCGTGAAATAAAAAGAAAAGCAGAAGGTAAAGTGAAGTAAAGTAAAATTGAAAGTAATATAAAGTTTACCGTGAAGTTAAAAGGAAAGTGTAAAATAAAGCGAAATATTTAAGTATAAAACTAGCATAGCGAAATATATAATAGAATGTGTGTTAAGTTTTAAAAGGGTGTAGAGTAAAATGGAATAAGGAATATAGCTTAAACATATTGGAGAACGTAACTATAAGGCTTAATTTAACTTGTAAAAGTAACGCACATTAATAGTAAAGTAAAAAGTGTCGTAATTTAAAAGATAATGAAAACGTGCAAAAGCAAAGGTAACGTGTAAGAAAATACGTGTAAAAGTATCCAGGGTGCGTAGCGTTTTTTAAAGGTCCTTATTTTCGATTTTTTAAAGCCCTTAAAGGGGTTTTTTTTAATTAGGTGTTTTTTTTAAAAAGTGCTTAATTTTCCTTTTTTCACAATGAGATTTTTCTTTTACTATGTAGATTTTCGCTTCGAATGGTGAAAAAAGACACAGTTCTCATTGTTCTATTCAACGTTTTTACAATCAATTCAACCCCAATCTATTTCGGCGTATTGTCCCGTAGCGTATGAAAACGCCATTCGTTAAATGATTCAAAATTTTATGATTTTTGACGATTGTCAAAAAGAATGCCAAAAGTTTTTTTTTTTTTTTTTTTAACATGACGGTTAAAACAAGGTAACATTTTCCAACTCGGCCTGTTTATGATATTTTTTTAAAGTGCTTACAAATATTTTTTGTGTGCTTGAGAAGTACTTAAAAAGTGCTTATTTTTGTTGAATAATTTGGCAACGCGCATAAAATATAATGACGAATGAAATATAAAAGTAATACATGAGAAAAATAGTCACGTGAAAGAATAGAATACACCTAATGCATAAAGAAAAGTAGAATATTAATTATAATATAAAATGCGTGAAGCATAGTAAAAAAAAATGAGATGATGTTAAAAGTAATCATTAAAAAGTTGCGCGTAAAATTAAAAAAAAAAAAAAAAAACGGAAAAGTAATGCGTAAAAAAAAGCGTTCAAAAAAATAAAGGTTTGGTGCGAGGAAAGAAATAGAGCAATGCGTAAAAGTGCTTCATAACAAAATTAAGGTAACTTTATAAGAAAAGCAACACGTAAAACATGATAATGAGTAAAGAATAACGCATAAGAAAAGTAAAAAATCGCAAAGAAAAGTAAAGAATAAATTAAAGCATAAAGCAAAGAAACAAGAAAAACGGGGATAACTCATAAAAAAAGTAAACGCGTAAAAAAATGCATAAAACATGCAAAAAATAACGCGTAAAAGTAAAACATTAAAATAGTTAAGTGTAAAAGTAACGCTTAAGAAAAGAAAAAGTAAGACATAAAAAGAGTAAAATTGCGTAAATGTAACGCGTAAAATCTAATAAGAAAAGTTAACACGTGAAAAGTAACCCATAAGAATATTAAAAGAAACAAAAAATATACTCGGATAAGTAACGCATAAAAAAAAAGGTAAACAATAGTTATGCATAACAAAATTAACGCATAAAGAAAAACGATTGCGAAAAAGGAACGCATAAGTAAAGTGTCGAATAAGAAAGGTAAAGATCAAGAAAAGCAATAGAAAAATAATGTGTAAAAGTAACACTTACAAATAACTAGAGTGCAAAATATAATGGCGCGAAAAAGTTACACGTGAGAAAAATAAGTGACAACATTATGAAAGTAACGCACAAGAAACATTAACACGTAATATATAATAACGCACAAGTATAAAAATAACGCATAAGAAAAGTAAACGCGTAAGAATAGTAAAGTATAAAGTAGGCAAATAAAACATTAGGAAAAATAACGTGAAAATTTAAAATTAATTGAAAAATGAAGGCAGCGCATAAAAGAGTAACTGCACAAACGTAAATAAAGGGGTATAAGGTACAAAATTTAAAATAAAATATTAGTAAATAAAAACACAAAAAAAGTAACGCATGAGAAAATTAAACGCGTAAAGGAATAAATACAGAAAAATTAAGTAAAATAAAGAGTTAATTAAAAAGTGTGAATTAATGCATGAAGAAATTTATAAAAGTAACGTATAAATGAAATAAACACGTAACTGTTACACAGACTAATAGAACTCTTTTTCGATACAAATTAAATATTTTTAGTTAATTTTGTATA
Organism: Parasteatoda lunata; assembly: GCA_949128135.1. Lineage (NCBI taxonomy): Eukaryota > Metazoa > Arthropoda > Arachnida > Araneae > Theridiidae > Parasteatoda > Parasteatoda lunata. The sequence continues at coordinate 109,902,534 of OX421973.1, forward strand.
ATAAATTTGTTTTTTACTTCGGAGTAAAGATTTTTTCTAGTAATTAAAATAAAAAAGATTATTACCAAGTTTATAAAATAATTAAGTAAACAAAATTGCATCATTTATGAAAATGAATAAGTTACTTTAAGTGGACTAAAGTTGATACTAAATTTATGTTTGGTATTGAGAGAACCTGAAAAATGATAATTTCACATAAAACAAAAGGTATTTTCATTTTAAACACTATTTGAAAAATAACACAAATAGCATTCATAACTAAATCTTTTACTTTCTATTTCAAAAATAAAAATTTAATCATAAAATGGATTCTATGTTAAATGATGTAAAACAAAGTTTGAAGTATAGTTCGTTCCCCAGGGGTCGGCACTTGGATCCTCCTTCATCACGTGGTATATGACGATACTATTTGGCTATTTTTGGGAGAAGGATGTGAACAATACTGAACAAGGTTGCTATTTGTAGATTGTATTACAAACATATTTATTTCGCAATCTTAATCTACATTTTTTTAAGAATAAGAATTTCATAAATTTGATATATTTTTCTCATGAGTGAATAGTTTGTCCTTTTTGAGACATTTTGCTGCAATATATTTAATTAACTAGAGTAACGTAAGGCAAAATAGTAGATGATAAAGCGAAGTAAGTGACTGAAAAGGAATTCGCTGTTTGCGCACATTGAGGGTTGTCTCACTTTCAATAGCGGAAATGTTTCTCCTCTTACTTCCGAGTGGAAATGAACTCTTCGTCCGAAGAGCTGGAGCAAAGTGACAACTCTTGGTGAACGAACTATAAATTGAAAAGGGTAATTCTTATAGGGAAGATGGCCTGTCTTGGGGCTGCAAATGAAACTACTCATTCGTGAAAAAAGTCGTATTATTTTCAGACTGTGATCAAAAGTTTACAATCTAACATCAACTTCAACGAATCCCTCGTAATCCTTCGTAAAATTTTATTTTCATAAATAAAATGGTAGTAAAATATGTGTGTTTTTTTTCCATATATTAAACTTGAACTAATTCGGATTATCAAAACACATACATAAATAAAACATAAGAGTGCAGAATTATCACTGAATATATAATCCATGATTATCACTAAAGCCCGGATTTTGATGACCTTAAAAATCTCAATTAATGCCCTTAAAAAGTGCAAAAAATGCCCTTTAAAAGTGCAAAAAATGCCCTTAAAATGCGAAAATTGCGCTTAAAACGCCTTATGACACGACTTAAATAAAGTAAAAATATTGAACTAAAACAATTTTTTACTCTTTAAAATTATTATGAATCACTTCAAAAAATATAAAGCAATGCAATACTTGTTCTACGTTCATTAAAGTTTGAAAAATATGTTTTATAAATAACAAAAAAATAACAAAAAAAAAAGGAAAATATATTGACTCCAAAACATTTTCATTTTGTATAGAAACTTTAATGAATATAACAACTTCCATCTCATAATATTACTAAATATCAGAATTACATTGGATTATTAATTTTTTTTTTTTTAATATTTTGAAATGTGAACGAGCGTTTCTTGTCTGAAAGTTAATTTTTATACCTGAAGAAGCTTCTTTCAACGTCTACTGATGTTATTGGTGCGTACTTGAAAAAGACGGTCTCACTTACTGACAATTCTTCTTCAATTTGAAAAGATGTTGCTTCACCTGTTAACATCCTAGAGATTTTCTTCATTGTTTGGAAGCCAGTGTAATAATGAAAAATGATAAAAAATAATAAAAATTGGAAAAAATGCTTTAAAATGCAAAATATGCCCCAAAATTTAAAGAAAAATGCCCTATAAATCTAAAAAAATGCTCTAAAGGACAAAAAATGCAAATGTCATCAAAATCCGGGCCTTAATTATCACGTTCTTTCAAAATGAAACATTGTATATACGATGTTGCTTAAGCCTCTCAAATTTTCTACGGAAATGGTTATTCTAACATTATTTTATTTTATAACCGGGAAAGAACTACCGACCCAATTCCGAGTTAACGACTATCAATGTTCAACTTCGTTGTTTTGAAGAGGATCTAGAAGATAAGGGAACCCCATGATACATTCATGTTTTGAGATAACTTTTAAGATCTATAAACTTAAAAAAAAAAAAACTATTATATTTAATTTGATATGAAGCCGCGTGAAGTATTTTTCACCAAATGTCGATGGGAAACTTTTTGTCCACTTATGATAAGAGTTGATTTATTTTATTTAATATCCGTCGTTGAACAATTTAGGGGTTACGGCTACTAATGTTCAACTGATGGCACTGGACTCACGTCTGTGAGAAAAGGAGTTCGAATCACAAGGCCGAAGACTCTCCATGTAGTAAATGGTGACTGGTACACGTAAAATCTATCGGGTCATAAAGTCCCCCATGTAGTCCATAACAAATTATATCTCTTGAGATACTGAATTGGAGATGGATCGTTCTCTGGTTTAATTCAAAATTATGATCTGTGGATGAATAAATAAGTTCACCCTATAAACGGGTGTGGCTGAAGTCAAATTCTTGGCCATAGATTGCGCCACTGGAAAGCAAGAACAAAAGCACCCTTTGCCTTAATGGCTTACAAGAACAACAACATTTTTATAATGATGATTTGGTTATTTATAAGCGCATGTGTTTAGGTGAGTAGCCGAATCTTTACGATAGGTAAAAGCTTGAAACCATCGCATCAACCTCCCCTCCAAATATTAGAAATCAAATAAGTTTTAAGTGATAAGCTAAATGAATCCCTTTTCACAAATCTATCTCAATCCCAAAAATATCTTCATACCACTGTGCTAGATACAATCCCTACTAACAGTTTAAAGGGTTAATAGGGATCCACCATCTTGGTTTCACAGTGACAAATCTCTGGAAAAAATTTCGAGAATTCCAGCCATTCGGGAGAAACAATCTTGTTACTTTCTGTACAATTGAGAGAAAATGCTGGTAATCTTTTCTTTTTTAATTCCATAATTGGTATGGTTTTTGATGAGTATAAAAATTTGTTTCGTGGTTACATATTAAAAGAAAATGGTTTCACGCAAGATTTTAGTTCTTTAAATAAAGTATAAATAACTAAAATTGCAACAGATGATAAGGAAAGTAAAAGTTATAAAACTAAGTAAAATGTGTGTAATTTAAAACATAAAAAAAGTAAAAATTTTGATCTTTTATCCAACATCTTTTTATTAGACTGAAGAATGCAAGTCGAAATCGCAAAATTTGACAATTGCGTCTACATATTATTATATACTACATATTTTTACTTCTAAATATTATTATTCAAGCCCCATAGTTTTGTTTAATTTTTTGGGGAATGCAGACAAAAGAAATTTGGTTAATAATGTTAAATAATCAAATATTTATAATGATGATATTAGGTGACATAAGTTTACTAACTATTTTAAGCAAATGTTGTAACCTATTTTGTATGGTGGACACTTGTTTCACCGTCTCTTTCATGTTGTGGCATAGTGGTCCCTTTTTTTAAAAAAAAAAATGGAAAATTTTAAACGATTAAAATTTTTTTTTTTTTCCCTCCATAATTTAAGGCAATTTCTTTTGAGCTTTTTTTTCAAAATATAACAGACGTTACAAGGTTCGTTTTTAAAATAAAGAAAAATGTTGAGAATCAAGCATGAAATAAAATAATTATAAGAATGCTGTAAGCAATTTATAATAATTCCAAAAATAAACAATAAAAGATCCGTTTTCAACGAAAAGAGTAGAGACTGGCAGACAATTTTTTAATCGCAAATTGTTATATTTAGTCCCCCTTACGACTAGAAGCGACCAGTTATTTTGCCCTATGCAGTTCAGAATTGATAAAATTAAACTGGAAACTAAAATGTTTTGTTCTTCAAAGTAATTCGGAAATTAAAAGGAGTATATTTTATTATTATTTTGTGATAAAATTTAAAGTTTGCCCTTTTATAATGTTGTCTCGTATACATATGATCTTCCAAAAATGTATTCCTTTTTTTTTTATGTGTGTGTGCCTTTTATTTTTCTGGCACTCTCGTTAATAAAGTTCAGATCTTTTTCAATTTTGATAGGGGGGGGGAGGAATTAGACGATGGCCTTTGACCACACACTACGGGGGTCTCGTGAGGGTATGATTTCACTTAGAGTTGCGAAAACAAGTTATGACGAGGTAAAAATAACGGTGTACTTTTTATTGCAGGATCTAAAGACCGATAGACTTGTAGATTAGAGATCGGTACCGACGACTGTTAGGGAGGCATTTTACTGTTCTGTCTGTGTATACCAGTCCTCGTCATAATAGTTTTCTGTCGTAATTGTTCCTGTTAGATCAACATATAAATGAAATTCAGCGACTGAAAGAGTCATGTCACCCACGTGATCTGAGTAAGGACTGAATGAAATAAGCAAGATCATCTTCCATGTACAGATACAAAGACATAACTGGAAAAGTTGACAAAGTTATTTTACTTTAACGAAAAGCTCATATTTTACAGGTTATCCTAGCGAATGTAATTAAAATGCATTGCGTGTGTGTTTCTTTCTTTATCCCTAGCACATAAATTATGGTGTTAAAGATTATTATCGCAAATATTTTATTCTTGAAACAAAAATTGCTTAAATATAGATTTATATTTTTAAATTGGCCAATAGTGACAAAAGTACTCCTTTTTTAACTTATATTTTTAATGAGAAGATTTATTAATGCATAAACTCATTTGATTAATAAGTCAACATCCTATCATGATCATCAATCCTCTAGCCAAATATATTTTAATCAGTAAACGAATAGACTTTATCGATTGATCTGTACACGTTCTTACAATCTTTTTGATCATTGATTTTGAAAACCACAATCATTTGATCAAAACTTGAACCCTGTATTACCTTTCTGACGTATACTCTTACGTACAGTACTGGAACTCACCATCTTTTTTATTAGGAATTGAATTCCGCTACCATTTCATCAGTACTCAAACCTAGGGGTGGTTTCATTCCTCTCTTTGAGCAGAAGCTACGATTTCCCTCCTCGTGCGTTCAAGCCGCACATAAATCTTGAAAGCAAAGATAACTTCACATCAAACGCTCTGTAAAAATAAGTTTGACTTTTTCTTGATATTAGCTTTCAAACTTTACACAATTAACACATTATTTACGTTCCAAATTTTTTCTTGTCTATAATATTAAAAAAAACAACATTCTACACTAATAAAAATATTTTACTAGTTGTTATAAAGGACATAATAAATATTTTAAACAGTTCAGTTATAACTTTCATTATTAAAAAAAATTAAAGCAAATATGGACAATCTCTTATCTACATATTGTTTGATAACAATAAGTTGGATAAAATTTAGAATTCTGATTTTAAAATATGCTGTTAATAGCAATTTGTTATAAAACAATAATAATTTAGGTTCATAATAATATCAGAAATTTCACAATTGTATATAAGTATTTAAATTTTAGAGAATATTATTAAAAGAAATCATAACTATTTAGAATAAGAACATTAAAAAATTTGTTATGAAGTAGGAAGAATTTTTACTATTAATTATTTATACATTCCTTTAATTTTCTTGCCTGCCTTTCTTTTTGAAGTAACGAGTCGGTTTCTGTTTAGATGGCGAATTCGTATAAAAGTTCTTAAACGATAGAACAAACGTATTGCAGATTTATATTAACTGGGTTATTTCGAGAGATGACAGACTCGTGGATCATATCTGATTCAGATAGGAAGGAATCAAAATCGCTATGTTTTATCACCTCAGACTTGTTTGTGAGGCAAGTTCTAACCGTAGATCACGGACGTATATAAGGGGGATGTCCATGGGGTCCGGACACCCCCCTTAGCTTGAGTTTTTTTTAATAACAATATTTCCAAATATAGCATAGAACTTCTTATAATATACGTCTTGCCTCGAAAAATAATTTTTTAAGAAATATCCTGCTTCCATGGATATTTGTAATTATCTCAGTAATCCTCCGGACGATGATGAAGAAAAGCTTAAAGTGTTGGATCCCCCCGGATACTTTCAAGTTTCCAGTCAGTGTCAGTGGCAAAAAAAGACTCTCCTTTCAACGTCATTGGACTGTTAGACATTCATGGCTTGCATATTCAATATGCATGCAGGGAGCATTTTGCAAAGTATGCGTTCTTCTTGGAAAAAAGGAAGGTGGTCGTGGCAGTCAAGAACTTGGAGCCTTTGTTAGTAAGCCCTTTATAAACTGGAAGTCTGCTTTAGAAGCCTTTGATCATCATGCTAACACAAAATATCATATATTTGCTATCGAGGTGCAGGCAGCAAATTTTGTAAAGGTAGCGGAAGGCAAAGTGCTTGATGTTGCCGAATCAATCAATGTGGAAAACAGCAAAATTGCTCAAGAAAACAGTAAAAGATTAAAAGCCATTGTAAAAACGATTCTTTTTTGCGGAAGACAAGAACTCGCTTTAAGGGGAAGCTGTGACTCGGGTGAAATTGGAATAAATGACCCCGCTCATAATGATGGAAACTTTAGAGCACTGCTTCGTTTTCGTGCTGGCTCTGGCGATGAGGTACTTAAGAAGCATTTACTAACACAATCAATACACAGTCGAGCCATGTATACCTCGTCACAAATTCAAAATGAAATAATTGAACTATCCGGTAAGACAATTCAAGATAAACTTCTAGAAAGGGTAAAAAAAGGCAGGCTATTTCAGTGTACTAGCTGATGAAACACAAGATATATCACGACGAGAACAAATAGTTTTGTGTGTGCGATACATAGACTGTTCATCTGGAAAAGCAGTTATCCGGGAAGATTTTTTTGAATTTATAACCGTAGAAGATGTTTCTGCTCAAGCATTAGCAACGACCATAATAACACATCTTGTATCCTATAATTTAGATATGCATAAATTTATAGGGCAAGGATATGATGGAGCTGCAGTGATGAGTGGTAGATTATTACTTGGTGTGAGAACAATAATCGCAGAGCAGTATCCAAAAGCGCAATTCGTACATTGCGTGGCTCATGTACTGAACTTAGTATTAACTCATTCATGCGAAGTACCTATGATAAGGAACTGTCTAGGAACTATAAAATCCGTAATCAACTTCTTCCGAAAATCTCCACTACGGGATGGTCAATTAAAGAAAATTGCCGATGAAAACAACTTTGAACATTCCACCCTTATCGGTCTTTGTGAAACACGATGGACTGAAAAACATGTGGCTGTCGAAAGGTCGCAAAAATGCTACCCGTTGCACGTGCAACGCTTGAAACACTTCAAAGCACTGGTAGTTCAGACGTGGCCACACAAGCTTTTCAGCTGCAGGCAGCTGTGGACAATAGCCAATTTATAGTATCTTTGGTCATACTCAGAAAAGTGTTTTCGTATACTGTAAATTTGATCAAGATTCTCCATACTTTTCGAGGAAGCAAAGAGAATGAGCTCGAACGAAATAGTTGTCCCAACGCAGCAATGCACCTGGAGAAACTGCTGAAATTTACTACCGGCGAAATGTGTTTTATCTGTTTATAGACCATGTGGTAACCGAACTAGATGCTCGTTTCAAACCACATGAAGATGCTATAGAAGGCATTCAACTGCTTCTACCCGAGAAAACTAAAACTGATGACAAAACAAAAGAAAGTCTGAAAAAAGTAGCAATAACCTTTCTAGGCGAAAGTGAAGGAAACACATTTCTTAGTGAATATGACATATGGAGAAAACACTGGGAATCAATAACCGAAAAACCGGTCACTGTTCTCAAAACTCTCGATTAGTGCGATCAACAGTTTTTTCCTCTGAAAAGAACGTTGCTGGGTATTTTGGCAACACCGACCGACACCAGAAAGAAGTTTCTCCACTCTAAAGAGATTAAAAACCTATCTCAGAAATAAGATGGGAGATGAGAGACTGACTGGACTTACTCTTCTGAGTGTGCATCGTGACTTGGCGGTGTAATTGGATTCCGACGGAATTGTAAATAAGTTATCAACAAGGCGCAAAAGATTAAATTTATTACTTTAAGCAATTAACATTTTTCTATACTCTTTGATCATTGTTTTCCTTACAATAAACAAATATTTTACACACCTGTATGATTATTGAAATATTAGTAGCTTATATTACATATATATATAATGGAAATTCTCGACCTCCCCCATGTAAAAGCTATAGCTACGTCCGTGCCGTAGATAAACCATTTTTCACCCAGAGCCTGACTAAGGCATGGCTGTACCTCCCAAATCATTCTTTAAGCGAAATATTAGTACAGCGTTAGTATTAGTAATCTATCGTATGAACACAAAAAAAAAATCTATGGCCTCGTAGGGTGGAATTCAGCTAAATTTTTGCAATTAGGCCTGAAATCAAAAGCCTGAATTTTTGCAAATTGCGATATGTTTACAAAACTACGGGCTTCCGATTGGCTTACTTGAGATATCGTAATTGCGAAAATTTTGCTGAATTCCGCCATAATGTCAGCAAGCATATTAATTTTTCACAGCTATATAACAATCAGTTATCCAATTGTTGACCGTTTTATGCATCTTTTATTCAGTTAATGTAAAATAACATTGCTTTACATTTTCTAATTATATTAGATTGTTCCGAAAGTAATTTCGTTTTATCCGGGGGGGATGAAATAAAATTTTAGTAAAATGAATAAATTTTATTCAATTATATATTATCCATTCTGGTACAAAACTTTTTGCCATCTTTCTAGTAGTAGCATGATTCCACGCTCATAAAATGTTTGGTCTTGGCTGGCAAAAAACTGATCCAGGTGATTTTCGACCTCTTCATTTGAAGTAAAGGTTTTACAGTCCAAAAAAGTTAGCAGTGACCGGAGCAAATAATAATCCGAAGGTACCAAATCTGGAGAATATGGTGGGTGTGGCAGCGTATCCTATGCAAACTGCAAAAGCTTGTTTGAGGTCTCGCATTATCTTGTTAACACTATACCTTTTCCGTTGATTAATTCTGGCCTTTTCTGTTGAAATGCATCATTCACTTTGTTCAGTAGACTTCCGAATTAATTATTGTGTTATCCGGAAAAAGCTCAAAAAAGAATATTCCTTTAAAATCCCACCAAACAGACAGCGTCACCTTTTTTGGAATGGCTTTCGAAATTCATTAAGCCGTTTCAACTTTTTTGCTCCATGATCTCTAAAACTACTGAGTAGAATTAATTGAACTTATTTACACACAAGCCTTGCTATATCATCTCTCAAAACATATAATGATAATGCGGCTTAAGTGTGAAGTTTGGTTCGAAAAAATACAATTAAATCCTCTAACGAAATTACTTTCCTTACAACCCGATAATTATAATAGCACATTTTGGCTCTTCAGATGTGCTATATTCTTTTAAAGATGAACATGGAGTTGTCAGAAAATCAATAATATGGACAAAACGATATGTCGTCTACCCATTGTTGTGGAAGGGTAGGTTGAACAGTTTTCAGGACAAAGCGTACTCGTAATAAACAGTTCGTGAAATTTACTTTCTTAAAAATAACCGTTTAAACTAAATTAAAATTGACCTTATATAAAACCCATTATTAAAATGACGGTCAGTCGTCATTGTGATATTAAATGATTATTCCTGTGAAATAACTTTTGGGAAAGATTAGATATTCTCTACTCTGTGACTGATATTGGTAAATAAAACCATATGTAAAATCAAATAAATAAAAACTTACGTGCAACGCTAAATACAACAATAATAAACGTTTAGATGAATTAGCGATCGAAATGGGCTACAGCAGAACTCTCTCCTATGACAACACTTCGGATACTTTCACCATTAACGTGTGGAGAGTCATAGAATAAGGAATACGTTAGTTTCTCTCTTGATTTTCAAATAGAATGAATTGGTACTAAGGATCAAGGTTACGGCTGCCTGTAAGCCATTGGGCTTCCCTTGTGGGACAACCTCTTACACCGCCACAATGAGCTATAGACTATGTAGATAGTATTAGTATAAATAATGATATTAAAAATAAAAGGGTACAACTATTAGTTAAATTGGTACAAAGGATCAAGGTTAGGGCTGCCTGTAAGCCATTGGGCTTCCCTTGTGGGACACCGTCTTACACCGCCACAATGAGATACAGAATAAGAAGTGGCTATTAGTATAAATAATGGTATCAAAATTTTAAAAAAAGGGAACAATTGTTAGCTTAATTATGAAGTTAATTATTAGCTTACAAGAAATATGCGCTGCTCAATTATATGCAGAATTCGATCCCCAATTAATAGAAACTTAACTTTCTCAAGGATTTAAAATCACTGATTCATGGGATAATAAGAAACCCATTCAAATATTGTTAGGTGCTGATTTCTTATATTCCACTTTAAAGCAGTGTTTCCCAAACTTATGACTTTTGTGTACCCTTTCTAAATTTTTTCGTAACGCTGTGTACCACTAATAAAAAAATGAATGTATTTTTTATTATAAAAAAATTTCCCAAAAGTTAAAAATCACAACTGGCTGTTGACACCACTAATTATTAACTGTTAACTCTGCAAAAAATAGAGAAATACGTAATCGAAAATTTTCATGATTAGCTTTGTTTTTAAATAAAAATTTTTGAAATTTTCGTTTGTTGCAAGATATTTCGCATAAGAGCGCGTACCCCGCTAAACAACTCCGGTACCCCTTGGGGTACGCGTACCACACTTTGGGAAACACAGCTTTAAAGAGTGAGATATTGTTTGGAGATTCTTAAAGGACAGGTGCCAGATTGTTTCAACATTTGTTGCACTTAAGCTGATTCAGCTGCAAATGAATTTTCATGTTTATGAATATTGAATCATTTCTCACTACTCGAGAGTTAGAAAATAAAATGAACTAGGATCATCTTCTTAATTTTGAAAACAAGTTGTGGTTTGAAAATGGAAGATATGAGGCACCGCTTTTGTGGAAATCTGAGACTGCTCGTGAAAAATTTGAGATCTCAGAAAAAAGATTTTGTTTACTAGAAAGGAGATTTAACGCTGACGAATCTTTATTTGAAAGATAAGATGATATGAAAGAACAATTAAAAGAAGGGATTATCAAAACTTGTAACTCTAATTGTTTTGTGGGCTATACGATGCCGCAAAGGGATGTTTTTAAAGAAAATTCTTCCAGATACAAAAACAAGAATAATTTATAATGCCAGTAGTAAACGCGGAAATAATTCCGGCGATAATTTAAATGCTAATCTTGTAGATATAATTTTAAAATTTCAGGAACATAAAATCGGATTTTTCGGAGATATTGCTCGAGCGTTTTTACAAATACAAGTTTCGGAATTTGATAGAAATTATTTATGTTTTGTCAATTATAAGGATTGCGATTGTTGTCTTCTTTTACTTTCTATCGCTGTTTGCTCTTCGATGTGGCGATGAGTCAAGTAAAGAATGATTTCAACAATAAATTTATTTAAGAAATAAAAACTACTTCAGCAGCCGAGTACATTGCTGCTTCCTAATCGTTTCATATTAAAAACAAATCTCTCTTACATTTATAAACACAGTAGTGGTGGCGCTGCGCCACCTGCTGGACAACTCACTATTAAGGGGGAAATGTCAGCACGATAAAACTCAACTCCCTACAATGTTTCATTTTAATAGACACTGTTTTGGAGTCACCTTTTGCTTTGGCAGCAACTATCAAAACTCATATTAAAGCTTATAAAAAAGCGCATCCTCCTGCCTAGGAAATACTGAATAATTTCCTCTATGTTGATGACTTCTTTTATAGAACTTCTGTAGAAGAAGCCTTTCAGCTATCAACAGATGCTGTTTCTATTTTAAAGGATGCAAATATGACAATGAGAAAATTTGACCCCAACTCGAAAGGCCTTAAAAGTTCATGGAAAAATTCCAAAATAGAAATTAATGAAGATCCTGATTCTCATTTAAAAGTTTAGGACTTAAATGGAACAATAGAAGTGATATTCTCGAACTTGATTCAAGGTCTTTATTGTCAAATTTAAATGCACTAAACGAAATGTTCTCCATATTGCTGCTAAAATATTTGATCTATCTTGATTTATTTCCCCCATTTTGATTCGGGTTAAATGCATTTTACAAGAAATATGGCAACTTGGAATCGATTGGGATGATGAGTTTAGTGGTGAATTAAAAGACAAATGGATAATATGGTGTAATGAACTTCAGAACTTGAATAATTCCTCGATATTCTTTTCCCGATTTAAATTTAGTAGACAAAGACATGCAACTGCACGTGTTTTCCGATGCTTCACTTGGAGCTGTAGCATACTTCAGGTACTAGTTTTGTAATTTCTAGTCCAGAGTAGCACCCCTTAAGAAATTAACTTTACCTAGATTGGAGCTAATGGCAGCTATCATAGCCACAAGAATGGTGAAACATCTCAAGGAACTATTTAAAAATCTTGATAAAATATCCTTGTGGTGTGACTCTACGATTGTGCTGCGCTGGATTAAAAGGCTCAGCGTCCAAATTGAAGCAGTTTGTGTCTAATAGAGTCACTGAAATCCAAGCAATCACAAATCCTAGTTTTTGGAGACATTGCATTGGCAAGGATGAACCAGCAGATCTCTTAACCAGGGGAATTTCTGTAGATGATTCAATTCTTCTCCTGGAGACCAAGTTGTAGCACCGCTGCCAACTGAACGAGTGGAGTAATCTTCTCCGTTTTCCGTCATTGGAGTGGACTTTGTTAAACACAATGAAAGTAAACAATATATCCTATTGATTACATGTGCAGTGACAAGAAGTGTTTATCTTGAGCTAGTGGGAAATTTATCAACAGATACTTTTCTCCTAGCCTTTCGCCGTTTCATTGCTCGACGTGGTTTACCATCGATAGTGTTTTCTGATAATGCGCGTACCTTTAAACGTGCTGAATTGGAAATAAAATTAATGTGGTCAATTTTGAATAATAAAAAGACCGGCTCACTTTCTTATAGGTGAAAGAATAACATCTTTACCCCCGGTAAGAATTCACCTTGATACAGTGTTGCCAGATTAGGGTTTCCCCCCCTAAATTTAGGGAGATTTTTTTTATCTTTAGTTGGTATTTTAGGGGGATTTGTTTTTGGGTTATTTGTGAATTTTACTAGTTTCATTTTGGTTGCGTTCTAATATCAAATTTTATAACTGAATGTGTGAGATGGTAATATGAAAATCAATATGTTAATCCAAAACAAAAGGTTTAAGATTTAATTTTAGAGTTAGTTGAATCAATTGATTCAACTTTGTTGAATGAATGGGAGCCTCTGAAATACATTTCGGTATTGCTGCGGATAAAGAGAGATGTTATAAATGGTATTTTACGTTTATTTATTTTATTTTAAAAAAAAAGTCACTGAAATCAATAGATTGTTTCAGTCAAATCAAGTCGATCCGCTAAAATTTTTGGAAATTTACAAGAGTTCTTTTTCTTTTACAGCAAGTCGTTGTACCGCAATAGTTAAGTAAAAAGAACAAATTATCAATGCATAATTTCAATTTTGAGTAGTTTTTAATACATCCCTCTTGCCTGCATTTTGGCTACGACTTTTATTCTCTTGAAGTAAATATTGATTCCAAAATCGTACGTAATGTTAAAGAAAGATGCATAAATTTTGTTGTTAAATTGTGCAAAGAAATTCTGAACAGAATACCAAATAATATTGAAATATTAGAGTCTATAAAAAAGTTTTCACCGGATTCAACATGTAAATTTGTTAAGGCAAATATTACAGGTATTGTTGCTAAATTTTCATCAATTTGTATTGATGTCGTTGAAGCAATTGCTGAGTGGAATTTACTCTCGAATGTAGATGATTTGAATTGTAATTCTACAGAAACTTTATGGGTAAAAATCAGGGAAATTAAAAATTCAAAAATATTTCGACTCTTGTTTTAGCTTTATTAAGTATTCCGTTTTCAAATGCAGCTGTGAAGAGATGTTTCTCCATATTAAATATTATTAAAGACAAATTGAGAAATAAAATGTCTATAACTACAGCTGATGCTATTTTGCGCGTTCGATATGAACTTTCTGATGGCTGTCAAGATTTTGAACCTACTTCTATGTTAAAAATGTTTAACAGCGAAAACATATACAAATCAGAAAGTATTGGCGAAAATATGTTGGACATTTTATCAGAAATTCAAGCATCATCCGGTGCAGTAAAAATATCAAAAAGACTATCATTGATAATAAAATATTTATGAAAAAATGTGCGAGTCAAAAAGTATTGAAAAAAATATCTTAAATATTTTAGTAGAAATTAAAGATAATGTAACGATTGAAATGTAAAAAATATTAATTTGCTGTGCAACATCTATGCATTCACAGCTAACTTCGTATTTAAAATACCTTTTAAAATTGTCAAGGGAAAAGACGACTCTTTTGACTGCAACTATCATTGTGAGTGGAGTGTTCTCCAGAACAGTCATTATTCATCTTTTGAAAATTGCCTGTGATAAAGGATGACATGAACAGCAAAGGTTTTGAATACCGGTAGTTTTCATCTCAAGAAAAAGTTTCAGAATGGTAAAAAGTGCTCTTTGAAATTCTGTAAAGCAAGTATAATGAATGTATAGGATTTTAAGAAAAATAATTCAGCCAACCTTCAAATGTGTAAAGGCTTTAATTATTCTAACATCCGTGAACAGGCTATTTTAGCACCTGAATCCTTATCTTTGTGACAATCTGAATGTGAATGATAGTTATGGTGGCATGCTTCTACAAACACTATAACGACCTTCTTTGTTAAATTTTGAAGTTTCAAGCCAAAATGTTTGATGAAATTCTAAGGAATAATCTTCAATAGTACCATTAAGTTTTGGGGGGTTGGAATGGACAGATGCCCATATGAATACTGTTATCACCGCATGGAATGCTTTTTTTTTCTCTTAGAAAATAGTTTTGTTTAAATAACAAATGAACTGTGAAATATAATAATGCAGTACCTTCTAGTGCTCCGGTGGAGCGCTGATTCAGCGTGGCTAAGCACGTTCTGAGAAATTCTCACAGACTCAGTGACACCACTTTCGAAATGCAATTATTTTGCAAAGAATAAAAATATTAATTAGCAAGTTATTTTCATTCATTTTCGAGTTTTATGCATTTATTTAATACACTTTATATAAAAAATGTTGGATTTTGTTATTACGTTTATCAATTTTCTTTTTGAACTCACTAATAATACATTTTTGTCTTAATACATTTTTTACTAAATACATTTTTACATAGTACATTTTTTACTAAAATTATGTTTATGCCCGACCTTGTCAAACAGCGCCCAGTCAAATCTCTAAGAACTTCAGAACTATTTGTGCTATTGAAAACTATTATAATTACTATTTTAACTCTTGAAAACTCGAAGGTATTAATTTAGCCGCTGATACTAAAATTCGTTTAAAAATTTTAATTATTCCGTTAGGCAGAAATTTTCGGAAAATGAATTTCTCGCATGACTTCAGCATTATACATTGTTACAAATAAAACTGTAGACTGTTCTGTTTCAACTTATACTGCACATTCAATTATTTTTTACTAGTTCAAAGATCACAAAGCTATCTGAAACCCCGTGTTTGCTTTGTTTATGTTTGCGCTTTTAAAACGCGTTTCTATAGAGTAAAACAATTTTAAATCAATGGTAATTTAAATAAATAAAAATAATAAACTAAAATCAATAGATAAAATTTATTTTTCGTGCAAATCCATTTGATTTTAAAAGTATATTATACGATTATATTATAAAATAATATTATAATATTCTTCCGAATTTAAAAATAAATTAATGTCCATAAAATTAAAAATAATGAAATAAATAACAACAATTTTTCAAAATCATTAAAGAACATAAGAATATTATTCAATAAAATTTTAGGTTACTTTAGGTTTTCGATTTCCTAGAAATGTACTTTTTACTCGTTACTTTTTAAAATAAGAACTTTTTACTCGTTACTTTTTTAAAAATACTTCTACTTTTACTCGTTACTTTTTTTAAAAATACTTCTACTTTTACTCGTTACTTTTTTAAAGTAACGTTGCCATACATGGTGAACGGTACCTGGCAACACTGCCTTGATACAAACCTCTCTTCTAGAAAAAACCTAATCAAGAAAAATTAATGAGAAATTTTTGGTCTCGTTGGAAGAATGAATAATTTCTAAATTTAAGAATTCAAATTTAGTTTATCCCTCCTACATTTAAGATTAACGATATTGTTTAGAAGATCATTTACCTGGAAATGTTTGGAAATTAGGTAGAATAATTTAATTGTTTGCTGGAAGGGATGGCAAGGTGAGGGCTTGCAGGGTAAAAACTGAATCATCAGTTATTAAACGCCCTCTACAATTATTGTATAAATTAGAAATTGCTAACTAAAGTTCAAACTTATTAAAAATATCATTTGAAATAATTAATTGGCATATCATAATGTTATTGATGTCGATTCAAAATTTTTTTTTATAAATAAATATCTAGAATTGCATTTTAATTCTCTATAATATTTAGTTAATGCAAATGTTTTAACTAACAATTTCTTGATTTAGTGTATTAAATGTTGTTTGTTAAACAATATTTTTCTTGATAACTTACATTGAAATTTACTGGTTATATTTCTGAACTGAATATGCAGTAAAATTTAGATATTTGATTACTTTATCATTCATATATATATTCTTATCCTCGTATTTGTAAATGAAGAAAAAGTGTTTTAATTATCTTGAATGATCAATATTTTCTCCAGAATATTATCCAGAATTATTGTGCGGAAATTTACTACCGAAAAATTTTATTTTAATAATAGTTTTATGTTAAATTAGAGCATAAAATTAAGATTTGTTTTGTTGTATTTTTGAATTAAGATCTAAAAATTTGTATGTTGATGTTATAAAACTTTTTAATATTATAGTCTGAATTGAATAATTGTGTGAGCATAATGTATAATAGAATTTATTTGCAATTTAAAATATTTTGTAATTGAAAATTATCTTTAATTAAACTTTATTCAATGGTATCTTGTAGTTTAACCATTTTGATGCACCTCCCATGGTTCATAGGGGGGGGGGGGCTGTGTGTTACGAATTCTATTTCGGCGGAGCCAATCCGTCGCCATTCAAAATATTCTTTTTGTCAGTTGTTCTTGTTACACTCACGGGGAAGGAGCACATCTCGAAAGTTCCTCTTGTTTTTATTTCTCATGAATATTATTTCGTTTTCAATCATTTCAATCTAATTGTTGTGTTTCGTTATTATGTTTTGACAATATAAAAAGCACATATTTGACTGTTTATTGATACTAACCAGGGGAGATAATGGTAGAAATATATTGCGTATATCTTGGCAGCACGCATATCCAGGGTTGCCACAGTAAAAAATGATCAAAAATAGTTGCATTTAGTAGCCTCAAGTATGAAAATAGTCACCTAAAACTATGAAAATAGTCGCCTGAACAGGAACAAAAATTTATCAAAATTAGTAGCCAAATAACTAAAACTATAGCTTAATTGTCAAATACCACAATTAGGACTGGGTGATGTCAGAAATTTTAAATCATGATACATCGTCCTTTAGACGTCGCGATATCGCATATGTTCAAAAATTACCCATGGAAAATCTTTAAATCAATCAAAAATAAATAAAAAGGAATAAATCTATCACAAAAGAAAATATTAATTCTAAACATATTCTATTGTAACATCTGTATCATTGCTTAATTTTTTCAATCAAAATAATAAAGAAGTCAAAGTAAAAGCAAACCCAAGCTTTATTTCAAGTTTCTTAAATAAAAAATGATTTAAGATTTATTGGTTTAAAAATAATAATACTGTAACAAAATATTTTACATACATGCATTAAAAATTAAAAGGAAAAAAAAGCGAAAGTAGAAAACAAATCAAAGAAATGTTCACTTTAGGAAATAAATAAATACTTTTAAAAAAAGAAAACTGCTATTTACTCCATAAAATAATCGCCTGCTTTTATTAACAAATAATTATATGCTTAAATAAATCAACAAACTTCTCCTTTTATTTTATTTTTATAAAAAGACCATTTTTAACGAAAGCAGATGTGATTTCACATCAAGAAAACTTACTAAATAATACCGCATTTCTAAAAAAATCTGAATTTATTCAAAAAATTTTTTTTTTGTTAATCGATGGCAAATAGATGAATATAACTGGTGATTAAAAAACGTTTTGCTCTTAATAAATAATGCATTATCAGAAATAATAAAACAATTCATCATAATAAATCAAGGATAACAAAAACTGAGTAACTAAAGTGGATTTAAAATAAATTTCACATGTCAAACCAACACTGGTTCCACCTTCATTTGCCCTAAACTTCTTTTAACCTAAACTGTCAAAATGGAAAAAAGGGTGGGGTCGAACAGGTGTGGTAGTCAAAGATAAGAAAATAGTTTTGTTCTTCAGCAAAAGGGAAAACACATGTGGGAAAAGAGCGTGTTGAAGATGATGTTAGGGATTTTTAACTGCTTTGGAACACTAAAAAGTTTGATGCAAAGGAGTATCAATTAAGGAACTGATTATTTATTTATTTTCCGTTTCACGTGCTTGATAACATATTCAACGTAACAAAAGCGAAATAATTTAGCATTATTATTTTACGCAAATTCATTCACAATTTTTATTTCTGATGTTTCTTTTTTTTTTTATCATTTAATAAATCTTTACAGTATTTTTTAACTCTTTATCCTTCATTTATAAACATTGCGTGATTATCAAGTGGAAACATACTACAAGAAGTTTATATTGCTTTGATAACAATAATGTACTTTATAATAATAACATAGAAATGTTTTTGTCAAAATTAATTATAGTTAAAAAATAAATAAATACATTGATATTTAGTATGAAAATATGCAGAATTTTTATTTATTTAATTTTTGTGCATTAAAATAAATACAAAAACATAAATACAAAAAAATAAATAAATAAAACAAGAAATGAGCTCGAACATCATTTACTATTTCAAAAATAATTTATTTTTAATTTTCCTGCATACTTTTTACATTATTTTTCTGTACAAAATTATATTTTAACAATTTATAATAACACAATAGTTGAAATGATGTACTGTATACTAATTAAAAAAATTTATTTTTATTTTTTTCAAAGTAATGATGTTTTAAAACTTTTTTAATGATACAATTTTTCTTAAAATTACAAAAATTTTAATAATAGAATTAGAAAGTTTAATATGATCTATTATTAAAATTAAGCGAATCAGCAATAATTATTTCATACTTTAGCCATTGATTTCTTAGGTACTGTAAAATCAAAGTAATTAAGAGGATTTCGAGCATTTATTTTAAGAAAATTGATTTTACAAAACCTTTTCTAAAATTATTATAATTACATTCTACATTTCGTCTAGGCTAAATGTGGTATAGAATTTTTTTTTTTTTATATATATATGTTAATAAAACAATTAGTAATTTAAATTTTTAATGTCTGCAAGTTTCATTAGCTGCAGATAGTATTGTACAGATTTAATCGTATCACAAATTAATTTTTATGAAACTTAAGCAAATATAAATAAACGTGTTTGCTTAAATTTAAAAAATGCTGAAGTTCAATTAATTATAATTTGAAGTAGAATTGCTTACAAAATTTTTCTTTTTGAAAATCAAAATCATATTATTAATGAAGTAGTAAAATGAAATAACTTAAAGTATTAAAGGGAAAAAATATAATAATCAAAGATAATATATTTATAACTTCGGTTTAAAAAATAATTTCCTTAATAATTAGAAAATATTTATATTGGGCAGATGCAACTAATTACAAAACTATTAAATAACTAGCTAGGCTTTAATGCAAATTCAAATTAACTTGAAGATAACTTAAAAATTTGTTACACAATTAATGAAGAAACAGGATTACTAATTTATTTAGAATCTCCTGCCATTTTTGATCTGTTATGGAAAATGAAAATTATTTAAACAAAATTAATATACGATCTTTCTATATATTAAAAAATCGTAACGCTGTTTTGGGTGTTGAATTTAACCTACATGTTGTTTAAAAATTTTATAAGATAAAGAGGAAAATAAATATAAGAGGACAAAAATTATAAGACTTAGCTTATTATTTAGCTTTTTTAGACTTAGCTTATTTCGCGAATTTTTTATTACTTTTAAGTTTGCATTACATTTTGTTTTGCTGCCCAAATTTAGTAAAACTTAGAAACTTCAAGTTTCAAGATATATTTTTTTAAGAAAACTTAATATATAGTGATAAGAACAGTTTCCTATTTAAATTGTTATAAGTTTCGTCAACAAGTAAAATTACCTATCTTTTAATTCTTGTTGAATCACTCATTTTCTGTTCATTAGGTAGAGTTTTTTCATCAAGTTCGTATGATTGTATTTCAAATCAAGTTAATCGTTATGATTAACATGTTAACAAAATGATTGTATATTTTGAAAACAAAATATTCGATCTTTTGAAATATCGGTCTTTAAGGAATAAAAGAACAATGACGAATCAGAAGCAATTACAAGAGTTGGCGACTGGCTGACTAATTTATAAATATATAAGTTAATAAATAACATATTAATTAACAAATAATAACTGAAACAATGATTTATCACATTTTTATTAAGAAAATCCCCGGCATTTCGGGTTTTCTTAGGATGGCAGACTCTCATCTAACATCAAAGTTGAAAGATTAGTACTGTTTGTCACTTGCTTTGTTGAAATGTAACCTGGAGGAAAGCTTGAGAATGCTAGGCTATTTGGTTTATTTTTTTTAACGACAAACAGATTGTTACATAAAAATTTTAAATTATTTAATTAGATGTCCAATTCAAATTGTCACAACTTTCGTTTACAATAAATTTATTCAAATGTTTTTTTTTTTTTAACAGATTGTATAGTAATGTTGTACTAAATTAATTCATATTAACAATTTCGAAAATTTTATAGCAAATTAATTTCAAATTTTAACTTGAAATTGTTTCATTTTGAGCTTACCATATAAATAAATAACTATAACTTATTTACTGATTAATAATTGCATAAAGATTAAGTTACTACTGTTTCCATTATGTTTTTCTTAAAGTGTAATGATACCGGATTAGTGTAATGATACCGGAATTGTTTACATAAGAAAAGAAATGCACTTTTAGTTTTAAGCTAATTTAGAATACTACTAAAAATAAACTCATAATAATATTAGGAAAAAAAAAACTTTACGAAAGGCTGATAATTAACTATTGCAACTAAATAACTTTTAAAAAAAATAAGTTGAAAAAATAATAGATATCCTCAGATTATTTATAGATACCTAGAGATTATTTTACACTCAAGACTTCGCTCTTCAAACTTTTTTTTTCTCTATTCATTATGAAAAATAATTAATTTAAATTTATGCATCTAACTGTGCCACTCGAAGAGACATTTTTAAAACCTAATTAAATTATAATGCAATATTAAAAAACTGTTTTTTTTAATTAGTTCCATAGATATGATTAAAATATGCATATCAGCCGTCATGGCTCCGGGGATCGAGCTCTCGCCTCCAATGAGGTGAACCAGGTTCGAATGCCGACGATGGCTTGCACGAACCACAATGCTGGCGTGAAATATCCTCAGTGGTAGACTGATCATGGGTTAGAGTCCCCTTACCGTCAGGCTAACCGTCTGAGGTTCTCGTGGTCCTCCTCTTCATGTAGCGCAACTAAGAGAACATTTTTATTAACCTGTACAAAGTTGAAGAATGCATTTACACAGTAAATCCCTAATTAGGAAAATTTATAACTAAAAATTGGCTGTTTGCTAATATGTGTTATGTTATTGACCCTCATAGCAACATAATATGACAAATAGCACTACTTGTTCTTGTTGAGCACAATTTTCCTCTGTAGTTACTACCGAGTCTATTGCGAATGAGTGTATATAGTATTATCTTCAAAATTAAAAAAAGAAGCTAGATGAAATGGAAAGAACTAAAAATAATAAATGAAATTATGTAATTATAAGTACAACAAAAATAAAATTCAATATATTGCAAGAAAATTAAATTTCTTTTGTTTTCAATAGTTATTTCTTGATTAATTTTTGTAGTTTTGCACGAAATCTTAGTATTTACTTAATCTTTATTTTTTATTAACGAGATAAAAAAATTATATTCCTATATAAATAGGTACAGTTCTGTCCAAATTTCATAAATTTATATATTTAGTTTTATAATTAAAAATTCTGTGCTAAAATACAATTTTTTTTAAATTGCTTCTTTATATGTTTAATAAATTATATAAATTGCTTCTTTTATATTCGTTAAATTTTTATAATTATTATTTTTTTTTCTTTCTGTTTTAATATTAATGTGTTTTAGTGACTTTAGATACTAGTTTTTTTTTTAAAAAAGAAAAGAAAAATAAACATAGTTTAATAATGAATTTACAACAATTAGTTTTTTTTTTTTTTTTAAATTGTAAATTTTAGGCAGGATACTTCAAATCTGCAGAATATGACGAAAAAAAATATATGGTATGAAACTTTATTAAACCATCTTTCATGAGTTACTCACCAAAATTAGTTCAATTTTTTAAAAGTACCCTATATTAAAAGATTGCAAATTAAAGCATCCATATATTGATACTTCAATAACTTCAAATATTAATGTTTCTAACATCAATACTCTAAATTTAATCTAATTATCTATTAATATTTTAAATGCAAATATTTTTTACAAATTTGTTAAAAAACAAAATTCAATTAAAAAATTTTAGGCTCATTTCTTAAATTATATTTATTTAATATTTTTTTGATAAGTTATGTAAACATAAATTCTGCATAATAGATATTAATTTAAAAATACTTCAAGCATTTTATCTACGAAATATTTTTCGTAATTGCACTTACCATTATTTAGTATGTAAAATATATATTATTTTTATTTTCGAAGAATAACAATGGATCAACAGTTATTCTATGCATAATTATTATAAGGTTTGTTAAATTTTATGCAGACATGAAGTTGGTATAGGACACTTCAACAGTTTTTTAATCTATCATAAAATTAACTTATAACTGTTATAAATATAAAACTGATCATAAACTTAAGTATAAAACTGTTAAAGAGACAAGTAATTCTTTGAGTTTAAAAAATTTTATTATGATTTCCAATTCTAGTTTTTTTTTATTTTCACTTTTATATTAATGATGAGTAACTAAATGATGAGTAACTTTAACTAAAAAATCAATACTAACTTAAACTTGATTAACTTTTTTTGTTCAGTACTTTTTTTTTTTTTTTTTACGTCTTTCATTTTTCCTCTTTAGTTTGATAGAAACTACTTAAGAAACCGTCATGAAGCCATCTTCATAATTAGAATAATTAGTTGTTTCATTTTTAAAAATGCAAAACACTGAGTATCTATCTGTACCACTTTCTTAGCAGGAATATGCACAGTTAATTAGCTGTAAGTCTACGCAATATTTTCTAAATTAATAAATTTTTATTCTGTATTAACTTTAGAACAGTATTCATTGAATTATATGTTTCAGTTATGATATTTAATTGTTCTCTAATTGTTAAAACAACGTACATTGATTTGCAAATTTACAAATTGCAGGGCCATACCATTTCTGGCCATACCATTTTTGAGAAGAATAGATTGTCATATAAACTAAACAGGGAATTAATCTTATATTTTCTAAATGAATAAATTTTATTTTGTTTTAACTTTCAAAGTTGTAACTAAATTTCAGTTTGCTTGTTTTTTAAATGGCATTTATAAATTTACAGGTTAAATTTTTAAGCCATAAAGATTTGTATTTTAAAATTGATATAAAAATAAATTTATTAATAAATTAGCAATATGTTTAATAGTATAAAAAGTTGTTTTGAATGTCTGTTTACTGTATAAAGTGAACGAGCGATTTTCTTATTAAATATGTGATTCGTAACACAGCCTATTGTTTATATCAAAAAAGATAATATCAAAAATATTAAAATGAAATTAATGTTTAAATAATAATAATCGTATAAATTCGATTGTAAAATTTTAAAAGCGAATTTAATGTAAGATATTAAGTTGGGTATTATAATGAAGATAATAATATTTATTCAAATAAATTGCTTTCCTGTATATTTTTGGTGCTGCCACAGAAAATTCTTCTTTGGACCTACTCTTCAATTTATTACAGAATTCTTTTCTTCTAATTTTATTGAAATCGGGTGCATGCCCATGATTTTCATCCAATTTTTTTATGAAACCATTTTTCATAATTAATTTCGCCTTGCAATTGTTATCTTCGCATCTCCAATAAATTGTGTCGCCCTTATATTTTCGATATATATTGTAGAGATAATTTTTGTAAAGCAAAAGATAACCATTGATATATTTTAACTCAGAATTTTCAGAAACTTCAGAATAGTTTTCGAAAATGGTGAACGGTATATGTTAACGGAGTATAATTGAACGATCGTAAGGTAAAAATGTTTTTCTCTTTCAAGTTGTTTTCCTGGAGAAAAGGATTCTGTCCCCTATATAAAATCCCTCTATGGAAATGTTAATGAACTACACGTTGAAAGTAGACAATTAATTCAGTTTTGGAAATCGAAGACGGAACGCTATCCAAAACTGTCTAAAGTGGCAATTCGATGTTTGTCAGTACCAACTAATAGCGTGGATGCCGAACGATCTTTTTCAAAATACAAAAATGTATTGAGTGATGAAAGGAGAAACATTAGCGAGAATAACCTAACCATGTATAATATTTTGTATCAAAATTCTGTACATTTAAGTAACGGCATTAATATTGCTTAAAAATAAAATTTTGTAACTTTTTTATGTTTATTATTATTTTTTAATTGATTTTCGGTGTAAATATCAGTGCATATGTTATCCGCGAAAATTTCGCGAATTTTTGAAACTTTTGTGCGAATCACCCGCGAATTTATGTCTTTTTTTCCCGCGACAAACTTGCAACCCTAATCATGGGTTAGAGTCCCCTTGCCATTTGGCTCACCATGGGAGGTCTTTGTGGTTTTCCTCTCCTTGAAAAGCAAATGAGGGTTATACCATCAAAAAGTCCTCCATGAAGGCAAATTTTTCCTAATACTTGACCCAGGAGTTCCCTTGTCTTCTGGAATGGGTTTAAAATGACAAGGCTATGGAGTTTAAAATTAGTAGTCGTAAACCCAAACATTGGGTCAGCTGTTCAACGAGTTATAAAACTAGTACTGAATTTTAAAAATGCAGTGAAAATGTCTTGATAAAAGTTTCTGAACTCTTAAACATACTCGTGCTTATAAGTATTAATTTCTATTACTGAAAAATGTAATCCTCAGAGCTACTTTGATGGTAATACAATAATTTTCAGTAAGTATAATCTTGAAAACTTCTCGACAAACGTTTTTCAGAACATTACAAAGCCAACCCTGAATATGAAGAAAAACACTTTTTATCTAATCAGTAGCTTTGCAGACTGAGGAAACATTTAAACACTAGAAAATTAATGTATCAGGGTTACCACTGAAATCCGGAAAAAAAAAGAATACTCCCTGCGTTTTCCCTGTACATATTATACACAATATATTAAGAGCAAACACAACAATTACTGTGTAAGCTCTATTCGGCTTACTATATTTATTAGTTTTAATTGCTGGAAAAACTTAGAGAAAAAAATAGGAACAGCTGAACAAACTTAAATAATTCTACTCTTGATATAATATCACCTACGAATCAAACAAAAACGGACGTTATATCGTAAAGCTACAAAACAAGTATTTGTTATCAATTCTGGATTTACCTTGAGAAAAATATGCTATAATTATGAAGCTGATAGAATAATTGACATTATTGTAGTTTTATGTCGATGAAGTGCAAGTATTAATATAATACATAAAAGGATAAAGATACATTTGATTTTTTTTCAAATGATATCTTTTATTGTTATGCATAATTTTTAGAAAGTCATTCAGCGCTTTTTATAGATTTTGAAATTTTCCTTCATGAGAATTGATGCCATGTAATCGGTGTGAATTCTCCTTTCTTTACAATTTCATCATTTTTAAGATTCAGAATGTTTTAAGCAATTTTTGGTTTTGATGTAATTTTTCGATTGATTTCCTTCAAAATTTTAAATCTCTGTCCTAAGCATATAAGCCTATGCATACAGCCAATTTTGCCAAAATTCATCTAATGTCCAGTGAACTGTTAAATCTAAGCAAAAATAAAATTAAGAAGAATGTGATTTCAATACCAATTGTCTTAGCTGCAAAATAAACTACCTCTTATAACACATCACAAAAGAGAAAGAAATTGATTGATGAATTCAATGAACCCTTTGAAAAGAAATTTACTAAGAATCCATGCAGGACACTCCAAGGTGGTTCTGCAACGAGGATACTGCTTCAAATTCTCAATAATGGAGAGTAACTGATATTTCACAATCTTTTTGACCATTGAATATGCTATATATGCTCTAAATTATCAATAATGGAAAGTAATTGATGGTTCTGCAACGAGGATACTGCTTCAAATTCTCAATAATGGAGAGTAACCGATATTTCACAATCTTTTTGACCATTGAATATGCTATATATGCTCTAAATTATCAATAATGGAAAGTAATTGATATTTCACAATCTATTTGACCATTGAATAATGGGTTTATGTTAAAGAGCATAAAATTCAATACTGTTTCAAACAGATTAGTTTAAGTTGCTACATTTTTTAAAGAAACTTCAAGTTTCAGTTGCATTTAAACAATCAGCAACTATAAATTTCAATTGCTATAATAGAGATTCAAGTACTATAGTAAATAATTGTATTATTGGGTTAGTGGTTTCTTCGAGCTTCGACCTTTTCTTTCCTGTTGAGGGTCTTTCAGCATGTAAGCAGGCATGTAATAGGATGTTCCACTCTTTGTCACACTTAACAGTTCTTCATTGGGAAGCGTGTTGTGCTGGCAGCCCAAAGAAGTGTATCTAGGTAATAAGAGTGACATTAACACTTAACTTATTGTGTGCAAAACATATACAAAAACGTTTCAGAGGAATATTTCTACTTTTCAGAAAAGTTATTAACTTAAAAAATTTGTGGGGGAAAAAAAAAAACGGACCAACGTAAATAACTTTTGATCTAATCATTGGATTTTCATGTTCAAGGTCTTAAACTTTATGATCCGAGAGAGTGACCTTAAATATGCTAATTAATTAGTGCAGACGATATTTTAAGTTACGAAAAAAGGCACAAAACATACTTTCTCTGAATAAACATACCTTTTTTAACATACAGATTTCTGACCACCAAAATATAGGGGTAGCCGCAATCTGGGGAATATGGTTGTCAGGAGAGTAATGCAAAGTTTGGACCCGTCAATGGTAATCTTTTTTTTTTTTTTTTTTTGTATATTTAGCCATATCTCCAGAAGTTTTAAGTAAATATTTCTTATTTTTTAATTATTTTATTGAAGAATGATTGAAAACTTTTTGAATTGTAAGGTACACAATTTTTTACATCATTTTTAAAGACTGTAATTTTAAATAGCGAAATATAAAATGTGAGCAAAATCGGTAGAACATATGCATGGATAAACGGATAACAAATGGATAAACGAATTTAATTGTGAGCAATTTGTTTAAAATTCGCTTTAATATATCTCGAAATACGCAAGAAGTAAAATAAACATTAAGGGGTCCAAACCTTGGAAAACTCTCCTGACCAAACTATGGCAACCATATTCCCCAGGTTGCGGCTACCCCTTATATTTTGGGGATCAGAAATCCGAATTCGTCGGAAAAAAAGGTATGCTTATTCAGCGAAAGTACGCTTTTGTGTCTGGTTTTGCAACTTTAAATATCACCTGCACAAATTAATTAGCATATTTGATGTCATCCTTTCGAACCATTAAGAATGAGTCCCAGAACGTGAAGATCCAATCATTAGATCAAAAATTATTCAGATTCAGAATAATCCTTTTCTTTTTCTCTTTTTTTTGCGCACTGTACATATGACAACATTGTTGTCACATGTAAAGTATGTATTTCATGACTTTACATGACTAACTCCAAGAACTTTTCATGACTTAACGAAGTTACTATTTTCTCCCGACAAAAACAGAACAATAAATTTAAAAAACTATTTTCATTAATTAAAATGATAGGTATAACCAAAACTGTTATATTCCATATCTTCATATTTATAGATTAAAAACAGAGTAAAGAAAGAGTTGAAGCAATAAAATAAGTGAAAAAAATACAAAAGCAAATAATTTTTTTTTCTGCAGAATTATATTCTAAAGACACTTTTCTTGTTCATCGGAAAGGAAAGAAATACTGCGGATTTTTCAGTTCTCATTTTGAAGTAAAAAAAATTCAACAATGACTGGTTTGCTCCAGTTAGAATTTTAAAGTGATAAAATAAAAAAATAACAAAAATTATGAAATCACAGAAGTTTATAAGATAATTTGCCGTAGAAATGATGTTTTTTCTTTCATTCATGACTTTCCAGGTGGGCAGACATCCCAATACATTCATGACTCATGAGCTATGCATTTAATTTACCATTTTTTAACGTGCTTTGGTTGTGATGATTTCATCATACGTCTAAAAAAATTTTTTTTTTAAAGTCAGATATTGCTACGCTTTTCCTTCTTTTTTCTTGTTATTGTTTTTTCGAAAATTTTGTATTTTTACTACAATATTATTATGACACGCAGGTTTAAAGTCACACATTTAAACAATCATTTATTTTTACATGCTTTGTTTTTGTCGATTTCACCGTAAACCCAAGTTATTATTCAATAATTTTCAGGGCAGTTTTTACGGTGCATTACCAAGTGGCTTTAAAAATTCCCATTTATATAACAACTTACGAATTTTAAATCACACATTTAAATAATTTCTTCTTGACACGCTTTATTCTTTCTGATTTCATCGTAAATTTGTGCCATTTACCTATATATTTGCAATTTTGCGATGTTTAATGTTTTGTCGTTCGTATTTTTGCTATCCTGTTACTTTAACTATGATATTATTATAACACGTGATTTTCCAATCATGAATAATCACTTTTTGATACAATTCACTTGTGCATATTTCATTCTAAATAAAAATTATTTTTCAGTCATTATTTTTGACAGTTAAAGTCACACATTTGTACGTGGCATTTAGAATCCCGATATCTTAATAAAATGTTATTGCAAACTGAAAAATTTAAAAACTGGAGGAAAACATGCATTTTTAAACTGCTCATTTTTTTTAAATGTTTTGTAACTTTGGTGATTTTTCAAAAAAAAAAAAAAAATGTTTTCTATTTAAAATTTATAGAACCAAAAAATTCAAGAAACAGAAATAATGTCTCTGAAGTATAATCTAAAAATAAATATCGCATCTTATTTTGTACTATAATGGTTTTGTTTTAATTTTTGCTTAAACCCTATAAATTTTCTTCAATCAAAATATTTAGTTATAGTAATTATTTATATTATTAGTAATTGTTATTTATATTACTCATTAAAAATGTATGTATTCTTTTTAGACTTTCATTCTGTGAGCATTATTTTTTTTTATATTAAAATTTATATTTTCTTCCCAATATTTTTGCATACATATATTTTTGATAAAAACAATTATTGATAAAAAGAGACAAATTTTGTTATAAAAAATATCACTTTTTATATTTTTGAATGAATTTGAATCATTAAAAGTATTTAATTTTATATATTCCTAATATATTCCTAATTTTTTCGATAAAAAAAAATCTACCGCCTAGAACACTAATATTTACATAAAAATTATCACAAATGCTGAAAACATGACAGACTCTTCATTAGTAAACTTGCTAAGTAAGTGACTCTTCACTCACAAAAGTTGCGCACCTCTGCAAGCTAATGATTAGTCATAGAAAAATATGTTATAGTGCCTCATAAGTAAAATATAAAACACACTATAACATAAACTGTCTGTAATCATTATTAATTGCTAAAAACCCAAGAATTTACAAACTATGAATTTCCTTGATAATTCTAGTTTTTCCAGTGGTATTTTGAAATTCCGTGTTTTCAAAGAGAGCGGCCACTCATGTTAGAAGAAAACTCACCCTCTGTCATAGAGGCTGCAATAAGGGACCTGAAGTTCTTTTAAGAATTCCCACACTTCAGCGTAAGACCAGTGGGATAGAGGATTGACACGCATAAACTGTGGCCAGTCATTATCTGTTTTCTGAAAAGGAAGAAGTTGAGAGCAGTGAGGATCTGTCAGACGAGAACCCATCAGTATAGCTTCTATTTCAGGGTGATCTTTCTTCAGGTTGGAAAGGGCTTCTTTTATGGGATGTTCGTAAGTCATGACTTCAAGGTGATACCTTAAATAGAGAGCAATCAATTAAAAGAAGAATTTTATCAATAATATCTGCTTCACAAGGAGGGGAAATGTGAAGCATTACTTATAGCCAGCCCTGTAATATGTTATAATTTTAAAACAAAGTATAATTAGGGATTTTTTTTTTAATTACATATTATTTCTTTATAAAAAGACACCTGATGACAGCAGTTATGCACGCTTTCCACAGCTGCTACTTTTCCTAGAGGTGGTAAAAGTAATGTATTAATCAGTGTTCTCCCCAAGCGATTTTTGAAGGGCAGCCGACCTGCCCTTTGATCCATATAAATGTGCCCTTTTTGTAAAAATAAGCCGTCGTCCCTTAAAAACACTGCCTTTTTATTCAGTTGCTGTTAATTATTTAATTTCATTTCTACATTTAAGTAAGATTTTTCCTTATGTTGCACAGTTATGTAGCTAAAATCAACTTGAGATTCGACCTCAGAGATATTAAATTTTTTTATTTGGGAGGATGTAATATTACTGAATTTTTTAGTGATTTAATGTCTTAACATACAATTAATTTTAATAAATACTTTTTTTTTTCTTTTAAAAAATGCACCTCTAAATGTTTATTTCTTTCATAATTTTCAGTAAAAAATGTTTAAAAAAAGCATTAAAGTTAATCAATTCATCATTTAATTAATTTTGGAAGAAAATTTATACACAGAGATTGTCTCTTAACATGTCTTTAATTACTTTTCAAAAGCTTCAACTTTTTCTGTTATTTTGATAATGATTGATAATAACTTTCTGAAATATCATTTGCAGAACATAACATAAAAAGGTAATTTAAAAATTCAGGATCAAATTTAGTTATTACATAATAATCCCACACTGATAAAATTATTTGTGTTTATAGGTTTAATTCTCAATACTATTACAAATATTTACTTAGTTAGGATTTTTCTCAACTCAGTGTTAATATCAGTGTTCTCACTAAGCATATTTAAAAGGGTGGCCCACCCTGCCTGCCCTCAAATGCCCCATCTTTGTAAAAATTACTCACCCATCCCTTAAAAACACTGCCTTTTTATTCAAATTCCATTTTTTAAGAAAATTAATTCACTGTTTATATAATAATTACAAATTGGTAAAATTTTCTGTGTTTATAAATTTAATTCTGATTACTATTACAAATATTTACTTTGCTAGGATTATTAACTCGTTTAATTTTAGAAATATCTCTTTCTTTAAAGGGGGGAATATTAAAAAACTTTTTATTGGTTTTTATAATTTTTAAAAAAAGTAGCTCTTATCTTTAAAAAATGCAATGTTAAATGTTAATTTTCAGTTTAAATTACATAAAAATCTTTCCAAGTTGTTTATCAGTTAATAATTTTTTTAAAATTTAATTTTTTTGAAAACAAATTTATGTCTAGCTCGAGAAAAACGCTCGAGAGCTATTCGAAAGTTTTCGGGGTAGTACAGGATCATCCGGAAGCGCTCGGTATTGTTTGGAAACAACAGGTGCAGTGCAGCTCCGTTAATCAATCATGAAGCGTCTTCGCCATTTTTTTTGTGCGTTGTTTTTTTTTTGTACTTTCATATCGCAGTAAACGCAGCTTTTGAAACTGTTTATAAAAAAAAGTGATTTTTGTTCTAACTGTACAGTGACCATGTTTTCAAAACCTAAGCCTTCGAGTTCAAAAGGAGAGAAACGCAAACACGTAACACTGACTCTCAATCAGAAACTAGAAATCATCAAACGGCTAGAAAAAGGCGAGAATAGAAATGTTTTAATGAATGAGTTTAATATTAGCTCATCAATTATTTATGACATTAAAAAACAAAAAGATGAACTAATGAAGTTTGCTTCTCAATCGGTAACAACTGAAAAATTGGCTTCCAGACAAACATTAAACAAACCAAAACTGGAACAGCTAGATAGTGTATTGTTCAAATGGTTTAGTGTAGTACGTTCTGAAGGAAAGCCGGTAACAGGGCCAATGATTGTTGAAAAGGCAAAGAAATTCGGCCAAGATTTAGGAGTTGCTGAAAGTGAATGTAATTATTCTGATGGTTGGCTCAGAAACTTTAAGTTTCGGTATGGAATTCGAAGACTTGATGTAACTGGAGAAACACTTTCAGAAAACCAAAACTCTGCAGAAAAATACAAAGACGAGTTTGAGAAAATCATGGCTGATAATGATTTAACACCTGAACAGATTTACAATGCTAATGAAATAGGGCTATTGTGGCGACACTAGCTGGGGGAGAAGAAAAAGCAGCCAAGGGTTTTAAAAAAAACAAAGACAGATTAACCGATTTGCTATGTGCTAATGCGTCTGGAAATCACCGAGTGACCCCTTTTGTGATAGATAAATCTGCACAACCCAGGGCTTTTAAGAATGTTACACACTTGCCTGTCCAAATGCATGGACGACTGCCACCCTCTTTAAAGACTGGTTTTTTCACCACTTTGTGCCTGAGGTCAAGGAATCCTTCAAAAGCCTTGGTCTACCAGAAGATACTAAAGCCATCCTTCTTTTGGACAATTATTGCAAAGCCCATCCGCCAGTAGATGAGTTAGTTTCTGGAAATATTGTTGCTACTCTGCTCCCACCTAACGTAACATCTTTGATTCAACCCATGGACCAAGGGGTTATTCAAAATTTTAAATGCTTTTATAGAAGGTCTTTTATTCAAGGCTTGTTAAATGCGGACTATGATGTGACTGATTTTCAAAAAAAGTTTACAGTAAAAGATGCCGTCTATGCTATTGCACTGTCTTGGAACCAGGTAAAAAATACAACACTCCAAAAATGCTGGAGAAAACTTTGGCCAGCTGCAAACCCTGCATCTGACCCAACTCTACAGACTGATGAGGAAGAAAACCATCAAGACTCTCTGACCAAAGTTTTGGATGTCTTTAGAAGTGCTGGCAATCCCTTGAAAAACCTGCCTGAAGATGAGGTAGAGGAGTGGCTTTTAATTGACGAGAATGAGCCTGTTGAACAAGAATTAACCGATGAGGACATTATCAACATTGTAGTAAACCCTCAGCCTACTCAAAATCTTCAAGAAAGTTACTCAGATGCCGAAACGGAAAAAATCAGCTGGGCAGAAGCTGCAGAATCACTAAATTAGTTTATCTCTTTTGCTGAGGCTAGTACTAGCTATAGTGCTTCAGAAATTATTGAATATCATTAGAAATAAATTTTATACTAAATGCCAAAAGTCAAGAAAACAAAATAACATTCGTGACTTTTTTAAATCTAAGTGAAATATGTTTTACAGTACGTGTACATACATTATATGAAATGTAAAATAAACTTTGTTGTATGTATTTGCAGTTTATTAGTTATACTGTATTTGTAGTTTGATTATTAACCTAATTGTTCTTATAATTACCGCCCGATAGACGGAATTTTCGGTAGTCCGGCACCGAGCCGGTCCCGAACGTGCCGGAATATCGGACTGCTACTGTATTTCATAATATTACACATTTTGATAAATTTTTACTGTGTGGAATGAGTGCTCTTTCAAAACTTACAGTGCCCTTTTTTATTTCTAGGGAGAACTCTGTATATGGAAATAAAATTCAGCTATATATCTATCTCTAGTTTTTCATTTTCTAAATGACTCAAAATGCATAAATGATTATAATTATACCATTTCATAATCATTAGCCAAAAGGGAAAAACACACTCGCCTAGCATTTTTTTTTTTTTTTTGCTCCTTTTGATTAAAACTTAAAAAAATACATAAGTCTCTGGAACAATTAGTTTATTTTTTAATTTTAGGAAATCTTTTACTGTTTTTCATGCACTTGATTTTTATTTAAATGTCACTAATGATATTCATTATATATAAGATGACAAAGCAGTCAGGTAATTAGATAAAAGTTCGATTTATATTTATTTTTATCTTATGTAGAACAAGGCAGGAATCAATTGCAATAAAATCTTGATTAAAAAGTTTGGGAACTTAAATATCCATAGCTCAACAAATCACATTCTGTTACTTTTAATAGAAATATTTGTTTTCGTTTTAAGTAAAATAACCTTAATCCCTTTTATTTTAATAAAAGAATTGATTAAAGAAATAATTTAAAAAGCGTTGTTAAGAGTTTAAAATCAACAATTAATTTAGAATCCTCAAGTAAGAGCCTCTTACCTGTCAACACATAACTCTATAAAGTGTTCAATTTCTTGAAATGATTGCCCGCTTTTTACAAGGAATACTTTTAAATTCTTATGACCAGAGAGGAGACCTTTCTTCTGGAGAAATAAAAATGTGAGATGCAAAAGAACCGTGCAGTCTTTACCACCATTAAAACTTAAACAAGTATTTTCAACTGAATATGTTTCAAAGCACTTTTCAAGTATTTCCAAACTTTTCTTTAGTGGCAATATTTTGCTCGCAAAGAGTGTAGAGAGAGCTTCTTTGGAGCTGGGTGGATTGGGTCCCACGACAGAGTTCTGGGGAAGTTGACTTCTCAGAAAAGCTTCCGCTTCCACAAGAACTTCTTTCGAATCTGCCTCGAGAATTAATTTCACCTGATAGTAATCATTCTCTATGTCAGGGTAGGAACCGAACCTCACTTGAGAGGTGTCAAACTCTTTGACGGTTGCATTCAGGCAAGAAGTAATGTTAAACTCATTGCTGTTCACAAACAAGCAAACATTGTAAAAAGGTTTCGACGTTTTTTTAAAAATCGCTTTTAAATTGCTGAAAGCTAATTCTAAGTAGGATGGTATACCAGGAAATATAAATACATTCTGTACGGAAACTATGGGAATAAAAGAATGGTCACTGTGATGGATCTCGGCAGACACTGGGACGTGAGACATTTTGAGTGTAGCTGATTCATCCAAATCGAGTCTGAGACACAACTGTGAAAAGATATTTTGAAGCTCTCTGTTTAAAATTAATTTTTCATCAAAAGCTTTGGCGACTCCTTCGTAAGTGACATCATCGTGAGTTGGACCGATACCTCCAGCTGTCAGCACGTAATCGAATAATTTAGAATTAGAGTGCACTTCTTTGGCGACAGTGTCGACATCATCACGAAGGACAGTAATGCGAGAAACGTAAACACCACACTTATACAGCTCTCTGCAAAGAAAGTGGGAGTTTGTATCTTTTGTTTGCCCTTTAAGAATCTCATCACCAATAATTATGATGGATGCAGTTGATCTAGTAGCCATTTCACAGCAAATATCCTGGAGAGAAAAAAAGAAAATAGTTAAAGTAACGCTAATAATACTGTATATCAGAGGTTCCCAAAAGGTGTTCTGCAGAACCCTAGGGTTCCGTGGAAAGGACCTTTATTAATCAGTAATGATATTTTTAAACCTGTAATAGGTTTGTATCCAATCACCAATCCATTATTTACTTAATATGAAAGTTTTTTTTATTTTTTTAATTACTTTATGTGAAGTATTGTGTACATTGAATAAAATACAAATTGCTACTAAATTCTAACATTTTATAAGAATTGCTAAATACAAATTGCATTTACAAATTGTTGCATCAGTATTCAAAATTATAATTCAGCTTATTTTATTCAACATCAATGGAAAAACTACTAGACTCAACTTCCTAGAGCAAAAAATGCAGCCTCTGCAGACTTGCAAATTCAACTGCATATCATAAAACCTAATTTTAAGTTATTGCAGAAACAATGAAAAAATTTCATTCACATTTAAAGTTTCTAAATTAATTTGAACTTTTTTTATTTGCATATTTACACTTCCTAATGAATGTTTTTTAGTAGCCAGGGTTTATAAAAGAAGCTCAATCGCTTAGAGTACCGAGGCTAAAGAAAATTAGGAACCACAGATGTAGATACTTAAAAAAAAACAATTTTGTTTATCAGTGTTTGTACTGTATACTTTGTTAGAGTTCAAAGAAATTATTAATTTCAAAACTGTTAGCACTTAGTTTCAAAAGTTAATATAAATTCATCATCATTGTATATCTAGGAAAACAAGATTTCAAAATTTAATAGGAAAACATTATAAAAATGGAAGGACCTCGAACCATCATTTTTTTCGACATGAAAAATTTAAATCGCATATTTAAATAATCAGTTTTAGACGCCCTCAATTTATGAAAATAGAATTGTAAATTAAAGTAATATTTTGAATGTATTTTCAGCAATTATTGATATTGATTTTCACGTGGTTGTTTAATGCCCTGAAATATTTCTGACTATATGGGAAATTCGAATAATGAATTCTTAATGCAATGATTCTATTGATTTTTTTGGCATTTATTGCTACCAATTTCCACATAGCTATTAAAATCTGATATTTTTAAAACGATATTAGTTATTACATGATTATTATAATTTATTTTTTTTTACATTATGACTTATAAAGTGAATAATTAATGTCCCTCAACCACAAAATGTAAGAATATCACCCATAATATTAAAATAAAAAATATATTTCAGATTTAACTAAAAAGTACATAAAATTTTATTCTACCCGTTTTTTTTTTTTTTTTTTTTGTAACTACAACGCTTTTGTTACTTAAAAATTAGTAACATGCGTATTTGTTATTGTTAAACGTATTATTTGTTATAATCAAGTGCAGGAGAGATTTGTAGCAAAAAGATAAAGAAACAGTTATTACTTTGTTTTGTTATAAATTTAAATAAGATCAATGATGAGAGAAAAATTAAAGAGAAGAATTATTTCAAGAAAATCATAAAAAAATTTCTTTCTCAGAAATCAATTAGCTCTGCATATTTTTCTTGCCCTTTAACCTTTTCTTGATCCCCATTCAAAATTAAAATATTTTGATAGGACATAATCCAAACTTTAAGAAATAATACTCATTTTAAGGCAAAATTTGTGTTTATTCTTTCTTATTTTATAAGTTGCATAAGCATGAACCTATTCATTAAGAAAATACTATGTCAAGTATGTTTATTTTCTTGAAAATATAAGCAAATTACCAGACAACAAACTAGGAACCTTATACAAAAAAACTTCAAATAAACTAAAATTATAGAATTACAAAATAAGATTAATTTAAACAAGGCTCATAAACACATAATTTCTATTTCTCACCTTCTAATACAATAAAATGAATTTATAAAATTTGAAAAAAAAATTAAGTTGTTC
Source organism: Parasteatoda lunata (assembly GCA_949128135.1). Taxonomy (NCBI): domain Eukaryota; kingdom Metazoa; phylum Arthropoda; class Arachnida; order Araneae; family Theridiidae; genus Parasteatoda; species Parasteatoda lunata. The sequence goes on from OX421973.1 coordinate 109,939,928, forward strand.
TGTGAATGAAATTTGAAAAAAAAAAAAAAATCATGTATATTTCAATTATAAGTGGGGAGATTTCTGTATCGTGATCTTCCGTTAAATCTAGCGAAATGATTTATTAAAGATGACTAACAAATTAAAAAAAATTATTTTTAATACAAATCTTATATTAAACTACAGTAGACATATTTCCATACAAACTCAAGGTTAAAAAAAAAATTATAAATAAGCGCTTTCAAAATTTTCAGAAAAATTCATTTGAATAGTTTCAAAGAATCTGACGGGGGACTTATCAATATATACAGAATAAACTTAGATGTTGTTGAAATTAGAAGCTGAATTACTTACCTTAATTTTCAGATTACAATCAATTGTTTGTTTTGAAATTCGTTCAGTTGTCGGATACCTACTTCTGCCCGTGTATTCATTGAAAGTTTAAAGGAGCTTATTTCTGTCTTTAATGAACCAGCAGCTTCTCTTTTCTAGAGGAACTGTTCTCACGTTATGTGATTCAAGCATTTGTGATCGCCGATAAAGGCGAAAGAGAGCCGGAGTCAAAGATTATTCTCTCTGTTTGCGATTTTCAGGCATGTAAAAAAATCATATTCGAATGAGAACCCGAGTGGCGGAAAATATTTTCTCTCAAAAAACTCACCCCTCAAATTTTTGGTCAAATGCGGAAAAAATTTTTCATATGAAAGAGTCGACGTCAAATTTTGTAAAAGCAATTTTTTTTTTTTTTCATATTCGCGATTGCAGTACTCGAGTCATTGGGCAGAAGACCGGTTCGCGGTTCCATGTCTTGACCCTCCACTTCTGAGTTGCATGGGAATGAATTGTCAAAAATATTTTCTAAAATTTCCACATTTTCTTCTTTAAAACTAGGTTTAATACAGTTTTTAGTTCTATATAGTTTCCTAACTTAAAAGTTTTTAATATATTTGAAAATCAAGACAGAAACTAACGTACTTCCTTCTTCCATGACTATCCACACGCTACTGGTGAAATTTCGATCGCCAATTATTATGACACGCATATTTCGAATTGGAGTTATTACTTTTTGACATACTCAATTCGCAGCAACTCCATCATAAACCAACCTCGTTTAAAGATCTGTATTGGCAAAGAAAGAAATGAGATGAAACATAACAGAAATTTTAATATGTAATGTCAATTGACAAAACAGCAAGTAAAATAAATATATAGTTAAACAAACACCTTTCTTTATCAATTAGACTAAAAGGCATGATGGAGAAAAGCAATTTTCTTTATTTTCGGTTAATTAAAAATCCCAAATTCAACTGTTAAAATGATTTAGTTTCTAAATCATTAAACATTTAATCGGTTAAACGTGTAGTCGATGATAACCAATGAAAAGGAGCTTTATTAGTATCTTTTAAAAGAATATTCCCACAAACAATGAAAAAATGTAATGGCATTTATTTGACTTTATATTTATTTTCAATTATTAAAAGAACAGAAATGCTATTTTGTTTATAATTGAATTCAAATGAAGACATCCTTGTGATTTATAAACTTCTTAAATTCACTAACAATGCGTTGTTTATTCTCTCAATTCTTTTCAATAAAAACATTTCTTCGTAAATAGGTAGCAAATAAACTTGAAGAAAACAGAAATAATTCGTTCCTTTTTCAAAAAGTAAACAAATACTTTCAAAGCGCAAATTGTGACTGATCAAACATCTGCTGTGAGATTTAAGTGAATGATTCTGGGTGCAGGCGAGGATTATTTTCTACTCTGTGCTTGTTACAATTTGCATTAATTGTGGTAAATGCATTAAGCTCTACCTTTCCTGTGTTGTCTATACAACGTTGTTCATTCTTTCAGGCACTTCTCGATATTTTTAATGCATTATTATCCCGAAACGAGTATTACAGGGTGCATACTCGAAAAGAAGAAATTTTTTCCTTGACCTTTACATTTAGATTTACATAAAATTCCAAGATTTAAAGAAAATTCAACAAAATTTATATTTAATAAAAATTTGAATTATAAATAATATCACAACTCTGAGAAAGCATTAATAAATAATTTGCATTTAAAAAAATCAAGAAATTTAAATAATATCAATTCTGATTAGAAATAATAAAATTGCAAGAACTAAAAAACGTGATTGGAAGGGAAAATAAGACAAAGGGAATTTACTGGATATAATTTTTAAAAAATTATAATAAAAAAAGTAACAATAATAAAATCTATAAATAAATTAATTATGGTAAATCTATAAATAATTTAATTCTAAAATTAATTATGGGAAAGTAGAACTTAATCAATAAAATAAAAAGAAAAGCTTTCCAACAACTAATTTAATAAAAACATTACACAAATAACCTGTATTATTTGAAATTAAATCATATCTAATCAACTGATGAATGCTTTTAAGAATAAAAGGAAAAACAAAGTATCTATCTATATATATATATATATATATATATATATATATATTTGTGAAATTCTTATATTTAAAAAGAAATTTAACCATAAATAAGATGAATAAATAGAAAATACATATTACAATGGTAAAATCACGAAATCAATAAAAAAACTTATTTTAATGATAAATACCAAACAAACACAAAACGAAACAAATATATAAGTTAATTGATGTTATTAATTTAATTAAAGCTAAGTCAAATTATAATAAACTAAAGATTTATTAAAATCACCAAATTAACTAACATAAAACAAAATTAATGATTACAACAAGCAATATATTTCATACCTAATTATAAGGAAAAAAAGAATATGAAAAAATACAAGGAAAACTTATTAATCAAATTAAATAAAACACTTAAAAATTACCAAACGGAAACGATAGTTAAAAGAAACGCCAATATAAAAATTAAAACCCAGGACAAGGCAAGATCAACTAAATTAAAAAAAATTTTTTATCCTTAAACTAATGAATAACAACTGATTGATAGAATCGTGAATGGAAAAAAGGAACTTAAAACGTGGTGGAATTAGAAATTTATCACTTGTAAAAAGAGGAAGCTGCTATCTGCGCCATGCAATCTGCCTTTAGTAATAAATAATTGTATCTTTATGTAAAAACTATCTTTTGATTTTACTTATTTTACCAAACAAAAAATATTATAAAAGTAGACTATTTTTTTACAAAAAGGATATGTGAGTCTACATCTGGCAGAAGTGATTCTATATGGCACCTATGAGAATTCAGAATTCATTAAATTAAAAATATAGTGTTCTTATTATATATCAAATAAATAAATATAGCAGATGATAAAAACACATTTTGTTCATATAAATAATACATTATCTGAAATGAAAAAAAAAAAAAACAATCTATTATAACCAGAATTGAAAAACAAAAGAGGATTAAAAAAATAAAAACCTAACATGTCAATACTCTCAAGTTTCTAACTCTAACATCCAATTGACAACAGTTCAGAAATACTTCAGAATAATAGAATCCTAAGGATTACACTTAGTAACGATCAGCCTGCAAAACAGATATTTGATTATTTTTTTTAATCCTCAATCAGGGAGCGTAGCCAAATTTCTCAAAAAAATCTAAGCACCTTTAAAGCCCTCAAAAAACATTTTAAAGCACTTGAGAAAAATGTAAGGATATGCGTATTAATAAAATTTTCCTTCCTATTGTTGAAAGTTCTTCATGTTGTTGTTGTCTTAGGCCAGTAAGGTAGAAGGGGTGCGATTGTTCTTGTTTTCCAGTGGCGCGATCTATTCCACCAAGAATTCCACTTCCGCCACACCCACGTTTATAGGGCTGACCCATTCATACATCCGCAGATCGCAATTTTGACCTAAACCATAGAACGATTAATCTCCGATCCAGTACCCCCTGAGGTATAATTCGCCTATGTAACATGGAGGACTTTGTGACCTGACAGATTTAACGTGCACCAGTCACCATTTACTACGTGGGGAGTCTTTGACAGGCTGGATTCGAACTCCTGTCCTCACGGCTGTGAGTCAAGTGCCCTGCCAACCCGGCTATACCCACCCGAAAGTTCTTCATACATATATATAATCAAAATGCAAGATAATTTTCAAAGACTTTACATGATCCTGACAAAGCACTTTCTTTTATTATATTAGCCGTTGCAAATTGCAGTAAACAAATAAATTTTGCGGATGCCTTTTAGTCGTTATTCAAATGAACTACAAGTTCTACAGATGAATTAACAGATATGAATTAAAACTTAACAAACATTTATTAATTCTAAAGCAATCTAAATTTAGTGATATTTACAAAACCTAACTAATTCGAACACTAAATAACCAACATAAAACATTTCAAGAAGTTTGCCATCATAAAAACCAAAGTGAAACAATAAAAATAAAATGAAAGCAGCAGTAGTCACAGTCATGTGACACCAATTATAACAACATATTACAATCTCTAACAGCCACCATAAAGACAATTTATACAAAATTTTAAATATATATTCAATGGCTCATTCTTTTTTCTAAATTCATAATTACTTCACTTAATTATGCAAAAAATTTAATTCAAAATTATAATTAATTTAACTATTATTTAAAAAGGTTGTTGAGTGTATGTTTTACATTTGAATAAAAGTTATTTATAAAAGCATATTCAACAAAACATTAACAAGATTAATATTACTGATCACACAAAATTGCAAATGCAAATTAGTGAATGGCCCTTAATAAATTTTGGTTCAGTAATGAATTTATTAAAAAAAATTCAAATTTTGAAATGTTAAAACCTTGGCGAACAAAGAGCACGGGGCGAGCTGATATGATCAGAAGGTCGGGTCCCCAATCGTGGTTGCCGGGAGAAAAGTGTTGAACCAAGCAGACTCCTCAATTCTGCTTTTAACGTGTAAAGTCTATGGCGGGCTTGTCATACTTTGAATCGATTTTTCTTGTTTAAGAATCGGAGTGATCAATTTAAAAAAAATACTAATAATTTTTTCGATCTTTCCTATCCACGAAAATGTAGGTCAATTTTTTTTATCTTTATTACTTTTTGTAATATTGCCTTTGAAACTCAAGTCACTTTCTACCTTTGAGTAAGGGAGGAAGGCAACTTCGACCCCCAAGTTCATTCTCCAAGAGACGATTGCGGTCTCATCTTCTCCGTAGGTGGTCTTGCTCCCTCCCTCCCAAATACTTTTACTCTGTTCAACTCTTTTTGAAAATCTTTTTCTCTCTCTGTCCTTTTGAAGAACTGATATGGGGAGCTTTTATAAGCTTGTAATTTATTATGGAAATTATATTCGCTGATAATTCGTTCATTCTACATACATTTTATTTATTTAGTAGTAATACTTTTTCTTGTTTTTATTCATTTTGAGAGTGGAATTTATTTTTTAAATACATTATTTCCCCTTTTTTTTAAAACTTTTTTCCTTGTTTTTTAAAGATGTTTCAGAATTAAAAAATTTACCTTCTGAATAAAGTGAGACTAATTAAAATCGAGACAATGACGTAAAGATATTCCAATATACTATAAAGCATCACAAAACTGCAGGTGCACTCATTTGTAGGTTTAAAAAAACATTTACATTATAAAAATTTAAAAGGTTGCAATTTTTCCATTCCATAAATAGTTTTAATTACTCCAATAGCTGGGATAGTTTGTTTTTCCACGGTAAGGAAAAAAAATAGCTAGTACACAAGAGCACACATCATCCAAACGTGAACGAGCACATAGCCCTGTGTTTAGCGCTTTAATCTACATACACAAGAACACTAAGTATTATGAAAATTTTATTTAAATCAGTAAATGAAGAAAAATATGAAAATATACGCATGTATTGTAAAATTCTTAAAAAAAAGGAAGTAAAAGAACATTAGTGGACATAATTAATATTCACGAGAGAAAAATGAAAACGGTATCAAAATATAATGAACTGCTGCTTAGGAACGCAACACTGAAAATATTGAAACCAGTTTGATTGCCAGATCAAATAGAAAGAATGAGGAATGTGAATATTATAAACACCACGAAATTTCATCACGATATATTAAAAAATAAGTTGTAATACTTAGAGTTAAGCTTCTCTTTGTTGCTTCAGACAGTCAAACTGGTTTCGATGTTTCCAGACCTGATTCCTTAGTTGATTCACTAGATTTTGAAACTATTAGTCTTTTTTTATTGCTTTAACATTAATCTGTAATTCCTAATTAATACACTTTTTGAAACTTTTTTTAGCAATATTTTAAAAATATATATTAAAACTAGTAATTATGCAATATCTTATGTAATTAATAACGAGAAATTTTTCGAATTCCTATTAAAAGTGTGTAATGTCATTTTTATTCACAATTTTTCGCTCTTTTATATTGATAGAACAAAGTATGTAATCAATGTGTTATTTTAATTTCGCTTCCCTGACCCTCTTTTGCCATTCATGGAGAAGAGTTTTCTGAGTAGAAATTTCTGCACTGCAAACTTTAATTAGTGTAGTTATAGTTAATTAAAATCCGCATTAGCATTACATGGAGAGGAAAAACACGAAAATCTCCCAGGGTTAGTGATAAAGTTTTGTAAAGTAAACTTGTCTCAATCAGTTGTTATGTTTTAAGTTTTAATGAAAATCAATAAATGCCTTCTCTTTCAAAAATTTCGGTATCATACTTTTTTATAAATTAATTTCGATTTTTTTGATAAATCTTTATATTAATTACAGTGAGCAGCTTCATAAATCTATATATTAAAATGTAAACTAACATAGAATTGTTTTAGTTTGTTGTTTTTAATGATCCATCGAAATGATCTATTAGAAAAATGGTACAATCTTTAAAAAAATTAATTAAAATTAAAAAAAAAGGTTGTGAAAAATATATGTATTTAAATTGTAATTGAAAGAAACAAATTAAAAAAGTAATAAAAAAATAAAATCTTGAACTCAAGGTTTTACTTTAACATAAAAAGTTTTACAAGTTAGCAAATCAATTTTTAAAAAAAATTAACAAACTTTATTTGATTTATAGAGAAAATATAAATTTATTTTTAATGTAGTTACTTTATATGAATTACTTTCATATGACTACATAGTAAAATTTTATAAATTTAAATACTCTGGTTATTATGAGTTCTCTAAATAATCAAATCAAAATAATAAATAATTCAAGATATAATTAGAAAAAGTGCATGTTAAATAAAATGATAACACCATTTTGAAAATAAATAAAGCCGTTTTAGAGTTTAAAAAAATTATTTTTTAAGTTTTTCTTAGAAGGAAAAAAATCATAATGTAGAGTGAGTCTCTTCTGATATCTTTTGAAAGCTAGTTGACCCCCGCAGGTTGCAATTCCCCCTTTTCTGTGACAGTGGTTAGTTGATTAGTTTCGGATTACTTAACACCCCAGGAAGTACGCGCACCCCCACCAAAAATGTAGGGGAGACAGTAGAACGGGTTTTGGAGGTGCTATATTTTTCGTCCCTATTCGGGACTAACTCTTACTGAAGGTTAGAAGGGAAATGGAAAGGTCTTCTCACAGTATCCTTTGGCCAAGGTTAAAACAATGAGTATTGAAGCTAAACATCTTTGTTAGTAAATTACTATATGGTCCCTGCACCTATTATATTTATCAAATCCAAGACAATTGAATTTTTTTATTTCAATTGTTTTTAAATCAAGAGATGAATTAAAGTTTTTCTCGAATGACAAATCTGAATAACACAAGACTTTTTGCTGCATTTAAAATAGTGAAAGCTTCTCATGTCATACTTTTTTAAAATCTTGACTCTGCATTTTATTCCGTTTTTCATAAAACAACTAAAGAGTACTGAAAATTTTAAAAGCAATAACAAAAAGTAATAAGTAAAAAAATTATAAAGTAAGATAAAAGTTTCAAATATGTTTTTTTTTTTTTTTTCTTGCAATCAGTGGATGGGCTCTCAAGAAAAAAATCTTAGGAATAAAAATCTCATTCAATTCTTGTTTTTATTAAATTAAATAAATAAAATGGGGAAGGAAATTTTGAGATGAAACTTTGTGATTCTTTATTGCTCTGGAGACCCATATGAGAATAGTGAATAATCCCCAAGTCAAGTTCAAGGATTATGGTACTGATTTATAAAGAGAAAAGTACAAGGAGACCATTAGCTTACCAGTGACGAAAGCGATGGCACTTTACCAACGCACCCTGTCTATTGCGAAAGCGCAAATTGTAAATGGAAAAGTGAAATCTCACAATTCAATAACAGGTCTAATTCCATGATGATTCCCGATTTTGGGGTAAAATTATGTTTTCCCCAAACACTCCAGTGAATTTTTTTTAAAATCTCGTTTTCCCTGCAAATTACTGGTTTTCCCTTCTGCTTACGAACCTTGGCATTAGAAAAGTTAAGACGGGACCTACAATTTTATCATTAATCTAAATTTTTTTCGATTCTTTCCATATTTTAAATATGTTACGACAAACAAAATCCTTGTAGTAATCACTTAGTATGAACTAAGCTAGCTCAAAACAGGCTGCTGAAACAAATAAAAAATATTGAAGATCTCTATCTTCCAAAAACAGATAACAGAATAAATAAAAAAAGCAGTAAAGAAACAAGAAAGTCAATTTTTTTTTGCCCAATTCACTTTAGAACTAAAATTTAAAAAAAAAATAAATTATATCATACTGGCTACATATCATATTGGTCCACTTATTATATAGCACCACATAATATGGCTAGTTTATTTAAAAATATTTAAATAATTAAAATAACACAATAAACTTGTAATAAATAATCCATTTATTTTAAAATTTTAAATATAGAAACATATTGATTTGAAGATATCATATTTCTTAATCATTTGAAATATTTACAATAAATTTCGAATCAACAATATATAATAAAAACCGTGTCAGGTGGAAGAGTTATATATACAAAGAGGAACTATTAATATAAAATGTAACAGATGAGTATAACTTTTAATGGAATAATAATTTAACACCAATAAATAGAAACATACAGCGATAAAAATAAAGCATAAAAATAGGTACATATCACAATACTTTTCACTACATCTTCTCATGTAAAAGATTTTTCAATCTTTTTAATTCCAGGTGGCAGTGAATATTAAAACTAAAAAAGTGAAAAGAACAAAGTATTATAACTGAAAATTAATTCATAAGCATAATCAGAAATAAAATTATAATTATTGCATGCACATTGTATTGCATTTTGTAAGTGACAAATGTGACTTGAGTATTGCATTTTGTAAGTCATAAATCAAATGTAATTCGTATTTCAATTAAAAACTTGTATTTCCACTTCAACCTTTTAACTTTATTATATTTACATAAAGTAGAGAAATTTTTTTATTTTTATTATTATTACCCTTTCACTTTCTATTTACTGATAAGCACAAGTAATGCACTTCCCCCTAGAAAATCAAAACGAAATCAGCACGTTGCTACTTCACGTTTGATTAGCGGCAGCTTATTGAAAACCACCGTTTTTTTCCTCATGCACAGGAGAAAATAAAGAATTTGCGCTGTAATCTATTTAAAAGATTACTTTTTGAAAAGGAAAGAATTACCGAATTTTTGCCAATTAGAGCAATAAGTACCGGTAAAACATTTACTCCGCCAAAGTCAAGCTCACACTGCCCTTGAATCGTTTTTTATCGGTTTTCGGACTATCAAAGCTAGAGAAAAATCGATACCAGTTTCTTTCAAATTAAGGTTGTTAAAATTTTATTCTATGAGTATAAGCCTAAATATATGTATATTTATTTTATTTATTCAAACAAAATTATATTCAATGAAAATCATTAAAAATCTTCTATGAAAACAAGCAAATGCTATGCACATAAATCATTAAAAATCTTCCTTTATAGAAGAGTTAGAATGAAATAAATATAACCCCAAAATTTTGTGTGTCATGTCTTCACAAGCATACTAAAAAGGTAAAGATTGAACAAAAAAACAAAAAGAAGGAAAGCCTAAACTTTAGTGCTCATTTATTCAAAATTACTAAAGTGTCACTTAGCCAGTTCTTCCACTAAGTCCTTCAGATATGTATCACTTGTAAAAAGTGAAAACTGCAATTTGCTTAAAAAAATAATCATTTGCTTTTAGTAATAAATAATTGTATCAGGGGTGATAGTGACTTAATAACAAAAATCCCTGAAAATTAAAGATGAAAAGCAAAGAAACCCTGAAAGTCAGAAAATGTACCTTCTATTTAAAATTAGAAGGATTTAAAACAATAACTTGTAAAAAGAAAAAAAATTTGAATACATACCGAAATTATTGACTGGCGTTAAAATAATTTCAGTATTATTATTTATTATAATAATTTATTATAATAAATAATAATACTGTTGAATCCAAAGAATTCGAATCTATTTATTTATTTATTTCAAATGGCAGAGGTGAATTGACATTTTAAAAAGCAAACACACAGGAACAAAACAAGAAAGTAAAAAGTAATTTGAAACTATTTAAGTGTTGAAATTTCAGTCACATAAAGCTATTTATTAATTATGTGTACGAACACATAATAAATAAGATGATTCAACACAAAAATCCAGTTTAAATTGCACATAATTTATCTTTATTTTTATGTATAAATATTTTTTAAAAAAAAAAGCCTATTTTCTACAACACATAAATTTTAATAAAACTTGTATTAGTTCTTCAATATAATGAAATGGCTATTTACAACACAGCACTTAACCATCATTTCTTGAAAAAATGTCCTATTTTTGTTTGCTTCACTTTATTTTTATTCTCCTGTGCCATTTTTCTTTTCATCTGACTTCCCTCAATGCCTGGAATATTTTGTACCCTACTACTGATAGAGCAAGACTCCTGCGGTTCTGAATGATCAGTTGATAATTCCGATGAATTGGAAGTAACACTCTTTGAACTGAGTATTTGATCATAACTACTCCAGCTACTTAATAGATTACGTCCAAAACTTCTTTGTATGGGTTCATGCATCGGATCTTCACTGCCAAAAACATCCCACGTGCTTTGACCCAGAGAGTTCAAATAATACTTTACTGTTTGAATAGTCTAAGCTTTCAATGTTTAGAGATGTTCTGCTTTCAGTTACAATATCATCCATATAATTAAAGGCGCTTTCAACAGAAGGTCCATGAAAACAGGACAAGACAGCCATAACCATTTTAGAAAGTACAGGATATTTAAGCATATTTCCATTTTTTACCTTCATAACATAAATCCAGAAAGAGATTAAATCATCACTCTGCTGACAGGACAGAGTGCTATCTGTCTGATAGTCACTTAGCTCTGAATCTAAGATAGAAACTTCTTCTTTGGCAATGACATTAGGTAAAAGTTCGGCCAAATTTATCAACGCAGTAAAAGTAGTCATTTCTCCTCTTAAGGCAGGATTTAAGGCTGATAACTTAATTAGTAGAGAATTGTTGAAAGGCAATTTTTTTTAACATATACACTGCACAACGAGAATATGCAGTTTTTAAAACCTCCTTCATTTCTTTCATGTCCGAATAATGTGCTTCTTGTGTGCCCGTAAATATTAGTCTATCAGGAAGATAGTTTTTTTCGTTGGTGACATCAATCTTGAGAATTTTAGAATATGAATCAATCTTAGAAATTAAATCATGCTTTAAGAAAAAAGCCAAAATTTTTTTTGTTAGGTTGAACATCTGTACACGTAGTTCGTGTAATTGACAGTCTTTTCTCTGGAAAAGTTTCACATAACAGTTAAAATGTGGTAGAACTGACTCATAAACTTTTATGAGAAACAGAGTTTTTTTCTACTGTTCAAATAATCTTTGAACTATTCTTCTTTTTCTATCTTTGCCTTCAGTGGTTAAAGTTTTTTGTTTTAAGCCACTTTGGATTTCTTTGATAGATTTTATTTCATGAGAAAGTAGTTTTCGCCATTGATATACTTCAGTTAACAGATCTTCATATAGCACATCCACATCAATCCATGAAAAATAAAAAATCAACAATGCATCCCATAAATATTTCAGGCGCTCTGTCACTACTAATACATAAAGCCACCGATGATCAGGTCGAGAAAGTGGTTTTAATGGCTTTATTTTAAGAAAATTACAGATATTAAAAAAATTTTCTCTTTTATCTGTGCTCTTTAGGTCAAACTAGATATTATCCATCAAAATTTTGAGGTGTTTCAAAAATGGCTCGGTGAACTTTTTAGCGCAATTATTTGCTGTATGGCAAGTGTCTCCATCAATATCTATTAAATGAGGAGCTTTTATCGCTCTTATCTTCGTTTCTACACCGTTCCCCCCCACCCCCCACCGCGCATAGTGTTCCAAGAGTCCATTAGCAGGCTTACAAGATTTTTCCATGGTATGTCACTCTCTTCAAATAGTGACACGATGGCACTATTTATCACCATCGCATTACAGGCCGATAGCTTGACCAAAGCTAAGTGACACAACACCACTTTGCTTTGATTTTCATTAAAATATTGCACCAATACGGCTGAAATACTTTCCTAAGACCTGATGGTGCTTTCATCAACATTCAAGGGAAAAAAAAACAAAGATATCAACTCTACAATCTGCTCTTCTTTGATCGTTTTCACAAGTCCATATTTCATTTTATAAGCAGCAGCCTATCTTGACATCTGCATAGAAATTAATGATGTATTATCCATGGACAAGGTTTTCGCCAATTCGATCAACTTCGGCGCCATCGAAAACGAAAGAGAATTCTCCGCTATAAAACTGAGCACCAAGCTTCGGCTCTCGCTTTTCTAGATGCTGTGTCCAGAGTTCGTTTATTTTCATCGTCATTATTTTGAAAAATATTTCCATTAATTGGGTATAGAGCATTCAAAACTTGGGAACCAATAACGGATTTGCAGGCTTGTTTGTGCGTTAAAGATTTTGAATGGTTTTTTAATGATTTAAGACCTTCATTGGAATATTTAATTGAAGTGTTGCAGCAGATGCAGAAACATTTTCCTGCTTCATCAATCTTTCTGCACCAAACACCAATCTTTTCGTTACCCTCATCCACTACAGCCAACTATTTCCATCTGAATTTGTTTTTAAGTCCATTTTTAAGTTTGGTGACATCATCCTTTTCCAAAAGATATTTCATTATAATTTTTCCGCAACAAACAAATAAAATAAACTAAGAACTTATGAAGAAGAATCTTCATGCAATACGTGACATAAATGACAAATAATCATTGAAACTTACTACGTAAATCGTCGGTTTTTCTATATTCATTTCATTTTTTACAAAATACTTTAAAAAAATTAATTTCAATATAAATTTAAAAAAAGAATCTCACATAACACGGGCCCAAACTTGCAAAGGAGAAAACTAAGGTTAAAATAACTAAGAGAAAAAAATTAGCAATTAAAAGAAACTATACAAATTACAGTTATAAAACGAACTAACAAAGGATAACTGACAAAAAACAAGCTAGCAATTATTAATGAGCATCTAAAAAAACAAGCCAACAAGAAAATGCAAAAAAAATCTAGAAAAAAATAAAATAAAAACTATAAAAAAAAAAACAGGCTAACAACCAATAACGATCAAAAACAAGCTAGCAATTAACAAAAACAAATAACAGTTAAAAACTAATAAAAGCAAAAGAAAAAAAGCGATGCGAGAGGAAGTAAGCAAAAAAATAACGCACAAGAGTAAGGACACTATAGCAATGATGACAAGACTCCAAGAACGTGCAAATTCCTAGACCTTGAAAACGAATTCATCGCCAAACTGAAACCCCTCCTTCTTTGTACATTCGCTTTACTGAGAAGGTATTTATGTGTGGAATATATTTCAGGAAAAAACTTCATACGCATGTTTTCAGATAAAATCGTCTTATGCCTATAAAATCATCTTATTATAATTATACGTCGATTAAAATTGTAGTTCATTCAAAAATAATGAAGAAGTACTTTTCAGAAGCGTAGTATTACATTTCCTACCTTTCCCTGTAATGCCAACTTGAGGTGAAACGGAGTTGAGTATAGTAACCTAAAGAGCAATAAAAATCCCGTTTTCGGTTTCAACTGTCAGTAGAAATATGAGAATTCGTTATGCGGAGGGGGGGGGGGAGGAGTGAATAGAAGGAGGTTTCATCTTTACCCCCCTCAAGAACAGAGAACCACACCCAGCCGGCAGGACAGGAAATACTCTCCCCAACATTCCAATCTACCAACTCATTCTCGTCCTTCAACTCTCGCCCGGCAAAAGATAAGAAAGAAAACAAAAATGGGTGAACGTAAAGCAATAAAATTCCGAAAAGTAATTTTTGAGAGACCCGGAATATTTTTTTTACAAACCCGGAAAAACTTGTAAATGACACCACACCCCTGGGGAATCAGAATTCATTCAATTAAAAAATACAGTTTCTTTATTAGATATAAAATAAATAAAAACACAGCAGATGATAAAATAACGTGTTGTCCTTAATAATTAATGCAAGATTTGAAATTATAAAACAACAATTTGTCATGATAAATCAAAGATAAAAAACAAAATTCTCTCAAAAGGTTCCTAACTCAGACATCCAATTGAAAACACTCCAGAAATGCTTAATAATAGGGGATATTTTTAAAATCCTCTATTGAGCAAACGCAAACATTGGTTGAAAACGGAAGAGTAAAATTCAGCTATTTGATAGGGTATCAAATTCTCTGTTTTGGGGTAGAATTACGCTTTCCCATGACAATTCCCTAACTTTTTTTCGATTCTTCTTTTCCCTGATAATTCCCAGTTATCCCAATATCCCACCAGGTGCAAACGAACCCTGTTACTTGTAATTAATGTTTTAGTTTTCGGTTAAATTAGACTTAGCCCATATTGCCTTTTCATCATCATGCATTTGAATCATTAAACATTTTTGTTTACAGCACTTTTTTTTTTTTAGAGTTCTTTTATTTTCTCGACAAGCAGAGAAGATTAAGTTTCAGAATAGGTTGTTAGATGAGGAAAAAAAGAAATTTTGCCTTTTATTTTATTTCTAGCTTCTATCAAATCGTTTTTGTTTTTTATCTATTAATTTTAGAATTGTTTAAGGAGTAGAAAAAATATCCCAGACAAGTTGATAACAACCTAATTTCACAACTCTTTGTAGTTAAGGAGAAAAAAAGCTTATTTTAAACGTATCAAGGAAATCCTCAAAAACCGTAATTTTCATAACTGGAAGAACCTGCCTATAATAGCATCAAGAGGGATAAGTGGCTTGAGGTAATGAATGAGTTTGGTCAAAGCTTGTTAACCTCACCGGCCCTACACTCAATAATGTGAGATGCAGGATTAAAATTCAAAATCAACTTTCTGAATCTTTTGTAACTGAAAGAGGCTTGCGTCAGGGTGATTCTTTTGCTTGCCTACTTCTTAACACTGCTTTGGAGAAGTTTATCCGACATAGTGGATTGTACAGAAGAGGCACTCTTCTGGAATAGGTCTCTTCAAGTTTCGGCCTACACTTATGACATCGATATAATTGGAAGGTCAGAAAGGGATGTCAAAGAGGTTTTCCGAGCTCTCAAAGCTACTGCCACAAATACGGGCCTTTCTATTAACGAAAACAAGATGAAATTCATGGAATTTTCGTCCTCAACTGTAAATTATAGTGCCTTTTATGTGTTAATGGCTATACCTTTGGAAGGGTTAACAAATTCAAATACCTAGGCACTTTTGTTAACGATCAAAACATGCTTAGAGCCGAAATCAACAATAGAGTCAAAATGGCTAATAAGTATTTCTTTAGACTGAAGAGACAGCTAAGATCAAATCTTCTCTGCCGAAAAAAAAGTTAAAACTCTTTAAGACACTCATACTTCCTGTGCTACTTTATGGAAACTAAACTTGGTCCAAAATTCAGATATACAGCGGTCACTGGACACCTTCAAAAGAAAGATCCTCAGAGCCATTTTTGGGGCAATTCAAAAACGGGGATGCTGGCGAACCAGATATAACTTTGAGTTCTACCTATCCTATAAGCAGTCCCAAATTTTACAAATAATCCGTAGAAATAGACTGAGATGTCTATGGAGAAGTCCTGAAAATAGCACCATGATAATAGTCACCTTTAAAAGCGCCGAGGGGTCACATCCCAGAGACAGACCTCCTACAAGATGGCTCAACGACATCAAAAATGAATTGAAAACCCTATAGATCAGAAATTGGAAGGGAGTTGCCTTGGATAGGAGGCGCTGGTATTTGTCAGCTGTTGAGGCAGCCAAGGCCTGCAAGGTGCTGTTGCGCTGACAAAGAAGAACTGAAAGAATGTAATCTTGCTTATGAAATTGTAACAATCCCTATGGCAGAAGGCCGGGATAGCCTGGTCGGTAGGGCGCTGGGCCCATATCCAAGAGGTCGTGGGTTCGATCCTCGCCGGCCGAAGACTCCCCGTGTAGTAAATGGTGACTGATGCACGTTAAATCTGTCGAGTCTCAAAGTCCTCCATGTTCCCATAACAAATCAATACCTCTGGGGGTACTGATCCAGGAGATTCCTTGTCTTCTGGATTGGTTCAAAATTACAAGGCTACGGAGTTGAACATTAGTAGTCGTAAACCCAGGAAATTGGGTCGGCTGTTCAACGACGGTTATAAAATAAAATAAAATCCCTATGGCAGAATTTTTGCGGGCTGTTTACGACATACTCCTCCAGTGATGATATCTTTCTGCAAGATACTTTTAATATTAACAAATACATGTGTTCCCAATTTAAAGTAAGAGAAGCGTCAACTTTTCGGATAAAATAAAAAAAATTTTTTTTAATCGAATTTCTATTTTTATTCTAATATTATGGGCGATATTCTCGCAAATTGTAGGGGGGAAGGCGTGAATTATTTCCTTTTTACATTTTGTAAATTATCATCACATTAAAAAATCATTAAATCCGTAGCTGTAATTGCCAAAAAAATTATCAACGATGAAATCAAGCGAATCGGAGTCTTCAAAAAGGGGTTACTAAATGCGTTTTTTCATTTTGAGATTCAGCTGTTGTAAAATTAATATCGTATTAAAAATATAGGATTTTAAAAACTATGTGAAAATCAATAGTAATTACTACATAAAAAATAGAATGAAAATTTCTACAAAAGAGAAAACCAAATTTTTTACTTCATTATTCTTTATTTTTCAATGAGAATAGAAAAATGGTAGAATTTTTTTCCACTCCGATGTGCGAGAGAGGCATCTTTTGAATATAATTCTGAAGAAGAGTGTAAATCTTAGAAAAATTTCTGCAGAAAAGAAAGGCAAAAGTTTTTATTTCCCAAAGAAAAAATCTTTCTGCAAGAACTTGGTATGTTCTGTGACAATGTCACCGTGTTGCCATGATTCTGCCACTAGGGTAACAATTAGGGATAAAACATAATAGTTGGCACCTGGCTAACATGTATTTCCAAAAACGCATAAATACCTTTGCTTTGGACGTTCATCATCATGCAATAGCATTTCTGTAACAGAGACGAGTTGTTCTGGATGGAGTGGATAGAGTTCATTGAGATTCTTTTCTAACCTACTACACAAACTATAAACTTCTTTTTTCAAGTTTTTAGATACATCTAAAAAAAAAGAACAACATATATATATATATATAGTTTGAGTTAAAATAAATGATGAATTCTTAAGATTTTTTGAGTCACGCCTTTTTGAGTAGGTACTGTTATGTAAATTAAAAATACATACAAGGCCACATTCGTATCTTTAATTAATCAAATGAATAAAAGTGAGATAAAAATTATGATATGATTAAGCTCTGTATGCTCTGAACTCACATGGCAATATGTAATTAGTGAAAGATCCCTCGGTCAAGGATTGTGGTACTGATCTAGAATAAGAATAGTGCAAGAACATCATCAGCTTGCTAGTGATGATGACAATGCTGCTTTATTAGTGAAATAATCAACAAGGAAGAGAAAGAAAAAAATCTTTTTGCCAACATTGAAAAATTTGGCAATATTTAGTAATTGGTCCTGCTAAACAGAAAAACTCTAAAAAAAATTTTGGTTCGATTTCAGAGGGCAGAAGATGAAGACTCAAATCAAGAATCTGTCACAAAAGTTGCATGAGTAAGTGCAGTGTAAGTCATGCAACATATGAAATGTATTGAAATAAATTGCAGAATAACCACACTTTTTGAAGGCAAAGAAAAAAAATCTCATTTAGGAAAAGAGAAGCACTTTTTACAGACACTCTCAATGAAAAATTTTTTAAGGGCTTTTAAAAAGTGAAAATCAAAATTAAGCACCTTAAAGTACTTTTTAAAAATGCTACAGACCTTTTTCACTTATATCTTATTATTACCTTAAGTAAAACCACATTTTGTAAGTTTACATATAATTTTAAACCAAAATTCTTGTTTTTAAAAAAAGTTTTTATGTACGGAAACAATAATTACAAAAAGGGGAAGAAATGACAATTAACTGGAAAACACGTTTTTTTTCTTTTTTCTTTGTTTAAGAGAATGTTGGTTTTCATTTGCAAGCAATTAAGAAAGTCATCCATAAATTAGCAAACATGACGCACAAAAAAATTTTAAAAATGCTCAAAGACGGCCATGTGCACAATTAGTTGTTGAGAACCAGATCACAGCATAGATGGGATTCAAAAGCTGGTTGAATAGGATACGATTCGTGCTGTCATTTTAATGGAATGCAAAATAGATTAAAGTATAAATGAAATTGATTAAAAATAAATGATTTTATAAATAATTAATTACATGAATTAATAATAAATAATTTCATTTTAATGGATAATTAGATTTCATGCTTTACTTTTAATTTCTGTGGTTTGAAGAATAATAATGTAAGATGAAAGCCAGGTCTGAGAATCTTTTTCACACGTAGAAAGGTGCTTATCAAGATGGTGAAAGAAACATCTAAAAAGAAAACAATATTTTCATATAACAAACGAAAATTTAGATAAAAATATACACGATAAATGAAAGTAATTTGAAAATGGTACTTTTAAACATAAGTTAGTGTCCAGCAGTTGCCCAGGATTGTCAGTTTATAGCATCCTTAGAGTAATTCGGATAATTTAATAGGGAATATTTAAGTATTTACTTCATAGCCGAATTAAGTATGCAATTTAAAATCTTTTCACATTTAAAATACTTCAGTTCAGAAAATATTGTAGTCATTTTAATGTGCCTTAAATTATACTTCGAAATAATTGTCAACATGGAGAAGTTGATAAGTAGGTTGTTGCACAAGTGAGAAATAACAATGGCAGCATTAAAATGTATTTATTATTATTATAATTTTTTTTTTGCACTTTTTCCATTTCAAAAAGTGTTGAAATATAGAAGTTGTACAATGATTTAATATTTTACCACATTAAACAATAAGTGTTAAAGTAATATTTTAAACCCCAAATTAATTAAAAAATAAAAAAATATTTCATAAAACATTTTTTAAACAATTTTTACTTTTCAATAAGGAATACAAAAAATTTCCACTTTTGCTTCGTAAATATAAAAAAAATAATATTAATAATAAAAATTAATTGGGAGGTTTAAATGGTAATCTTAAAGATCATAAGACTGTATAAAAAATTGAATAAAATTAAGAAAATATATAATAAAACAAACATTTCACACAAAGAGCATTGTTACATAAAAAAAGTAAATATAGTAAACTTATATGACTTACACCAAGATTTTCTGTTTATAAAACATAGTAGTTAAAAGGAAAGCACTTGATTTGGAAATTTGAATTTTTGAAAATGGCTCACAACTCTATAAAAAAACATAAAAATATAAATTGATTTTGAAAATGACAACTTTTGAAAAGCTCAATTTTAATAAAGACTACAAAAGATAATGTTTTTATCAATTCATCGTAAAACTATATTCTCAATATAAATAACAGTACTAAAATCAATATTTACAGTACAATGTACATATTAACAGTACAATGTGAGGCCTATATACCGATGCAGCCTATACGAAGAATTAATTTCCTCCAAGCCACATATGACAATTTTGCATTCACAGTTAATTTATTTAAAAACAGATTTGACAGAAATTTTTTGAAAATTTTAAACCTATTTCATAATGTTTGCTCTGAAAACGTTTTATTTCTTTCTTAGTTTTTTATTAAAATATGAGGTGATAAAAGAAGTTTTCAATCGACAAAAAAACCGTATGACACCATCTACAAAGGTGGTTAAAAATTCTGATTTGTAAATTACAAATAAACTAGTACACTATTTTTTAAACTCTCTTCTCGTCTATAATTTCTTCATAATTATTTTATTTTCTAATTGTCACAAAATTAGAAAATAAAATCTTTTTATCCTATGCATCAATCCAATTTCTGCAGATACTTTTAGTCTAAATTCTTTTTTATTTATTTTGCAATGCTGATTAAAAATTTCTGTCCCTTTTGTTAATCAAGGTATACTATATATAAGAATTACAAAGTTACTTGCCCATTAACTGATGTAAAAATTATTAGAGTGCAGTAAAAAAAAAAGATTAAATTTTAAAGAGAGAAAAGGAAATTTAAAAATAGAAAAAAAAAAAAATGAGGTTCTGCAAAACAAATCCCCCAAATGAGTTTATAGAAAATATCAAAAATAAAAAAAGAGCAAAATTTCAAACTGTTTTAATCGGGACATAAGCTTAAATCTCAGAAATTAAACTTATTCATTCGTCACTGAAATTTATAATTTATTTTATTTTCTATGTTATATTTTGGATCTCCTTTTCTTTGAATCGATTTCAGTAATATTTTTTTCATTGTGTCTTTTTCATTCTTCAGCGTATTCATTTTTCATTTCATCAGTAATGGGTCTTCTTATTATCTAAATTTTTTTTTAAATATTTTATTATTTTTAATCATCTGTAAATTTATTTATCACTGATATACATGTTTCATAATAAATAATTGAAGCATAAGATTTTAGGACTAAAGATTTTATCGTATCAGAAATGCTTCCTTTTTACATTAAGTGCAATCGTAGTTTTTTCTTTTTTCAACGAGTTATGATACGATGATATTATAAATTTTTAGGGATATTTTTTGCAGGTGTGGCGTGCACCGCGTATCTACTGAATATTACTGTAGTTGTATGAGACACGAGAAAAGTTAGTGATTTTAATAATAAAATTTCTTATAACTTTCAAAAGTTTTCTGCAAATCTCTAGAGGGAACAACGCAGAAATTTTGAGAAACCTGATACTATAATTACTAGGAATTTGCATTGTTTTCATATGATAGCAACATTTTTCAACTAAAAAAATATTATAGAATAGCCAGCATCACAAGAACCTGCTTCTGAACTAGATTTGCCCAACAATTTATAAAAGAAGCCCTGTAGCAGCTGGTGTGATTGCCAGAGTATCTACTAAATTACAATGCAGAGAACAGGGCCTGACATAAAATTCGTTGGGGGGCCCCCTTCGCTTTACTAAATTCAGTAATGAGGAACTAAACTTTATGGAGGTGTATTTAAATTTTTCACCTTATTATATATTACAAGATAATGGACTAGAACCTAAAATTGCAATAATGTCCTGTCCCGTTCAACGGTCAGGCGAAATATCGTTCTGTCCATTTTACTGATTTTTCTGACAAATCTATGTCCATCCTTAAAAGGATATAGCACAACTAAAGTGCTAAAATTTGACAAATGCTATTTAAATGTATAATTAGAAAGTGTTATTTTGCCTAAGTTATTCTTTTCTTTAAATTAACTGAATTAAAGAAGTATAAACGGTCTAGAATGGGATAGCTGATTGTTAATTGCTAGCTGATTGCTAGCAACAAAAAATTCATATCCTTGCTGAATTTCTGCAATTAAGATGGCTCAATTAAGCCAATCAGAAGACCATACTTTTGTAAACATGTTGCATTATAGGCTTTTGTTTGGTCAAATTTGTCAATCGTAATTGCGACAATTTAGCTGAATTCGGCACTAGAAAGTCATGGATTTAAGAAATATAGATTTTTTGTGTTCATACGATAGATTAATGAAGTAGCAAACACAAAACGGATTTTGCACTGTACTGATATTTTGCTTAAAAAAGTTCATTAAAGAAGGAAACGTAAAATAAACTTCTATTTGATTTGGGGGCCCCCTCTAATGTAGGGGCCTGGGGCAACTGCCCCGTATGTCCTTGCCTTAGTCAAGCTCTGACAATGAAACCACCAAAGTAGCAAACACCTCTTATTTAAAACGATTTTTTAGGAGGGCATGGAATTTTTTTCCATTGGCATTTTGTTGAGAAGAAACCATTAAAACCTTTCAGGGTGACCAGGTAAAAGGCTACACAAGAATGCACAAATTATCAAAGTTAAAGGAAAACAGATTATGTTAATCGAAATGATCCCTAAGCACAACCAACTTCAATTAAGGACTGTGGAATAAATACCCATAACAGGGGTCTGTTTAGAAGGAATTTGGATCCGTTGTGTGAAACTTTTGTGAAGGGTCCGTTAACGGACCCATCACAAAATATTTTAACTTAAAAACGGACCCTTCACAAAATAATTTATCTTTTAATCGGACCCTTCACAAATTTGTTTATCTTCATTATTGTTTTGTTCATCAAATAAGGGGGGGGGGATCAAATAATGCTTCCCAGGAAGGGGGGGGGGAGAAAGACAGATGTAAACGAACTAAATTTTATCTTCAGCAGAAGCTTCTTCCTTTGTTCGTCCGAAATGAATATTCTGCGTTCAGCAGTATAGGCTAAATACCAAATATTTATATGTTGCATCGCTAATTTAGTAACTGCAATTGCTGTTAATTTTTTAAAATTTAATTTTTTTAATTATAATTTTAAAGTATTGAGCATAATCTTGTATGCCTTAACAATTTAAAAACTCCTTGAAAAAGTTTTTTTTTTTTGCAATAATGGACCCTATTTGCACAAATTCACAAAAGCGGACCCTGGTTTAAAGAATGTGACTTAACGTTCATTTTATATTTACAAATTACAAGTAATTTTTTCACAATATTACAAAAACTGACCTTTCACAAAATGTCTGGACAGACCCCTGCATAATACTCAAAAAAAAAAAAAAAAAAAAACTTGTATAAGAACTTGTTCAGATTATTTCTGTTTTTCAAATTTTGACAGCTTATGCCTAGCAAATTTGGATTAAGTTGAATTAAGAGTAAATGAAATTTCATCTATTATAAACAACCTATTTACAAAGAATTATCATTACCATATACTATTTGCAATTTCAAGCGAAGCATTGAGTAGAAGTTGGAGTCTTTTTTTCCCCCCATCATACTGCCTACTATTTTTTTATTCAAAAGATTTTGTAACAAATAAAAGATTGCAGGAACAACTGTCAATTTTTTCCATTTTATTATCGTTAAAGTTAGCTTGCACAAAAGTAGACAAAGATGAACAAAACTTAACTGCTGACACTGTTTTACCAGTAATAGAAATTTACAGTTAAATACACTAAAAATTTTCAGAAAAAATAGTAATTTGACTGGTGTCAGCATTTTTTATTGTTACATTTTTTTGCAGTTAATCTGCAATTATAAAATGCAAAAAAATGGCAATAAAAAAAGGAAGTAAAATGTGAGTAAATAAAACTTTTTGAAAAAAGAAAACTTCCACAAGTCTAATAGATTCTAGCTTTTAATTTAATATAAACATTTAAACAACAAACCTCAAAAATAGAATCTTGACTCTCAACGACTGTTTTCTTAATGCTAGATAAAATATTTTTTACAAAACAAATCATGACATCAACTTTTTTAAATACACCGTAGTAGTACATTGTCATCAGGGAGTTTGATAAATTGCTCTGAAGTTCTCGAACACCCTAGAAAAAAATAATAGAACATAATTTCAACCAGAATAAATAAACTTAAGCATTTTCAAATTTGAAAGTTTTAATAATAAATTTAAAAAAAATAATGATAGATTAAAAAAAAAGATTTATTAATGATTATTACAAATGATTGATATATTGATGATTATTTAAATGAAAATCTTAATGATTAATTTTTTTAAAAAAATCAAGTGACTTAAATCAGACTAATCCTGCCGTTTACCAGAGCGGATTTGTACACACACTTCGCTTTTTATTTTTCAATTATTCTGGTTCTTTTTACTTTTTTCCCCTCAATATTCAAGAAAAATCTCTCGATGAAATGGGAGAATAGGAAATTTATGTATTTATTAGGGTTTAACATTAAAATTATTTTTAAAACTATTTACTGAAGACTGTATTTTTAGTATAAGTATCAGACTAATAAATCAGACTAATCCTGCCGTTTACCAGAGCGGATTTGTACACACACTTCGCTTTTTAATTTTCAATTATTCTGGTTCTTTTTACTTTTTTCCTCTCAATATTCAAGAAAAATCTCTCGATGAAATGGGAGAATAGGAAATTTATGTATTTATTAGGGTTTAACATTAAAATTATTTTTAAAACTATTTACTGAAGACTGTATTTTTAGTATAAGTATCAGACTAATAAATCAGACTAATCCTGCCGTTTACCAGAGCGGATTTGTACACACACTTCGCTTTTTATTTTTCAATTATTCTGGTTCTTTTTACTTTTTTCCCCTCAATATTCAAGAAAAATCTCTCGATGAAATGGGAGAATAGGAAATTTATGTATTTATTAGGGTTTAACATTAAAATTATTTTTAAAACTATTTACTGAAGACTGTATTTTTAGTATAAGTATCAGACTAATAAATCAGACTAATCCTGCCGTTTACCAGAGCGGATTTGTACACACACTTCGCTTTTTATTTTTCAATTATTCTGGTTCTTTTTACTTTTTTCCTCTCAATATTCAAGAAAAATCTCTCGATGAAATGGGAGAATAGGAAATTTATGTATTTATTAGGGTTTAACATTAAAATTATTTCTAAAACTATTTACTGAAGACTGTATTTTTAGTATATGTATCAGACTAATAAATCAGACTAATCCTGCTGTTTACCAGAGCGGATTTGTACACACACTTCGCTTTTTATTTTTCAATTATTCTGGTTCCTTTTACTTTTTTCCTCTCAATATTCAAGAAAAATCTCTCGATGAAATGGGAGAATAGGAAATTTATGTATTTATTAGGGTTTAACATTAAAATTATTTCTAAAACTATTTACTGAAGACTGTATTTTTAGTATAAGTATCAGACTAATAAATCAGACTAATCCTGCCGTTTACCAGAGCGGATTTGTACACACACTTCGCTTTTTAATTTTCAATTATTCTGGTTCCTTTTACTTTTTTCCTCTCAATATTCAAGAAAAATCTCTCGATGAAATGGGAGAATAGGAAATTTATGTATTTATTAGGGTTTAACATTAAAATTATTTCTAAAACTATTTACTGAAGACTGTATTTTTAGTATATGTATCAGACTAATAAATCAGACTAATCCTGCTGTTTACCAGAGCGTATTTGTACACACACTTCGCTTTTTATTTTTCAATTATTCTGGTTCCTTTTACTTTTTTCCTCTCAATATTCAAGAAAAATCTCTCGATGAAATGGGAGAATAGGAAATTTATGTATTTATTAGGGTTTAACATTAAAATTATTTCTAAAACTATTTACTGAAGACTGTATTTTTAGTATAAGTATCAGACTAATAAATCAGACTAATCCTGCCGTTTACCAGAGCCGATTTGTACACACACTTCGCTTTTTAATTTTCAATTATTCTGGTTCCTTTTACTTTTTTCCTCTCAATATTCAAGAAAAATCTCTCGATGAAATGGGAGAATAGGAAATTTATGTATTTATTAGGGTTTAACATTAAAATTATTTTTAAAACTATTTACTGAAGACTGTATTTTTAGTATAAGTATCAGACTAATAAATCAGACTAATCCTGCCGTTTACCAGAGCGGATTTGTACACACACTTCGCTTTTTAATTTTCAATTATTCTGGTTCTTTTTACTTTTTTCCTCTCAATATTCAAGAAAAATCTCTCGATGAAATGGGAGAATAGGAAATTTATGTATTTATTAGGGTTTAACATTAAAATTATTTTTAAAACTATTTACTGAAGACTGTATTTTTAGTATAAGTATCAGACTAATAAATCAGACTAATCCTGCCGTTTACCAGAGCGGATTTGTACACACACTTCGCTTTTTATTTTTCAATTATTCTGGTTCTTTTTACTTTTTTCCTCTCAATATTCAAGAAAAATCTCTCGATGAAATGGGAGAATAGGAAATTTATGTATTTATTAGGGTTTAACATTAAAATTATTTTTAAAACTATTTACTGAAGACTGTATTTTTAGTATAAGTATCAGACTAATAAATCAGACTAATCCTGCTGTTTACCAGAGCGGATTTGTACACACACTTCGCTTTTTATTTTTCAATTATTCTGGTTCTTTTTACTTTTTTCCTCTCAATATTCAAGAAAAATCTCTCGATGAAATGGGAGAATAGGAAATTTATGTATTTATTAGGGTTTAACATTAAAATTATTTCTAAAACTATTTACTGAAGACTGTATTTTTAGTATAAGTATCAGACTAATAAATCAGACTAATCCTGCCGTTTACCAGAGCGGATTTGTACACACACTTCGCTTTTTATTTTTCAATTATTCTGGTTCTTTTTACTTTTTTCCTCTCAATATTCAAGAAAAATCTCTCGATGAAATGGGAGAATAGGAAATTTATGTATTTATTAGGGTTTAACATTAAAATTATTTTTAAAACTATTTACTGAAGACTGTATTTTTAGTATAAGTATCAGACTAATAAATCAGACTAATCCTGCCGTTTACCAGAGCGGATTTGTACACACACTTCGCTTTTTATTTTTCAATTATTCTGGTTCTTTTTACTTTTTTCCTCTCAATATTCAAGAAAAATCTCTCGATGAAATGGGAGAATAGGAAATTTATGTATTTATTAGGGTTTAACATTAAAATTATTTTTAAAACTATTTACTGAAGACTGTATTTTTAGTATAAGTATCAGACTAATCCTGCCGTTTACCAGAGCGGATTTGTACACACACTTCGCTTTTTATTTTTCAATTATTCTGGTTCTTTTTACTTTTTTCCTCTCAATATTCAAGAAAAATCTCTCGATGAAATGGGAGAATAGGAAATTTATGTATTTATTAGGGTTTAACATTAAAATTATTTTTAAAACTATTTACTGAAGACTGTATTTTTAGTATAAGTATCAGACTAATAAATCAGACTAATCCTGCCGTTTACCAGAGCGGATTTGTACACACACTTCGCTTTTTATTTTTCAATTATTCTGGTTCTTTTTACTTTTTTCCTCTCAATATTCAAGAAAAATCTCTCGATGAAATGGGAGAATAGGAAATTTATGTATTTATTAGGGTTTAACATTAAAATTATTTTTAAAACTATTTACTGAAGACTGTATTTTTAGTATAAGTATCAGACTAATAAATCAGACTAATCCTGCCGTTTACCAGAGCGGATTTGTACACACACTTCGCTTTTTATTTTTCAATTATATTGGTTCTTTTTACTTTTTTCCCCTCAATATTCAAGAAAAATCTCTCGATGAAATGGGAGAATAGGAAATTTATGTATTTCTTAGGGTTTAACATTAAAATTATTTTTTAAACTATTTACTGAAGACTGTATTTTTAGTATAAGTAGTTCCATTCTGATTTTACGTGTTTTTTTTATTTATAAATAACAGTAGATAAAATGACAAGTTTTAATAATTATAGATAAATGGTGAGTAAGTTTTTTCTTAGCAAATATGCAAAAACTGTTCACACTAACCTTCTTTCCCCTATAAGAGATTGAGAATCACTGACCTAAGTAACGTGTAAGAGAAATTGATCAGGATGAAATATTAAACGTTCTAAGTATTAAAAAAAAGGGAGATTAATTTCCTCACAGGATTAAATGAAAGCTTTGAAAATTTCTGGGATAAAATACCTGAATAGTCTCGCAATTAAATAAAATAGAAAAGATAGAGAACATTACTTACATGAGCGGATAAAGCATTTACAAAATCATCACTAAGGCAACAGATAAATTTTCTAAAACAATCAAATACTAAGGTGATAACTTTATCGTCTTTCTCAACAGAAAACGCATAAATTCCCATTGTGATATATTTAGATAACAGGTTGGACACATGTGCAATCATGGAAGGTCCATCTTCTGTATAAAATGAAACTTTAAATATCATTAATTCAATTACATATCAAAATAGTTATCTAAATAAATACACTTAATGAAAGTTAATTGAAATCCTTGTGGTAGAATATTATCTAGCGAAAACTCTCAAGCACTAATATCTTTCTACAAGATACTTTTAATAATAACAAACATATATGCTACTAATTTAAATTATAAAAGCGCTGTGTTAACAAAAAAAAATATGAAATTTTATTTAATTGAACTTGTCATAATTTTTTATTCTAATATTATAGGTGATATTCTCTCTTTTTGTGTGTGTGTGTGTGTGAGGGGAGGGGGCACACAAATTATTTCCTTCTGTGTCGCAAATAATTATCACAATAAAAAAATAATTAAAAATCATGAAATTCGCTTAATTGTAATTGCCGAAGAAAAGAGTGACGACGAAATCTCGTGATTTGGACTCCTCAAATGCGTATTTCGTTTCGTAATTACGTTGTTGTAATAAGTAATATTGGATAAAGAACATCAGATTTAAAAACTATGGTGAAATTAATGGCAATTACTAACAAAAAATTCGAAACAATTATTGCCTTAAAAAGTAAATACTCAAATGCATGATTCAAATTTTCCATATTGTTTAAAATATTTCAGGATACTTAAAATCCACATGAAAATCAATATCAATAACTGTGGAAAATACAATCGGACAAATTTTTTATTTCTCATGAGTAGCGATGTATCGATATTCTAACATCGTGATATTTGGATGCATCACAATGTTTTGTTACACTAATATTTTACATTTGGTATTGTGTAATTTGGAATTCTTGCACTTTTCAACAGATAAATTGAGGCAATTATATTCTTGTAATAAACTCAATCCTTAATTACTTAAACTCAGTACTCAGTTATCAACAAAAAAGTGTATTTTTTTTAAAATCAATAAATCACAAAAAAAACATGATACATTGAAAACAAAAAAATCAAAAAAATAATAAATAAATTTGAATAAATTATGCAGGAAGGAGGGTGAGCTTGCTGCAAAAATTTGTAAAATTAGTCAGTATGAATATAAAAATTAAAATGCACATTGAGATCATTTATAAAAACCTTCATAAATAGAAAAATAAAAACTTTGCTGATGAATTGAGAAAGATTGGAAACTTAAGAACAGCTGACGCTAAAATGTACATATATTCCCTACCATAAATTTCGTTCATTAGTATTAATAATAAAGGAAAAAGCTCTTTGCACGAGCTTGTGGAATTCATGGTCGGGAGAAGTGCTCAACGAACGCACTTGAAACCATCCTCGAACAATCGGAACCCTATAGACACAGATGTCAATGATGCATCAAAATACACCACATGTATGTCATTAAATCAAAATTTTCAATGCTTCTAAAAATTGCCAATCTAAACATCGAATCGGCGATGATTTCGATATTTTTCGATGCACCGCCCAGTCCTATACATGTGTATAGGAAAGAATCAGTGGTTTTCGATATGATACCGTCAATCAAAAAGGAACGGCATGTTGATTTTGTTTTGTCCTTGATTTAAAAGGTAGAATCGTATTATACATGCTTATCAACGAACAGAAGGTGAAAGAATAATAAAAAACATATACATCACCATATTTTATAAACATAATAAAGTAAAAGAAGTTAAGCGGAAATGTAAACTTTCAATTGGAACATGAAAATGGCAAAAATATTGCTATTTTTTATTCAATAATAAAATAGGATTAGAGTAGGGGCTTTCTTCTGTTTCCAGAATACTGATGAAAATGTTTCTCGTTTTCCTGCCATTTTGAACTAGACAGGGGTGATTGAGACACAAAGTGAAAAACCCTGAAAATTTTGTATGCAAAAAAAACGATATTAATTCATATACCATATATGTTTTGTATTAAACATAAATTTTTCAATAAGATTTATACTTAAATTACCCACCAATGATGAATATTACACCTTTATAGTAAATAGTCTTAGTTCTTACAGGGATTGCGATGTTGAATTTTTGAAATCATGTAAATATATAATTTTAAAATTGTGTGAGTATGAATGGCAATATCTGATCTTTAAACTACGTGATTACGAATCGCAATGCATAACTTTCAAATTAGGTAAATGTGAAAATCGATGTTTGATGTTCAAACTGTGTGAATATGAATCACCATATCAGCGGATTCCGGCGCCGTTTTAAATACTCAAAATGGCACAAAGCCGCCAACCAAAAGAATCAATCCACGGATTTCCAATCATTGGAAGAAGAATCACGCGTATGTAAGTGTCTCGTTAGCACGAATTAGCGAAACTATCAAAATTTGGATCTTAGATCAAAGAATTACGAGAAAATTTCGTCGGATTATAAGTTTTTGTTTAGTGAAAGTCCGAGAACCAATGTTCTTGAGAAAAGCGGAATTCCGCAATATTCCCTGAAAAATTATAAGACCTGTTGTTAATTTTTTCACCCGGAAAGTAAATACTAAAAACCTGAAATACAATCACCCCTGACTAGAATGACTGAGTCATCCTTGAAGCTGAATCTTGAGTTTTTAAGTGAACCTTGAAGCCAATGGAAGTTAATTTTTTCCCCTTGTTCAATCAAAGGTTAAGGAAGGGCAGATTTAGATAAAATAAAGTGAATCCAAAATCTTAATCAAATAATTGACTCTTGTAAGTAGTTTCAATACTCTCATCGCTACCTAATTCAAACGAAATTTGTTCAACAATCACTAAATTTATCAAAAGCGTTTTAATTTTTATTTGATAAATCCTTTTTAGAAAGAAAAACTAAATTTTGAATTAGACGTGTTCTCACTAAGCCACGATTTAAGAAGCCGCGCCAAAAGCTTATGCTTAAAATATTAGTGCTCTTTCAAATTTTTTTTTTCTTTAGGTATTACTAGAATATAATTAAAGTAACAGCAAAAATATTGCTTTTAATAACTAGGCCGAGCTTAAATGAAGACTAAAATAATTAAAGACGAATTCTATTTCTAATAGAAAGATCAAGGTTAAAATTCGGTAATATGTTATTCAATAATATAATAAATATGTTATTCCTAAAACAAAAAAAAATATCTATTTCTGATATACTTTTTACCATAGATATTTCTAACTCAAAAAAAGAAGTTTTTTAAATGATATTGTTTTTAAACATCAATGATTTTCTTCTTATAGAAATCTTAAAGAGGCACATTTTTTTCCTTCACATTCAAAAATATGCATTAACCTTGAGTTACATTACTTATATGATATCTTAAAGAAGCTTACATTAATCAAAATATTGCATAGTAATCTACATACTACATAGAGAGAGAGAGAGTAAATTACTGGAAAATATATTTTAATGAGTATAAAGAGCTGCAATTAAAACATTACCAGTTTCTATAAGCGTTATAACAAATCTCAAGTATTTGCAGGAGTATAAACAATGAAATCCTAAGATCACTAATTCACCAATAATTGTGCATAAAACCTAAAAAAAAATATATTTAAAATTGAAAACAAAACTTTGATGGCAAACACAAAATCAAAACACACTGTTAGTGTCTCTGCATAATTAGCAGTCCATAACTTTTCTACCATTGCCCGGATTTTCATTCGGTAAAGTGGACGAGGAATCTTTTAAAATATGCAGAATAGTTAGGATAGCAAGACATTCTTATTTTGAAGCAGAAACACATATTTATCAACCAAACAACTTTCTTTGAAAAAATTTATTTTATCCTTCCCCCCTCTTAATGAATAGACAAATCCATATAAAACTGGTTTTTATAATTTAACCACTAGAACAGGTTTTGGGATTTAAAGCGTCACATTTCATTTCATATATCTAGAAAGATTCAATAAATAAAAAAAAAAAAATCCCAAAAAGTTATCAATTCTTTTCTTACACACAAATTTTTATTCTCCTCAGCATTTGGTTCATAAATATCACTTTATTGCCAAACTTCATCAATACTCATAAATACATTTAACTCTTACAGATTCCGGTTTTCTGAAAATAGATCAGGCATAACTGGTAAGAGGTTTGCTTTATTGCAAAATTTTTATTAATTCATTCAAATTTTGGCATTAGTGTTACTGTTACATGGAGTTACTGTTTTTTTTTTTTTTTTTTTTTAAAAAACAATAACTGTTTTTTTTAACAATAACTGTTTTTTTAAAAAACAATAACACAGTTTTTAAGAAATTTCAAACAGAATTACAAAATTTTTGGGGGTCGATGATCAAAAAAATGTTTGGTAATCCTGGGTAAAGAGAAAGAAAGAAGGAAAACATAAATTGCTCACCTTGCATAGGGATACAGATAACTTTTGAAATGAATAGGAAGCTTTATTTTGTTTCTTACTTGACCTGGGAAGATTATTATTTGACCAAGCTAAGCTGCAAAGAGTGTTTTGCATCCATGTGACAACAGTATCCAAAAATACAATGCTTTTGCAATCAAAGTTCTAAATAATAAAAAAGAATCCGAAATGAAAGAAAAGAACAGCGCAATATTAAAAATAAAATAAAAATTCACTAGGAAATAATAAGTCATGTTTTGCATCCATGTGACAACAATAACTGAAAATACAATGTTTTTACATTCAAAATAACAAAAAATAATTAGAAACTGATTAAAGGAATAATTCAATATCAATCTTTGATCATTAAGAAAATAATATGTTGCATATTTTACAATAAGTTTTAGTTCTATTCTTTTAGAAATGACTTTTTTTTTTCTAAAAAAAAATTTTTATCCACACTTTTATCGCTTTACTCTTAATTAACACCATTCCCTACTTGGTGATTGGCAAATTTTACCTTATAATTTGCATAGATATATATATATATATATTAGAGTTTGCATTAGTTGCACTTTGAGTTTTGAAAGGGCACTTACCATAAAAATTTATCAAAATGTGTAATATTACGTAATGTATGATTCCGAAAAAAAAAAGGACGTTTTGTGCCTGTGCCAAAATTACAACATCTTGCATAGGGATGGGCTACAACATCTTCTAAGGAAATTAATGTTTTTGTAAAGAACAACCTATTGCTACATCTGAGGAAATCCTAAAAATGCCAAAATCAAGGCTGAAAATTTAAAAAAAATATGCAGGACAAAACATTTTTTTTTTCTATAAAAAAAAGGAAATATAGGACAACTGCAAGGCCTGCCGCAGTGCTGATGAAAAATAACCCCAATGATAAACAGATCATGGGTTAAACCCCTTGCAGTTGGGCTAACCCTGGGAGTTTTCCCTCCCCATATAAAGTAAATGCTAGTTAGTTCCATCAAAAAGTCCTTCATGATAGCTAATTCGACCCAATGCTTGATTTAAAGCTGTGGTGGCTCGGGGATTAGACAGTTTACCTCCCAATGAGGTGATCCAGGTTCCAATCCCAACGGCAGCTGTTTGATACAAATTCTGCTAACAGCTCACAGTACTGACATGAAATATCCTCATAGATGAATTATGGGTTAGAATATCCCTACCTTCGGGCTAACTGTGGGAGGTTTCCATGATTTTATCTCCATGTAATGCAATTGCAGGTAAGTCACATCAAAAAGTCCTCCATGAAGGTTAGTTCATTATGATGCTTGATCAGGAGTTTCCTTGTCTTTCGAGTTTGGTTTTTAAAAAACACTAATTTGGAACACACACGGAATTGAACACTGATAATCGTAAACTCAGAATTGTGTTGGTTGTTTAACACTGGTGATAAAAAGTTTTTTTTAAAAAAAATGCTTGATCTAGGAGTTCTTTTGGTGTTCTGGATCGGGTTCAAAATAACAAGGTTACGGAGATTGATTTGAATCTTAAAAGAAATTACCTCCTGATTCATGAGAGAAACTATCTTCAGAAGAATGTGAAACAAATTTTTCATAAACTCTAATTCAACTTCTGGAATGTATTTTAGTTGGTAGACTTCAATTCTTTTCTATTAAATGAGATGGAAAAGTCATGACCAAGAAATTAATAAATAAAAATATTATGCACAAAATATTTCATATTTACTTTTAAAGGATCAAATAAACTGAGAAAACTACTAAGCTCATTCATTGAATGCAAGAGAAGGATTCTTTGACACAAAGAATCATTTAAAAGAAATAAAAGCATTTGAGCTCCTAGCTTATGCCTTGATGTGACAGCTTCATTTTTTGAACGTCCTTTTCTTTTCTTTGTCTAAAAGAAGTACATGATTTGTGAAAAAAATAATGAAATTAGAAACAATGACTTATTACAAAAATATTTTAACATCAACAAATAAATAAAATTAGAGTTGGCAAGGTTTAGGATAGAATGGATTAATCCATGGTTTAAACTGTCCTGTCCAAAACCCTTTTATTCAAATTATGTCAGAATTTTAAAAAATATTGTGAAAAATAAAAGGTTAATTTTTGAAGGTTTGTTTTTGTTTTATTAAAATTTTTTATTTTTAATGTTGCATTTATTTATCCTTATACAAAAACATAATTTATCAGTATTAAAAGCATATTTATTCATGTTTAAGGGATTAGGTAGGTATTCACTTTTGTTGTTCAATGAATTATGAAGCTTCAAAATCTTTTCTAATATTATTTTCCTTTAATAAGTTAAAGCAAATTGTATAAAAAGTATCAAATATTTATTAATATATTTAATTAATATGAGTACAATGGTTACACATATAGAATTTTTACCTTTTACCAATGTTCAAGGTTTTGGACACTTTAAGACAGTTTTACCCAGTTTAGGACAGTTTTAGTCAGTTTAGGACAGTAAAATCAACATGTCATGTCCAAAACCAGTTCAGGAGGTCTCAGACCCCAACCCTGAATAAAATAAATCTGTAAACATTATATATATCTTAATATTAATTTACGATAATAACACAAAGAAAACAAGCAAAGAAATCAGGAAACAAAAAATTACCCTCTATATTAATTAATATTTTACAATCTGGCAGCTTAGTTAAGGAAATATTCTTAAATAATTTTTGCAAATGACTGTGAGAGCATGACATTTTTATCTCTTCTTCCTTTATATGTTCATTTTCTTGTTGCTTTATTTTGAATTTTTGTGCTATTTTCATTTGATTAAATTATGTTAACGAATTGAATTCAGTTTTTTGCTGCTTACCTCTTCATACTATTGTATTGATATATTTTGCTTTGTCTATAATACAAAATCAGAAATCACCAATTTAATAAAATAACATTAGTTGAAAAAAAAAAAATTTTAATTTTCTAAATTTTTAATAGTTTATAATTGTTAATTATATTAATAATTGTTAATAATAATTTGTAATAATTTTTTATATGTTTAATAATGTTTATTATTTTATTTAAAATTTTAATTTTTTACCTTTTGTCAGCCTTTCATCCCTTCTTATGTGTTCTTTTCTTGTTTCTTAGTGTTATTATCTTAGATTACAGGTTCCATGTACTTGCAGTTTATGCACACTAAATAAAACTTAATTATTCTTTGCAACTTATCTTTATTTTTTAATCTAATTTGCTTTATCTATTGATATAATATAACATACATCAAATGACTATTACACACTAAATACCAGGTAATTTGTTAGCAGAAAAATATTACAAAAGATCATAAAATTATTTAAGGTAATAAAATGACAAAATAAATAAAATGTGATGAATGTTTGTTCTACTGCTAATTTTAAACCAAAAGCTAATTTGTATTTGAATACAAATAATTTACATTTAAAATTTTCTCTTGTTAATGCTAACTCAATTCATATGATAGTGAATAGCTCAAAAACAAAAAATGTAGATAAAGTAACCTGAAATTGTGGCATTACCAACTAGAAGTATTATGACAGATTAACAAATCATGCTTTAGACGAAGTATACACACGCTGTCGTGCCACAGGGCCTTAATTCGATCCTCGGACTGGGCAAGGTTGACTCAGCCTTTCATCCCTTCAGTGAGACAATAAAATGAGTACCAAGGATGCTTGGGAACTAAACACTGGAGGTTCCGCGTCCAGCTGAGAACATCTGCTCTTGCATTTCAGAGCCCAAAGGTCAAGAAAACTGAGATGGGCAAAGTAGGCCTTGCCCTCCATGGGCTGTAGCGCCACTGAGTTTAATGTAATAAATATTATGAAAAATGCTAAATGCTTGAGGTGCTGTAAGATAATTTTAAGTCTTGTAGAGATGCTGGAAAAAATTTGGGATCCCTGTTATAATTCAGAGTTGAAACTCAAATCTGGAAAAAACAAGAATTCCTTGTGATTTCCCTGTATGTATTATACACAATGTATTGAGAGGAAAGAATTACTGGGCACTTGTATGGGCTAACTATACTGTTTTAATAGCTGGAAAAACTTAAGAATAAAAATGGAATGGCAGAACATACTTAAATAATGCTATAGTAAATTAACTAGTTCAAGTATATATATTCTTTAAATGTCCCATAGATTGCCCTTTGAGTGGTCAATATTCTTTAAAAGAGAAAAAAAAAAATCCTTTTATTTTCCCAGTTTGTAAAGAAAAACTCAAAATTCCCTGTTGATTTCAGGCGATTTTTAAATTCCCTGTTTTTTTCCAGGTTTTCCTTATTCTCCCTGTGGAGTGGCAACTGTGTAAAATAGAAAGATTTTTATGGTTGGTTCTGACTTATTAAGAGGATTTAAAGTTTTACACTAAGCACATATTTTAAAAACAATTAGTTGAAGAGAAACTAAATAAATTTTTGAAAATTCAGTAAAACAACAATGTTATAAAATTACATACTCTTTTGTTAGGAAAAGTGGGTTGAAAAAAAGCGTCTCTTATCCACTCCTTCAAAAGAGAAAGAAGTTCGCGTTCATGATACTGATTGCACAAGCAGCGAATGACATCTGAGTACTCTTCTAGATCTGTTGTTTCCTCATCCATCTCATTCTGAAGGAGGTTGAAGCAAAAGCTGCCTAGACAAGGAAGGTTTTCATACGGCATATGACTACCGAGGTAAGCAACGCTGGGAAAGATTTTAGATCCCTGTAAAGTAATTAAGTAAATGTGTAATTCTTCAAAGAACCTCATCTAATCAAAACTGTATATTCATTTCCCAAATATTTGATCTAAAATGTAGCATTATCAGCCATTTACTTCCAATGTTCTGAAAGCAAAATGAATTTTAGCATTACATTTTAGCATGAATGGAGTCTACAAATTCAATATATTACAATTTGAACACCTCCACGAATTCTCTTACTTACCATCTATAAAATTTCCAGATTAAAAATCTTAATATTTTGGATACAGCTCAAAATGTGTGTTTAAGAAAATGGACGCAGGTAAAAAAAAAATGGACACTGTGAAAATTGCGCTTTTTAAATATTCAATATCAAATTTAATAACTAGAGGAATTATGTTACATTGTTCATTTCTTCAATCTGAATTTGTTCATTGTTTTGAATATAAAAATTTCATGACATTAAAAAAAATAATAAAGAATTCAAATTACTGCATAAAAAAATCAGTATTAATTTTATTAAAACTTCTATATAGGCGGATTTGATCTAAAAAATTTTTTGATTAATATAGAATATAAAAATAACAAAATTATTCATTTAAATCAGCTATAAAAATAGAATTACAATAAAAATAAATGACGGAAAATACTATGGCAAAAGATTTTACAAGTTAATGATTAGGTAAAACAAAATTATCATTTTATTACCCAATAAATATATTAAACACACTTAAAGTTAATTGTCATTGTTAACAGTTAATACTTCAAGAATTTCTAAAGCAGATAGTAAATTCCAGGTTTTTCCTCGAGTTCCAGAGAGAGTGGCCACCTTGCATAACTGCTTTGCATTTTTTTATATACTTTTCAAAATTTAAATATTTCATAAAAAATTTTGTAAATCATAGCAAAGTTTTACTACTGAACATATTTCAATATTATTATTTAAAGACAATACTCATTAAGATGTGATGGTATTCAAACAATTCAATATGATTCAGTACTGAAATAATGATTAGTTTTTTTAAAATTATTTCAATAAAACTTACAGCAAATTCTTTTTATAACTCTTAGATTCTTAATATTTATTTAGATTTGAAGAAAACTTATTTAAAATATTGCTAGTTTTGAGAATTTCCAAAAAAAAAAATTTTTTTTTTTTTTTTTTTTGACTAATATAAAGTCAGGAAAATGCATTTATACTACCTTTTCACTCTTCTCCCCAAGATAACAAAATCTTAGATTTTTCAGAATTAAATCTTCAATGTACCGTATTTTTCGGCGAAAGCGCCGCTTCGTCGCAAGCGCCGCACATGGATGAAAATGAAATTTTTTAAAAGAAAGTTATAGTAAGCGCCGCAATGGCACTACACCGCGCATATCAGCATCCTTATGCAAGAGACCTTTAAATTACCATTTAGAATATCTGTATAATAAAAAATAAAAATTTTTTATACATTTCATAAAGTAAGGTTTTAATTTCTAAATTATAATGAAAAATTTATTTTTCAGCGAAAAAAAAAAAAAAAAAAAAGAAAGCGACAAAACGATATAAAATAAAATTGTTCTTATCTGTTGGCACCACACCAAAAAATAAACTTAAGTACAACAAATAATTCTGAAAATAATGTTAAGTGCAACAAAATATTTTTTAATACATCAAATAACGTAATTTCTAAATTATTTGGGGGGTGGGGAGAGAATATCCTAAACTGCGTTAACAAAGAGTTGACATGAAAAAAGTTTTCTCCTTCAGCAAAAAAAAAAAAAAAATTAAAAAAAAACGGTATAAAATAAAGTTGTTCTTACCAGTTGGCACCGCGCCAAAAAAACATTATAGCAAATAATTAACAGCAAAAAAATATTTCTATGCTCAGCAGCTGAATTAATGCTGGACTAATTACAGAAATCCGTAAAACAATGTAATAAGAAAAATAAAATGAAAAATTTATTAAAAAAAAAAGATTTTAAAATAAAATGATTTTAAAAAATTTATTACAGTTAACAAACTAAGGAAAAACTAATAAGAACGAAATAACTAATAATAACAAGAATAAGAAATAACTAAGAGCGCCCCAAAAAAATTCTGATGAAAAATTCCTCAGCTTGTCATTTCTACTGGAGCTGTTTAGGAGGAATCAATCAGTTATTTTTAAAGGGGTTGGGGAAAAGAAAAGGGCATACAGTATTGGACCCCTAATCCGGCATTTAATCTGATCTAAATCTTTTTTTTTTTTTTTTTAAGAAATATATATTGATGAGACAAAAAAATCAGCTATATTCTCTTTTTATTTGGAATTTTATTTTGTTGAAGTAAGTAACTTTATTTTATCTTTTAAAAATAAAAAAGCTTGAAAAAAATATATAATAAATCTGTGTCAAAGGAAACATCTGTTTCTAAAGCAGTTTCAAATAAAGTGAAAAGTAAAAACACCTTCATTTCCAATGAACAAAATAAAGAAATGCAAGTTGGAAGAAACTGATCAATCAACCTTGACAGCTGAGCTTGTGCATTACTGGTTTGTCCCCACATTTCCCTCTTCTGTTTGACCATAAATTGGCCACACCCAGTTGACATTGAAACTACCACGTGGAGTACAAAATGAATTCTATCCTAGAAAAGAAAAAAACAAGAACTATGATCTCGCTCCGAAGAAGAAACGATTATTTCTTCTTCATCAGAAGATTCGGATTACTTCTTGAATTATTTCTCCTTCGGATTATTTCTTCTTGATTATATTGTATAGATGATTATTTTAATTAATAAAATTTCTTAAGATGGACCAGTTTTAAATTCACCCCATCATAATCTACGATCGAAACTTGACTAATTTTATTGGTTTTTCTAAAATTGAATTATAGTAATATTTGAGCGCCATATTGGAATTTCCGAAAGAGATCCGAAGTTCGGCATTTTGTCGGTCCCGTGAGTGCCGGATTTGGGGTCCTATTACTTCCTTTACTGTCCGCTCCAAATACAATTGCCAAGGCGCTAAGTAGATTTCTAGCTTTCGATTTTTCTTTAAGCTGGGGGTGGATACAAGATGCTTACCTTTTAAATTTTCTCCTTACGCGATGCTTTTTTAAAATTATTATTTCGTTTATTTATTTTTTTGCAGGCTGCTGCCGAAAGTTTGCTAAGAATTGGCAATTGTTCTGCAGCAGATCGCGATACGTACAAATATTTCGTCAACTTCGTTATTAATTTTATTTAATAGTCTTTCTCTCAGAAAATTATTTAATCTTAAATAAATTTACTTGAGAAATTTTTTTGCTGCTAAAAATTATTTCCTCGGAAGCGCCGCTGCATCGGAAGCGCCGCATGTAGGAAAAAAACAACTTTTTTTTCGATAGCGCCGCGGCGCTACCGCCGAAAAATACGGTAATGCAACTGACTGAGACGCCCATAGCCTGTAATATAATATAATAGTGTTTCTCTGGATTTTCCTTTTTATTTTAATCTTTGAATTTTTGAGGTAATGTGTTTTTATTCTTATTTTGTCTTCCATTATGGGGCC
Source organism: Parasteatoda lunata (assembly GCA_949128135.1). Taxonomy (NCBI): domain Eukaryota; kingdom Metazoa; phylum Arthropoda; class Arachnida; order Araneae; family Theridiidae; genus Parasteatoda; species Parasteatoda lunata. The sequence goes on from OX421973.1 coordinate 109,980,436, forward strand.
TCGGGCACAATCAGTTTTTAGTTGAAGCACTGACTACAGAAAGGCTCCAGCATGTGTTAGCAGTACAGTGCACCCCCCCAGAAGTACTGTTTTTGAAATTACAATTGATTTTTTTTTAAAGTTCTATCATATTTATTTAAACTGTGTTCTAAAGACAATTTTGGTTTTACGCTGCTTTTAGCACTTTCCCATTTTGACTTATGATATTTAAATTTTTGTTTAATTCTATTTTTTATACTTTTATTAGGCTTATTAACTCCTAAATTAATATGATTAATTTAGGAGTTCATGTTTCAGTTATCTCAGGGTGGGCCTTTTTAAGTGATCGCAGCATTGTCGGAATTTCTGTAAATTATTATCAGAAGTTAGCATCCTATAAAGAATGAAGTCATATCTAAAGAAAAACAGTTGTAAAGCGATTAACTTCAAAACACTATCAAAACAAAAGATAACATTGCAAAGAGCTAAAACTATAAAGTTAGTGTAATGATGCAAACTTTATAAGTTACCTTATAGTAAAACAAAAGATCTTTAAGGCATTTGCATATTTCCCCAACTGCTTGTTTCAGCAACTTCTTATTTTCCTCCTGAAAACAAAAAATAATATAAATTAAGGAAGTCAAACATTACAACAAAATGATGAAAATTCTGGTGTTGTATACAAAACAGCAGAGTAGGAGATGATTAAAAATTTCTCACAATGTCTCTGCATTGTATAAAATGCCAAAAGACAAACAATCACATGAGCTAATTTTGTATTTTTAATAAGCATGACTACAATTTAGAAGCATTCAATGAAATTTATTTCTTGATGAAATTATAAGTTTCATATTTTGTTTTCTTTAACAAAAAAAGCATACATTTTTAGTAATAGGTACACCTTAATTATTTTTTTTTTTAAACATAGGACTGTTACCTAGTATACATTTTTCTGGCATTTCCAATAGTTTATAATACATAGTGTGGCATTCTCTACAAGAATTATTTTCCTCACTGGATATTATTAATAGTAAGCAATTAATTAAGTTTGAATTAATATCTCTGTTTCATAAAAAAATTGATTTATTGAATAAAGAAAATGATATTTTTTTAAGGTCATCAACTCAGCATCGATATTTATTTCAATAAAAGAAAACAAAGAAAATAATTATGTTTTTTTTTTTCACAGTGATACTTATATTTTCAGGGGTCTGTCTAGATTTTTCTGTGAGGTACCTATTTCGTGAAAATTTAGGTACAATTTGTGAAAATTAAAAGTTTTATTAAAAAATCAACACAAAAATGTGGTAAAAATATGGATTTATCGTTTCTTCCGGGATACAAAAATAAAATTTTAAGGAAAAGTATTTTGTGAAACTATTGTTTTTCCTAAAGTTGAATTTGTAAAGGTACCGCTAAAAGGTAGTAAATTTGGCTTGGACAATTATCATATTTCATACAATAACAGTATAAAAGGACTACTTTAATTACTCATATCTTGCGTAGTTTAAAACAATTTTTTTCCAATTTTTAAGCAAAAATTTTTAAATTAATTTTAAATTTCTCTAAAAAATTTTTTTAATTTCAGTAAACATTTTAAAAATTATATCAAAAAAATGTAAGACAAAAAAAAAAAATTTTTTTTTAATAAAATAGTTTATATTTCTATAAATATTTCAGCCAAGCTTACAATATTTTGTATAATTATTGCATAGAATAACCAAATAAAGCTACCTCACAATATGATAAGATATCATTTATATCAAAATAAGTATAAATTTTATTACAATATAAAATGTGTGGATTGATGATGTAGACACTTTTTTTAGATAGTCAATTATGCAAGATTAATAATAAAATAGACAAAATTTGAAGAAGATTCTCTTAAGCTATTGTCAATTAGAATGTAGTTGATAGGAAAGAACACATTCTAACTTATTACATTATAAAAAGATCTAATTTTAACTGGATTCTCACCTGCAGCATCAAACTATGATATTCTGAAATACAATAACAGAATGAGCACAGATGACCTTTTAACGGACAATTATTTACTTCCTATCATTCGCCCTTTTAAGGAACTATTATTTATTTCCTATCATTCACACTAGAACTGCTGCCTTAACACTCGACACATTAAGGTCATAACACCCTCTGACCGACAGACAAACACTAATTGTTTTACATTAGCCTGTATTCATACACATTTTATGAGTTATATATTCATACACATTTTAGAGATATTTTTTTTTTGAATGGTTCTCAAACAATTATGAATATTAATGCCTCATACAGATTAGAATTTAAATATATTGTGTGTTATTAAGTAATCAATTTACAAACAAAAACAAAGTACTATGTTGTACCAGTACTGCTGGGTAAGAATAAAATATATAAAAAAATTAATAGGTTTTAAAAGAAAAGTATAATCATGTAATTATTAAGTCAAATTATCAATAATAGACTGTGCTTCCAAATTATTTGGTATGTGGGGAGTGAGCAGTATCGACAATGTCAACCTTCATCTATGAAAAGGTACTCCAACATAGAATCGAGTCAACGTGTCTTATATATTAGTGAATTGGAATTGTAGTTTTCAAGTGATAGACACACTACTGTATTCTCCTAACAGAATTATAGCCGTGATAGAATTTGATGAACGGATACCAGTAGTTGATTCATTGCTGTTTTGTGAGAAGCCGGGAGAGCTGTATTAAGTTCATGGTCAAGGTCGTTCCTGTGTTGCCATTAGAAGTCGAATTAATATGTTGTGTGTGTTTGATACTGAGTAGCAACACCGTGAGGAGGACAATGTAGCAGTCACAAGTAGCAAGTCAACTGTTCAATGTGGACCATTCATCGAAGTACACGTGTTCAGTTCGAAGTGGGAGTTTCTGTCAAGGTAGGCGTGTTCACATCTCGTTCGAAGGTCACCAATGTGGGGAGAATCACATCTACAATGTCAACCTTCATCTATGAAAAGGTACCCGACATAGAATCGAGTTAACCTGTCTTATATACTAGTGAATTGGAATTGTATATTTGTACTAGTAGACACACTACAGCAGAAATGGGCAAACTCTTTTGGTCGTGGGCCAAAAATCTAGTAAAAAAAGTTTGGTGGGCCGAGTAAAAACTTCTAAAATAAAAATTCTAACTTCTGAAATAAAATAAAGTCAATTCATCATTGAACTCATGGCACTCTACATCAACTTTGCGTTTTTAGTTGCCATTTTGTGGTTAAAAAATTTTACAAATAGCTCAAAAAAGCAGTAGCCATTTTATACATTTAATAATTTCACCATTATTTACAATGACGTTGCATGTGTGCAATTTTTCCATACGCAGTAAATAATGTTAGAACTAGCGCCGGCAGAAAAATCCGCTCGTTGGAACTTAAAATGTGCAGTCTGCCTCATGTGAAGTACAATTCACCTATATTAGTTCCATATGCCTGCTCCTCGAGAAAGACAAACATTAGTTGGAGCTAATCTACGGCTATTCTACAAAGAACTTCTGCTTTCAACATTTTACCAATTGAAGCGGTCTGTGCTAACTATTTCCATCCATTTATGTTTTGTAGAACAAAAATAGAGAAAGTAAAAAGGTTATCAGTACTTTGTTAAAAAAGAATGAGTAAAAATAGCTTTAAACAAAGTAGACAAGAAAATGGATGTATAATGTATATTGTTTATATTCGCCACGGATCGGCAAGTTAAAATTCTGTCCGCGGGCTGGGTAATACCTTCTAGCGGGCCACAGTTGGCCCATCCCTGCACTACAGGTATATTCAATGGCTGAATCACAATGTTTATTTAAATTTAAATGCATATATATATATAAAAAAGAGATTTTACTTTTTTTAATTCGTTTAGAGAGGCCAGCCACATTATCACAATAGCTTCCATGAAACCACCAACAACCATCTCATCGTCAAATCCGCAAGCAAATCCCAGTTTATAAATGTCTTCCAGATCATCAAATGATTCTTTCCTGGCCCTCTTCATGGTTGCACATTCTTTTAATTTGACATCCTTCATTACAAACAAGTGAATGGAGTACATGGTTTTACATATAAATTTTACTGAAAAACAAATTTAAAAAAAATAATAATAATTATAAGGAATGATGCAGTATATTGTAACATAGAACTATCCTGTTTTTTCAAAATATATTTCTAATAATGAAACACTTTATTTCTTTTTTTTAAAAAAAAGAAAGAAATTGAATTTAAATGACTCACCTATAGCTTGAAGTCCATGGAATTGTGGAATGTAGAGAAAGAAGACCCTGGACGCTGCCGGACTGTGTTTAATGATGTTGGCACTTCTCAGAAGTAATGATGCGACGTTGGCATCTCGGGGGAAATAACTGTTGTATATTAAATTCACAATGATTTTCTGTGTTACTGGATCTTCTTCCAATCTAGCAAGAAGCTCCTCCAAGGGGACAACATCAAAATACTGAAATGTTTCATAACAGTGTTCAATATGTTTATAAATTCCTGCTTAGATCAACATAAAGTGTCTTTTTTGGGACTGATGCATGACTAAAAATAGTAACTTTAGTTGCTTCAAATAATAAAATTGTCTCCAAAATAGTTTCCACAAGCATAAAATTGTTGCAAGAATAATATTCCTCCTTAAGTTAATTTTACCACTATTTATGCAATAATAATAAAAAAAAAATCTAAATAATGTTACTTTTTTTTTTAGATACTTACTCTATATATAATTTTTTTAAAGTAAGTTTTGCAGAGAAAAACCTTAGAATCTTTTAATAAGAGCATCAACGTTTTTTATGTGTGCAATTATTAATGAAAAAATATGTCTTTAAAAGAATATTAGTATAATGTCTTTAAAAGATTTAAGCAGTTATTTTTATAATTGTTTAAAGTCAAGTTGGATAAATAATTTGGTTGGTAAGAAACTATGTCAGCTGTTTTTTTTTCTTCCCAAAATAGATTTTTATCCTTGGGACAGAAAAGAAGACACTAATGGCAAATTTTTATTATTTAATATAATTAAATAGGCAGAAATATAGCTTTTTTTTTATTATTCTTTTCAATTTTTAAATAAATATATTTGATTTTGAATAAATAAATTCAACATACAGTTAGTGAATGTTGTGCAGAGACATAAAAGGATAAAGAATCCTGTAATCAATATTTGTAATCAATATAACTACAGAGGAGAGGCAATTATTGAGTTGTGCAAAAAACAAATAAAGCTGAATTTTGCACATCCACAGAAAAGAAGGCAATGTATGAAAATCATGACATATCGTCAGCTGGAATGCACAATATTTTTATCGGCATAACATATGATTTGGTTTACTTTAATAACACAAAGAGTTAGGTTTGAAATAAAATCAGAAATTTTAAATCTATCTTTAATAAAAATAAACACTGTTTTTTTATCTTATTTTTTTTAAACTGAAATAATATTGATAAACTAATAGAAAAATTCTATAAAATAAATAAACTTAAGCTTTGTCTAATTTTTTAGAAAATGAAAACAGCATAAAATTTATTGGTTTATAGAAAATAAAAAAAGTAATTAAAAAATAATATATATATATATAAAGTATTTAAAATAAAATACGGTTAAACCTGTTTTTGAGGGATTTTTTAGCTGTGCGATTGTTGTAACAGAATTGACGAAATTATCAGCAAAAAAAAAAAAATTTGTAGATTTTATCGGCCATTTCCTTTTTTTATATTTTTTATTTTTTTAAAATTTTGACATGCAACTCATTACTTTACATAAGTATTGTATCAGCCAATTAGATTACATATATATTGAATTGTTATTATAATTAATAAAACTCAGTAAAAGTTTATTTAAACACAAATTACTGCAATCAAATTATACAGTTTAAAATAAAAATAAACATTTTTAATAAAAGTTAACCAAATCAAAACTTTTCTAGACAAGTAATTCTGCTCATAAATAAATTGCGCTCAAAACTACTGTGCAGTGATCACGAGTGTTTACTAAAAATAATCTACAAAAAATGAAATGATAAATTGTAATAAAAATTAAAAAGTAAGGAACTAAATAGGAAACATATCATCCTGGTTGATTACTAAGTAGTAAATATCACTTTAAAATGTTTTGAAAAACAAAGAAGCTTTATAGCTTACCTTTATAGCTGAAATTTTTTTGATTTTCAGGAGAACTTGAGAAAAAGCTATTCTTGCAGAATCAGATATATCATGGAAGAGGTGTTTTAACTTAGGAAGCACAATTTGCATTGTTGGTATTGTAAGGACGTTTTCTAAAAGCGCTCGAGCACCCTAAAAAAAGGCAAAAATATAAATTTTAAATAATCACAAATGAAAAAACAAATTAGACAATAGAATTTCAATTAAATAATAAAAGAATCTATATATTATACAAAACACTAACCTAACCCTAGAAAAAAGGTAGAATTATTTTCTTCTTGTTGCCAACGGCTATGCCTAAATTACATTAAAAAACAGAATATAAATAATTCATAAAATGTTGAGTAGTCTGCAACACGCAATAACCCAAAGAATGATGTTCAAAGATCAGGTCAAGAACGACGATATAATTCAGTTTTCTTCGGATAAAAACTAAGATAGTTGAATTTTTTTTTTTCAAGATTAAACGTGGGTAGAATTGCAATCCTTAACTTTCATTCAAACACCAGCAAAATTGCAGAAGACTAAAGCATGGACAATTAATAATTAAGGAAAGAAAAAAATGTGTTCCTAAGATGTGCAAAATTCCTTTTATAACTTATAACAAGAAAATATAAATGAAACTTATTCAAAAGGAGAAATTATCTGCAAATTTCGCACTCTAATATTTACAAAAGCTAAAAAAATATATAAAAAAAAGCAAGTGAGCATACGTAGGAAGCGTTTATTTTCAATGCAAAAATTTAACATTTTATTAAATAATTTGACAAACAACTGTAAAGGAATCTGGTTAACATATTGACATAAGTTTTTAATTTAGAAAGCTTATACCAAATGTTAATGTGATATCATTTATAATTGAGATAACTTTTCGAGATCAAAATTTAATTTTTAAAAGAATAAGAGTAGAATCATGTTATTTTTACTCTTGGTAAGTTCAATACTTTTATATATATATATATATATATATATATATAAAACAGAAGTATCGAAATTAATTATATTTCTTTCAATAATTTTGGATACATAAGCATGTTGTATGAGTGCTATCGTAATGCAGACAGCTTTGGTCAGAGTAGGAGATTTGAAGATAACAGATCGAAGAAGGGAGTTTGTACATGATAAAAGTGCTTCAAGGTTTTCTTAATGTCTTAATTTTCTTTTATCTCAATAAAGTTCTATATTTTCTTCATACTAAGTGGATTTGCCTGCATTTTCGATAAGGAAGTATTTTTTCCAGGTTTGTAAAAAAATTTAATTAACATTAAGGGGTCCAAAGTTTGGAGCCCTCTCCTGACCAAACTGTTGGGACCAGATTTCCCAGGTTGCGGCTACCCCCCATATTTTGGCGGTCAGAAATTCGAATCTGTCGAAAAAAAGATATGCTTATTATGAGAAAGTACGTTTTTGTGTCTGATTTCATAACTTAAAATAATGATTAGCATCTATGAGATCGCTTCCTCGAACCATTAAGATTGAGTTCTAGAACATGAAGATCTGATCATTAGATCGAAAAATGTTAAGGGTGGTTTGTTTATTTATTTTGCTCCCTGTACTCCGAGCGGTATAAATTTCGGTGAGTTGGTAATAGGGCCGCAGGGTGGGGAGGATAGTGAGAACCAATAAAAGTAGGACCGCATAAACATGCACGGACTGTTCTTTACTTGAAAAACAACAACAAAAAAATTTTATTCTTTTCTGCCATAATTTATGTGTAATAAATACTGTCTAGCATCTTCTATATTTCAGTCTAATAACTGATTTCAACCTTAATACACTGTAAGATCTAAATGATCGTACTTAACTTTATCTATTGAAACTTGAAATGCAGTTAAGCCCTTTGAAATTTTTAGAGTCGTTTGAAATGATATCTATTTCTTTTTGTGTTTAAAAATAAAATAGGATATTGCAAACACATCAGCTTTCTGAACTAATGTCTTATAATTACAATCAGAATTTATGAGAATTCATTCTCTCAACTTTGTTTTATCTCTTTATTCTTTTATTCCTCCCGTTTATTTATTTATTTTTTTTAAAATTAACTATCTTTTTGTTCTTTAAGCCTTCTTCTCTAAGAATTTTTTAAATTTATTAGAGAAACATTTTGGAAAAAACTGACTCTAAAAGTTAAAGCCATAAACTAAGACAGAAATCTGACCCTTCAGCTGGTATCATCTTTGTTTAACAGTGCTAAACAAATGGCTTGTGAAATGCGTGTAAACTAAAAAGCTAAAAAAAAAAATCAGGTTTTACTGGGTTTTTGATAATCAATATTGTAATTTTTTCCTAAATATCAAATATGCATATTTTTTTAAATGCATTTATTCATAGATTTTTAATTTACTTTCATTTTTTACTAATTTTCTTTACTTGAATATGCTATTTAAGTTATAGTTAATTACAGATATGCTAATAAAATTGGCATATACAAACTTCCAGAGGATCATGCCGCTATGCAAGTTAGACTTTAGAAACTACAGAACTAACAATTGCACTTTATTGCTTTTTGTGCCAAATGTAAGTTGTAGAATTTTATTTTTGGCTTTATATAGCACTTCAAGATTCTTGAAGTTTAAAAAAATTTATTGCCAAAAGAGACTTACCTTTGCCACAGCAGTTCTCACTTCAGCTGATGAAGAATCATAACTGAGTTCATTGGTGATAATTTTGAAATATGTTTTCAGTGTCTAAGAATAAAATAGAATAATTGTTTTTTGATACAAAAAATTTTCACTCTTATTAAAATGCATTATGTAAATAAAAACAGTCTTTACAAAATTACATAGAAGAAATTTAAACAATTAATTTAAAATTCGTGTAACCATTATACTTTCCTTTATTAAAAAAAAAATAATAAAAAAAAGTTAAATATTTGATCCACAAACATACAAAAAAATGCCATGCTTTAAATTTTGCTTTTTATATGATTCCACTTAATTTGTGCTAAGACGCAAAGCACCCAAGAACTTCCCACCATACCTTAAAAAACTCTCTCTGTATGTTTAATAAAAATATTGACTTAATGTTTGCTTTTTTCTTTCTTAAATTTATTATAAAGTTTGCCTTACAGAATAGTTTTTAAATGATTAGAACTATCTTATATAAGTTGTAACAAATCACACTTTTTTCTTCAGGAAAAATATTGCTTTAAAATTAAAGATGTAAAAAAATGACAAATTTAATTAGCTCAAGAGGAAATGGCTTTTGAATCACAAAATAAATGCTACTGCAATAAATCTGTAATACCCTGATATCAGGTGAACATGAAAATCGATGTTTATATATTAAAATTGCGTAAATAAGAATCGATAAACGGATGAATGAAATAAGCGGATTCTGGACTGTTCCAAACATTGAAAATAGCAATAATCCGTCAACCCATAAGAATCGAAAATTTTGTTTTTCTACAAATAGTGATTGATTATCAAGCAAACATCAATAATTTGAATAGTTTATCACCAGGAAAACGTAAAAAAAGCAACCGAAATCTATGTTTCTGTGTTCTAATGAAACTTTTAGGTACTCGGGCATCAAAAGATATTTCAATAACTGTTTAGTTTGACAAAATAATTCATACCTTGTGAATGTTGTTTAAAATTTAATTATGTTTATTTATTTTAATTATTTTAATTAACTTCCATGATTTTGAAAATTATTTTATTATTTGAGGATTACAACTGTTTAGCATCTCAATTATTATTATTTTTTTTTAAATTGTGCATAGTTAGAAAATGCTTAGAGTTTCTGGTCAAAGTGTGTTTAAATTTGTTAAAATTACTGCATCATATTTAAAAAATGATTTATAATATGCATGTGAAGATTTTTAGTTTGTTTTTATGCCCAGTGTCCCAACATGCTACTAAGACGGCCCTGCCTGATACAAAAATAAAACAGACTGGCTCCTATCATCTACAGAACAAAACAATACATCAAGCTCTCTACCAAATTACAGTACAAATAAATTTAACACTTATTAACTTAATTAATTTGAAAGGCTGAGTTAACAAATGAGGTCATATTCATAGTAATGTTTGGTATCTCAAAACGAATAGAGTGCACTGCTGAAACATATAGACTTAAAATGGTTTCATGGGTCTAATTTAATACATTATTACAATACATACATCTTCCGGGAAGAGTTCCCAATTTGTACTCATAGTTATGCAGAGACCTTTTACAGTAGTAATACGTACAACTGGATATTCATCTACGAGAAGATCCTGAAAGACACGAGAAAGTAATTAAGACATAATTTGTTAATTTATTGAGATAAAACATGACTTAGTTGATTTTACTAATAATTTCATATAAATCTATATTACTAAAATAATGTTCCCATATAACAGCAGGGTATCATAAATTAGGCAAAGAGGATCAATATAGTAGAAGATTCTAAACCACAATTCTCCACATTAACTTTACCAGTATAAACAGTAAAAATGGCAGCCAGGAAATTTCCAAAAATAAGCAAGAACTATTAATTTCTTACATTATTTCTATAATTATTTACTAAGAGAATACAATTTTAAAATCCAAGCACACCAAAATTTATAAATTTTTTGTGATTAGTTCGAATCTATGAAAAGTTAGAAAAAAATTTGTTTTGTGTAAAATGAATATTTAAGTTCATATTTTTGTATTTTCAAGTATTTATATCTAAAAATGTATTATAAACAATTTTAAACTCTATCTCTTTTAATGGTTTAAACATGTTCCAGACATATATTGAAATGTCTTTATATTGAAATGACCGGTAAGGTCAAAGATATATGAAATGATCTATACAACACAAAATTCTCTGAAAGGCAAAATCTTTCTTCTCTATCATTTAATGCAACTACATGGAGAGGATCTGCCATCATTTAATTTAAACATACTAAAATGTTTTATTCTGTTATTTGCTATAAATTTAAATCTGCCATTTTGCGGCATTAAAATGTCAACTTTATCTTTAGACTTATCTTTTGATTATATACTAAATTGTTAAATACTATAAAAAAAAAACTCTTTAAATATTTCTATCCATAGAGATTAGTTAGCAACAGTACAAAGAGTTAATCGATAGCTAAAAATTATGGTATTTCTTTGTAATTTTAACTAAATATTTTAATATAATACTTTTAATTGCATACATTGACTGCATACAATTTTGCATAAAATAAATAAAAATTAATATAACTTATTAAAAATTAAATATATGTTACTTACCATTTATTGATTGCAAAACAGTAATTCAATACTTATCATAAATTTTTGAATTATAAAGTAATACCAGTGCTGAATTACTCCCAATGATTAGGGGCCCCCTTAAAATGGATTTTTTGAAAATAACTTTTAAAAAATTAAGAAAAATAATGAATTTTTAAACTAAATCAATTTCAAATATATATTAATAAAATATAATTTTTTTTATATAATGTTAATCATATTTATTTATTACTTACTAAAATTTAATTTATTATTATTTATTTTTATTTTAAATATGCTTTCTTAAATGAAAAGATATAAAAATACTTTTATATTTGAATAAATAAAAAATATACGAGAAAAAAAATTTAATCTAAGGGCCCCAAAATTTCGAATGGCCTAGGGCCCCACGTACGCTTAATCTGGCTCTGAGTAATACCACAAAATATCTATATGATAATGAATGAGCAAAAACTTTTTGGTTAAGCCTTTAATTTTGAATAAGATTGCCACTTTCAATTTGAATAGCAATTAAAAAAAATAGTATAAGTGAGTATTAAAATAAATAGTATGATGTTAATATAAATTGTAAAATATTTAAAAATAACTTTTGGTTACAGAAATTCCGTAATTTTTTTTTTTTTAAAATTCGATTACAAATTCCAGTATATGCTGGGAGATACATATTTCATTCAATTACATTAATTCTGCAAAGGAATTTATTCCATTTATAATATATTTTATATCATATTATTATTCCATTTATTAACAATATTCCATAAATGAATCACAATTAAAGAAATTCCTTTATAAAATAGCCCAGTATATTGTATAATCAGTTACATATCCAGAAAAATCTAAACAATCACTTAAGAATTTTGCATTCCTTAGAACTTCTTAAAGCGAAAGTTTCTTTCCAATAATAAATAATGCTGATTATTAGCATTTTCTATTAATTCCTTCGAGCCGCAATGGCTCAGTGGTTAGGGCACTGTACTGTCATTGTGAAGAACTGGGGTTCGATTCTCAGTGGTGGCTTGAAGCCTAACCAGCTTGCCTGGGAAGTAAAGACAGCCCGACCACAACGCCACAACCATGCCGTTGGTCACGAAATTGTGGACCCTTAACCTTCTTGACCTCCCTGGCCACAGCAGGCAAGAATGCTTTTTATTAATTAATTCATTATAATTACAGGAACGGGAAGTTTCCTCATATACCCGGGCACAGTGTTAAAGGGTAGTGGCCAAGTCCTGGGCTATATGGTTAAGGGTTTTGTATAACTTAGGTATATGCTCAGGGCTTGGACGAAAGAAAGAAAAGAAAAAAGTGTTAAAGGATAGCAAGACAGAGTGTGAGCATTGACATACATTATTATTGATGTGTTTTTTTTTTTTTTTTTGTTACCTTTCTTTGTGTACAAAGTAAGTGTATTTATAAACAAAGCAGTCCTTGTTTAAAAATTTGCAATAACCTTTATCATACTTGGATGTAATCCCCAAAACCACCACAAATATAATAAAGTGAATCAACCTGGATCATCAGAAATTGCTCATTAAGTTCTTGATCAGAGGTAACGATTTTGTTCTCCGGATCTTCGAGGGGGAAAACATCAAAAAACAGTGCTGCAGCATGTGCTCTGTACAACCCATCTGGATGCTGGAAAACAGTTGGAACAAGCATTAACTGTTAGTTTGAATGAGCAAGCATTAAATTTTAGTTTAAAAACTCAGACAAATCCTTACTTTTAAGTACATCCATAAAACAGGCTGAAATAAATGGTAGAGCATTTTGGAAACATAAGTTTCTTTCTTGTGGGCATGAATAACAGCTAACAACTGAAAAAAAAAAGATTAAAAATGAAGCAACCACAGCATAAACTCATTGAGTAACAATTAAAAGAAAACTTCAGACAAAATATGGCATCCAAACCCCAGGGCAGAATCACTGCAATATTGTCACGGAATCTTACAGAGTTCTTGAAGAAAGATTTTTTTATTTGGGAAAAAAAGAATTTTGGTTTTCTTCTCAGCAGATTTTTTTAAAACATTCTTTTTTCTGAAAAATCATCTTTAAAAGCTTGCTTTTTTTGCATACTGGAAGAGGAAGAAATGTTATGAGTTTTCACTTGGTTCAGTGTGAACCTCATTCAACCAGTGAATGTATTCATAAAAAGAAACTCTGAATGACTTTGCAATTTGAAGAAATTGGAGACCACTTTGAATAATTTAAATCTACTGGCCAGTCGTGTGTTTATTATAAATCCTACCAACTGATCATAACAAAATAATCACAAAAATCGAAATGCTTAAACTTGTGATGCCACAATTGGCATTACATATTTATTTCCTATCCTTAAAATATCTTTCATTACTTAAGCTTTTTTTTATTAATAGAATTATATATTTTAGATAAATCAAAGACTTTATCTTCAAAAACGAACATAAAATATTTATTCCTTTTTTGCATATATCAATGTAACGGATACATTTTATTTCATTTCTATGCAGACTTATTCACTGTCGCCTCTAATCGAAAACAAATATCTATTTATAACTTTTTATTTTAAATTTCTAACAACAAAAATGTTTCAGTTGCACGGTTTTAATAATTCCCATAAATTTGTTGGCGACTCATGATCGCCAAGGTATTATTTTAACCCAATATCGATATGCGGGATTGGCTTTGTTATATTTTGATAATTCGCCAATTTTGGATTTCTACCCATGCTTCTCCAGTGTCCGTTGAGAATAGATTACAGGTACTTTTAATTTGGCTTTTGTTTTGGCTGGTCATGGGGGAATTGTCTCCCATGGCCTGTCCTTTTTATTATTATGCAAAATTTATTTAACTGAAAATCTTATGGATAAAAATATGTAACTTTTGTATCTCGAGCTCTATAAATACTTCTAAATAAAAGTATTATTAATTATGATCCAGATTTCAACTGTCATTTTCATCATCTTCTGTTTTCATCACCATCTTCATTTGGGCCACTAGACTATACGAATTTCCACCCACACCTGAATAGTTCATCTCAATATAATTCCACCCTGATATTCCATCATCAACAAATAATTTGGCACCACTGACCATTCCTTCTTCACTATATAAATTGTCTTTGACTTATCTTCTTTCTCCACACACCTCCAAATCTCATAGATACCCAAACTTTTCTTTAAAAAATCCACATAAAGATTGTCACTAAATTAATAATAAAATCTTTCCTTGAAAAAAATGGACTGGTACAACATACCTTTTTTTTAAAAATTTTTCAAGGCATATTTGAGGAAAAATGTGCAAAAATCTGCAATAATACTGTTTATTATTTTTTTAAACTTTAACATATTTTGCAAATATTGGTATCATACATTACAGGAATAATAAAAATTAAAATTTTTTTTCCCTTACCATTACAAACTATGTTTATTTTTCATAGTAATGAAATTTAAAATATATTTCATAGTCAATTTTAAAAATAAAAAATTAAATTTTAAGAATTGCTGATCCTGTAGTTATCTAATTTATTTATTAAGGAACAGATGATCTTGTAGTTATTAATGTAGTGTCGATAATGTTGAAATTATATTTGCAAGCATATGAAATATAAATATGCAGAAATGGTTAAATACCTTTCTTAAAACAAATAGGGTATGTTTTGGTTTGCTTAATATAGCCATAGTAACAAAATCTTGAATGCAGGAAATCTCAAGCTCCTAATAAAGAGAAAGTATAGTTTGATCTCATTCAAGGCATTAGTAAAAAACATGTGTGTTAAAAATAAATTAATGTGCACATTACATTTGTCAATGCTTCATTATTGGTTTTAATGGAATCTATCCAAGCATCATAATATACCTTCCCATAATGCTCAGCTTGTAATCTAAAACAAATATATGAGCATAACACAAACATAAAACAAACAACACAAAGATTATTAATTTAAAAGAGGTTATAAGCAAGAATGATACATACAGTGTTTTCACTACAGCGCGAGAATCTCGCATATTTTGTTCTTTTCTCGCATTAAAAAATTATTAATGCGAGAAGTTCGCGCACTCTATTAATCAATTTTAAAATGCTCGAATTTTTCGAATTTTGGAAAAAATTTGGTTTTCTGCCATTTTGAAAGACATGAAAACAGCTACGACAAGTGTTGAGAGAAAAAAAATTAGTCCTGTATAATAAAGTTAGCTCTATTTTTAGCTGTTAATGAATTACTAAACTCCCTCATCGGCAATTTACAGCAATTTGTAAAAGTTTAAATCTGTGAAAACTATGCTAGAAGACCTAACAAAAAGTATGAACATGGAAATAACTTCAAAGAACTTCATTATTCTATAACAGAAATAATTCAAAAGCCTATGCTGGCAGATGCAGAGGATAGGAAAGCGTGTGCACAATGCTACAAATTTAATTAGTGATTCCGAATAGTTCAGCATCTGTTGCAAGGTCATTTAGCACCCAAAAGCGAATTAAAACAAAATATCGTAACAGATTGACTGATGAGCATTTGAGCAACCTAATGAGAATAACTGATGAAAAAGTAGATATAGAACATTTTCCATATGATGATGCAGCAAAAATATTCAATAGTTTAGAAATTAGAAGTTGTTAAAAATGTATTATAAATTAAAGAAATACTTTTTTTTTCTATTCGTGTTTTTTCAATTTTTAGAAATCTCACTTAACTTTTTGAAATCTCACCCTGTTTTTGAGAAAGGGTGAGAAATTCTCTCCCATTTTTTTTTCTGTAATGAAAACACTGACATACTTAAGAAAATAAATAAGCTAATTAATATTTCAAAAGAAATTATTACATTATAAAATGAGATTTTTAAATTTATATTATTTATATGTATGGGAACACACACAGCTAATAGAATTCATAAATAAGTTGAAATGAATACAGCAGACCCTCATTTTATCATGCTCACCAAGGGTGCATACACAAAATAACAATAATACTGCAATGAATTCACTAAGAATAGGGTTGCCTATTTATAGATTGACTGAAAATAGCTGGTTAGTTTAGCAAAATTAAAAAAAAAAAAAAATGGTAAAAAAAAAATTTATAAAAAAAAAAAAAAAAAAAAAAAATTACATTTTGCTAAAACTGATCAGAACAATATGTTATTGATTATTGTAACCAAATTAAATCTTTAGAACCATACTTAGATAAAATGAAAAACTCTCTGCGAACACAAATCTCAACAAAAAAACTTATGCAATGTATTGACTCTTATAACTAGTTTTTAACCCTTTTGTCTCTACCTATTTTTGACAAAATTTGTTAGAAAAATACTTTTTTTTTTAAATAAGTGCTTTAATTTTTTTATAAAAATCTAACATGACAAACTTTTAAATGCAGTACAAAAAAACAAACTTAAAGTTTTCCTATATTTGATTCTTCAGGGATTTTATTTTCAAACATAAAAAAAAAAAGAAAAAGCCAGAAATGCAATAGAAGGATAGTAGGATTATTTTATTAAACACAGCAAAATTTATGCATCTTTTTACTTATTCTTAAGCTTAATAATGTTTTAAAATACCCTGCAGTCTAATTTTTAATAAGATTTTTTTTTAATAGAATGAATATTTTCAACTTATGAAAACAAATAAAGCATGCAAAAAGAGAAACATAAAACCCTTATATAGAAATAAATTTACTCACTTAGAACATAAAGGAATTTTTTTCTTTATAGCACTGTGGATATCTGTCACGTGATCTGGGTCCAGTGCAAAAATCATAGTCATAATCTTTTGGCCCTTAAATATAACAACAACAAAATATATATAAAAGGGTTCCCATTCAATTTCAGAAAAAAAATTGCCTGACTTTTCTAAGTATACCAGGTAAATTTCAATGAAAATTGAGAACATATTTCATCAGAAAACTTGGATTTTTTTATTTGTAATGTGAAATATTAGATTTTCTGTGTAAAAAGTTATTAAATCAGGAAGGGAACATTTCAGTTTGACTAAAATGTGAAATTTTTATAACAAATAATTGTAATAGATGTTAGAATTACTTAAATTTAATCTAAATAACTGATTACTGTTACTGACAATTTTAAGACTGGTTATTTTCCAGGTATAATATAGGAATATTCCAGGTTTTTGTAAAAAAAAAAAAATACAACTTTCCCTGACTATTCCCTGATTTTTGGTGGTGTTAAAATAAAATTTCCTGACAATTCCAGGTTTTCCCTGTTCTTTCTGACACGTGGGAATCCTGTATAAGCAACTTTTTATGTAAAGATAAACAAACCCTTTCTGCACAATCATAAAAAGTAAAATTTTTTCAGGGTAGACAAATATCATAATCTGTTTTTTTTTTTTTTTTTAAAAGACTAAATAAATCAAAATTTTTTTTCTACATATACATTTTAAACTTTTTATAAATATATTAATAATAATTAACAATAAAAAAATTTATGTTATTACTAAAGTACTTAATTTGTTTAACTAAAATTATTAAAATAATTTTATAATTATTATTAACTGGCCACTGAAAAAAATAAAATCACAGTTGTGTTTATCCAAGCTAAGTATTTTCATGAATTTGTAAAGACAAAAACAAATAATAATAAATAAATCATATGCTAAATAGCGTATCATAATAAAAGAAACAAAACAGAAAAAAAAGTTTTTAAAGATAAATGTATGCAAAAGAAGGAAAGCATAAGACAAAATCTGCGCTGTAATTTACGAGTAATAAGTTTAGTACAGATAAGCAAAGATTGTGACCTTTATCCACAAAAATGACTCTAACATTCTAACCACTAGCGAGAAGTAAGCACATGTTCAATCTAAAATCAGCCATTGAGACACGAAAAGAAAAAAAAAAAATTTTCTTTTTTAAAAAAAGGGAAAATATGGAAGGAGAAATATGAAAAAACAATTTTATCTTGAAAAATACAAAACTACGCAAAAAAATTATGAATTAAAATTTTTTTAGTAGTAACAGATTTAATACTTAATTATTTGTTGCGACTTACAAATTCCTACAATATATCTCCTCATTAAGCTTAGATAGATATATTAAGGTATCATATTGGGCTACAACAGAATTACCTTCGAGGTAGAGCTATACAAAGTAGAAGCAACAATTTTCTTAAGCAACTCCCAGATGTCACTTTTATTAACATTTTCCATAGTCAGGATCTTGGGTATCAAAGAGCGCAAGGCATAGATACGACTTAAATCTGCTTTCTAAAAAAAAAAATTTTAATAATAATAATTTTACTGGCTCCTGTCACTTGTAAACAGGAAATACATTAAAAACATTTACTACACAATATTTAGAATAATTTTACAGTGAATTAAGCAGAATAGGAATAGCATTTAGGAACATTTTAATCTTCTTTAAGGTTATTAATAACAACTGTTTACGAGAATTCACTAATTCAATAACATTTATATAGTTTAGAAAATAGAATAAAAAATTTTGAAAATCAGATTCATTTACAACTTTTTCAATTCACCTACTGTTTGATAACAAATACCTTATAATTCCAATATCGATCTTCAATACATTAATTTAATGTATTGAATAAGTCAAATAAGGCCAAAGAATAATAAAACAGAGTACATTTAATTTCAAAATTAAGAACAAAGTTACATCAATTTGCAGTATAATTTTATCAATACTCCAACTATTACTAATTTTCTACAGTGCCAGAAAATATCTTTCTCAGTAGGTATCTATGACAGGTACAAATAAGGAGACAAATGCTTCTGCAATACTGAACAACTTATATAATCTACCATTATAACAGCTCATATTCATTTTGCATTTAAAAAATAACCATAATTAATCTGTTAATTTTTCCTAGTACCATTATATAGCTATAATTTATAATAGAGTTCAAAAATTTTTGAGCAAATAATTTTAAAGTAGGGTTCCTGTAATCTCGAAATGAAAACACATTGATCTGCTGCTTAACATTTTTGTATAAAAATAATTTTATTGACGATCCCTTAATTCACTATTTAAAAATTCTATCTTATGATTACTGTTTTGCTGATTGGAATCGATATTTTTTAGAAATAACTAAAAATCCTATGACAGACAAATCAGTAACTGTGAAACTACAAAACTCAATCTAACAGGATTTTATACTACATTTGCTGAAAATTATAAGCATACGACCCTTAAATCTACCTTCATAAAAATTTGTTAATCGAGATTATTCTTCATAGACTGTCTGAATTCCCAAAAAGGTTGAAAAAATGAATCCTAAGTGTAAGACAACATGCCTGACTGAACCATATAGACCGTTTCCAACTTACATGAGGCAGGGGGACACAATTAAAAACACCAATCAAATGGCGGGCCGCAACTTTACCCATAGGACTCTTATGTTTGAAGGAATTAAATATGACTTAAATGCATTAAATATGACTGTCAGACTTTAATCAAGTTGTACAAAACAAAAGTATTGAGTTACAAATTAAAGTAAGAAGTAGATTTTTACCTGAGAAAATTTTTTTTTTTGCACCGTTGCTATGTTAAATTTCACAGAAACGAAGAAAGTAGTTTTTTTATTGAAAGAAAAGAATTTTAAACCCATATAGATTTTTTACGAAAATTGTCCGCAAAAAATTACAACTAATATATTTTAGTTCGCGGGTCACAAAAAAAAAGGCTTCCCGGGCCGCCAGTTGGTAACCCCTGATATGGACAATCAGTAGACGATACCTAAATTGAAACGCTTGAATTTAACAGTTTCTATAAAAATTATTAATTAAAACAAAAAGACATTGAATGAAAGATCTTAATCTTACAATTCTTCAACTCTATTATATAAACATCTGCATTTGTAATCTAAGAAACTTGGAAGTTCTGAACACACAAAAATCTGGAATATCCGGATAAAAAGCTAAAAACCAGGACAACTATGAACTCAGAAAAATTTTATTATTATTTTTAACTAATAAATCTTTAGCGTATTTCATTTTCAAAAAATTAAAATAAGATTAAGTTTATTTTTAGAATTCAATTTTTAGTCTTAAAAAAAAAAAAAACTTTTTTCTTTTTAATTTAAGATTTCTGATTGTGAGATTTTGACTCAAAGCTGACTTTCTGTTACTTCTTGTTCTGTTTAAAATAAAGAAATTTTTGAACCTATGTTTTTTTTTAAATACATTGATATATCATGTTGTCTAGCTTAATATGTATCATGATATAAAATTTCATACATTTCCCAGTCTTAGTCAACAGAAAAGGCCTTACCTGGTAATCTTCTGTAACATTATAAATAATGCAGAACCACAAAACGCAAGACAAACCCACAGAAATTTTGAGTTAGCTTACATTTTATTCAACAAATCAGACATTTTTTTTATTTTTTTATCCTTACCTATCATAGAAAATGTCTTAATTCAGACTTAAAAGTATCAGGCATCATCCAGTCAGCTTGCCAATCCCAAAAATAATGAACTATAGCAATTATAACAATATACCTATTTATTTTTACCCGTTATTCTTGTCCACATATACTTCAAGATCAATAGAAAAATAAAATGGATTACTTACTTAATGTTATATAATACAAAAATATACTCAAACCCATTCAAAAAAAAAAAAAAAATTGCTTAAAAGTAGACAAAAATATGAATTTACTAAAGATATATTGTTTTGTTTAAACTACAAACAAAACTTTCGTTTTGTTTGTAGTGGAATAGCTAGAACAAGTAATAAATTATCAAAATAAACATTAGGCACTCAAACAGGCATCCTACGAAACCTTTTTTAGAGTTGTCTTAAAGACTTATGGGTTAAACACATTCATCTTAATGTATATACCTTTTTTCAAATTGTCAACCCCTTTTTAATTCACAAAACCACTACATTATTGGATTTCGTAATGCCAGCGTCTCTATAGACGATTTTTAAAAAAAAGGGTCACTGAATTTTTCTTAATTCATGTTAAAAAGTAATGTCTTCTTATGATTTTTTAAGGAGAATTCATGATAGACTTTAACAACCACACTCTATGGATATGACAACAAAAATAAAATCTATCAACACAATAAAATTTATTTCTATCTCATAAAGGTAAAAAAAATTATAAAGAGACGGAATTCAAAACTTTAATGAACATAGATATCAACTCAGCTATTTCTTACCAAAATATTTTAATTGTTAACGAAATAGCAATAGAGGTATGGCAAGTTATTATTTCATATGCAATTATTAATTATATGATTATTATTCATATGATTATTATTTATATAATAATTAATTATATTAATTACATAATTATTAATTTTGTCAGCACTTACAAACTTCACTGCACAATCATCAGGCTATACATATTTGTTTAAACTGTTACATATAAAATAGAAGTCAAAAGCAATATGAAACAGATCTACTAAATTAAAAATAAAATAGTAAAACATAAAATCTATTATCATCATTTAAAATATTTAAGTAAATCTCGAATTAAAACAGGAGAAATTGGATTGCATCCACAACAAAATGAATATAAATAGATTTTCTAACAATAAAAAGTAAAAAAAAAATAATCACAACAAACTCTGATACTTTCAGGATATGCCAACAATAATAAATCTTTTACTTACAAATCCTTCATTAATATTGCAAATTTAGTATTAACTTCCTGAATAATCAACTCCTCCTCAAATTGAAAGTAAGACACAATATCACAAAAAAATTAAAATATAATCAAAATGCATACCTTTGAACAAAAAAGAACTCCATTCTTGGTAGACTGTACCGGTTGAAACATTAAGTGCTTGTTGAGATTTTTCTAATTTAATTTCAAAAAATTTAAAAATAACTTTTCATGTTTTGTAACAGAATTTCTTCAATAAAAATGTGTAATTCAGAGACATTAAAAAGTATAAACTATTTTATTTTACATATAAAATTTACTACAATTTATTTATGGTATTAATTATAAAGTGCCGGCAATGTTAAATAAATACCACAAGAATTTAGTTTCGTATTATAATTGAAAGTTTTTTTTTTTTTCAGTAGTCATTTGAAATAAGAAAGTAATTCTAAATAGAACATAGTAAGCTTTAAATAGGAAACTGTGTGGAAAGAAGAAGATAACGAAAAAAAAAAAAAGAAGAAAGATAAACAATCAACAGAAATGTCAGAAGTACCAACTGAATTTATTAAAAGAAATAGAAAAGTAATTAAAACACAAATACCATTTCACATATTAAAGTTGAGATCAGAATAATAAAATACTTTAATTGAACTGTAACAAAACAATATTAAAAACAAAATTCGTTTAACGAATTTCGAATTAAATAAACTAAAAATTTAACTAAGTAAAGTAGAATTGGAAATTAACAAAGCTTATCCAAAAATTAAGTACCATTTGGGTATTAAAAACATAAGCAATTTGTTTTCATTTCTATTTCAGCATAGAAAAATCTACATGCCTGTACTTTTTGACACATTCAACATGCAAATTAAGACATGCCTAATATCTTGGAACTAGTAACTACATACCTGCTTCATAGAGCCGTGATGGTTCAGGGGATAGAGCGTTCGCCTTCCAATAAGGTGAACCGGGATCGCATCCCAGCGATGTCTGGTCGATACGAATTCTGCATCCAGCTTACATTGACCACAGTGCTGACGTGAAATGGCCACAGTGGTAGACGGATCATGGGTTAAAGTTCCCTTGCCGTCAAGCTAACCATGGAAGGTTCTCATGGTCTTCCTCTCCGAGTAACGCAAATGCATGTTAGTTCCATAAAAAAAAGTTCTTCCCAAAAGCAAATTACTTGCAATACTTGATCCAGGAGTTCCTTTGTCGCTTGGATTGGGTTCAAAATTGCAAGGCTACAGAGTTGAACATCAGTAGAACCAAAATTAGGCCGGCTGTTCAACGACGGTTTAAAAATAAAAAATACCTGAATCAGAAAATTTTGCTTTTCGCCTACTGAACCAGTTCTAGATGATTACCTTGATCTCAACATCACTTGTGAAATTTTTGCTAGCAATAAATTTCTTGAGATCAGAAAACAAATGAAAGTTGAATAGAGATGCGCGCGAACTATGGGCGACAAAACTGTTCCTGACAAAACGATCGAAGCAGCATCCTCATTACATTTGTACTAACACAATACCAGAAGTCCGAATGCAGAATTGGTTTCTCCAGTTTGCTAACAGAATTCTTAACTATTTTAAAACATTTTTTCTTCCTAAAAAATTCCATTGTTCCATTTCCATTGTTTAATATCTGTATCTATCACATTGGGTACTATGTTTATGGTAGTAGTGTTTTTGCACATAATTTTTTGTAGTGCAAATGTTCAGTAATAATTTTGTATAGTTTTTCCATACAAATAGAAATGATGATACTGACAAATTAGAAATCATAAATCGCTTGCTTGAAGGAACGCTGATGAAAATGCACAACAAAATGTATCCACTGCGCTACTTTTACTTCATGTATTGCAGATTATTACTGTGTCAGCATATTATGAAGGTTTTCTAATTAAAAAGAAGAAAAAAAAGAGAAAAATTGCTGAAATATCTTTTTTTTAAAAATAAAAAAAAATATCTCTAAGCTTGCTTCTGTTAAAATTTAAAAGCTAAACTGATGGAAAAAAATAGAGCTAAAAGTAAAGGATTTTTTCTCCCTGTTACTTCATTACAGGTTTAATTTATAGGCATTTATTCCATTTTAGTATTGTTGTACAAAATTCAACTTAAATTTAAACATGAAAATCTTATATTCACGAATTTTGCTGTATGTGTGTTAGATTAAGCTGGATTTTATACAATAATAATTAACTCTGTCTAGCTGGGTTGAGGTCGGGTCAATGAAGATAGTGTTGCAGATTTACAACCTAATTTCTGTAACCTGCATTTTCTTTTTTTTCGTTAGGCATCCTAACCTACTAGCCTGCGGAAGGTTGAATATTTAAAAACGGCACAATTTGCCCAATCGATTATTTAAAACCTGATTACTGAAAAACAAATTACTCCTAATAATTGCAGAATTGAACAAAATAGCTAGTCTTACTTGATGAGAGGAAGTAACTATATCTGATGTGCGAGAGGATATGTGCAAATGGTACTTACTTTCTGGATCAGCTTAGAACATGCATAAATACAAAATGTTGAGTATAGGTCTTAACATACAAACACAAAATAGAAAAATATAATTAATAAATTTTTAAAACTAAACAAAGAATTATTAATTACATAGTTAGTTTATAGTTAACATTTGTAGGCATTTTAAATAATAAAAATAATGAACACAACTTAATATTCATTGTACTAAAATTAAAGCCAGTATTTTAAAACAAAAAACAACAGCTATAAGAACAAAAATTTTAATAATAATAGTGTGTTAAAATAAGAAGGTTTCATATTTTTACTTTAAGATTCCGTAACGCAGATTCAATTGCAAATTGTTTGAAGCAATTGTGTTTATGCACTTAAAGTGTGCATGTATCAATTCTGGAAAAATACGCATGCGCCCGTAAAAAAATATCAAATTTCAAGAATAAAAATAAGAGATTTTGCAAAAAATAGAAAGTTAACATTGCTAAAGTAGAGCATTATCTTCTATCACAAAATCTAAAAATCATTTACAAGGATGTCATAGAAGTTAAATTTCTTGCAACAAAATTGTATAATTAAAGTAAATTCATTCTTTAATTTTAAATAACGGAAAAATATTTAGTTTTTTATGGACCTATTACAATTAGAAAACCATAAGCAACAAAAAACTATAAAATTAATTTTTAATTAAATCAACTGGGTGATTCTTTGCATGGAATAAAAAAATATAGAGAAACAGAAAAAAGTTAAGTTAACGATACAGAAGGCAAGTTGCATTTTTTTACAGACCTTATTAGATGTTTTGATGTAATATTTCAACAGGACAGTAATTAAAAGCTCAAATTCATTTCACTCAAAACAGGAACTTTTAAATGCATGAATTTGATAATTGTAAAATATGAAAATGAAATAAGAAATACTAGAGAAAAAAAAATGAAAACCGAGAGAAAGTCAATGCCATGAGGCCTACAGACAATAGGAAGTTTAAGTGGCCTACGATGGAGGATACACTTGACTACCAAATATGTGATATAGTGAAAAAAATTTATCTTCCAGTACCTTGTAACAATGAAAGAAGGAGATTTGTTTTTCCAGAACAATATTTTATTAGAGTTATTGTTTCACAATAGTGCGTTTAAAACTAAAAATTATTTGTTTATAACTAAAAATATTATTCTCGCATTTGAATAAAAAATTTAAAATTTAATAATTTTTGGATTTCTCAAAATTATTTATTAAACGTGAATGCTTTTTTTTAATTAAGTACCTTCCCAAGCACTTCCCCAAAAAATTAAAAATTTCTGACAAAATATTTTTTTTCTCTTCTCACTCCCAGAAAAAACATTTGTAGAGAATCACCCAGCAAATTGTTCTACCATCACACAACTCATTTTAACACATTGCAATAAAGAATCTTACAGCTTCATTTTGCGTTCGCATTTTTCGTGATCTATTTGTTACGTGTCTATATTCTTAATTCAAACAAAGAAAATAAACAAAGAAAATAACATTTAACAGTTGCAAAAAGCGTACTTGTAGCTTTGTTCACATTTTAAAAAAAATGTGAAGCAGAAAAGTGAACATGTGTAGTTGTTTCACATCTTACGCTCGGGAGCATACGGAATTCAACATAGAGTTGTGAAATCTTCCTAATGACACAATGTAAAAATTTAAAAAAAAAAAAGAGAGAGAGAGAAATATATATGTGATGACTAAACATTATCTATAAACACTATTGTTATATATCTATCAGAGTATATAATAACCAACAATTTAAAAAAAAATTTTAAGGTTATTTTAACAATTATGGATTTAAGAAAGTAACATTTTTTATCAGATGAAATAAGGACAATACTTACAGTAGCTTTAGTTTTTAATGTCCTCTTCAACAAGTATATTAATGTATTGAAAGTAAAATACTGGTTTTGATTTACATAATTTCTGTGGAACATTTTTTCGCAGAGTTGGGCAACTCTATTTTGTAAACTTTCCAGTATAGCAGGAAAGTCAAGCAGAATACCTGAAAATATTCATTCAATGATAACTAACTAAAAAAGTAAATTAAAAAAAAAAATCTACAAGAGAAGCTTTAAAAGCATAGAAAATTTAAATTATTAAAAAAAAAAAATTCTTTCTGTCAAACAACTTAAAATAATCCAGCTTGATTACTTCTTCTTTAATTACTATTTTGTTATCTTACATCAACTCCCACCCTCTGCTAAAAAAATTCATAATATTATAGTATCAATATTCTTGCAGTTAAATATAAAACAATTAAAAAATTATTTAACTGCTTCTGCTCGCCAATTCTCAAAACAACTTAAGCAGTTCCTCTTGGATTCCTTCACAACTTGAGCTTGCTCAGCACACTCCCAAGCCCTGTAGCAGAACTTTTTCTAGCTATCTGCGACTTAACTCTCTAGCACGAACATCTTACTGCAAGATACTTTTAACTATAACAAACATTTATGTTACTAATTTTTTTAAAACAATAAGCTGTGTTTACAAAAAAAATTATAATTTTTTTTAATTGAACATGCAATAATTTATTTTAATATTATGGATGATATTCTGGCATTTTGTTGGGGGAAAAACACACAAATTATTTGAACGCACGAATCGGAAAACTCAAATGCGTGTCTTGTTTCGAGATTAGGTTGTTGAAATGAATAATAATGTATAAAAAATATCGGATTTAAAAACTATGAAGAAATCAATAGCAATAACAGCCAAAAATTTGATAGAATTATAGCCTTAAAAAGTAAATACTCAAATGCACGACTCGAATTTTCCATATTGTTTGAAATATATCAAAATATTTAAAAACCAAGTGAAAATCAATATTAATAACTGCCGAAAATAGTATCAAAACATCGCATCAGTTTACGACACTATCAGCATAAATAGAGCGTGTCAAAAAGTGATCATCAAAATGCATTATTCAAATACTATGCGTAAATTTTTGTAGGAAAGAAAAGTTAAATTTTTTACTTTTCAGAAGAAAAATCTTTCTGCAAGAACTCTGAAATATTCTGCGACAATGTCGCCACAACGCTGCGATTCTGCCATGGGGTTCCCAAGATAATAAACACAGTAGTTTAGGATATTTTTGTTTAAGTCTTAAAGCTTGCATATAAACTGAAACCATTGGGTGTATTGACAACAAACTTATAAGACCTAAGTTATTACTAAAGTGATACATAAAATATTTAAAATCTTAAATCAAGCATCGATATTTCTTTTTTTCTTTTTATATAAAACTATACCTAATTTATAAAATAAAAGGAATATAACACTTTTAATTTTTTTCAAACAACTTAACTTAGATCAAGAAACTTTATTTCAATTATAAATAATGTCACACTGGTGTTTACTAAGTACAATTAAGACATTTTACGTAACAGAAATTAAAATTTAACATAATATTAAACATGTCCAATAATAGTGTCATAATTCAAAAAAGGGAATTATACCAGGAAGCATAAAATACTATCTTTCAACTTCTTTTGGTTTATCATGTTGGAAGCATCCCCAAATGGAAACTTAAGTCACCGAAATTGAAATTTCTTGTTAGATTATTTTTCTATGCCAAATGGTGTTTTAACCGCTTCCCTCATTATCCCAAGCTAATTGGGGTATGTACATATTGCAAATATTTATTATCCTGAGAAAACTCGGGCGCAGCAGAATTTGTCAGTTTGTTTTGTTTTATCATGTTTTTAGACGGCCGGAAGCAAACAAAACATAATCTGCTGTGTTTGGAAATTTACCAAATTTTGTTTGGGAGTTTTGATGTTGGATTGTGGGACTGTATACTTTGTGCGATTGCATATACAATGGTTACTGAATTCACATAGAAAAAAAAAAGAATAAACAAAAATGGCATATCACTTCACTAGTGTTTGGGAATTATCACTTTGCTTTAAAAACACTTCCTTGTTTTAAAAACAATCATACAAAGACTATTATTTAACTTTTTTCATTTACTCATGATAACTCGGGATAGTAAACTGATGGTAAATTAAATAATTTTTACACATAAAAAAATTTAAAAATTCAACTTAAAACTTGTATTATGTATTACTTTAGTTGATTGTATTTATTAATAAAATAAAAAAATATGTTAATTTTCTGCACTTTTTTTCAAAAAAATTGGTAGGGGAAGCCGTTAATAAAAAAATTAATAATGGAAAATCATGGTGGAATCAATCAATGGAAGGGTGCAATATGTCAAACAAATGCTTTAACATTTGTTTGCTAATTAATACATAAGAATTAACTATTTGACACTGAGGATTGGCATTTACAATTCATGTTCACCCACTTTTACTCACATAAACATTAAACATTCAATTTGCAGAAAATTTCAAAATTTGAATTGGTAAGTTAAATAATTTTCCTTGACCCTAGTTTGTTTATTTATTTTAATTCAAATATCCAAAATATAAGACCCTGAATTTACATTTTTGAAAAAATAAATCTATCTAAATGCAAAATTCTGTTAACAAAGATAAGCAAACATGAATTTTTTATATGTAAAATAATCAGACTTTTTCCCACCACTTTATCCAAAACATAATTTTTCTATAAAATAATATAAACTCGTCAGAATGTGCATCAATTTTTGCCTTTTTACTCATAACTAAAAATGTTTATTTTCCTAATGTTCTGATTTTGATAAATTCATACAATTTCTAAAATTCCAAAAAAACTTCTGCTAAATCTTCCCAGTTTCTGAAAAATTATTTGTTACAAATCATTCTGGATGCATGAAAAAATAATGTTGCTAATGTAATAACAAAATCTTTTTAGAAGTTCCTCATTTTTAATTCTTTGAATGGTAGCAAAGATAATGTTTTAATACTCAGGAAAGAAAGATAAAATTGAATCCTACAGTATAATTGAATGCTTATGATTAGAGCCCGGATTTTGATGACCTAAAAAATCTCAATTAATGCCCTTAAAAAGTGCAAAAAATGCCCTTAAAATGCAAAAATTGCACTAAAAACGCCTTATGACATGACTTAAATAAAGTAAAAATATTGAACTAAAACAATTTTTTACTCTTCAAAATTATTATGAGTCATTTCAAAAAATATAAAGCAATGCAATACTTGTTCTACGTTCATTAAAGTTTGAAAAATATGTTTTATATCCTAAAATAACAACAAAAAAAAAGGAAAATATATTGACTCCAAAACATTTTCATTATGTATAGAAACTTTAATGAATATAACAACTTCCATCTCATAATATTACTAAATATCAGAATTACATTGGATTATTAATTTTTTTTTTAATATTTTGAAATGTAAACGAGCGTTTCTTGCCTGAAAGTTAATTTTTATACCTGAAGAAGCTTCTTTCAACGTCTACTGATGTTATTGGTGCGTACTTGAAAAAGACGGTCTCACTTACTGACAATTCTTCTTCAATTTGAAAAGATTTTGCTTCACCTGTTAATATCCTAGAGATTTTCTTCATTGTTTGGAAGCCAGTGTAATAATGAAAAATGATAAAAAAACAATAAAAATTGGAAAAAATTAACAAAAAATTCAAAAAATGCTTTAAAATGCAAAATATGCACCAAAGTTTAAAGAAAAATGCCCTATAAATCTAAAAAAATGCTCTAAAGGACAAAAAATGTCCAAAAATGCAAAAAATGCAAATGTCATCAAAATCCGGGCCTTACTTATGATATATAAAAATGTTTTCTTATTGTTTTATAAAAGTTTTTGTTGCATTATAATAGTGTTACTTTTATTATGCTGTTATTTATCAAAAAATTGGGTAAATTTTTCATGATAAGAATCAGATTTTGAAGGAAAAAAATCTTCTTGTCCAAAGGTGTTACTGGTGTGTATGTTAACCACTGAATTATTGCAATAATTTAGGGGTTCTAAAAGTTAACACACACCAGAAAATACAATTACAGAAAATGCACCTTTATAGCCATAAACTTAATACAAAATAAATAAATTTAAAATGGGAAGATGATCAAATACAAATTACATAATTTTTTTTTAATTAATTATTATAACAACAAATGTATTTATAATAATTCAAATGTATTTATATTAATTGTATGTATTAAATTTGAAAACATATTATTGAAAAAAGTTTAAATTTTAATATGAACTTTGCTTAATCTTTTTTACTTTAAGAACAATAAAAGAAAGAAAAAAATACCATTAAGATAACACAATTATGCCTTTTCAACTATTAATACAATAAAATAACCAATAAGATAAAACTATCCTGTTTTTACGACTACCAGAATAATAAAATACATAACATACCATTAAGATATACAATCATGTGTAAAAAGGCCACTGAAATTGGTAAATTTTCATCTAATATCACTTGAGCAATATCTATCACAGCTAGGAGTATTCGGCTGGACTCAGAGATTATCTAAAAGTGGTATACAATATTTGAGTACTTAAAGTTTACAACTAACAGAAAATTCAGAGCATTTAAGAACCCTATTTTTATTGAATTACCGAACATTTTAAATTTTTAAGAAAGACAACTTTTGTAAAAATAAGCTCTTATTTTTACAAAAAGGGCGCACTTATTGCACTTATTACTTATTGCAAGCAGGGCAGGCCACCCTTCAAAAAACGCTGTTTATTTTTGTAACTGCAAATAAGGTGTTCGAATAATATACAACTGTGAAATTTGCAGTCATTTTTTATGCCGTGACTTCTTACCTAATAAAAACAATATATTTGACCATATAGATCAAATCAAATATGTTTTCCTGAAAATGATTCTTTTTCATTTTAAGTAGTAAACTTACAAGTGAAGGGCACAAATTAGGATTTTTTACTTTGGAATGAAACTTGGGACAAGTAGTACACATTAAATTAGTTATTTATTACTTAAAAAAACTAAATAAAAAAACATTCAGAATTCATTTAAATAAAATAAATATATACATATAAAATAAATATGCAATTATATGCATTTATACGAATAAAAACAAAATCCAATTTAAAAACAATTAATAATACAGATATATTTTAATTTAAACTTCAAATAAAACGAAAATCAATAAACATATTTCAAGAAGATAAAGAAGAAAAGTTACCTTTGTTTGTTTAAAACTATCATTCTTATGAATGAACATGATTTCACAATGTTTAATGATCATCAATTTAAGCTGTTCACACATTTCATCAATCTTATCAGTGCAAAGACATTTGACAACATCTTTAAAAGAAAACTTATCTTTCTTTGATCTCTAAAGCAGAAAAAGAAAATCATTAACTTACTGAACAAACAGTTATAATTAATATTAATTAGGTTTTTTTTTGTAAATTATTATCATGATTTATAGACAATGTTCATGTACATATAAGTATTAAAAACAAATATTGAGAATAAGAAGAAAAAAAAAAAGACAAAAGTTGACATCAGACAATTATTGTCGTCCATTTTAGTTTTACATAATTTAAAAAATCTGCCTAAACTGTGGCATAAAAGAATTAAAATTAATTTTTAAATTGATAACAATTAACAATCCACAGTTATTACCTACGATATAAACTTAATACCGTAAATATCAGTGCAGGAGTCTAATTTTCAAATTCCTAAATTTTTATGAAGAGCAAGATATTGACTTATACACCTCTAATAGTCAATCATTTGCTGATCGAGAAATATCAATGCATTATAAACCATAAGATAGGAATAAATCTTTATCAATTTACCCCTTTCAAAAACTATTTTTAATATGTCACATACATTTAATTTTGCATTTTTTTCATTATATTTTCTTTACAAAGAAAGGATTTTTTTTTCTACAAACATTGTTAAATTTCATTTTAAAAAAAATTAAGAATAGGAAAAGTTAAGATAATTTATTGAAGACTATTTCAAAATATATAACACAATTAAAATTTTTAAAACATATCAAAAAGCTACAATATTAAAAGTTACAGATTATCATCAATGTCAGATTCAATAATGTTACATGCATCCTTATATGAGGGCAAGTACATTAGATCTAGAAGAAAAATGTGAAATATTTTTAGCTTAAAAAACTTTTGTGGACTTAATTGTTTTTTTTTAATGAAAAAATTTGTACATTTGTTTTTTTAATATTTTTATTGGTAACCTGATAATCAGGTTACCAATAAAAAAAATTACCAAGAAGTCTGACATACCAGAAATTCACTATTTCGTGATCAAAAATAGGGGGTCAACTTATACACAGCGATGTACGGTAATTATAATATAACAAATAATATTGATTTTTAAGTATTACAATGTTTTAAAATGTATAACTACAATGTTTTTAGTAAAAACTAGTTAATGGTTTCAATAATTTTGGCTATATTTTTTACATATGATATATTATATAAATTATAATTATAGTTAAAACTATAATGCAAATATCGTGCATGATTTAACTTGTAATAAAATACGTCCAATGACAACAAAGGAGTAACTTATCTCGTGTTTTTGTAAAATTTCAACAGTTTTTGACACTTTTCAACAGGTTTATTTGACATGTCATGTCGAAAAACCTGTTTTCGCTCTTATCTAGTTGGAATTTTTATTGACACTAAAACAATTATTACTAATTAATCAATAATTTTATTGACAATATTTTTAGTGACTATTTGGCAATAAGATGAAAAGTTCAGCTTGTACAGATCAGAAAATATTTGAAATTAAATTGTCAACAAGCACAGAGATCAGAAGGATCTTTAGCTAGTTGGAAAAAGTGTATAATTTCAACTTTTAGATGCCACTTGACAGGAAAGATAGCATTAAAGAGATTAACTCACATTTTGAAGTGCTAACTGAAGTAGTTTTTTTTCATCCATACTTCTGACTGCTTGAGTGAGTGCTTTTCCCATCTCATGCATTCTAAATTTCAAAAGAGCATTTTAAACATAAATAAAAAATACCCAAATGCATAATCTTATATACATGGTATCTGCTACATTTTAGATTTTCAAATCCATGACGAAGTTACTATTTTCTCCGACAGAAATACAACAATAAATTTAAAAAAAGTATTATAATATCAATTGAAATGATAGGTATAACCAAAACTGTGATACTCTGCATCTTCATATTTATAGATTTTAAATTTAAAAAACGGAGTAAAGAAAGAGTTGAAGCAATCTGAAAAAAATACAAAAGCAAATTTTTTTTTCTTCTCTTTTTTTCTGCAGAATTATAATCTAAAGATTAATTCTTGTTCATAAGAAAGGAAAGAAACACCCTTGATTTTTCAGTTCTCATTTCAGTATTAAAATATAAAATAAATAAAATAAATCTGAACATAAAAAATATATAAAATAAAATTATGTCTTTTGTAGTTTCTAAAAATTTACCACAGTTAAGTCTTTACAACAATTAGCAACATATAGAGTATAATTATACAAAGATATAATAAGTCTATCTATTTAATTAAAAGAATTCATTTATGAGAAAGACTGATACATTTTTTTCTATAGACATTAGTTTTAAAAAAAATAGTGATAGGTAAGTAAACTTTTTTGCAATTCAAATTTTTTGAAGCATTTGATTCGAATCACGTGATTTACAATTAAGTTGTTTAAGCCATGTTATTTGAATTAGTGATCCAAATTACTAGATTCAAAATGAGATCTGAATCAAATTATTCGAATAGGTGATTTGAATCATTGATCAGAATCACTTAATTCGAAGTGATTGGAATCGCGTGATTCGAATCAGTGATGTGAATCACTACATAAGAATCAGTTATTCGAATCATTTGATTTGAATCACTTAATTCAAATAATTGATCCAAATGGCATGATTTGAATCACTCATCCGAATCAATTTATTCGAATTATCAATCTGAATCACTTTATTTGAATATTTATCCAAATCACATTATTCGAATCAGTGATCTAAATCCCTTCATCAGAATATGTTATTTGATTAATTTAATAAGAATTAGATATATGAGTAACTTAATTCGAATCATTCATCGAAATAGCGTGATTCGAATCACTGATCTGAATCGCAGGGTTTAAATCATTGATTTGAAGCACTAGATTTGAATAGTGATTCAAATTGCAAGATTCGAATCAGTGATCTGAGTCATGTGACTCGAATATGTGATTCGAATCACATGATACGAGCCAGTGATTTGAATCACGTCACTGATCAAAATAATCACTTGATTCGAATAATGATCGAAATCACGTGAATCGAATCACTGAAATGAATCAGATATTTATCCAAATCATTCATGCGAATCGCATGATTTGTATATCTTGATTTGAATCACTGATCTAAACCACTTGATTTGAATTGTGATCCAAATCGCATGATTCGAATTAGTGATCTAAATCACTTGATTCGAATCAGTAATTTGAATCACAATCCGAATGACGTTATTTAGATCGATATTCAAATCGAAAGATTCATATCACTGACTCGAATTAAGTGATTCCGATTACTGATTCATATCAAGTGGTTCATATCAGTGATTCAAATCAAGATCAGTGATTCAAATCAAGTTATTCAAATCATGCAATTCTAATAAATGATTTGAATTATGTGATTTGGAACAATATTCGAATCAAGTAATTTAGATCAGTGATTCAAATCATGCGATTTGGATCTATTGTTCGAATCAAGTTATACAAATCACTGGTTTGAATCATGCGATTCCGATCAGGCTATTTGAATAACTGATTCTTACGAAGTGACTCGGATCACTGATTAGAATCATGCGATTTTGGGCCAGTATTTGAATCGAGTAATTCATACCATTGATTCAAATTAAGTGATGCAGATCAATGGTTCAAATCAAGTGATTTAAATCACTGATTCGAATTATGTGATTCGGATAAATGATTCGAATCATGTGATTCGGATGAGTGATTCAAATCATGCCATTTGGATCAATGATTTGAATTAAATGATTCTAATAACTGATTCTTATGAAGTGATTCACATCACTGATTCGAATCATGCGACTTGGATCACTATTCGAATTAAGTGATTCTGTTCAATGATTCAAATCACCGATTCGAATCAAGTGATACAGATCTCATTTCGAATCTAGTAATTTGGATCACTGATTCGCATAACATGACATAAACCACTTAATTGTGAATCACATGATTCGAATAAATTTTGCTTCAAAAAAATTAGAAATGGCAAAAAATTTGAAAAAAGTTTACTCATTTTTTTTTCTTTTAACTAATGCTGATAGAAATAAATGTATTATTCTTTCTCATTAATAAATTTTTTAAAGTAAATAAATATACTTATTGTATCTTTCGTATAATTATATTGTATATGTTGCCAGTTGCTATAAAGACTTTTTTAATCATGGTAAATTTTAAGAAACTACAAAAGAAATGTTTATATATATATATATATATATATATTTTTTTTTTTTTTTTACCTGAATTCATTGAATTCTTTAATTGGAAAATCCTAAATCCTTAATAATGAAAGCGCAAGAATCTCTTAGATTTTACAAGAAATTTTTAACTGTATATGACATAGCATCACTGTGAAACAAAATTAACTGAAATTTAAGACACAATTAATACAAATAGTCATTCGCACAAATAATCATTATGATTTAAACCTATTTCGATAAAAACAACTGATTCGAATCAATAAGTGATTCGAATCACAAAAGACTTATTTTATTTATTTCAAAATAAATAAATAAATAATAATAAAATAGTATGCAGAGATTTAAATCCTTCGCTTTTCCGCTTCTTTATGATTTTTATCTGACTTTAAATCCTAGTTCCACTATAATCTGAAAAAAAAAAAAAGGAAATCACGTAAGCGAAATTCAGCATTTCACAACAGTGCGAAAAAAATTGCATCTTTTTTTTCTCCTCCCCTCACATCTCGCATAGAAGGACTATTACGGCTTCAAATCACGCACTCAATTTCAGAGTGAGCAAAAACTTTTCATTTTGAAAAAAAATTGCAGATTCGAAATGACATAGTCACGACTAAAGTGGGTTATTAAATTAGTATTCAAAAACACGATTACGAATTTGCGGATTATTATAATAAACTATATTAAAAATGAAATCAAAATTTTAAAAAATATGTGGAAATTCCAAACAGTTGAAAATGCTATCGACAAAATTAGCTGGAGAATAAAATCGTCACAAATCGAAAATTAATTCTACAAATGCATGATTAGAAATTTCCCATATATGTATCATTGAAAAAGTATGAAAATCAGTAAAAATAACTGACAAAAATGGGATCGTAAATCTACGCGGAATTTCGTTAGAATCGTCCATAATTGAGCGCAAAATGCATAATTCGAAATTTGCCTAACAAAATAATATTGTATTAAAACATAGAAATTTTAAAAACCAAGTGAAAATCCGAAGAATAACCAGAAGGAAAAATAAAAAGAGGAAGAAAAAAATCGTGATTTTTCTATTCTCATTTGGGATTTAAAAAAAGTCTGTAATGACTGGCTTCAGCTAGAATTTCAAATAATATAAAATAAAATATTACGAAAGTTAAAAAGATAGTTCGCTCTAGAAATGATGTTCTTTCTTTCACTTTTTTTCTTTAAAGAACAACATGTTTTACACACACTTATTTGAGTATATCTTTTTTAAAGAGTTCTATTCGCGTGATTTCGTCCTCCATCTTTATTTTGGAGTTACTGCGCGGATTTTACTATTTTTTAATTTATGTACGAATTATAATTTACTATCGTTTAATTTGTGTCATGATTTACAAAATTCGAAAGAGGAAATAATTAGTGCATTTTTTCGCCTACAAAATGCGAGAAAGCGCCTATAGTATTAGAATTAAAAAATATTACTTTTACAGTAAAAAATTTTTATTCTATACTTTCTTCTGTAAACACATCATTTCTCTGTTCTTTTAATTAGTATTTGTTATAATTAAAAGTATATCTTAAAAAAAAAATATTAATGCTTGGGAAGTTTGTCGCAGAAAGCCAGAAAAAATTCTGCCATAGGATCATGGCTAATCGAGTAGATCAAGAAATGATTATTAACTGAAATGTGTGTTTCAGAATTTGCTACATGTTATAATTAAAATATCGAGATTTTAAAAACCATGTGGAAATCTGTAACAAAAGTTGCAAAAATCGCGCAAACCATGTTGATTTATTTGTTGTTGATTGGAGTTAGTTAATTATCGCCTTTTCGTTATTTTCTATTGAATAAGGATGTTTTGATGTTTACCTTAAAGACCTATTATCCGGAAGAATCTATTTTCCGGACTTGCCGAAGTCCGGACGATTGCGGATATGGGACTTTTCCCTATATAGATATGTTTTGCAAGAACACAATAATACTTTAATATTTTAAAATTACAATTCATATTTAATCAGGGTGCATATCCAAGTATTTCAACAAAAAATCAGCACATTTTAAGTACTTTTAAAGCGCTCCGAAAATATATTTAAGCATCATATACATTAACAAAATGAAAAGTAATTTTCAAAGACTTGACATGATCATGATAAAATAACTAGTTTCTGAGAAAGAACTCTTTTCTTGATTAGAAATCGTAAAATGATCAAGAGATTTTTCGATTCGATATCAGAGGGTGGAAAATGAAGCCTGACATTAAGAATATCTTGCAAACTGAAGCAGAGTTGCACATGAGAATGCAATTATCTTACAGAACCAAGCTCAGTAGACGCACATGCAGACTCGCAATCATTTCATCAGACATGCAAAATGATTGGCACTTTCATAGGCTATGGACTGACAGTAAGCCAAAATAGATTGTGATTGAATGAATTGTGAAAACAATGAATAGAACAATGTGAAAAGCATTCTTTTCCATTATATGTGGCAAAAATCGACATGGTAAAGAAAGAAAATCACATTTTCGAAAAGGGAAAAAAAGCACTTTTGAAAAACTACCCAATGAAAAAAAGCACCTTTAAGGGCTTTTAAAAAACGAAAATAAAAAATAAGCACTTTTTAAAAATGCTAAGCACCACGTTAATTAAAAACCTACACAGATTCAAATTTATTAAAATTTTCGTTATCCAAAAAGAAATAGTGGCATTCCTATCGCTTTTACATAAATTTTTCGTCATTTGAATTTTTCACTCTCCTAATATAATTAAAAATAATTCCTTAATCCATCTCTTCATGTAATATTTTTATAGAAATAGGTGGAATATATTGTTATGAAAATGTTACTTTATTTTTCACCAATTCAATTAAGAAAAAATTATTAGCAATAGCACTATCAATAATTTTGCAAGACATTCTGAACTACAAATCCTGAGAACCCAGGATTTCCAAAGTTCACAATTTTGTTTAATATTATTATTATGAGCGGGTACCAATTTAAAATAACATAAATTATTTATAACTTTTTAAATTTTAAAAAATTTTAATAAAATTAAGAAAATTTGCACTTTAAATAATATTTCAAAAACTATTCTTTTTTTTTTTTTACAAAATAAGTTAGGTTTTATTCTGCCTACTTAACATTGGTTTTAATCTGCTGTCATACTGTCTATTTTTTGCGTTGAAGAGTTACACATCCCGGTAGAAGCATCAAAACTCTTTTTTGGGTCCCCTCTATAACCTATAATATTAACTCTACAGCAGGATAAAGATTTCCGTATTGCTATCCCTTGAGGCAGAATTTTTTCTGGCTTTCTACGACAAAACGCTCTAGCACCTTTCTGCAAGATACTTTACTAATAACAAACATATATGTTACCCCAAACACAATCCAAAAACAAATTCAAAATTATAATACTTGAGGTATGAAAAACATTAAACAATTATTAATCCAATTCAAACTGGTACAGCGCACAATGCAGCTAAAAACCAAATTTGTATTTTAAAACTAATAACAATGTAAAATAACATATTAAAATTTTAAAGTCTTAAAAATAATTAAAAATCTAAAAATAAAATGTAATTGCGTGTCTACAGAACAGCACTTCATCAGGAGACACACTGTCTGCAAACACACAGGAGCCTTTCTGTTGTTAG
Source organism: Parasteatoda lunata (assembly GCA_949128135.1). Classification (NCBI taxonomy): domain Eukaryota; kingdom Metazoa; phylum Arthropoda; class Arachnida; order Araneae; family Theridiidae; genus Parasteatoda; species Parasteatoda lunata. The sequence goes on from OX421973.1 coordinate 110,019,818, forward strand.
TGGCTGAAGCCAAAACTAACAGTGCCCCGAGGCCCCTAATGATAAAACAAGCAAAATTAAGAATAAAAATAATTACCATATTAAAAATCACATTTGCAAGAGAATCACATTTTAAATTTACAAAAATAGAAATACATAACTATGAAACGTTATGGATGTTACGTTATTGTCATCCACACTTTATATAATAGGTAAAGACATGGTAAATTTTAATTTTATGTGTATACCATAGTTAGATAATTTAGACACACGCTGTGTATGGACACACTGGCACTCCAATTTTGCAGATACTTTTATTGTAAGATTTTAAAAAAAAGCCTCGCAAAGAAAACAAGTTCGCAGAAAGAAAACATGATTTACTCAAGGTAGAAGAAAGTGTGTGCTCTCAAAGAGAAAAGATATAGGGGAGTATTGCTTATATTTCTGTATAATAATCAATATGTTTCTATCATCTAATTAAATAATGCAAAAAGAAGAATAGTTTAACCTAAAAAAAATAGAAATTTAAAAAATTTGACTACTGTATTCAATATATTTTCAAAACTATTGTTTACCATGTTACCAGCTGCATAAATACTTGAAACTTAGAAAATAATCTTTTCTTAATATAACAATTAATGTCCGATGGCCCATTGACTTGAAAAAATATTCTATACATATGAAATTGACAGTGGGCGGGGGTACCCGACACTGCCCTAACTGCCATTTTAGTCCAAAGATTCGTGATGCAAGAATTTGCGGTTGCGCATACAATCAACTAGCTTTTTTCAACTTAACTTGGCGTGACTATGGCTTTACAACAAAAATAAATGATTGCAGTGACAGTAGGAAATCTTTAAAGGAAATTTCGTTTTGTGCGAAGTTACTAATATTACTTGATATGATAATTACTTTATATGAATGCAGTTCTTAAATTTCTTTATGTATAACTTTTAATATTAATCTTTCTCTAATGTTCTTCATGTTAAAGTGCAAGTATATATGGATATTGTTTTGTCAAGAATAAATAAAAATTTTTAATTGTTAACTGTTTTCGTATATTTAATAAAATAATTCTATTATAAAATATTATGAGCTTGCTGATACATTTGAATTGTGTGTGCAAATACTTTTTGTTTTTATCTTATTATGGTGTATACCTAATCTAATTTTGTTAATTTGTTGTAAACCATAAATTTTAAAATGGGAGAAATTCAATCAGCAACAGTGCAGTACAGCCGAAAAATTGGGTTGTTGCTGGAAAACATCAGTGTTATCCGAAAAAGTAAAACAATTGTAAGTCAAGTACGAAGTTTTGTCTTTAATTCCTGTTTTATTTTAAGGCATTTTTCCAACAATAAAGGTTTGTACTTTATTCTTCCATAGCACAAAGTCCTTATTTGGATCAGTATTATTACCTGTTGGTAAGGTTATTGTCTGAGGGACATGAACCAATAATTATTCCATCAAACTTTATCTGGTAGTGATCTTTTGGGCTTTGTCCATGTTTTGGACAATCATTTTAAATGTTTTCTGTTTTGGAGTGATCAGCTGCATTGCTTTTTAAATAATATTGAATTTAACAGCAGCAATACTTGAAATGTTCCACATTTCTTTTGACTTTCTACTTTTCTTGTCTTTAAATCAATTTTTTAGTATCACTTCATAAAACCTCCAATAGGCTCATATTTATTCTAATAAGTTATAAAGAAAAAAATGCACTTTTTCACAGTCTTTTATTAATCTACAAATGCATAGTTGCCAACTGTTCTTATTAAATCGTATTTGTTCTAACTTTTTAGCCTTGTTAGGTCAAACTGTTCAGATGTTTAGGTATTCTAGCATCTTTTCACTCCTTATACTGATTTTATTTCAACCCAGATTGGGTCTAAAAACTAGATATGTTGACGGATTTATGCCATCTTGAATATTTGGAACTGTGCGGAATCTGCTAATATTGCTATCCTTATTCCCTCGATTTTAATATCAAACACCGATTTTCGTATATACCTGATTTAAACATTATGTGTTAATGCAATTTGAAAATCGTACATGGCGATTCCCATTCACTCGATTTAAAAATCCAATATCGTGATTCCCTCATAATCACGCGGTTTTAAAATCCAATATCCCACTTCTTGTAAGAATTAAGTTTTTTCTTGAATTAGTTACTATAAAGGTGTTGTATTCTTCATTAGTAAGTTATTTAATTAAGAATGTTATTTTTAAAAAATTATATTAAATATGGTATATAAATTGTTATCTATTTTATTGCACATACAATTTTTAGAGATTTTCACTTTGTGCTACAATTACCCCTGATCATGCTTTGTGTTCCTATTTTTGTTTTTAACAAGTTATGCAAATGTCTTTTATTAGTATTTAATCTACTATAGTAATTTCAGTTCTAAATGTATTTAAATAATTTATCTAGATCAAGAAGAACGCTCACGAGCTGTTGATGCTTTTAGACAAGGAGAGAAAGATGTCCTAGTGGCTACTGATGTTGCTTCTAAAGGATTGGATTTTGATAATATTCAGCATGTCATTAACTATGACATGCCTGAAGATATTGAAAATTATGGTGAATACACTTTTTTGCATGCAATATCATAATAATACATTTAATTATGATATATATGATTCAATTATGATAATTTTTAACTAGTAAATGTTACCAATGCATATGCTATTTTTTTGTATAATTCAAACATGAACTAATACTATTGCCTGGAAAAAGTTTGAGACCAGTAATGATATGAATTAAAAGTGTTTATGAATTACTTTTTATCGTCATAGTTTTAATAATGTGTCATTTTGTCTTTGACTTCCAAAAGGCAATTTGAAAAAAAAAATAATAAAAATTCTCATTTCTGCAATTACTTTTTGATTTAGGATTTTAACTCAGACACTTTAAACATTTAAAAAAAATTTTTTTTAAATGTCTTAAACATTTTACACATTTTAAAAATTTACAGCTAAGTAAAAATATAAGGGATTCAGTTTTAATTTAATCTTTTTTATTTTAATTATATCCTAGTCCTAGAAATTATTATGATAGTAAGCGAATATAACAAGAATCGTGTTTTTTTTTAATAAAAAAAATGAAATTTATTTGATTTAAATCATTTTTTAAAAATTTTTACATTTACTAACAAAAAAATCTGATAAGATGTATTACTAATACCTAATATTATTTAAAAACAATATTATAGTTAAAATAGTTCATTATTCTTTCTAAAATGGTTAAAATTGTTATTTAATTATTAAAAGCCAATTATTGAATAAATGAAATCATAGTTATATTTTTCAAGCTCAACTTACTAATGGTCAATTATGTATCTATTGAAGAATATACTAGTTTAGATCAGAATACATAACTAAAAATTATTTCAAGTTACATAAACTACATATTTAATAAGTTTTAAAGCCGCTGAATTTAAATTAGCATGAAACTAAATGGATATAATTAAAAATTATGTAAACATATATGTTACTAATTTAAAATAACAAAAGTGCTCTGTTTATAAAAAAAATTATCTAATTTTCTTTAATTGAACATGTAATAATTTTTTATTCTAATATCATTCTTCATGTTCTCTCATTTTGTTGGGGGGAGGGAATGCACAAATTATTTCCTTTTTTGCCTTTTGTAAATAATTGTTTAAAAAAAATATTTTAAAAAATGAAATCTGTAGTAGTAATAAAAAAGAAGATTGACGATGAAATCACGCAAATTGGACTCCTCATAAAAGGAGCTATTCAATTGTTACGTGTAAAATTATGTAGAGAAGAAAATTTTTTTTTTTTTAACTTTTCAAAAGAAAAATCTGTCCGCAAGAACTCGTTCAGCGACAATGTCGCCGTATAACTGCGATTCTACCACGGCTTTTCTCTAGCATTAACATCTTTCCACAACATACTTTCAATAATAACAAAGATGCATGTTACTAATTTAAGGTAAAAAAAACGCTGTGTTTACAAAAACAAAAAAATTTTTTTTAATTGAATATGCAATATTTTTTTGATTCTAACAATATGGGCGATATTCTCGTATTTTGTTGGGGGGAGTGCAACACACTTCACGAAATATAAATTTCATGATAACTGTTGCTTAATTTACTTTTTATTTTACACATAAGAAATTAATGGCGTCTTTATAGTCATCAAAATACAAAACTGCAATATTCTCCAGTTATGATAGAGATGAAATAAACTTGAAATGTTATGTATTATGCTTACTCATAATTTTGAATAGTAATAGGTAATTTAATTCATCAAAGATAGTTAAAAGATTATTTTTCAACAAATATAAAAAGGGAACTCTGAATAAAAATAAGCTGAACATTTTAGAACATAAAAAAGTTTTTAACTGATTTCCACAAATGAGGCTTGATTCATTATATATTTGCAATATTTATTTATAGATTCAAGCAAGCAATAATACTGGAAAATCCAAAGTAGAGTTGGCAGCTACGGAGTTTGAAATTTTTATGCCTTGAAAAACTATGCATCAATAGATGGCTCTTTACATAACTTTCCCGGAATATTTACTTCAGCAGAAGTTTAAGGTGATCGTGCATATACTTTTAATTAAATTAAACTAGTGACTCTTAAAAATTTTTATTTTGTTAAATATTTTGAAAACATTAATTTGAAAGTATACTAAGAGTATTCTGATTTAAAACTGTTATTGAAAACAGTGTCAGCTTTATTGTAACTAATGAATAATTCATGAAGTTTGAAAAAAATGAATATCTCAACTTAAAGGATATTAATCAGAAGAAAATTTTTAAAGGATTGCGTTTCTTAATTAGTGCATCGATCACATTTACATTCTTTAATATTATACTGAAATATATATAGATGGAACAAACTGTTATTATCAGTGAGAATAACTTTGACAGAAATGTGTAAAAAATAATTTTGTTTTGTCTAACACTGCCAGGAAGTTACCAATATTTAGCTATTTTTATTGTGGGATTTTATAAAGGGATAAACATTGATATCTTAAAATGCAGTTTTTTAAAATAAGTTTTAAACTATTCTCAGCAACTATTTAACTTTAATGTATGAAAATACTTAATTCGGCAGGATAATAGAAATTATATAAAAGCATGGTTTCAACTCTAAAGAAACTATTTAAAGTAAAGTAACTCACAAGTAACTATTTCTATAAACAACAAAATTATACAACAAAAAATTTTTTTTAAAAATTAAAAGATATTCCGTTACGGTTGAAATCTTATAACTATTTCCATAACGGAATCGTATTCAAATAGATTATCTCAGTGAGCTAAATATCAAAAATATTAAATAAAATTACGTACTTCATTTACGGAACAGAATTACTTTACATGAATACACGGTAAAATGCAGAATGATCAAATGGAGTAAAAATTCATAAGTATCAATCGAAGTAATTATGTTTTGATTTCATTGAACTATTTTGAATCACTTTTAAAACTCATTTCTAAAAAGATATACACACGAGCCAGCATACAGACCTTACTCGGTGCGTGCCAGTATAAACAAAAACAAGTTCAACAAACAGTTCCAGTTTACGATTACGATATACATGCTTGACCGTGTCCGTTAAGTAACGGATCTAGTTCAGCCTTGACAGCGTAAAGCTAAGGATAGAGGGGGGCATAGATATCTGAGGGCATAGCGGAAGCCGTGAGCTAAGGATAGATAACGCTAAAGTTTGGCATTGGTGTAATTTCGGCATTATTGTCGACATTGGATTTAAAGTCAAAATTTCTACAATGAGCAGCAATTGATGATTTTTCGAATTCTAGCATTTCTATGATGTTCCTTACCTTAAGTCTAAATATTAAAATGCGTCTACTTTGTCGGGGCCGTAGACCAATATGGTCATTTGGAACCATATTGGTCTACGGCCCCTAATTAGAAACTGTGCCACATTGTAAATCCCCTAATTTTTCTATAATTATTTCATTTAGTAATATCTTATCTGAATAAGTTTCAAAATTATAGGATAATATTTAGGGAAGCAAGGGTGGCGCCAGACTCTGCCCGACAAGGGGTCAAGTCTTCCCCCGACAGGGGGGCTCAAACAAATTAATTAAAAATATTTAAATTAAAACGAATTTTATACTTTACATTTTTTTCTCACATTATTTTATTCAAGTGTGTTTCTAAGAATCTAAAATCACTAATATTGATACCATAATGTGCAGATTCCTTTTAATGTAAATTTAAATCTAATTTTTTTTTCTGTTATTCATGTATTTTGTACTGTATGATGCAATTTACCATACATTGTAAGCGTAAAAATTACTTCTGTAATAAAGAAAAATAGTTGTAGCAGTAACCGCTATTTCAAAAAATTTCTATACCCTTCTTACTCTCATAACGCAAAAATTATTCGCTAATAAAACTTAGAAATTTCACGCACATTTAACAAAACATTTAAGGAACATTTTGATATAAAATGTTATTTTTATATGCATCGATTGGCTTTTGAAATATTTAAATGCTTCGCAAATAAAGTACAGTTTTTGCATCCACGTATTCTATCTAAAGATATCATGCCCCGTTTTGAACGAACTTCGAAATGGTTATGCCCATAAAATTGTAGAATTCGATCAGGGGACAGATATAACACAAGGACTGCAAATTTAACTGTCAGATATTAAACCTTATTTAAGATTGATAATGATAAAACGATGAAAAATCTACATTCCTCTAACAAAATATTTTAAAAATAGTCTGTTTTTAGGTTATAATATTCGTAATTACCTAGATAAAATTTAATCGTAATGTCGGGGTTCCGCCGATAGAAGACATTTAATATATCAATGGAAACACACTAAAGCTTTATATCAATTAGTTTTAGAATTACAATTATAGAATAATTATTTTTATTACAGAATGATGGGTTTCAAAAGACAAATATTTGTTAATGTTTAATATTTAATTAAAGAAAAGGCATGACCCATATTGAAATCTAACGAATAAATGATAATTTTGTGACGAAAAAAACAAAAAATTGAAGCCTGATTGATTTCCGGATTTTAGAAACACCTTCTAGTTTTACTATTTAATCAAATTGGTTTCGCTGTCTTTCATCCCACCTGTCTCACTAGTGATTCATCATATTTTGATATAATTTTTTTTTTCGTTCTTACCTAATATAAATTTGTTCGAGAATTATTTTTTTACTACATTTTTGCGAGAAGTTTAAAAATATAATATTGAGGACATTAACTGGATTTTTTTTTTTTTTTTGCATGCTTCTTTTACTTCTATCATCCACACCCACAAGCAACTGTCTGCTCTAAATACTGCGATAATATAAAATTAAAAGTATTAATTGTTTTTGATTTGACAATTTCAGTCATCTTTTAGGTATTTAAAATTGTAGCATATCATATGAAAGTATTAAATATATCATTTTTACAATAAAGTAAAATAAAAAAGAATTCTGATCCTTAGGAACAGATATTAAATAGTCTCATGATCGAGCATAATTACCTTTTAAACAAATCAATTTTTTTTTTTTTACCTTTTAAAGTAAAAATTTCCTTATATTTAAATAAATTATTAATACTCAAATTGTTTAAAAGATGATATGACAACGAAGTTTTTTATTTTATTCAGTCATTTATTTATATTTTTTTTACTTCTTTCATTATTTTTATTTTATTAAATTAAATGCACACGCTTAAAATAAAAACAAAGATGTCAAAATTTCGTATATAGTTTCGACTGACAATTTTAAGAAATTGTTTCGACTTTGATTGGGAAATTTAAAAGCCTTATTAATAGAAACAAATATGATCAATAAAATCATAAGCTAACTAAATAAATTTATTTTGTGTACGAAATATAATATATTTCATGTATAGGGGAAACATTGAAAATTTTGGTCATACAGGAGTTTTAAACAATTTTTTTCTCATGTTTAAACATTTGTTTAGCTGATGATCATTTGATTTCAATGCTCTATTAAACAAAATCATATGCCGTATTAGCAGTAAGTAAAATTAAAATAAATTTACATTTGTTATCTCAATTTCATCCAGAAAAGACCGAATCAAAAGTTTTGGCAGACAGGCTAAGTCAAAGAGGGAATTGAATAGTGGCCAGCCATTTAAATAAATAAACAAAAAAATCACAATGCATATATAAAAAACTGCGCAAACCTTCCACGTTTTCCATAACGACAACAAAAATTGATTTAATAAAAACATTTGCTTACCTCCAACGTGAAAGATTTATGTCTTCTTAATATCCTACGAAAATTTAATATAGAAATTCCTAGTTCACGGGTTCTCTTACGATTAATTTGAAAAATAACAAAATAAAATCAACTACAATAATTAAGTAAATTAAACAATTAGGCTAGTTGAAACATTTAGGATGATTAGAGGGAAAAAAAGCTTTTATAATAAATTAGAAAAAATATCTAAATTTTATAAGAAAGAAAATTAAGAATTGCACAAGGCACTATGGAAATCTCAAGACAGAATGAGCCAAAGAAATTTTAACAAGACCCTCCCCCTATTTACAGCCCTAGAAATGTTTTCTTCTTAGAAATTTAGGACCAGAAATCAGACAAAAGGGAGTTTCTGTGGATATTTGATATTTCCGAAGTTAGGAAAAAAGAGCCCCAAGGCAATGTAAACAATTTTGTGGGTGGTAGTTATGAAAGTGGGGATATTTTCATCAGTGGAAAGAGTGTTTTATTGCTCTTTTGGTATTATTTTATGTTTGTAAACACTTCGATTAGATTTTGAAAAGCATCCGACAATGTAAGGAAGAAAAAAAATGTATATTATGGGCTTCAGAGGGTCCCAGCTCTGAATTAAACTTTTAAAAAACAAGAAAAAAGTGGGATCTGGGGACCCTCTTTAGTTATAAATAATTAATGAGTTAGAATTAAAAATAAAAGAAAAAAAAACAATTAATGCAATGTGATTTTAGACTGTTCGGGGGCCCCATCAGAACTCGGGGCCTTGGGCCAGGGCCCATCCTTAAAAACGGCTCTGATATTGACATACGCCTGCAACGAATAACTTTTCACACAGTTAATTAATTATTGTTTACCACATATCAACGCGAAACATTCTTTCCTCTACGATTTAAATTTGATTTTGGTTTCATAGTAACGAATTTTAAGTCACAAAAAATGGACACTAAATATTAAGAAGTTAGGGGACCAAATTTCGAAAAAGAAAAGTTTTTTTTATTTTATTTCTCAGGACTTATGTGTCCGATTTTGCTTAAATCTTGTATTTTGACATTTAAAATTGCAAATTATTAAAAAAATTGCACACCTTACATTTCTTAAGTTTCTCAACTTCCCTTAATAAGTTATAATAAATGTTTACTAAAAGTTTTATTTTGCATGAAATTATCTTTAGAAAAACAAATAGGAATTGATTGATGCGAGTGGAATTGAATGCAAAACTTTTTCAATTCACTTAAAAAAAAAAAAAAAAAAAAAAAAAAAAACAATTGGGACATAGTGAAAAACGCAAAAACTAAAGTTAACATTAAAGGGTCCTAACTTTCAAGCGTGTTCCTGAAAAAACTATTTAAACAATATTTCTAAATTGAAACTACTATATTTTGGGAATCAGAAATCCGTCGAAAAAAGTTATGTTTAATTGGATTACGTTTTTATGTCTAATTTCCTAACTTAAAATATCGTTTGGACTAATTAATTAGTATATTTGATGTTACCCTCTCGAACCATTAGGAATGAGTATTAGAACATGAAGATCCGAACTTCAGATTAAAATTTATTCCGGTGCATTTATTTAAAAAAAAATTTTTATTCCGTCCATTTATTTTTTTGCACACTGTACATTTGTATGAAGTATATGTCAATATTGCTGATAATAACAAAATAATTTTTTTTTTTATATAGAAAGATAATTTAGCTGGTAGTTGTCCATATATATACATGCTTTGATAATTTTAAGGATTATGATTGAAAGAGGAAAATAAGGTGAAATGGTGTTCACTTTCAATATTAATATCAGATATAAGTAAATAAAAACGTCTTTCATTTTGTCCTCTTTTGTTAATTTCATAGTAATTGCATAGTAATAGCTTCGAAATAACAGCTCAATGATAATGATGATAATATCTGAATCTCGTCATATCTCAAGAACATTTTGCGTTTTGATTGAATCGAAAAAATTTTCGTACAATTGCAAAAATTCATTTTTCCAAAGGTAATACCATGCAAAAAATATAGTTTTAAATAGTTATAAAATATTTAATATTTTTTATATTTATAATATGCGTTGGAAAAATTCTGAATCCCAATTTTTGAAATCCCCGTGTCGTAAATGGTGACTGATGCACGTTAAATCTGTCGAGTCGCAAAGTCCCCCATGTTCACATAACAAATCAATACCTCTGAGGGTACTATCCAGGAGTTTCCTTGTCTTCTGGATTGGTTCAAAATTACAAGGCTCCGGAGTTGAACATTAGTAGTCGTAAACCCGAAAATTGGGTCAGTTGTTCAATGGCTGATAAAATAAAATAAAATAGCAAGATATGCAAATTTTTGTATAATTTTAAGGAAGGCAATTTTAAATTGTATAATACAAAATTTGAATGAAATCGGTTGAATAATTCGAAATAAATAAAATGTTAAGCAAACTGACTTTTTAAAAATTTGACAACTCAGAAACTAATTGAGCGATTGCTCTGAAAGTTTGTATTTTGAAATTAAAAGGATGTAAAAATATGTAGAACATACAATTCAATATATTTTACTATTATTTAAAAAACTAATAAAAAATAATTAATTAAAATTATTTTTGCTTTAAAATTTGTGTATAAAATGTTTTTTGTAATTTTATGCAAACATTTTTCAATACACTCAAAAAGTTCTCGAGATAATGGGCTATAAACGAAGAGTGAAGTTAAAATTAAAGGACCCAAACTTTCCAACTCTCTCTCAGAGGCGTATCTATGGAAAGAAGCGCCTATGGCAAATCTCGCACTGGCGCCCTTCCTAAAATATTTATAATCTCCTTTTTTTATGCGATACGAAATAAAAGTATTGTTTGAAGTATTTAAGCCTTTTGGTAATATTGCAAAAAAGAGCCATGGTGGCTCAGGGGATAGAGCATTCGCCTTCCAACGAGGTGACCCGGGTTCGATTCCCAGCGATGACTGCTCGACACGATTTCCGTATCCGGCTTGCACCTACCACGGTGTTGACGTAAATATCCTCTTTGATGGATCATTTTTACCTTTGCCGTCAGACTAACCGCGGGAGGCACTCGTGATCTTCCTCTCCATGTAACGCAAATACGGCTGAGTTCAATCAAAAAAGTCCTCAGCGAAGGCAAATTTCTTCAAAATGCTCGATACAAGAGTTCCCTTGTCTTCTGAATCGGGTTCAAAATTACAAGGGTACGAAGTTGAACATTAGCAGTTGCAAACTCAAACAATTGGATCGGCTGCTCAACAACGGTTATAAAATTTTCCAAAAAGATTGCATTGCAATTTTTTTTAAAAATAGATTAATAAATACATAAAAATTAACTATAACAATAAAATTATCTCTTTTTAATTGTAGTGCATTCACGTGTGTTCGAAATCAGCATTAGTTAGAAATGAAAAAAGTCTGCTTTATCATATTTAAGGAATATTCTTTTGCGTTACTTCAACTGTCAATAAAAATTCTAACAATTTGTTTAATTAAGCAACAAATATAATTAGGAAACATAAATACGCACACGCATCGCAACAAAATGTCTCTGGGTTAAAGAAGAACTATAACATAACCGGATGATTACCCGTTATTTTCAAAATTTAAACTGAATAAAATTGATTGTTTTTAAAAATAATCCTTTGCTAATACCAAAACAATAAAATGATTGCGATATAATAAATTCATTAAAGATCACAGTGTAAATAATTACGATTTGTTATGATAATTACAAATTAAATAGCAACAATCAAAAGATATATTTTGGTTAGTTTTTTATTTACAAAAAACCGATGCTCTTAATATAATTAAGTTTTACAAACATTATATAATAAGAAAAAATATACATATAATTAAATACAGAACTCTAGACAAAATAGCGACAATAGTACATTCTTTAATGAGAAATAAATTAGAGGAAGTTGACGTCTTAGTTTAAGAATATCTAGAAATAATTGATTTTTTAACAGTGAAAAAAAAAAGGCAAAAAGTTAAGAAATAGACCAACAAAAAAAAAAAAAAATTATGAAAAATTCTCTTCGCCTAAGAATGGAACAAACTAGAGAAAAGGCAGGAAAAAAAAATAAACAGATTTGAATTATTAGTTTTTAGACGTTCAGTGCGCAAAAATAAATAAACGGACTACCCTGATAACTTTTGATATAATAATCAGATCTTCACGTTCAAGGAGGTGACTTAAAATATGCTAATTAATAAGTGCAGGGACAATATTTCAAGTTACGAAATCAGACACTAAAACTTACTTTCTCTGAATAAACATGTCATTTTTTCGACTGATTTGGATTTCTGTACCCCTAAGTATTGGCGGTAGCCGCAATATGAGAAGTAACTCCAGAGCTTTTCAATCGAATTTTAAAAAAAAGTTTCCCTGAATTATAGGGGCCGTTTGTTAAAAAATAACTTTTCGTAAATATTTATTATTTTATTTATAATAGTCGTAAAAAAACTCAATTGCAAGGTATAAATTTTTTACATCGTTTTAAAAGAAGGTAATTTAACAAAGAAAACTACTATATTTTAGCGAAATTGATCAAATAGTTCCTAAGAAATCAAATTTTAAATATCCGACCTTTTTGAAATTTTATTTCTCAGGAATCCTAACTCCATATTCGATCTACAAGAACCAACCAACCAACGTGTATAACAGGGGAGGTTAGACCAACGTGTATAACAGGGGAAAAAAACTTTAAAAAAAAAAAAAAATCAAAATTAATTAGTTTTAAAAGTTGCTTTTTAGGAAGAAGAGAAATATAAATCATTGGAATATTTGAGGAAAAGAGGGCTTTTTTTGTATCTTTATGAAAATACATTATAAGAATGCGTATACTTCATTATTAAACAAGATCTAATTTTTCAATACATAAAATGCTTATTTGTTTTTTTATATTCTTAAAATAAAGGTAATTATTTAATGAAAAATAATTATTGTAATTGTTACTTTATTGATTTTTTTTTCAATAAACTGTTATAGTGGTTGGCTTTAAACAACATATTGTAGCCTTAATATTATTTTGTTACCATTTTACTTTGATTTTAAGAAATCTATATATATAAAAGTGAATGTGTGTCTGTCTGTCACCTATAGACTCCTAAATCATCCGACAGAAAGCTGTGAAACTAGGCATACAGATAGTTCAAAGCACGAGGAAGGTTTCTGTCGACATTAGAACATTCTGCGACAAACCGTTCCAGAGGTATCAGCGAAAATCGAAATGAAATTTTCTGATTGGTTAAAAGTTAGCCATTGTTTTAAATTTTTCTATAAGTGATTCAGTTTTCAAATATCTTGAAGATAACAAGTGATATTTTCTATCTTATAGCTCTATTCACTTAGAAGAGTAAATTACATATACTTTAATATTTAATTATAACTCGCGCAAGTTTCTTTATGTCAGGTGAGCACAAGCATGTAAAATCAACGAGAATAGATTTCGTAATTATTAGTCGTATCACGGATTTATTAATATTGTGAAAACTGTTTAATAAAAATAAAAGCAAATTTCATTCAAATTACACGTTTTCAGTAATTATTTATATTTAGTATGCAATTTTGGGTTAGCCCAATTAAATATAGTTTTTGAAGGTTTCGTTGCTGACAGTTGTCATTTGAAAACTATTAGATTGTCTGTTATTACGAAGCTTACGAATTCACATTCATTTTATTTCTTTCATTCAAAAAATAGATTTTTGTTTTAAATTTTATCATTATTATATTTCTTATTTAATTTATTTCATTTTTATTGCTTTTTTTATTATTTAAAATAAATATGTGATTTTTCGATTTAGCAAATTTGTGACCGCTGTCAACTTTTACATTTCTTTTCGTTTGAAAGGGAAAATTTGCAGAAATATGCCGCCTAAACGAATCGCTCTTAGTCGATCAACATCTCAAGCACGCAAAAAGAGAACTACCCGTGTTTCAGAAACATCGGAGCAACGGGGAAAAAGACTTGAAACTAATCGAGAACACAAATGCTTTAGCCCGTTCCTTAGAAATGTCTGATCAACAGGAAAAAAGACTATTAACAAATCAACTACGCACTACTCAAGCCCGTTCGTTGGAAATATCAGAGCAACGGGAAAGAAGACTGTTAACGAATCAACTACGTACTACTCAAGCCTGTTCGTCGGAAACATCAGAGCAATGGAAAGCAAGAATAAAATCCGATCGAGAACGTACTACACAAGTCCGTTCGTCGGAAACATCAGAGCAACGGGATGCAAGAATGAAATTCAATCAAGAACGCACTTCGCTATTCAGATGCTGCCAATACTCTGATTTGAATCTCAGTGCATTTCACTCTGATCCGACAGCCAACTATAGTCTTCGCCCAAGCGTCATCATCGGAAAAATGGATCAATTATGTATGTTTTGTAGTGCTCTCAAATTTAAAAATGAAACAGCTGGAATTTGCTGTTCTGGAGGCAAAGTGAAACTACCAGCCTTTACGTCGCCAGCCGAGCCATTATGAACGTTGTTATCGGGTCAATCAAATCAATAGAAACTTTTCTTGGCGAATATATGTCGGTACATTCGTGTTTCCAAATGACTTCATTCGGTGTTACAAGTGTCGGTGAGCATATGGGTAGCCAGAGTTATTTATTACATTCACATGCAATCCTGCTTGAGCTAAAATTAAAGAGCTTTTGCAACCTAGGCAAACATCATCGGATCTTCATGATGCATTACCGCACGTGAGTTAAAACAAATATTAAGTTCTATACTTGGTTTTGTTGCAAAAAATCATGTTTTTGAATGTGTAGATGTAGATAATTTACGTCGCACTAGAGCTGCACAATGGGCTATTGGCGACGGTCTGGGAAACATCCCTGAGGATGATCCGAAGACATGCCATCACAATTTTGATCCTCTGCAGAGGGGATGGCACCCCTGCTTCGGTATCCCAACGACCTGCACGCGAAGTCGAGCACTTTACGGTAGAACAGTTTAACGAGAACCAATACCGCACACCCTCGGTCCCTACGCAGACTGATCCAAGTGGTCACCCACCCGCACACTGACCGCAGCCAGTGATGCTTGACTTCGGTGATCTGCTGGGAACCGTGTCTTAACGATCAGTCCACTGCGGGACCATGTTTTTGGAGAGACACGGTGTTTGATGTATTCCATTGAATGACAAAAAAAGAGAATTGCCACATAATTTGGCTTATTGAGAAAATCATACCATGCCAAATTGGTCAGCTTATATCAGCAGAAATACCTGATGTCGCCATTGATCCAGACTTTTTTCAGATCATCATCCGAAATATGTTTCATGGTCGGTGTGCATCACCATACATGTCTGTTTGAAAATGCACTAACGATATCCTAGAGAATTAACTGTTGAGACTATTTTTTCACCATTAAATAAAATTCTCACTTCAAATCATAATCTCATTTACACACTTAAATATAAAATTAAAATTCAAACTGAAAGCGTTGCAACGCACGCAGGGTACAGCTAGTAAATATATAAAGGAACCCTTTTAAAAACAGTATAACATTTTTGTTCAAGTAATATAATATGTAGTGATATAAATATAATGTAAGTGATATATATCGTAAAAGACTTTAAAAAAGGAAGAAAATTGGAAACTATTTGCTGAACGTAATGAATGTTACGTACTAAACGCAAAATTATTTACTTATCGCAATTATTTTTCAGGAAACTTGATCCCACTAACATTAGAAATTTAAACATTCGTTGTTTTTTTTATTACGTATTAATTATAATGCATTAACGAATATTTAATTATACAATATATAATTATTAATGCAGAAAATCTATGTTCATATTAAATGTATTGTCATAAAACAGTAACAATAAAAACTAAAAATTATTATAAATTCTAATTTATAACATTAAAAGGAGGGAGAACAAATGTCCCACTCGATCTACATATACAGAGATGCTAACTTGCAACTTAATGGGGAACTTTTTTCTAGTGGTAGCAAAATTTATGTTTTGATGTTTTATTCTTGGTTTATGTAAATTTGATTTAAAATTATATTTTCTGCCACTACGTATGTATAATTCGAAATTTTCCATGAAACACAATTTTACTCCAGTTATCTCGTGGTAAGAATTTTAAATTTTACCAAAATTATCTAAAATTTTGCAAGGTTTAGTTTTTAACTCTCTACCACTTAATAAAATATTTCCAAGAAATCTTAGCAGTTGACATCATTTCTAGAAAATATAACGAACGCATATAACGCTAACTAATAATTTAAGTATAATGCATTAGTTTAAATATTTAGGAAATGATTACTTACAATCAAAGAAAATCCTTGTAGTACACGTTGTTCACTTAAATCTATGAATCAACTATAAAAGCCCAGAAGTTGCATCAAAATATATTATAAAAATCTAAAGACTTTAAATATTTGATTTTCTTGACTTAAATTTTGAAACATTAACTAAAACGAGCAGAATTTTTTGTATGAGCACCTAACTACCTATAACGCCTGCCCTTTATTTTTCAAAATAGTGGGGTGTATTCATCATTAAATCGTTTCATTGGTTTAAATTATTTGTTGAGCGAGGCAGAGGAACCTCCTATTTTTATTATTTCACACTTTAGTGGAGGTGATTCCCACCATGGGTTGCAAAAATCTCCTGTTGTGGAAGGATTCACGCTAATTTATAGAAGGGTTCTATTTGAAATCTATTCAGCAGATGCGGAAAACGTTTTTCAAAGAGATTTTAACCCCTGATAAAATTGAAGATTTACAAGCATTTCACTACAGACCCTATATTAAAGTCCCTGACTACAGAATAATTAGTCTAAGCTAGACTGAGACACCCCATGGTTTTCACATCTCTCTGTCCTTTGGTCATCACCATCTGGTTTTTCTGCCTGAAGGGGTTCCATCCATTTCCTCCCTGGAAAATTGTTCTTTTGAACTTCCGAAGTTTCTTTCGTTCGCCTTTCATTTTTTTAGTCTGTAGTTGTTGTACTACTAAATTTTTCATATAGATAAATATTTTAAATTTAAAGATTCAGCTTATATTACTGTAATTTAATTTTAACATACAGGATTTTCAATTATACATAAATAATATCAAATAATCAAAGTAGAAAAGCATTTTTTTCCAAATAAATTATTTTAAATTTAAATGAATGTCTAAGTAAACTATTTTAAATAAACGAAATCAATAAATATTATTTTTAGGATTTGTTTTCTGTTCTTATTATAAAAAAGGACACGATTTTAAATAAATACGTTATGTATTGTCGAGGAAAAAGGCATTGACTTACATCTATATTTTTACAACTCAAGAGCTATAACATCATACATAGTGCTACAATACACATTCAATACAATTCTACAATATACATTCTTAAAGCTAGTACATATTCTATACTTTTGTAAGCTAAATTATGTTATTTAGTTAATTATTTTATTTTTATATATAACCATGATTTTTTGTGGCTATTTTAGTGTTTTTTCCTCCCTTGTGCAATATTATAGTTTGACTCTGAGTTACAGTTTCAATAAAGTCTTATAAATAATGCCTTGTTTGTTAATAAGATTGGGAACTTTAATTTTATAACTCTTGCCCGTGAATAACCCTTTTGAATGAACATTACTAAATTATTTATTTTATCATCGTTTATACCTAGAAAAAAGATTTTTTTTTTTTTTTTTTCGTTTTCCTCAAAAAATTTTAAGTTAAGTTTGTGCTTTATTCTTCGTTTTTAGTAGAAAAAATTAAATTCATAATACACTAAAAAAAAGAGAAAAAAAAATTAATTCCCTGTAATTTTCTATAATGAATAATGAGCTTACATTTTGTCTTTTCATTTTATCAGCGATAACTTAAATTCATTCTATTACACCCTTGACGTATCTTGAAGCTACATTTTAGAAAAAAAAATTAAATTCCTTTTAATTTAAATATGGGAGCCGCGATGGCTCAGGGGATAGAGCGTTCGCCTTCCAATGAGGCGAACCGGGTTCGAATACCAGTTGATACGAATTCCGCATTTGGCTTGCACCGACCACTGTACTGACGTGAAATATTCTCAGTTGTAGACGGATCATGAGTTAGAGTCCCCTTGCCGGTAGGCTAACAGTGGGAGGTTCTCGTGGTCTTCCTCTCCAATTAACGCAAATGCCGGTTAGCTCCACCAAAAAGTCCTCCATAAAGGCAAATTTCTCCCATTACTCGATACAAGAGTTCCCTTGTCTTCTGGATTGGGTTCAAAATTACAAAGCTTCGTAATTGCGTCGGCTGTCAACGACGGTTATAAAATCAAATATAGGGTTAAAGTCTTTTTGTCAAAGGATTTTGATGGGCATTAAATGTTAATTGTTTAGGAAATTCTCTGAAATTAAAAATATTTTATTGGAATGTATCGAAAAGTTAGTAAAGAGAATAATAAATATAATTATTAAAAACTCTGCATTATTCTTTAAATTACGATATTATAATTAAAATTTGGTTTTTGCCGAAATCGTCGTAAATATAATAGTAGAAAAGAAAAAGCTACTTTTTATTACTGATTTATTTTAGTATCTATCGTGAATGTATTCATGAACATTAAAATTTTTTATTTATTTCGAATCCTCTGTTGCTTAACTTGAAAGTATAATGAAAGAAAAAGTGTCTATTGAATGAATGCAGAAATTGAATGAATTGATATGAATTGTTATCACACAGACGTCAAGTCGTTTAAAAAGAGTTGGTATGTGGAATGTTTTTTTTTTCTTCTTATTTCCCCCATTTTTTTAATGTTGAATATAATATAACAATGTAAGGAGATTTCCCGCGCTTTTGGAGTTATGCAAAAGCGCTGGAAACCTCGACCCTCCTATTATCCCTAACCGAGTTCTATGAGTTTTCAAACGAAGTTATGAAAAACAGTGGGAGGTTAAAATTGTTTAACGCTCATCACCTACTTTGTTTTTATTATTAGCGGTTCCCTTGCATACTTCACTCCCCCAGTTTACAAAAAGAGTTCTTCAAAAGACCTTGATGTCTTCTTTTCGAGCCCACGAGGAAAGGTTAAATGTATGTTTTTTTTAAATTCTGCCATAACTTGAAAAAAAAAACTAGTGACATTTTTAATTAAAAAAATAATTGTTGATGTTGATTGATTTTGCGCCTTTTTGAAATAATGCGCCCATGGCATTCGCCATACCCTAGATACGCCACTGCTCTCTCTTTGCCTCTAACTTCAGACCATATCTTCCAGATTGCGACTGTGTTCGAATTTTGAAAATTAAAAATCTAAAACTATACATAAACTTGTATGTTTATTCAGAACAGAATGCGCTTTTCTGTTCATTTTCGTAACTTAAAATATGGTATTGACTCTTTGTACGTGAAAATATGATTAACTCAAAAGTTAATCAAGGGTTCCCTTTTTCTATTTCATACACTGTACATAAAATACGTCAATGAGAATCTGTTGTGTTGATTAATATATATTTTAAGACATTGAATACGAACAGTTTGTTTTTCTGAATCAACCAACAATCTTTTTATTACTAAGAAAATGATAAAAAAAAAATTAATAAATTAAAAATATTTTGTTACTGCTTCTCTTTTTTCCCCAACTGAATATTTACTGCGTTGATTAAAATATAAACCTTGAATTCGAATAAGTAAATAATTTTCCTCATTTTAAAGTATTAATAAAAAAAAAAAAAAAAAAAAAGATGAAAAAATTAAAAATATTTTGTTTTATTCTTAAACTTTCATTTTGCTTGAAAATTGGAAAAAGCAATTATGTGATCCCATAAACCATTGATAAACACATTACATAAAAAAGAATTCGTAAAGAAGAGGACCTGTGTCTCTTTCTATCCCTCAGGCTGTGATTATCCCTTTCCTAAGAAAGAATAGCCGTTTGAAAGATAAGTTTCCAAGAAAATGAAGATGTGTCTGTGGGAAAGGATTTCTAAGGGACTTCCAAAAATCGTCAATTTCACCCATGTCTAATCACATCCGGTCTCTAGTTTAACAATGTATGGCAAAGTTGAGAGTAGTGCAGGGAAACTACAATTACATAGAATTTACAATATATTTTACTAATTTTTGTTACAGACTCTTTAATAAATAAATAAAAAGTCAACTACAAAATTTTTTATTAGGCATTTGTTAATGAATTTTTTACATAATTTAGAAAAAAATGTGACCAGACTATTTTTCCGACGAGACTTTAAAATTTTCCGGATGGGGTGCAATTGCCCCCCTACTGGCACCGCCCTTGTAGGGAAGGCGTGTCACAAATTATCTAACACTATATGAGCAACAATTTCTTCATTTTAACTTTTTCACTATATTGTGCACTTGGGAAAAAAAATTACAATATAGCTTATTTTAATTTCTCGCGCTTTTTTAACGCAACTATATTGTGCTACATTCTAAGCCCCCCTAATTTGTCTATGATTACTTCATTTGGTATGATACAATAGAGTATATTTTAATAAGATATATAACCAATTTTATAAATTATAAGTTTATATGAGCAGGGAACTGTCCTGCATCAGAAAGGTTCTGGGTTCGAATCCCGAGCAAGGCATGGATGTCCTTTCTCCTTTGTGTGTGTGAATGTGACCCACCCTATAAACGGGTTTGTGGTTGAGTGAATGGTGTGGCAGAAGTCAAATTCCTGGTCATAGATGGCACCACTGAAAAACAGGAACAATCGCACCTTCTCTGTCTCCAAAAAAAAAACAGGCATACGACAAAAAAAAAAAGTTTATATTAAGGGGAGATATGGGGCCTATACAATAAAACCAGCAACAATATAGACCTTTTAACGCTATTTATTACGCGCATTTAGAAATATATACTTACATACTTGAATATTATGCCACATTGTGGTCCACCTAATTTTTCTATAATTATTTCCTTTCATATGGTGATATAGTATATTTTAATATAATATCTGACCGAGTTCGAAAATTATAGGTAAATATGCAGGAAAGATATGCGGCCATTTATATACTCAGTAAAGCGATCAACAATTTCCGACTTTTAACAACTGTTATACGCACTTAGAAATATATGCATACTTACTTACATATTACGCCACATTGCGGGCCTTATAATTATTTTCTTTCGCATGTTATGTAATAATATAATTATGACCGAGTTTTAATTTGAATTTTGAACGCAATCCAAAAGACCTCCTAGATCAACTATAAAGTGAAATTTGCCTTCGTGGAGCAGTTTTTCATGGAACCCGTATTTGCGTTACATGGAGAGGAAGACCACGAATACCTCCCACGGTTAGCCTGGAGGACTCTAACCCATGATCCGTCTACCACTGAGGATATTTCACGTCAGCACTGTCGTCGGTACAAGCCGGATGCGGAGCTCGTATCGATGAACCATGGCTGAAATTCGAACCCGGTTCACCTCCTTGGAAGGCTCTATTCCCTGAGCCACCGCGGCTTATAGTGATACATTATTTTATTTGTTTGAAAATTTTAAGTTAATGTTAAGGGGAGATATGGAGCCATTTAGATATACAGTAAAGCGAACAAAAATTTCTGCCTTTTAACGCTATAATACGAGCGTGGGGCCCCTAATTTTTCGTCATTTATAATCATTACTTTTTTGGTATGGCATATTATATAATATCTGATCGAGTTTTAAAATTATAGGTTAATACTCTGGAAAATAGGAGCAAAATTATTTTTATTTAAAAAAAAAAAAAAACTTTTTCCAACTATAGATTTAGTTCATGACCACATCATTTTCAAAAAATAGATATAAATTAGAGCATATTATGTAACATCTAAAATCTAATTTGAGTAGAGTGCTATGGTTTCAGAGGAATTGAGCTACATTGAAAACAAAATTGTTTTCATTTAAAAAAAGCTCTTCCGAGCTATGGACTTAGGTCAGGCCACATTTTTTTCAAACCATAAACCAAATAGTGAACTACAAGTAATGATTAATTTAGAATGTAAAAACTTATTTTGTTAAAACTTTTGGATTGTCCATTGATCGACTTATAGATAACCCCCCCCCAAAAAAAAATACACAACTGAGGTTCTCTTTAATAAAAATGATACTTGCTGAAGAAAAAATTTCTTAATACTTCTCTATATGGAGAATATTTTAAAGGCTATTAAAAATTCTGATTAAAAAATTTTGTTAAAAGGAGAGATTTACTGCAGGAAGACTTTGTTGTAGAATCTTAGAATATTTATCGATTATTATGAATCTTAGAATATTTGTTAGCGTATTTAATTTCTTAAAACATATTTAATGTCTAAAAAGAGCATAATATATAGACATTGTGGAAGTTTCTTGTTGATTGCAAATTATATTCATTTGTACACAGATTTTAATTCCTTAGTTTGATAATAAAAGTAATTCAGATGAAAGGAAAAAAAAGTTATGCTATGGATAGACTATTTCTATATCTATAGTTAGGCTATGAAAATCAAAATATATTAATTAAGGGGACTGACACATTAGAAGCCAGTAAAAAAAAAAAAGAAGGGATTTTTCAATGGATCTTGCAACAATTGGGATTAACTTAAAATTTTTTTATCTTATTGTACATATTTTATTTTTTATTTTATAATGTTACAAATATAAAAAATTAGCACATATATAATACAATGCTTATAACTTTTTAAAATTATTGCTGAATTCATAAGTTGAACAAAAAGGCCAATCTTGATTCGGTTTTGAATTTTTTTAAAAACTACATGAATACATGATTTGTTGCATGTAGGATTTTTAAAATTTTCTTTCTTCACAAAATGGCAGTGTTTTGAAAAAAAAAAAAATGAAAAAAAAAAAAGAAAAAAAAAAGACATAAAATAAGTTACGTTTTCATGGATTACTCAAAACCGAATAATAATAGTAAAAAAAATCCCTACACGCAACAAAAACTATATTTATTGTGAACATTATGTCAGAATTTTAGGTAAATCAGTAGAAAATTGTAGGAGTTAGAGATACAGCAAGTAAGCGAAACAAAATTTCGGGTAAATTGCATTTAAAATTCTGTGATCAATAATTCATATAAATATAAAAAATTTTGTAATTAACTATAATCCATAAGATACTTCCTTTCCAACATAAGCATGTTATTAATAATTAAAAAATATTTAAACATAAAATACTTATAAGATATCAACACATCTGATATTAATTTGCTACTAAAAAAGGAAATTAACTAATAAACAGGTGATGTTACTGCAAGGATGTCCAGCCATTTGCATTTAACTTTCCAATTTTTTCAGAAGAGTTGAACTGTACCATATAACTTGAACATTATACAAATAAATATACATGACTAATCTTTTTTTATTAACTATATTTTTATTGTAAAATAACTAGCTGATTATTTTCAGTAAGTTTGATGTGTCTTTATTTTAATGGTTTGTAATACTATTATTCAGGAGTTTGACTGACCACTCAACCGGAACATCTGCTCTTTCACCCCTGAGTCCAAGGTCAAGAAAACTGAGATGGGCCAAGGCCTACTGAATTTCATTTTAATTCTCTAATCCTTTGTATTGACACAGCTCAAAATGTGGTTCAGCAGATCACTACAAATCTTTTTAAAATTGAAAATTTCTTTTTATGAATAGCCCGCCCTTATATTTATTTTATTCTATTAAGTCCGTTTTTTCTTATGAAGTTTGATTTAGTGAGCTCATTTTTCAGTTTTAATAACATCTTACATTTTATGTACAAAATAAAATAAAAAGGAAAAAAATAAATAGAATTCTTTTTAAATGAATGAAATAAATACATAGATTTTAAATTATACATGTTAATTATAAATACATAAAGTTATAGCATTATAATAACACCATCTACAACTTTTTCAGGCTAAGTATAAAACATGAATAAATAAGTAAAAAAAATAATAAAATGGCTCATCTTATACATAAAACTTTTAAAATAAATATGAAGCAGAATAAGTACGTAAAATTATGAATTTGAGGTGAAAAGTATTACAAGAAAAAATTTTCCCTTGTAAAGACTACAATAAAATATTAAGATGCAAACAAGTTGAAAATATTTTCAATACTTTTTTATTAAAATAAAACATACTCCAAATTATTTACAATTTTTTTTTTGCTACTCAGTAGAAAGTCTCAATAAATTATGGTTTATACACAAGAAATTTAATTTTCACCTTTATTTCATGATTAAAAAAGTATAATAAAACCTTGATCCTAAAAAAGAAATTTTATTTACTGTAATTTTATAAAAATGGAAAACAATATTAAGAAAGCAATGTAAACTAATTTAAAATTAATTATTTCCTTTACAAGAAAATTGAATTTCATCAGAAAATTCTTAGCAATGGTTCAATGTTCCATTGACTTAATATGAAAACTTATTAACTTGAATGATTTAAACTTAGCATCTAAGGATAAGAAGTATGTGTGTTAGAGAAATCTGGTTACATTAAAAAAATAAATAATATTAACATAATAATCTTACTGAAAGTAAAATTTGCTTTTACTTGTTATCAACTTAATTTACAGCAACACCACAAATTTTTTTATTGCTGTAAACAATCATGAATCGAATTACACCCAATTTAATAGGAAATACTTAAAACATATTTAATTAGATTAAAATCATTATTAAAAAGTTATTACAAAATATTAGTTAATAAACAAATTTTTTATTGATGCACTTACAAGATGAAAAATATGATTAAAAATTAAAACGAAATTAAGCTTAAATTAAATAGCATGGTAAAAATTAGCCTTAATTTCTGCCCCTGAAATAGAATATGAATTAAAGTTTTCGGCCATTTACATTGGAATTAACAAAACTTTCCATCTCTTGTGTATTTATTTGTGGTATAATGGTTGGGCTGTCCTCCATCTACTAGAGACGTCAGGGTTCAAGATCTCTGCTGGGATGCTTGAATATTATCTCTAATTTTATTTTCTAAAAAGATTGATAAAACTGATTAATATATTTTATTCAATTTATGAAGTATAATTTTTTTAGTTTAAATAATTTAAAAAAAAAATTGTAATTTAAATTTTTTTTATGAATTGATTTTTTTTTAAAAATTGTAATAATGTAAGTTTTTATTAAATTTAATTAAGAAAATGTAGACAAAAGTATATTATTATACTTGTTAAAAAAAAAGATAAGAAGGAATAAAATGAGAAAAAAAAAAAAAAAAAAAAAAAAACCCTTAACCAGAACCCCTTGTACCTTCTTTCTATCTTTTTACTTGAAATCATAATGTATTACAAACTATTTTCGTATTTTAATGAAATGATTTTCGAGTTAAGTTATAACTTTTCAAGTAATTCCTTCTTTCTATTTCTTTTAAAAACAAGTATACCAATTGTCTTACAAGTATACAAATTTTTTTACACTTTCATAATTAAATTTAGAAAAAAATTAAATAGTTCATTACAAAGTCAATAAATAGATATTATTTTTAATTTTTTTAAATTTAAACTTTTTAAAAATATATTTAAATTAAAAAATAATAATTTATAAATTGAATGATACATATTAAATAGTTATCAGCTTTTTTAGAAAAGAAAATTAGAGATAAAATTCAAACATCCCAGCTGGGATTCAAATATTTCACCTCTCTGGTAGAAGGCGGACAGTTTAACCGTTGCACCACGAATATACAAGAGCTGGAAAGTTTGGTTATTTTAAAAGTAAAGAAACTGAAATTTTAATGGAGCACACTTAACCCCAACAGCAGAAATTGCAGAAAATTATTACCACATAAATAATTCATAACAGGCTATATGACATTCAATATTGATTAAAACAGCCTACTGTTTTAAAATTTTATCTACAAATTCCGCCTTTAATAAATATTTTTACTCAGAACAAAAAGTCAAACAACTATAATTATATAAGCCTCTACAGTTCTATAAATGTTGATTTGATTTGCTTTTATGTTTCCAATCTCTCTGTTTTGGCCTTGGTTGTCAGAACTAATGAGGTTAATTTTTTAGTTGAAATTTGGAAAAGTTTTTGTGATCTTTGGTACATCATTAGCCTTTGAGGTGCGACTATAACATGCAAGATCCTGCTAATTCATTACATACTTTCACAGATTATATATTTCAGTAAATAATTATGAGTTTAGATGCACAAGCAAACAAAAAAATTCCTTTGGCAAGAAACAAGATGAATCTTACATATAACTTTTTTATGACAAATTTTAACTTTTAAATATCTGGATGCTTTAAATTATTTTAATCTGGTTTTAAGGTCTTCAAATTTTTGAAAATAACAATTTCCATTATAGATTAATTATGTGTATAAATTAAAATATTAAATTATCTTATTTACTTACTACCTAAACATATGTAAACGAGGGGTGTAGTTGAGCCACAACACGCTGATAACTATAACCAAAAATCTGAATTTCTTGAATTAAATGCTGGGAAATAACTAGAGCGGAGCAAAATTGGAGAACTGAGTATAAGCACATTCTAAGCAAGTATGAAAATCAGGTTTAGAATACATAAAACACCTAAAATCATTTTCTTTTTTTAAGAAAACCATCTCATTCAACCTTCATAAGGTACTATGAAGGTTGAATGAGATGGTGAAGTTTGATTTTGGAATATTCATGTTGTTTAGGTTAGGTTAAAAAAGATCCTGAATATTTTATGAAAGTTTATTGGCAATATAAGCTTTACGTGCTTTTATAAATGAATGAGTTTAAACCTAACAATTTCAGTGTTTTGAAAATTCTACTTAACATTTACATCCCTGCTTAACTAAGATTGTCACATTGCGAACTGTCGGACTTTGCATTCCGACAAAAATGTTTAGCACTGCAACTCTGATAGTTTAGAAGTAAAAATTAAATATCATTAACCCTATTTGAAAAAAACAGAAAGTGCATATTTAAGGCTTGAAGTGACTGTAGAAAAGTATGAGACAAATACTGATTCACATTTATATAAAAATGATTTAAATTTTGCTATGTTCAAGTTAAAATCATTATAAACAGCAATCAGTTCATGAAGGTATAAAAGGTTC
This sequence comes from Parasteatoda lunata, assembly GCA_949128135.1. Classification (NCBI taxonomy): domain Eukaryota; kingdom Metazoa; phylum Arthropoda; class Arachnida; order Araneae; family Theridiidae; genus Parasteatoda; species Parasteatoda lunata. The sequence goes on from OX421973.1 coordinate 110,047,007, forward strand.
ACAGTTTTCATCTTGCTCTTTATCTGAAGATTGCTCAGAGTTTGAATTCAATAAAGGCACAGCGGAATTTATTTGCCTATAATTTCCGTTGCTCGAAGACACGTCAGGTTCTGTAGCTGATAAAGGCACGGCAAAACTCAGGCGTTTAGATTTTCTAGTATAGGTTTTAGTCGATTTCTGGTCTTCAGATTTCCCAGAACCAACATCCGAAAAAGGCACAGAAATATTATGTGGATTATTTGGTACATTATTTTCTGTGGGTTCATACTCCATAGGTTTTTCGGATACTGTGTTCAATAAAGGCACAGCAAAACTGAGACGTGAATAAGAACGGTTGCACTTTTTTAATAGTTTAATGGATTCTTTCATATTCAGCTGTATTTCTTTCAAAGCCTAATAAATATAAAAAAAATTATTCAGAAAGTAATGATTGAAATATATATAACATTAAAACATTTTTTAAAAATATATGACACCAGTTACACACGCTCACAAACATAAATTTCTTCAAAAAATAACTGTTTATTTTTTTTATTTCAAAGAGAACGAAGTTAAAATTTGGATAGCATTTTGAGGACATTTTTTTCCAGTTCACAATGATGAAGTCTTAAGAAGGGAAGACAAATTTCAATATTTTTCGATGTCTGTTAAGCCAAATACGAAAGCAAGAAATATCATTGAGAGCTATTCTCCCCACAAAGAAAATTATTTAAAAGTAATACTTGATGTCTCGTTTCAGGAGGACAGGTTTATTTATTAAAGTTCATATTAGAGATTGTTTGGTCTTAGTTCTAAATCAAAAAAGTACCCTCTTATCTGAACTTAATGAGAAATTGGGTTCAAATCTAAGGTACCTCAAAATGCTTAAAGTTTTTTGTTTGTTAATTATGAGTATAAGATAATGCTTGAATAATAATAATAAAAAAAATTTCGAAATAACTTTATTGCTAAAATTCTATTTCCCTTTTTGAACTATAATACCTGCAGAATAAATTATTAAAAATTAAATCAAGCCATAAAATTAAGAGTTAAAATTTGTTTTTTTTGACACATTGCTCAAGAAAGATTCTATTGTAAGCAATTTTAACTGCATAACCAGGGTGCGTAGCCAAATTATTCAACAAAAAATATCAAAATTAGGCAGGCTTAGAAAGTTTTTGACAATTTTATATTGTTTTAACCGACATGTGGAAAAAAAAAAAAAACCCTTTGGCCTTGTTTTTGACAATTGTCAAAAATCATGAAATTTTGAATCATGTAAAACGAATTTTATACGCTAAGAACTGACAGAAATAGATTGGGATTGAATTAATTGTGAAATCAATGAATAGAACAATGAACATCCTTTAAAGGAAAAATCTCATTCTAAAAAAGGGAAAGCACTTTTTAGAAACATCCATTGCACCTTCAAGGGCTTTTAAAATAAGCACCCTGATAATGATAGCCATAAAATAAAAAGGGCAAAATTGCTGGGTGGATCTATGAAATTAGATTATAAAAATAACAATGTACTTACTGAGTTGGGTATTCTTGAAATGATCTCTTGGCTGGAACTAAACTCATTGATTTTATTTATGCAATCTGGTGTAATTTGGAGTACAGTTTCTTTTTTTTCTGTGCAGTAAAGATAAACTCCAGACCATACATGCCTCAGAAACATTTTACTAAGGGGCAGTAGAATGGAAGCTCCCAAATCTAGGATTTTAAAACAAAAATCATACTTTTTAATTGAATAAATTCTACAAACCCAATTAAATTTAAAAGACACTTCAGTTATTTAAATGTCAAATATTTATTCAGCAATTGGAAACTTTCTGTAAAGTGGATAGGAATAGCTTCTTTTGAAGCAGTAAAATAATTATAAGGTAAAGAAAAAAATGCGAGATAATCACTTTCAAATGTGAATATACTGAAAGTGCTCAGAAGTTTTTTTTTTGTGGAAAATTTGGACCATCATAATTATTTATAAGTATTGTTCATTGCCAAAATCTGTTTTTTCAAAAGATGCATGCTGAAAAAAAATTATGCATCTTATGGTTTAAAAGAAAATAATAAGAAACTATTATTATTATTTTCTTTTTGAAACTGAGAGTAAGCTTTATTCTTAAAATTATTTTGAAATGGATCCTATTATCTGGTGGAAAGAAATTGAGAAATTCATTAACACACCAGCTGATTTTTGTGAATGCATAATTACAATTTTAGCGCTTGCATGCTTGTTGTAATAACAATACATAAAGAATATTACAACTAGAAAAAACAAATGGAAATGTCCAAAATTATTGTAAAGCGATGTTAATTTACATAGGAATCGTTGCAAGTCAAATTGTTCAAAAAATGACAACTTAACTTCAAAATTTGTACATTTGCATTTGTAGAAAGGGCTTAAAAATGATAAACAACAGCTGGAAAACAGTCATTCAACGACGTGATCTTATGATGAAATCAATATGAATAAAACACATCAAAAAGTGGTAACATAAATTTGAACATCGTAATAACATCATATTAATTGAAATTTAAAAAACTATGTGAAAGAATTATCAGAAATTATAAACAGTGTCTAATAAAATGAAATGAATATTGAAATTATAAGCAATGTCTATTAAATTATAACCAAACAACATCAAATTATGGTAGAATTGCCACGAAATTCCCATGTTGTAATAACATATTAAATGTATAAGTCTTTGAAAAATTGAAGGGATGACCAAAAAACTATCGGAGCTATGGTAAATAGCTACCTGTGAGAAGAAAGGAGAAAACTTATCCGCATCATTCTTAAAGAAGTGCCACACGTGGATTAGAGCAGTCAGCGCATCCTTGTTTTAAAACTTTTCTCTGTCTTAATAAGAATTTTGAGAAATTTGCTGATTTTCTTCTAAAATTTCCAGAATCAATAAATTCCCATATAATTTCTGGTATTCCTTATCGCTGCTCTCCCCTCAAACACCAACAGCTTTGATTTTAATATTGATAGAGAGCTTCATTTTAAAAAAATAGCTGTTTAAAAATATAAAAAATAGAATAACTGGAATTGTTGACAAAGAACATTTTTCAAATTATTGGTTAAAATTTAATTTGATATATTATTTAAACAGATTAAAGAAAAGGACAACAGGATATTTAAACAGTTACAATTCTGATGATATGATATGAACTGTTTTATTAATAACGGTGATTTTTATAACACACATACACAGAGAAGAAAAAACTACTCAGAGAGTTACCACAATTATGTAGGTGAAATTATTATTCACCAGAAAATTCATAACGATAATTATGTTATATTTATACCTTACCTAAATTTAGAAGTTGAACTCCAAACTTTATAAATTTACACTTTTCATTGAAATACCCTAGGTATATGACATCTGCCAAAATGAGAATTATTTCCTAGAAGTAATGTTTAAAAGAAAGTTAATCTTTTCAAACAATCAATATTTTTCAAACAGGATCAATGAACAATATGACAGGGTTGCCACTCAAATCTGGATTAAAATTTTTTTCTATATTTATTATACACAATATATTAAGAGGAAACAACAATTATTGCACTCTTGTATGTGCTATATAAGGCTGACTAAACTAGTTTTTATTGCTGGAAAAACTTACAGAAAAAAAGGAACAGCTGATCACAGTTAATGCTGTAAAAAATGAAATAGTTCAGCATAGTTGAAATATCATCCTTAAATATCCCATAGATTACGCATTGAGTGGTAACCATTTATAAAAGACAAAAATAAGAAACGAAATTCCCTGTATTTTCCCAGTTTGTAAAGAAAAAGAAATTAAAATTCCCTATTACTTTAGGTGATTTTTAAATTCCCTGTATTTTCCAGGTTTTCCCCGTGGAGTGGCAACCCTGAATGAATATAAATTGGAAGAAAAAAAATATAACACAGAATAAATATGAGAATTACACATAAAAAAATTGCCGGCAAAACAATATTTTGATAAAGAAATATACAGAATACCCCTGCGGCAGAATTTTTTCGAGCTATCTGCAACAAAACTGTCTAGAACTAATATCTTTCTGTAAGATGCTTTTAATCACAAACATATATGTTACTAATTTAAAATAACAAAAGCACTGTGTTTACAAAAAACTACGTATATATTTTTTAATTGAACGTGTGATAAATTTTTATTCTAGTATTATGGGTGATATTCTAGAAATTTTGTTGGATTTTTGTTGGAAATTTTGTTGATATTCTAGAAATCGGGATATTTAAAATCCACATGAAAATCAATAACTGCCGAAAATACAATCGAAACATTACATTGATTTACAATACCAGTGTTTTTACTTAAGCGCGAGAAGTTCGTGCACTCTATTAATCACTTTTAAAATGCGCGAATCTCTCGAATTTTGAAACAATTTCGGCTTCCGCCATTTTGAAAAAACCATGAAAACAGCTACGACAAGTGTTGATAAAAAAAAAAAAAAGAGTCCTTTATAATAAGTTGTTTAAAGTTAGTTGTTAATGAATTACCAAACTTCCTCATCGACAATTTACAGCAATTTGTAAAAGTTGAAGTCTGTGAAAACTATGCTGTCAGATCTAACAAGAAGTATGAACATGGAAATAGCTTCAATGAACTTCACTATTCTATAACAGAAATAATTGAAAACCCTATACTGGCAGATGTAGAGGATAAGAAAGTGTGTGCACAATGCTACAAATTTAATTAGTGATTCCGAATAGTTCAGCATCTGTTGCAAGGTCATTTAGCACCCAAAACCAAATTAAAACAAAATATCGTAACAGATTGACTGATGAGCATTTCAGCAACCTAATGAGAATAGCTGATGAAAAAGTAGATATAGAAAATTTTCCATATGATGATGCAACAAAAATATTCAGTGATTTAGAAATTAGAAGAGGTTAAAATGTATTATAATTAAAGAAATATTTTTTTTCCCAAGTCTATTCGTGTTTTTTTAATTTTTAGAAATCTCACTTAACTTTTTGAAATCTCACCCTGTTTCTGAGAGAGGGTGAGAAATTCTCTCCCATTTTTTTTCTGCAATGAAAACACTGGATACTATCGGGGTAAATTGAGAGCGACAAAAAGTGATTATATAAATGCACAATTCAAATATTATTGGTAAATTTCTGTAGAAAGGAAAAGCAAATCTATATATATATTTTTCTTACAAAAAAAAAAGCCTCATTACAACTCCTCGAATGGCAACGTTAGAAAAACGACCAATGATTGCATCTAAAAATGTCACATGCCAAATCTAGCTGAGGTGGCTCAACATATAGCGCTTTTAAAAACGGAAACAATAACCAGAGTGAGCATTATCAGGTTGTTCAATTCAGCTGCGGAAAAAATAAAAATAAACAACTTAAAAAATAAAAATGCTGTTGCCAGCCATAGAATTTTTTGAAAGTTAACTTAGCAACATAAATCAAAATGACATAGAAGCGCAACTAGATCAAAATTATGATACCAGAGCGATTGACGTAACAAATCCTTCAACAAATCCTATAAGTGTTGTATCGCCAAATGCCCAAATTAACAATTGCGTTTTTAAAGAAATTCTCTCTATAAAGTATACAAAAGCTAGACGTTAAGAACGTATCCAATGAGCGAGCATTGGATTGCGAGGCAATCCGAAATGAACTGCGAAAGCAGTTCCGGGGGTTGGCTAGCGCCAGCGAGCAAAGCCTCCTAGTTTTTTATATTTTTCTAAAGAAAACTATTTCTGCAAAAACTCAGTAACGTTCTGCAACAATGTCGCTATTTCGCTGCTTTTCTGGCATGGGGCAGAACGTTACAAAATAACTTTAAAATTGCCAGCAGATACAATATTTAAACTAATTTCTAGTTTAATTTTAATTCAATTTATAATAATGATTAATTTTAATAATTACTGATTTTTCAATCCCTGCATAGGGAAGAAAAAATCTGTCCATACTTACTCTGCTTATGTTCGCAACCAGCTTCTTAACTTGGGTAGAACACACAACCATTTTAACCATGCTGCTTCTCCTTGAAACATTATCAGTCTGTGGCCACACTTGCTTACACAGTTTATTCTGAATCCAACTTACAATATCCTCCATGAATTTGACACCATTGAAATTCTTTAAATAACAAGCATTGATTTAATTACAATACAGAACTATTTGTAAATCATTTAATGAATAATTAAGCATGTAAGAAATATACAATATTCTAAAAAGGTGCAGAAAAGTAATTCTTGTAACAAACATTAATTTCTGTTAACAAGAATAGATTCAAACCCTGCGACAGAATTGATTCGAGCTATTTGCGACAAACCTCTCTAGCACTAATGTCTTTCTGCAAGATACTTTTAATAATGACAAACATATATCTTGCTAATTTAAAATAACAAACGTGGTTCGTTTACGAAAGGGAAAAAAAAGAAAAAACATATAATATATTTTTTTTTCTTTTAATTGAACATATAAAATTTTTTTATTCTAATATTATGGGTCTGTAACGTTCTGAGATAATGTGCCGTGTCTGCCACAGGGGATTCAAACAAGCAATGAGAAAGCCTTTATATGTTTTAAAATTAATCAGTATACTACTAAATCAAATCAGAGACTAAGAAGAAATTACCTTTTTCAGTATTGAAAGGAAAAATTAGATGAGAATACCCATATTTATTTTCATTTAAAATAGTACTACAGTAAAAGCTAAAAAATAAAATATTTTTTCATAAATTTTAATTAAAATATTAAATTTGTTAATGTTAGATGAAGATCTGGAGAGTCAAGGAACTCAAAGTTAAAATAAAACATTGATTGAAAAATTTATTGCATACACTAGCAGGACTACTCAGTTTACAGCCATAATAACTCATTGATTTGCTGATTTGTGTAAACTAACTAAAACTCACTCTAATGGCTATAATATCATGCTTAAAATATAAAAAGAACTTCCAATGTATTCTTTATATAATAAATGCTTAATTTTTACCAATACAAACGCTTTTTATATAAAAATATTGTCGTTATGCATCATATCAGTATGTCATACGTAACCTTGAAACAAAGAAAAAAGATTGTTTTTGTGTGCATAAAAATTGCACTAAAAACATTATTCTCTATAATTTTAATAAAATAAAAAATATATTTGATACCAGATAAATAAAAAAATTATTGACATTGAAATAGGAAAAGCATCGATGATATTGCAGAATTTCGATAGAAAATTTCATACTCATTTACATGAGTACATTTCATACTACATGAGTTTTAGACTCATTTAGATTCTTGTCACTAGTATCAACTGAACAAAAAGTTTTAGACGACTTGTTCCATCTCTTTCTTGCTCTTTCAATAGCAAGTTGCTTCTTTTTAGATGGACGAGATGTTGATTTATGCCATCTCGTGCTTATTTTATCCATAGCTCATAGAAAAACAAGAGCCACAAAATAACTAACAAAACTACAACAAAAAAGCTAACGTAAAAACAAAAAAGCTAACAAAAACAAAAAGATAACGAAAATATAATGAAAATAAAACAAAACAACGAAAAAAATCAACAAATAAGATATTTTATACGAGTTCGAAAATAATAGCAAACGTCGCAAAAAATAAACATAAACAAATGCGAAAACGTAAACAAAAGTACGGTTAAAGTAAATTTGGTGTTGCCAAACAGTGTCACATTATACTAATTAAAAAATATTTTATAGAAATACTGATTTGAACAGAAAAAAAAAATAAAATAAGCTTGATAACTACAATGTAAACAAACAGACAGCTTATGGAACGTCAAAAGTGCCACGCCCACTTTTTAGAAAAACAGCTATAAAATCATAAAAAATCATCGTATCGAAAAAATTTGAACAACAAGTGATTCAGGCTGACTTTCTTTACGTTTTTAACAACAAAAAAAAATTTCGAAAATTTTATGATTTCAAGGTCTCTTAAGTAAAGTAAGAACACACTTTCAACGCAGAATTGAAAATATAGTTTGTCTAAAGTAAGAAATCCCATAGCCATTCGTCTGGACTCATGGTGGTGACTATGGTAACGAGGTATAACTATTTCAAGTAGGGGCTACAGGGAAATTGTTCGAGACAGGTTTGACTTTGAATCTTTTTCTTAGATCTATTGTGTTAGGTCTAGAATGAAGAGAAGCTACCCTCCCTGAAATGTGCTATTCTTGTCTCCATAGCCGCAGATGGCCCCAGACTTTGTGGGAGTTCTTACCATATACATACTATAAGTGTTTACAAGTGCAGTAATAACACAATGCTCGCTCTTGGATACTCAAGAAAATGAATTTCTCTTCTTTACAGTAACATTGATCAGTTTGTCTTTATCTCATTTCCATGTCTATTTTATTAAAAACGAGTGTTATTTTTATAAAAGATTTGAATAATTTAACAATAATTATTATGCGTTTAAATTAGTAATGTGTTTAAGAAATCTTATGTATAATTTTGAAATTGAAAACATATACTTTTATTAAAATTCAAGCTTACAACTATAATTATAGATATTATTTAATTATATTTGAAATAATCAATGATGAAACAAATATATTTTGTTTAAATTCAAAATTATTTTCTTAAGAATTATCAAATATTAAATTTCTATTCTATATTTGATAGAATTTGCTTAATATCAACTGAAACAAAAAAGTTAGATATGTTTGACAAGGCAAGCAATTCCTACCTCACTTTGTAGTAGCATAGAAATTTTGGACAGAGCTAAAAGTAAACTAAGGACAAAATCTGCTTCTTGCTCACTTATTTCTGCAGTTAATAAAGACTCCATTTTTACCTGAAAAAATAAGCATTATGTTTAACAATAGTTGTTTCGTATTTAGCATAAATAAATAAAACAAGACTTACTTTCAAATGATTGAATAATTCTAAGAACGACTTTAATTCTTCACTATGTTGAGCCAAAATAATTTTCTGACAGGCTCTAGTGTTCAATATTTCATTCACCAATTCAAGTCCAAGTATGGATGAAGTATTTTGTGATTTTTTTCTCTGCAATGATAAAACATGATTCATATATTGTTTTCATTTTATTTGAGAGAGCGAAAAAAAAAGTAATTACAAAATATAATACAATTATTAATTTTGTTTCTATACTACTGTGATTTTGTTACTGTAATTTGCAAAGGTTCTTTTTGCAACTTTTAATTTTTTCACCATTTTTTTAAAATTTATAAATAAAAGCAAATGATGACAAATAATTGTTAGAATATCTTCTTTAAAGTAACTTTAACTTTCAGATGGAGTTTCCAGCAAGTATAGGGCATACATACATAACAACATTCCATGAATAAAATACACTGCCGTGCATACAATCTTACAATGCACCGAATGAAAAGGACACAAGTAAACGAAAAACAAATACATGCACGGGCAAACGCAGGAACTAAAAAAAATAAGAACTAGCGGAGTCGAGAGAACTATAATGTATGGATGCCAAATTCAAATATCAGCAGCCGGAAAAAAAAAACTACTTCGAACTCAACAACATCAACCTTTTCGCTCTACAGCTTAATTTTTTTTAAAGTATGGTTTACGCTCGGGCGCACTTTACACTTAGGGGACATTGTCGGAAATTAAAAAAATTGGAAAAAAAAAAAAAAAAATAGCAGATTCCCACTTTGTTCCGAAAGTCTTTCAGCCTTGATATATATATATAGCTTCATTCAATTTTACTACTTTATAACTCCTAAAATAAAACAAAATATGCTTTCCAAGCACTTAATTTTAAAATTTGTCGACCCACTGCTCCCAGTAGAAATCCCAGCTGAGGGTGACTGGTAATTTTGTAAAACGTTTTGTTGCCCAAGTCATAAAAATCTGGGTATTATGCATTTTTTAAAAAAACTTACTCGTTTAGGAGTGGGTGTTTGAGTGATAGTCTTCTGAAACTCAACTTCAATCAATTCCTTCAATGTAGCTAAAAGGGTGCCACCTTCTCTTTGGTTACACAAACACTGCAAAAGCGTAAAATAATCTTCCTCTAACCCATTATAGCTGGCTGCTTTCAGCTGTTTATGACAAAATTCCACAAGGCTGGGAACATTTTCCGGAGGCATGAGGCTGGCCAAATAAAAGACTGATGACCAGACAGGAGTGTCCTATAAATAAACAATATTCACTTAACATAAGCTTATTACCTTTGTTATACAGACACATACCTACCAACATCGGAGAAATAAAATAGCTTTACTAGCAACATTCTTTAGGCTATGAGTAAAGTTTGGACACATCATGCTCTCGTGGCAGAATTGAGGTGACACGGCGACATTGTCCCAGAATGTTACAGAGTTTTTGCAAAAAGGCTTTCAATTTGGAAAGGGAGAATGTTGGCTTTCCTTTCTACATAATTTTTCGAAAAATGTTTTTTTCTTCCTATTTCTGCAGAATTTTTTTTTTCAAAGATGTCTTTCTTGCGCACCAGAGAGGAAAAAAATAATCAAGATTTTTCTATTCTCATTTGAGATTTTAAAAAAAAAAAAATCAGAAATAACTGACTTCAGTAAGAATTTCAAATTAATAATATAAAGTAAAAAATCAGAAATAACAAAAGTTTAAAGATAGTTCGGTCTAAAAATGTTTTTTCTTCAAAGAACACCATATTTTACATTCACTCTTTTTTAAAGAATCCTATTCAACTGATTTGATATCTTTATTTTGGGAGTTCTGAACGGATTTTACGATTTTTAATTTATGTATGAATTTAAATTTATTAGTGTTTCATTTATTTACGAATTTTAATTTGTGTAATGATTTACAAAATTCGAAATTGCATTTTTCTGCCTACAAAATGCGAGAATCTCGCCTATAATATTAGAATTAAAAAAATATTACTTTTAAAATTTTATACATTTTTATTCTATACTTTCTTCAGTATACACAACGTTTCTGTTATTTTAAATAAATGATTTTTATAATTAAAAATATCTTAAACCAAAATATTAGTGCTAGGGAAGTTTGTCGCAGAAAGCCCAAAGAAATTCTTGCCACAGAGCATCATGCAGAATCATGTAAGTCAGAAAGAGGAAATCAAAATTGGAAATAATATAAGCACATAAATTTAGCAAAGTAAAAAATATGTATATAAATCTTAATCTAAAGAAGATTTTTTAAACCACTATTTATAATTACTTAAACTATTTTATTTTATAACTGTCATTGAATTGCCGACTCAATTTCGAGTTTACGACTATTTAGGTTACGATTCTTCAAACAAATATCTATCAAGACTTGATCAATAATCAAATATCTTTTTCTTAAATAATTGTGTATTTGAAGTGGACTAAAAGGGAGAAAATAATTCTTACTTTGGTCACAACTAAAAACAAATAGGGAACATATTTTTCTTAGGAGGTGAGGTTTTTTTTAAAGAAAGCCTTATGTATTTTTATTATGTGTAATAAAATAAGTATATGTGTATTTGATGAAAAATAAATTAGAATTTTGGAATATTTATTATATTCTAATTATTTTAATTTCAGGTTATATGCTGTTTTATATTTTTTATCCAGATGAAAAAAGGTATTTTAAAATTCATTTGTCACTCATTTAATTTAATTTATCTGCCTGCAAATATTTACACACGATCAAGGTACAAGTCTTCCTCAGATGTTCTGAAGAAATAAAAAAGAAAAGAGTATTAAAATGGAATTTTCTTACCTTATAATGAATTACAAGATCTTCCATCCATTTAGCAAGGTTCCCAACTACCATCTTCAGTTGATTTTTATTTTCTGGCTATTTATTAAAAAAAAAAAAATAAATAAATAATTAAAGTTAAGTATAATATGAAAAAAAATTATTGCAAAACTTTTTTTTAAATTTGAAGTGAAAGTGTAAAAGGATGATTGAGGAGGAACAAGCAACTGGCACAGTTAATACAGAACTCTTTCTATCTCATTGAAAATTAACAGACTACCTTGGGCCTCAAGAGTTTAAATCACACAAATTTGCAAGTACATAGTTAGATTTACTGACTTATGACAAGGAAATGCACAAAATGACAAAAATTAAAACGATTCTGCAAAAAGGGAGAAGTTTATTTAGAAATTTTTTCCAATATTGATTCAGCAAAAATTCGTTCTTCTGAGAAAATACAGAAGATGCTCCGTTTTTTTTAAAAACACTTTTCGGGTCCATGTTGAATAAAAACTTACTAGTTATGCCATTGATAAGTTTTTCTTACTTATCTTCTAGTGAAAGAAACAATTAAAAAAATTCAAATGATTGTTTTAAAATTGTATGTTTGTCGAAATGGTATGTTCCTAACAAACAAATGAAATGGACAAAACACTAAAAATCAGGACAAATAAGACAGAATATTTTTTTTAAATCAGGAATATCAGATCAACTGCAAAACGGAACGGCATCTCTACTGTAGCTGACAAGATAGGTTGCACTTTAATTTCATTGATCAAATAGAATTTTTTAAAAAAAAAACTTCACATGAAGTTACAAACACAGAATAAAACATGATAATTGTCCCTACTTTTATCCACGTCACGAATTTATTATTATTTTCAATAACTAATTGGTAAAAAAAAGTCACAAATTTTTTACAATTAACTGGAAAATAGACGTTTTTGCCAATATATTTTGGCAAAAATAGTCGCCAGTTTCCCTCTTTTTTTTCTTCTTTCAAATAGTCATTTCAGTTGCCAATGGCAGCCCTGCGATAATCAATTTTAATGAGTTATTGTGAAAGTAACAAGCTATAGAGAAATTATCATTTATAGCGCAACTAATCATAAATAGATTGTCCTGGAACAAACAAATATATTTTATGAGCAATGTTATTATTTTACATGGCATTATATTTGTAGTTTCAGAAATATTTTTCCTAATGGTAACAAGAGTCACGAATTTATATTTCCATCAATTCGAATTAAAATCCCACCACTTAACACGAGTAAACTTATACATATATTTGAACAGGTACATATACATTTGAACAGATACATATACAGGGTTGTCACTCAAATCTGGAAAAAAATTCCCTGTACATATTATACACAATATATTGAGAGGAAACATAATTACTGCCCTCTTGTGTGAGCTATATTAGCTAACTATACTAGTTTTAATTGCTGGAAAAACTTAGAGGAAAAAAGAAAAAAAAAAAATAACAGCTGGACATACTTATTATGCTATAGTAAATGAAATAGTTAAGTATAGTTGGAATATCATCCTTAAATATCCCAAAGATTATGCATTGAGTGGTAACCATTTTTTAAAAGACGAAAATAAGAAACAAAATTTCCAGTTCGTAAAGAAACAAAATTAAATTACCTGTTATTTCAGGTGATTTTTAAATACCCTGTATTTTCCAGGTTTTCCCCATTCTCCCAGTTGAGTGGCAACCCTGATATACAGACATATAGACAAATGCTCATTTCTAATAAATTAGAAAAAAATAAAATCTGTTTCTCAAAAAATTATGTTTTAGTTCACTACCACTGAAAATAATTCAAAAACTTTAAATAGTTAAAATATCTGAGTTTACAAGATTTTTCTTCTTCTTTTAATGAAAATGTTTTTCCCTAAGAAAAATTCCGGAGCCTCTCGCAAACTAAAAATATAAATATTTTTCTTTATTTAATTTGAATTGTGCATTTTTTATTACCAAAATGTTTTTTTATATAAATATATCCTATTATTAAAACTTTCTTTGCTGATTAATTATATTTAAAAACTTACTTGTTTCAATTGAAAAATATTGACCTCTCAGGTAAAAACAATAATGAATAGGAAGGGTGATAATTTTATAATCGTCGATGAACAGCCAACCCAATTTCGGGGTTACGTCTACTAATTTTCAATTCCGTAGCCTTGTGGTTTTGAACCCAATACAGAAGACAAGGGAACTCCTAGATCAAGTATTGGGAGAAATCGTGCCTTTGTGGTGGGCATTTTGATGGAACTAACACTCATTTGCATTACACAGAAAGAAAAAAACCATGAAAATCTTCCACGGTTAGCCTGACGGTAAGGGGATTCTTAACCCATGATCAGGGTTGCCACAGCAAAAAAGGAACAAAAATAGATACTTTTAGTAGCCTCAAGAAGGAAAATAGTTGCCTAAAACTACGAAAATAGTTGCCTGAACAGGGACAAAAATTTATCAAAAATAGTAGCCAAATAGCTTATTTGTCATATACTTATTTGTCATATTAAGACTGGGTGATGACAGAAATTTTAAATCGTGATACATTGCGATATAGCGATGTATCACAATTTAGCATATGTTCAAAAATTACCTATGGCAAATCTTTAAATTAATCAAAAATAAATAAAAAGAAATAAATCTATTACAAAAGAAAATATTAAGGTATCCGTACACGTTGAAAAAATGAATTTTAGCTAAAAATGACAATTTTTTTTAATTTTATATTACGAATCTCCGTTTATTCTAGTTTTTAAAACAGTTTAAATTTTAATTGTGCGTCAATTAAAAGAAAAGTTATGATTAAAAGAATATTAGTCGATGATTAAAAAATGAAACCGGAAATAGCATTCCGAAACCGGAAGTGGGACAAAAACAGTTATATTTATCTTTATTTTGGGATAATTATCTTTCTTTCACTTAAATAATTATTATTTTAATGTTGCTAGAAATGAGCCTCACAATTTATCATTTATATTAGTAGTTTTTGGGTTAAAATTGGCAACATTCTCACTCTCTTGTGGATTTGTTTACAAGCAGCGTTATTCGAATATTCTAATATTATTTTGACTACATTTTATTGAAACGTAATTGAATTTCTTTTCGAAATTTTATGTTTAAGTACTTTGCAATATGGGTAATCCAAGAAATCGAAATAATGGACAAAAAAAGAATTTTCATGGGAATAGCATTTTTAAAATAGATTTTTAAAATAGAAATGATATAATTTATACTTTAAATGCCTTTTTCTCAGAATGTAATTTCACGCAAAAATAGTAACTTTAAAAATTCATTATTAAAAAAGTTGTTGATATATTTCAATAAAATTTTTTATGTGTATTATGTATAATGTTCTCTAGTGCTTGTGCTACAATTGTTTAAAAATATTTAATAGTTTTTTATTATTGGTCTAAAATGTGAAATATGACGTAAAAAATTTGACAAAAATCTCATAAAAAGTTTTCGATTTTCTATAAAAAATTTAATTTTTCAAATATTTTTATGATTGTAGTCAAATCACTAGACAAAATTCTGCTCTTTATTTTGATAACAACACTTTTTTAATACAATAATTTTGGTGAAGTATATCTTTTCCCAAGTTTTATGAAAAAAACATCAATTTTTTCTTGTTATTTAGCTTTTAAAAACAAATTATAATATAAATGTCTAATTTCTCTTATTTAATATTAGTTTTTACATATAATAAATATAAAAACATAATTAAAGTGTTCTGAAACTTAATATTTTTAAAAAAGTCCTCCGAACGTGTTCGGATACCTTAATTCTAAACATAATCCATCAATATCATTGCTTAATATTTTCAATTAAAATAATAAAGAAGTCAAAGTAAAAGCAAACCCGAGTTTTATTTCATTATTCTTAAATTAAAAATGATTTAAGATTTATTGGTTTAAAAATAATACTGTTACAAAATATTTTACATACCTGCATTAAAAATTAAAAGAAAAAAATGAAAGTAGAAAACAAACCAAAGAAATGTTCACTTTAGAAAAAAAAAAAAATATTTTTTTCAATTATTTGTTGAAAAAAGTCATGCTTTTGTAACATCATTAGACCCTCTTTTATTTAATTATTTAAAATAATAAAAAGTAGAATTAACTAATGGTCCAATTCTGTACTTAATAAATGTAAAAATATCTTTACTTTATTATTTTCTTTTCTGAAAATAAAATTGACTAAAGATTTATTTGTTTAAAAATGATACTGACTATCCAAAAAATTATAAAACAAACAAGTATTGAAAGAATTTTAATAAAAATTAAAAAAAAAAAAAAACTTTAATTACTAATGTTAAATTATTAAAAAGCGTCAAAACATTACTAAAGTCTATCTAATTTTTAAAAAATTTTTTTGTTTTAACTGCACTACGCACATGGTACGTAGTGCTACGTAGTACGTAGTTTGGCATAAGTACGTGTTAGTGAGGGGACTGAAAAGCAACGTTAATTTTTTCGAAAAAACTTCGCTAAGAGTAAAAAAGTCTCCCAATAGTCGCCTATTCCTGAAAATAGTTGCTTTTTTAGCCTTTTCAGGCAAAAAAAGTCGCTATAGTCGCCTAAGGCCAAAAATAGTAGCAAATAGTTGCATTTTAGTAGTCTGTGGCAACCCTGCATGATCCACCTACCACTGAGGATATTTTACGTTAGCACTATAGTCAGAACAAGCCGGGAGCAGGATTAGAATTGATCAGTCAACGCGGGGATTCAAATCCAGTTCACTTCATTGGAAGGCGAAATTAAGGGAGATAGGAGTGAACAGGGGAATCATTTATTGAAAAAATCAAATAAATAAATATGCAAAGCATATAACGAACCTTAGCCAGATTACAAGAAAGCCATAAGATGGAGACAGCATCGAAAAGACCGCTCACAATATTTGGATCTTGAAAACCAATTGCAGACTCCAAAGCTTCTGCATCACCAGATTCATTCAAATATGAAGAATTATTTCTTTTCTGTGATGCTGATTTCTTTTGAGATTGAGTCTTTTTCTGTGCTGATTTCTTTTGAGAGGCAGTTTTTCTTTGCGCTGAATTTTGAGAGGCACTTTTTCTTTGAGCTGAAGTTTGAGAGGCATTCACCACAGATGACGTCTTTGATTTGGCATAAAAATGAATAGCTTTGATGACTTGTACCATAAATTTAGCTGAAAACCAAACGATGTATTAGTATAAAAATAATATAAAAACGAAGGGTTTCTGCTACATTTTAGATTCCATCCAGATTTTCAGACTTTCTATGACTAATTTCAAGAATTTTTCATGACTTGACGAAGTTACTATTTCCTCCGAAAAAAGCATAACAATAAATTTAAAAAAGCATCATAGTAACATTAATTGAAATGACAGGTTTAACCAAAAATGTTATACTCTGCATCTTCATATTTATAGATTTAATTTTAAAAAACAGAGAAATGAAAAAGCCACCGCAATAAAATAGCTGAAAAAAAAAATACAAAAGCAAGAAATATTTTCTTCTTTTTTTCCTTCAGAATTATATTCTAAAGATACCTTTCTTGTTTATAGGAAAGTAAAAAAATACTGATTTTTTTGTTTTCATTTCGCAATTAAAAAAAAAAAAAAAAAAACTCAATGACTGGCTTTTGCTTCAGCTAGAATTTAAAATTTCTAAAATAAAAATATAATAACAAAAATTCTGAAATCACTGAAGTTTAAAAGATAATTCACTCTAGAAATGATGTTTTTTCTTTCATTTTTTGAAAGAACACCATAATTTTTAAAGAACATGACAAAAACATTTTATATTTTAATAAAATATTGCGGTGAGTGGGGATTTTGTCACAAATTCAGACATTCGGAACACCATGAATTGAGGGTATTCCATTTTAGAAATTAGATTTTTGGGTGACCTAAATCCATGACTTTCCATGATTTAAAAAAAAAAAAAAAAAAAAAAAAAAAAAAAAGTTAAAATCATGAAAAATTTTGTTTAATACTGAAATTTATGACTTTCCAGGTGTGCATATACCCTGAGTATACCAGTTCTAACAAAACATAAGCTTTTAGCCTCGCACTGCCAAAAGAATTTTAATAGCTAGATTTGGTTGAGTCATAAATGATTTCTGATAGCCATAAATATCTATCAAAATATGTAAATAACATAAGAACAGGGCAAAGGAAAAAACCAAATCATTTTTTGCATCGCAAATTACTTAAAAAAAAAATTAAAAAAATAAAATACTTAATTTATTTGTAATAAAGTTAGAGACTGCTTCAATAAAATAATTTTAACTTATTGCATGCTAAATTACTTGTTGAACAAAATGTGAGAAAAAGGTTTAAGTAGGGTTTTAATAAACTTAAAACATATGAATAAGTGGCTTGACAGTTTCGTACAAAAGTAGTAAAGTGGACAATCCCTCAATTCACCAGATTAAAATTTTACAATATAATTATTGTATTATTGATTAGAATGGATCATTCTTAAAATCACATGAAAGAGACAAATCAATAATTACGAAACTCCTCCTGATTTTTAACTACATCTGCTGAAATTAATAAATAATCACACGGCCTCTTCAATTTAAACACCATAAAATTTGTTCATGTAAAATTTCTAATTGAATTTCATGTTCATAAAATGACTGAATTTTCATAATGTTAGAAAAAAATGAATTCTGTGTGTTAGACTATATGCCTATATCAAGTGGATGGTCCCGAAGTTAGAATTATCCAATTTTTACAACAATTATTAATTATACCAAAAATACAAATATTTTGACTATTTTAATATCCACAAATCGGGGTTATAATTAAAAAGGAAAAAAAAAAAAAAATTATCGAAAATTCAGGACAAACTGTGAGAACAAGATAATGAAAACATTTGAGTTATCTGATGATTTCAGCCTTTCCAATCTTACTAAAGTAAAAAGCAGGAGACCTTTTCCAAAACTACGGCATGGAGTTATAAAGGAAAATTTAAAAAATAAAAAAAAAAAACAAAAAAAAATATGTCAATACAAATTTAATTTTCATTAATGCTTCTTAAAATAACATATATTCTTGAAATTTTTCATTCTTAATATAGATATAGTTAATACTAATAATAATAGCAACACGCAAATCTTAAGAATACAATTAAATGGAGTTAAATTCATAATTTTTTTTTTATTCCTTAAAAGAATTTTAAGTGTAACATGTTTCTTTTGTTTTGTTTTCTATTAATGATATTTTATAAAAATCAATGAACTTCAGTGGGATTATTTTTCTTAATGGGTTAAATTCAGAAGTGAACAAAATAATAAAAAGTCTAGAGATTCCGGTCTTAAATCTGGGAGGTTAGCGAGCCTGGAGAAGTATTTTGATTTAAAAAAAAAATTATATTATTACATTTATATTGAAAAATAAAAGCAACTTCTGCTAAATACAAATTGATTTCTTGGAGAAATTAAGTTCAGTATGGAATAAGAAAGAAATATTTACCTCCGGCATCAACACCAATGTAACGAGGAATATGGCGAAAAAATTCTCTGGACGATTCCCGATTTGTTTTAATCATCTCAGCACATCTACACATCCAGACATTAGGATGCTCATTTTTAGGAAAATAGCTGTTGTGAATTAAATTCACAATAAGCTTAGAGACGGCCGGGTCTTCCTCCATACGAGCTAAGAGGTGACTCAAAGGCACTATGTCATAGTACTGGAATGGATTAAAACAATATTTGATTAAGAAAAAAATTTTTTTGGTAAGAAAGTAATTATTATTGTTTTTGGAATTTCAGCATAATAAATCACTAGTTTCATATTAGATAATAAAATGGAGACAAAAAATATGAGGGATATAAAATTGTGACAACAGTGGCCAACAATTACATTTATGAATTTGGGAGAAGCTTTTGAAAAAGCTGATTCACAGTAAATCTTCTAGATAGGCTAGGATATTCAGCATTTTTTTTTTATTGTTACATGTTACAAAAAGTTTTTTCGGACTGCCAATTTTTCCTTGAAAAATCCCCCAAAAAGTTTGTAGAAAGAAAATCATTTTGGCAATCATTTTTAGAATCTTGGTAAAGGTTCTAAGTGGTTTCTAATTATATTCAACATTTTTAGAAATGGATTTTGTTTAAATAAAAAAAATTACATTTGAAATAAATTGAAAGAATTTAAATTTATAGTAGATTAGCTTAAGCTTGTAAATATTTAAGTTAAATTTTAATAAGTAGAGCTGAAATTGTGCATGATAACAAGACATCTATGATTTATTTATTTATTTTTAGAAATAACTTACGACTACCTGCATAAAATATTTCACTGTTTAAGACGTTTATTCTTGCTTTCCTACGAAAAGCTTCTTAAGGTATACGACTGTCTTTAATACAATTTATTTTCTAAAACAGCCTTAATTAAAATTTGATGAGCAGGAATTCTAAAATTATAAATCAAATATAACTTTTAAAAATTTATAAAATACTTTTTTTTGAAATAAGGGATATTTTAAGTTTAAAAACTACAATTTTCCCAAGTCATGCTAACAGCTGTACAACAAATTGTAATAAATATTGCAATAATTTTTTAAAAATTTTTAAATATACAATGAAATGGAGCTAAATATTATTGTTCAATATTAGTTTTTTTTATAAAAAAAAACTCTTAACATTCTGATTTAAAGAATTATAATATATTAACAATTAGATCTTAGTTTTTAGTTCAAAACATAGCTATCATTATTCAAAATCTATATAAAAAGTTTCAAAGAATTCTACACAAAACTTTTTTTAATGTATTTTTTTACGTATAAGGAAGTTTCCCAAAATCAACATTTTTCGGAAAATGCAAAAAACTAAGACAAAAAAAATATTAATTATTCAAAACCTTATTTCTGAAAATGAATAATATTAGTCTTAAAAATGTAATTTACAAAAAGAAAATAAATATTCAAAGAATAAAAAAAAAACATTATAGTTTTGTTTTAGGGAATTCTGGTTTCAGTTTCGTCAGTGAGCATATGAAAAAATAGCTATAACTTTACTTCTAAAATTCAGAACAAAAATAACATAAATTTGAGGGGAGCGGGAAAGCTCATGAATTTAAACTCAAAAATAGATAATAATAATAATAAATCAAAACTTTTCCTTGAAAGTTAGAATTTTTACCCTTTTGAATACCTAAAATGGGTTTTTTGGTGCTATTCACTTTGATTAAAAACTTTAAAAAGAGAGAGAGAGAGATTGAATCTATGTTTAAAACATTGTGATTAGAAATATGCTAAAATAAATTTTTAAATTATAATAATTAAATTTCCCCTTTAATTTCATCACATTTTTAATCGTTAGGCAGTGTGATTAGCTTGGTAATAACTCATAATAACTCATATTTTTTAAAATATTTATATTCTAAGGAAGATAATAAAAAAGATTTTTTTAAATTCAAATTTGGATAATTTGATTATTTTTACTGTCCACCTACCAGAAAAGAACCAGCTATATTAACGCCTATTAGGTAGATAAATTAAAAGTTATTTCAATTTAACAATACTACTCAATTCTACAATATTTTCAATAACACAAAGCAGTTTATCCTGATCAAAGTCTGTCCAGGGTAAATTTAGTACCGTTTAGCGGAACCTTCATAAATTCAACTTGAGGAAAAACAACAGTTTCACAAAATACTTTTAAAACAGCAAGTTCTCATGCAAACCCCATTCTCATTGCAATCTATAGAAAAGAGAAGCTTTTCTGCCAGTTGCCTTTTACGAAAAGGTAGCACAAGTTTGGTCAGATAGTGCAATGTCGTAAGTGTAATCAGTCCCTTAAACCATATCAAAACGAGCTTTTTTTTTGTTGTTCGTTTTTGGCGAGTTTTTTAGAATAAAATTACGAAGCTCTCCCAGTATAAACTGTACAGCAAGTTGAAATTCAACATTATTCTAAACATTTAAACATTATCTTAAACACTATTGCAAATTTATTCTAACAGACCTTTATTTTTTATGAAACATTTTTTTCTCTGTGAAACTTTTTTCTGTTCAAAAATGTTCTCATAGTGAAAATAACTTTTAGTGCTAGTACTGTTAAATGCATGTTTTTATAAAATTCAAGTTAAAATTTAACTATGAACAATGATTTTTAAGAATTTTTAAATTTGGATACACTTTTAAGCCCAAAATTTTACAATCGCAAAATTATATTTGAATATGTATATAGAAATGTATGAATCATAATATGATTAAAAAATATATGATTTTTTAATATAATTTTTAATTTTCATAAATGATGTCTAAATTTTCACAAAACAGGCACCTCTAAAACTTAGACCCCTGCTAATTATCCCGTGAGTACTATGGATTGTTCTCAATGCTCATTACTATATTAGCAATTGAGAGGAATCATGAGACTGGAAGTATTTAAATACAGGTGCTTTAACAAGAGTCCAGAGTATACAAATATATATATATATAAAGACACTTACTCTAATGCCCCAAATTCTTTTAACACATAGCAGCAATTGACAGAAAGACACTCTAACAAGGCTAGATATATCATCAAACAGGTTTTTCAACTTTGGTAAGATGTTCTGCAAAGTAGGCACGGTCAAAGGATTCTCAAGCAGTCCTTTAAAACCCTGAAAATTTCACACAAGTGTTAAAAAAAATTCAAACAATGAAAATAATGTAATCCTTTACATGTAATGAAACCTAAATCCTTGTCAAAACTAATTGAATTCCGTAAAAATACTGAAAAATTATATGCTCACAATTTTTGATAGGAAATTTTGATAGTTAAACTGTCGGTAAATTTGTGTGTCAGGTCATAAATTTTTATCCTCACTTTTTTTTGTTGCTTTAGTTCAAAAACTTTCCAACAGATGGCACTGCAAGTAGTACACATGTAGATAAAAGAAAAATAATTGGAAATAGCAACAGAAATTCTTGAAATTTTTAAATGAATGAAAATATTATTAGATTTTTAAAATATTGTCAGCTGCTTTAACTTTTTTTTATCTAATGCTAGAAACATCTGTTACAACAAATTGAGGTGAGAATATTTTTCTCCTTTGTATAAACATATTTCAATTTTGTGATTATGTGAATAGATAACTTTCTGTTCCCCATCAAGGTCAGTGGAGTGGAACAAACAGGTGCACAATCAGTGGGTGTTAGAAAGCAATTTCGCGCTTCAATGAAAGAACTGATGGACTGCTTTTATAATTTCCCCCTGAACAGTGAATGAATTCCCCAATTTCCCAGAAATAGAAAATTTACTTTCCCTGTTGCTCACCACCATGGAAGTAAAAAAGAGCTAAAATAGCAAAAAGTTGGAACCTTTTGGCATAAAAACGCTTTTAGAACAAGATTAAAATATACGATTTAATAGAAACAGTTGGTAGTTGTGCCAACCAAATCAAAGAAACTCTTCATGATCTGCAATTTTCTTTATATTTTATTTTTTATAACCATCGTTGAACAGCCGACCCAATTTTTTTTTGGTTTACGACTACTAATGTTCAACTCCGAAGCCTTGTCATTTTGAACCTAATCCAGAAGACAAGGAAACTTATGGATGTAGTATTGGAAAAATTTTTGCCTTCATGTAGGACTTTTTGGAACTATCCCTTATTTGAGTTAAGTGGGGAGAAAAACCACGAAAACCTCCCCCTGCTAGTCTGACGGCTAAGGGGGTCTAACCCATGATCCGTCTACCACGGAAGACATTTCCCGACAGCACTGAGGTAGGGGTAAGTCGGATGCAAGTTGGTATAAATTTTCTTTATCCATAGATAGTGCTCAAAAGTGGGTAATGCACAGCGATTGCGAAGCTACAGTAGTCCCACTAAAAATAATCTACAAGAAACGAAATGCTAAGTTGTAATTCAGAAAAAAAAAAAAAAAAAAAGACGAACAACTAAACAAGAAACACAGTGTTCTACATCCTGGCACCAATCCATGCACTCGTAGACTCGCATAATATTACAATTTTTTTAAGTAAAAGTGAGTAATAAGTGAAAGTATTCAAGATAATTAAGCCAGAAAATAAATTCCCTGTGTATATTACACACAACATATTTAGAGGAAACATAATCATTGTGTTCTTGAGTGACCTATATTAGTCTAGCTATACTAGTTTTAATTGCTGGGAAAAACTTTAAAAAAATAAGGAACAGCTTAACATACTTAAAACAAATAATGCTATAGTAAAGGAAATAGTTTAGTATAGTTGAAATATCACCCAAAAATATTCTATAGATTGCACCTTGAGTGGTCACCACTTTTGAAAATAAGAATTAAAACTCCAAGTATTTTCCCAGTTTGCAAGGAAAAACTCATAATTTCCTGTTATTTTAGGTGATTTTAAAATTCCCTGTATTTTTCAGGTTTTTCCTATTCTCCCTGTGAAGTAGTAATCCTGATTTAGCAGTGTTTTCACTACAGCGCGAGAATCTCGCTTATTTTTTTCTTTTTCTTTTCTCGCATTCAAAAATGAATAACGCGAGAAGATCGCACACTGTATTAATCAATTTCAAAATGCTTGAAGTTCGGGAATTTTGGAAAAAATTTCGTCTTCTGCCAATTTGAATAAAATCCATTTCACTTTTCTTCTTTGATCTTTCATTATTTTTAACATTGATCCTTGTTATCTAGCTTCCCTATTTACCAGTATTGTTCAAAACCGGTGCAAACAGCAGAACACAATGCCCCCCCCCCCCCCGAATGACAGAGCTCTTTTCAGAATAAATTTCTCTGCAACCACGTGTTCGTTTAGATTTTTTTCAATGCTACAAATTTACTTAGTGATTCTGAATTGTTCAGCATCTGTTGCAAAGTCATTTAGCACTCAAAACCGAATTAAGACAAAATATCATAGACAAATGACTGATAAACATTTGAGCAACCTAGTGAGAAAAGCTGATGAAAAAGTATATATAGAACATTTTCCATATGATGATGCAGCAAAAATATTCAATGCATTAAAAATTAGATTTTAAAAATGTATTATAATTAAAGAAATATTTTTTCCAAGTCTATTCGTGTTTTTTTAATTTTTAGAAATCTCACTTAACTTTTTGAAATCTCACCCAGTTTCTGAGAAAGAGTGAAAAATTCTCTCTCATTTTTTTCTGTAATGGAAACACTGTTTAGTATATAACAAAGTGAACATCGTTTTCAGAGAAAACTGGTAACAGTGGAAACGTAGGATCCTCGAAATTTGCATCATCACCATTGCACACATCTTTCTATGTAGGTAACTTAATATAGGCAGTCTTGCATTATAAAAAATTATTCAGTCAATGCTCCAAATGCAAACTTGTTTTTTTTCTTTTTTTAAATCCTTATTAATAATAAATTTTTATTTTGTTCCCTCTCACTCAGTCTTAAACTTATTTTTTTAAAAAATGTCAAAACACAGGAATTTTTCGGTAGGAAATAATAAAAAAAATGTTTGGAGATCTGACACGGTAAAGATTACATATATCATGAAACAAGTATTTTTCTTAATGAAAATGTTAAAAAAATAATTTGTAATACCTTCGCAACGGCACAACGAACGTCAGAAGATGAGGAATCACAACTTAGATCTTGAATAAGTATTTTGAAGTACGTTTTAAGCATCTAAAAGGAATCATGAAAAAAAATTTTTTTTGTAAAATAACGTTTTTCTTTGTTGAATTTCTATGAAAGTTTACATACTTCTTCAGGAAACAGTTCCCAATGGACACTCATTGCAAGGCAAAGCCCAACAATGGTGCTGCAACGAACAATCGGATAGTCATCAACAAGCAATTCCTGATAAGAAATAATATATTCACTTGCATACCAAAAAAAAAAGAAGAAAAAAAACAATAACAGGGTGTACAGTCAAATCTTTCAACAAAAAATAAACACCTTTTAAGTACTTTCTAAGAACTATATACATTAACAAAATGCAAAATAATTTTCAAAGACAGCAAAATAATTTTTAAGACTTTACATGATTATGATAAAATAACTAGTTTCTGACAAAGAACGCTTTTCTTGATTACATTAGCCATTATAAAATGATCGAGAGATTTTTCGGTTCCATTTCATAGGGTGGAAAATGAAGCCTGAAATTGAGAATATCTTGCAAAATGCAGCAGAGTTGCATAAATGAGAGTGCAAGAATCTCACGGAACCCAGCCGAGTAGACACACATGTGGACTCCCAAGTATTTCATCAAAATATAAATTCATTCAATCACAATACATTTCACTGAAATAGATTATGATGGAATGAATTGTGAAAATGTTGAATAGAACAATGTAAAAAGCATGCTGTTGCATAATACGTGGCCAAAATCGACATGATAAAGAAAAAAACCTCATTCTCGAAAAGGGAAAATTAAGCATTTCCTAAAAACATCCAATGAAAAAAAGCACCTATAAAGGCTTTTAAAAATCGAAAATAAGCACTTTTTAAAAACACTACGCACCATCTTGAAAAACATTTTCTTTCTTTTAATTTTTGAATTCCAATAAATAAATCCCCCTCCCCACCTATGTTGATCTAAATATTCAGGTAATTTTGACTAGAATTATGAGCTTTTCAATACCAGCAACAAAAAAAAAAAAAAAAAACTATTTATTTAAAGCAGTGTAATTTATGAGCTAACTTTTATCATCAACATTTGATCATTTAGTTCCTGGTCAGAAGAGACAAGATCCAAGTCAGGATTCTCCAGCGGGAAGACATCCAGAAAAAGTTGAGCTGCATTAGCACGAATAAGACCATCCGGATTCTATAAAAATAATTTATTTTCATAAATCTCATTTTTGAAACTTTCTTACATTATATTATAACTAATAATACTTGGATTATACCTTTAAGTGAAGCCAGAGTATTGGATGATACAAAGAATAGAGCATCTTTAATACATCAATTTCTTTCTTCTTACAATGAAACTGTGCCAAAACCTTTGAGGAAAAAAATTTTTTTTTTTTTATAGGCAAAAAAAAAAAAAAAAAAAAAAATAATGGTAATTATCTTTTATTTAAAGTAAAAGATAGAGAAAAAAAAAATCAATACTTTTTGGGTAGATAAAACGATGGATTTTCCTCTATCAGTTACAGCTAGTAGAACCAAATCTTGTATGCATGTTATTTCAATTGCCTGAAAAAAATTTGTTTTTTGAGAAAATGTGACATATAATAAAAAGTAAAATTGAAAAAAGTAAGAATAGTTACATTTTTCAATTCTAGAGACTCAGTTTTAACAGCATGAGACCAGGCTTCATAATATACTTTTCCAAAAAATGTGGCATGAGCTCTATTACAAAAAAAAAAGTAAGTTATATGTATGTTTATATATAAATAGTTAAAATAGTATTTAAGCTAAATAAAGCAGCTAAAAATATAAAATCAGATTTTAATCATAGGATTATTTTAAATTTTTTATGAGTTATTTTTAAGATAAAATACTCCTACCGCATTTTAAATTATCTGCGCCTAATCAACTATATGCCATTTATTTAAGTCATGTTCAAAATTTTTACACCGTATCATAATTGACACACAAGCGAATAATACAAGTTTAAACTCTTATAAATAAGAAAAATATAGCTTTCATGAGCATATGGATGAAATAAATTTTGGAACTTTTGCAAAATTTATAAAAAGAGATTATAAAAGAGATTAAAGAGAAAATTTATAAAAAGAGAGAAAATATCATTTACTTTAAATGATATTTTCTCTTTTTTTTTATACTTTTAAACTCTCAAATATACTTGGAATTTTCAGAGCATTCAATTAATTACTTAACATTGCCTACATTATTCCTTTTTAGTCTAGTGAAATTAGATTTTTTCTTCCAAAAAATTAATACCCAAGATTTGCTTCTATAAATAAGTTTGTATTTCCTATGTATTCTTTTGCACTGAATTAAATAACAGTATACAAAGGTGATAGAACAAATAATTCAAAAATTACAAGAGTTTTTATGTATAAAAAGTATTTCTTTTGACACATACTTTGTACACATTTTACATTACTATCCTGGCACTATCATAACATGTAACATAAAATTTCCAAAGAAACTTTTTATGTTAAATCAAATTAAAGAATACAGTAATCCATGAGATAAATAGTTAAATTATAAGGGTTTTGTGTACAAAAAGTACAATTTAGTACTTATTTATGCATCTTACATATCTACACAGACAAGAGAGGAAATATTTACTAAGTATTTTTTCTTGCTCAACCAAATGAGATTTTAAAAAAAAAAAAAAAAAAAAAAACGATTTTTGGTATAACATATATAGTCATCCTAAAAAAATAATAATAATAAAAAAAACTAAATTAATAAAAATGTTATGTTATACAAATAATCCATATTTAATAGAAATTAAATCCTATTTAATAAACTGCTGAAGTTTTTAAGAATAGAAGGTGAAAAAAACATAAGCATGCAATATGTTAAAATTTTCTATTTAAAAAAAATTAATGGATAAATTATGATGGTAAAAGCCTAAAGTTAGTAAAAAAATATTAAAAAAAAAAAACAACTTATTTCAACAATAAATAGCAAACACAAAAAAAAAAAAACTACAAATATATAAGTTAATTGATATCATTCCTTTAATTCAAGTTAAAGCCAAATTACAAAAAACTAATTTAAATCAAATTATAATAAACTAAAGATTTATTACAATCACCGAATTAACTATTATAAAAAAAAATTAACGATTAAAAAAATGCAATATATTTCATTCCTAGAAGGCAAAAAATAACATAAAATACGAAGAAAATTCATTAATGAAACTAAATAAAAACAAAACTTAAAAACTAACAAATAGATATAATAATTAAAAGAAAAAAAAATTATATAAGGCAAAATATAATGAGATCAATTGAGTTAAAAAAAATCTTTATCTTAAAACTTATGAATAAGAAGAATTAAATTATTGTATACAAAAAAAAAAAAAAAATTAAAAACTTAATGGAATTACAAATGTAAAAACTTGTGCATATAAAAACAGAAAGTTGTATCTTCTTAATATAATAATTGTCTACTTTTAGTAATAAATATTTATATCTTTAAGCCTAAACTATCTTCCACTGTTTAAAAGCAGACAGACAATTCTTAATGAAAGCAGATGTGATTTCACATCATGCAAAACTTGCAAATGATACTGCACCTCTAAAGAATCAGAATTTTTTCAATTAAATAATATTGTTTCTTCAGTAGATATCAAATAAACATAGCAGACAAAAAAAAAAATTGTTTTGTTCTTATATGCATAAGATTCTTAGAATTTACAAAACAATAATTTGTCATTAGAAATCAAGGATGACGGAAATCGAGGAACAAAAGTAGACAGAAAGAAAAAGAAATACCTACATGTCAATACTCTCAAGGTAGAAGTTTCAAGTTTTTAACTCGGACACCCAAATACAACACTCCAGAAATATTTAAGAACAGTAGAATCTTGAGAATACACTTAATGACAGCCTGCCCGGAAAAAAAATCTGATTTTTTTTTTTAAAAACTTCTATTGCACAAATTATGGTTAAAAATGAAAGAGTGATAACCAGCAATTTCTATAGGGTGCCAAATTCCCTGATTTTTTTTCGATTCACGTTTTCCCTGATAATTCCCATGCTTAAGAACCCTGAAAATGTTTATACGCTGTGAATTTTTTTCTTCGATACAAATTTTTCTATGTGCAGCACACAATACATTCATGTTATTTGAGCAGTTACATTTGGATAAAAAAAAATGAAGTTATTGCAAAATGGAGTTAAAAACAATTTTATAAACGAAAAAAAAAAATGAACAAAATTTATTTAATGTACATGCACATAATTATAGAAACCGATTTAATTATTTAAATAATATCTATACTTACACTGAGCAAGAAGGCAGCCTTTTCTTTATTGCATTATGAATGTCTGCTATGCGATCAACATCAAGAGTTAGAGCTAAAGAAAGGATCTTTTGTCCCTATAAAATATATAATTTTTGACTTATTACTTAAAAGCAGACATTTTGTCAGTAATTTTAATTTTGCGCTCTTCGAAAATTGGATACCTGAAGCACTTATGGAATAGGCAATAACTTTAGAAAACTATAAATTTGGTGAATAATAAAAAATTATTTTTTTAAGTAGGTAACCAGGAAGGAAAACAAAGAATTTAAACTTTATCAGGGTGCGTAGCTAGATTTTTTCAAAAAAATAAATAAATAAATAAATAAAAAAAAAGCACCTTTTAAGAACTCAAAAAATATTTTTAATCACTTCCCAAAAAAATCATAATTAGAATATGTGCAGAAATAAATTGTTTAAAGTTCTTAATTTATGAAGATAAAGATCAACAAAACACAAAAACACTTTCAGAGACTTAACATAATCATGATAAAATAACTAGTTTCTGATAAATATGGCAAAGAAAATAATGAAAATCATGCCTTTTTTTTGTAATTTAGGACGACAACGACACAGCAAAGAAAATAAATCTCATTTTGAAAGATAGAAAATTAAGCACTTTTTATAAACCCAATAAAAAAAGCACCTTTAAGGACTTTTAAAAAACGTTAATTAAAAATATGCACTCTTTAGAAATGCTACACACTCTGTTTATTTTCTCATTTACTTACAATTGAAACTTTACCCAAGCTATTGGCTGATTCCATACAGACAGAGAAGGAAAAATTAGAATCATAAAGTAGGACAAGTAAAACAAATCCTGACAACTAAATTTCTCTATGTAATTGCTATCTTGGCAAAAATTACAGATTTAATGTATGTCATGATCCTTTAAATTCAAATAAGGTGACATATAAGGTGTAATAATAAAACAAACCAATCTTTTAAAAAAAAAAAAAAAAAAAAAAAGAAATGTAGTAAACTCTCAATTTCTATTGTCTGGGTTTAGATAAAAATCACATTCAGGAAATTTTTAATAAGTTATTAAGAAATTTTTGGTACTTGAGGTAAATTTAAATCCATAAATTTAGAAAATGGCCCGTAGAGTGTGGTTACAAGGGTAAACTCCACAGGCACCAACAAGCAATCAAAAATGGTAGTATCTTGAGTGATTTAGGAAAGTTAAGGAATCCATGTATTGGCTATTAACCGATTAAATTTAATGACAAGGCTCTTTTTTTCAGCATTACGCATTCAAATGTGTTGGTGGAAAAAAAAAAGTGTGAGAAATAATAAAGAATTTTAATGAAATCATAACATCAGCAGCCATATAAAGGTTTTCGAATTCTATTCCTTGTGTGTTAGGCAGATGTAAGAAGGAATCCCAAAAAATAGATTTTATTCTGGACTCAATTCAAGGTTGTGGTATAAAAACATTGGAATATAAAAAATAAGGGCCACAAAAATGGTAAATAATTTTCGGAAAAACTATATTAAACGATGCATTAAAAATATTGGAATATAAAAAAAATCATGTGAAAAGGGCCACAAAAATGATAAATAATTTCTGAAAAAACTATATTAAATAACGTGAATTTACAATAGAATCATCATGAACCGACTGTATTAGAAAGTAATAATTTGAATTCAAAATTCACATGTCGTAATAACAAAATCTAAAAAGGTAAGGAGCAAAGAAGAATAAAAAAATTGGAAAAACACATGTATATTTACAAAACAATTGGAATAAAAAATACTGATTTTTAAAACCGAATGTTTCTCATTAAGAAATTTCCACTAAAAATATCTCTATTTTTCACAAAAATATTTTTCCCCCCACAAAAAATTAAATCTGGATCAACCATTGTATACATAACTTTTCTTTTGCGTTTTCATGTGCAGTGGCAATGTTATTGATGTATTGAAAATTGCATTAAAAAAACTGAATGGAATAAAAATTTTACTGCAGACTGCTTCATTTCCATATTTGATCTAAAAAATCTGTTATAATAACTAATGTGCATAAAAAAGAGATTTAAGTAAAATTGTTTTAATATAAAACATAAATATGAGAAAATGAAAAGATAGTTTACAGTCATTGGTAAAAGAAAATAAATTCAGCATTGAAATAGATAAGTCTTATAAACAGCTAATTAAATAAAAATAGCATAATTACTTCATGGGCGGATGATGGGTATAGTTGAGATGAAGCACATTTTTTCAGCAGCTCCCAAACTTCATTTGAATCAACAGTTTCCATGGATAGAATCTTTGGAATAAGTGAGCGCAGAGGATAGATTCTTTTAACATCCTTTTTCTAAACATTGCAAAATAAATATTTATAAATATATAATGCTTACAGAGAGTAAATATAAATTAAACAAAAAACCCCCATGGCAGAATCGTAGCGACATTAGCTCAGAACGTTGCAAAGTTTTTGCAAAAAGATTTTTCGTTTAAAAAGTAAACAAAATTTCTTTTCTACAGAAATTTACGCATAATATTTGAGTCATGCATTTAGATAATCACTCTTTGACACACTCAATTTATGACGATAGAATCGCAAATCGATGTAGTGATTCAATCGTATTTTCGGCAAATATTGATATTTACGTGAATTTTAAATACCCTGGTATATTTCAAACAGTATGGAAAATTCGAATCGTCCATTTGAGTATTTACTTTTTAAGGCCATAATTCTATTGAATTTTTGGCCAGATTGCATTTGATTTCTCCATAGTCTTTAAATCCAATATTTTTTATGCTATATTATTCATTAAAACAACGTAATCTCAAAAGGAAACAGGCATTTGAGGAGCCCTGATTCGCATGATTTTATTGCAGATCTTTTTTTCGGGAATTACTACTATGGGTTTCATGATTTTCAATCACATTTTTTATTGGCATAATTATTTACAAACTTCGAAGAAGGAAATAATTTGTGTGTCTCTCCCACAAAATGCGAAAATATCACCCATAATATTAGAATAAAAAATTATTACATGTTTTATTAAAAAAATTATGTAGTTTTTTTTGTAAGCACAGCGCTTTTGTTATTTTACATACGTAACATATATGTTTGTTTTTATTTAAAGTATCTTGCAGAAAGATATTAGTGACAGAGAGTTTTGTTGCAGATAGCTCGAAAAAATTCTGCTACAAGAGTATGTACAATATATGCAAAAAACAAACAAACAAAAAAACATACTGCTGCTTTAGGACTTGTAGATCGCTTGAGCAAATATATGAGTGCGTTTGAAACAAGAATCTCACTCTTGTCGATGTAGTTCATGGAATACATCTTTTCACAGAGACAGGATATATTATTTTTTAAGCTTTCCAGGTGACTGGGAATGCTCAGTAAGATTCCTGAAATAACATAACATTCATTTTTTCATCTTTCACTGAAGTAGTTTTAACAGCATAATAGCAATATTAATAGAAAATGAAATTAATAAATTTATTCTGAAGTGCAATAAACTCAAGAGAATCAATTGTTGAATTTCCTGTTTTATGAATTATTGATTTTCATGTTGTTTTTGTTCTTCACAGGTTTAAAAAGAATTTACAGTTGTCAAATAAACAACATAATTTTTGTAAATAGGAAATATACCATGTGAAAATTTGTTAAAGTCATTGGCGTCGTCAGATAAAATTTATTGGGGGGGACCATACTTCAGAATGTATATATATATATATCTTAATGTATGTCAAAAACATGATATCAAACAGAAGAAAATTATATTTCACAATCAAATCAATATCTTTTTCTGACATTCAATATATAATTGTGAAAATTGAAACGTCTTGATTCTATGATGCAGAGTGTTCCATAATCTACGTCCTCATATATAATTTTAGAATCAACTTTAAGAATTAGGTTAAAAAAATATACAAATTAGAAATCGCAAACTACCATTTAAGAGCGGGAAAAAACGATCAGAAAGTAGTAAGATAAACAGAGTTAAAACTTTAAAACCAGTTTGATTGCCGAATTTAGTTTGAAGTGTCTCAAATAAGTCTTTCAATTCCACTATGTTTTTTTGGGCAACTAAACATACATTTTTAATTTCACCTTCTCAATTGATGATTGATCATGTTTTGATTTTATTTTTCTCCCCTAAAGTGTTAATTTGCGACCCTTTTTTTTAACCTTATTTGTGAGAAGAATTCTAGAAATTTATCCAATAAAAGCATCACGGAAGTATTTTTCATTTATGAAGTTGGTCATAGTAGTTAAACGAGTTATCTAATATCGAGAGATAATAAAAATACATTTTGTTTCAAAATGCTTTTTTCAAATATGCTTATTAAAACATGACTTTAAAACAGAAATTCCTAATATTTTTTTACGAATATTGAAAAATATAATTTTAGATTTAATTAAAAAACGTCATTTATTGCAGATTCTTTAATAATAAAATATTTTTTGATTTGTTTCACCAGGTAAACTCAAGGAACAACATCAACGGCATTTAGGCGCAAGGTCCTCGTCTAAAACCATGTGTCGTGTTTATTTTGTTTATAGTTACGCTTTTGTAATATTTTTATGAAACTAAATATGTTAAAATCAACGGTAATTGAAATAAATAGCAAAAGTTATTTTTTTAGAGTAAAATTAATGAAGAAATTAGTCTGAGGTAAATTTTGACTATAATGAGTTGACATGCTTGATCAGTGGCAGCAGTGTTTTGTTAATCTTTATTTTGTTTAATTGAACTTCTTAAAAAATGTGTTTCTCTTAAACTAACGTAAAGTCCTTAAAAAGAGCAACAAATAATAATAAATAACAAAATTTAATTATTTTAACTTTATTAATTGCTTTGGTACAGGCTTGTGCATGCTGATTAATATCGATTTATTGATTATTTACTTTTCTATTTTCTACCTTGTGCGCTGAACTGGTAATAAATAAATAAAATAATTGTAATAAATAAAAATTTTAAACTAGAGTGTTTTTCCGGATAATACAGATGTAACTGTGCAATGTTAAGGTGTGATTCAAAATGGGATCAATAGAATAAGCAGTAAATACAATTATTACATTAATATCAATAAAAATTGAGCTGTGGTGAGTCGTAAGTTTGTAATTTACTTCAGGTGAAGAAATATATTTGTCCCTAAAAACTGCCTTGAGAGCTAGGCTTGTTAGTCTAAAATAGCTAAATATTTTTTTTTAAATGAAAATACTATTTATTTCAATTATAGTAGCATACTAAAAAAAAAAAAAAAACGGGTTCAGTTAGTCAAATTTTGCTATATAGGCAGAAATCGCAGAATAGTATATGACAAGAACATTTTGACAAATGAATATTTTATTTATTGATAATTTCTATTTTTACTTTTCATTTTTTGGTTAAATGATTATTTCGTCTTTTTCTAATACGTTTTTTATAAAATAGCATTATTTTAAAACAAAATTTCATCAATTTTATTTATTAACTTTTGAACCCTTCATATTTTTGTATTCTATGTTTGATTACTATATAATGTATGAAATACTGCAAATTTGTTCTATGATTATAAAATGAATTGTTTCATAGAAACGACTAAAACTATACAAATTGATATTAATTAATAATTAGGTATGCCCTCCCCGTTGTTTTGACGGTGCATATAAAACACTTGAAGAAAAAGTACAGAAAAAAACACCTCATAAATAACTATATGAATTTAACAGCCTACTCAATGGGCCAATTAAACCACAATTTAAGGTAATGAAATATTTATTCAAGTGAAATTATAAATATTTCTTAAAAAATTTTAATACATAAGGATTAATTTAAACACTTCATAGTATTTAGGAAAATGATTACGGTTCTTAACACCTCCACTACGCATTTTTTTAAAGTAGAAGAATAACACTGGGGGCCAAATTTTTTGCTGCATTTATATGAGTGCTTGATCTTACCGATTTATGATAAGGGGATTTCAAATCTGAAATTAGTAATGTTAGAAAAGTTACAGATTTTTTTTACCGAACCGGTATTTTCGGTATAGTTTATTAATTTTTTTTTTTTTTTTTTGTCGGGATGTACAAGTTTATTAAGAACGAATAAAGGTTTACATATACATATTTTATGAAAAAATCCAATTCAAATTGTAGGTTTGTAGACATGGAAAATGTGCAGTAAAGGATTAAATAGTTTTAAAATTGTTCTTAAGTTCTC
Organism: Parasteatoda lunata; assembly: GCA_949128135.1. Lineage (NCBI taxonomy): Eukaryota > Metazoa > Arthropoda > Arachnida > Araneae > Theridiidae > Parasteatoda > Parasteatoda lunata. Next base: position 110,082,696 of record OX421973.1, read on the forward strand.
TAAAACACACTTATAGTATGGCGATGTAATAATATCAAGCGATGCTTTTTCGACTAAGTATTGTTTTAAAGATTCTGTTAAATTAAAATAGTTAAAATTTTGTTCATATTTTTAACTAATTAAAAGATTTAGCCCCTGAGAGATTGTTGATTGATACATTATTTATATCAATGCTATATATTAAATAATTAAGAAAACTGAAAATATGTAAAAATTAAAACATATGAAGTATTAAAAATATATGAAGTAATCATATATCACAAATCATTTTTATATATCACGTATGTCCCCTTTTTCAAAAGTCTCAATTGAAAAATAAGCATAATTTTTTTAAATAATACATTGAAGTAAAAGTAAAGTTACTTAAATCCAATATGTACAGTGTCTTAAAAATATAGTTTTATTTTGAAAAGAACATTTTGTCTGTTAAAGTTTTTGATGAGAATGACATGAAATTTATAAATGCATAATATTATGTTATGTAATCCTACGTGATAAAACGACCACGAAGGAGATAAATTTTTTGGGACATATATTAACATTTTAGAAATAAATATAAAAAAAAGGCCATAAAACGTTTTGCTTAAAAAAAAAACAAAAAAAAAAAAAAAAAAAAAAAACAAATTTACTATGAATTTGAATTGATCTGGTTTTTTGAGATGAAAGATACAACGTTAAAAATAATACTAGAGAAGCTATCTTTAATATTGGTTACAGTAGAGATTATCATGATTAAAATAAATATATTTATAAGACCCTAAATTGTAAAAAAAAAGAAAAAAAAAAAGTGAGAAATTCAAGAATATTAAAGCGGTTTTAAGTTTAGCTATTTTCTCATCTTGTTCCGATTCAACTTAGGCAGTTTTAAAAATCGAAATTTTTATGTTTAAAAAGGAAAATAAAATTATTCAGTTGATTGACAGAACTAGTATTCATATTTTTAAGAAGTGATAAATTATAAAAATTGTGATGGGAATAATTTTTATGCACATTTTATTTAATGTATTTACCTTTTTATTATTTTCAAGCAAAGAAACAGCAAAAATGAGATATTTTGGTTTTCTTGGATCGCATGATCCATTTTGGTAACCATGAAAACTTCATATAAATGTACACGGAGAAATAAAAAAGACAACACATAGAACTCTTATTGTCCTTCCTCTATCGGCAGTATTTATAGTTTCAGTATTAAAATTTTAAAAATTAATACTTTAAATTCAGAAAAATTATTTGTTGAAAATACCAAATTATGAAAATGCTAATTGGCACAAAATAATTACTTTAAAAATCCCATATTATTTTGATAAAATAAAAATAAATAAAATTACATGAAGTAAGCATTAAACACTCATACAATAAATTAAGTTTAACAAATTATCCCATTCTTAAAAAAAATATTTTTATTAGTTTTTATTACTGACCGTAATAAAATCATATGAATTTTTTTATGAAACTTTTGCATTTAACGTAATTCTTTTTTGTTTTAATTAATTAAAATGAAAGTTAATGCTAATTATTTATATTAGGGCATAAATAAGCAGTATTTATATTTAAAATAATTTATTAAATTATATGTAAATTTCCATATAAACATAAACGTGACATTAAATTTCTGAATTAAAACAAAGTTTTAGAAAGGTCATAAAAATTCAAAGTTTTGATTTATAATTTTAAAAATTTAAACATTGATTTGTTTAATTACATTGATTTTATAAATATAAAATAAGAAGTAACTCCGTGCGTTCAAAATAAATTCATGCACAATGAACAGTAAAACCATGAACTAATGTATTATAGAAATAAATTTAATACACAAACTATAAAACAATTCTTGCAGAACATAAACATACAATTATAAATGAATTAAGTGATTTAATACAAACATTTGCTTACCTCCCCAAAATTTATTTAACGACTACTTGTTATCCAACGATAAACTTTATTACAAAAACTTTATATAAACTTTATTTAAAAAAATAACAACTAATAATTTAAGTTAAAACGATTAATGAAACAAAATATAACAGTAAACAGAATTTGTTTATTAAAATTTTGTACCGAAAATGTCTAGTTTAAATAATGATAGAATAACACTGTGAGTGCTTATACGTAAGAGAAGATTTAAAATAAAAAAATAAAATGTTTACAAGAATCTCCCCCTACTGAAATCCCTAAAAGAAATCCCCTCTAGAAATTCTAGATAATTGCCTGTTTGAGACAATTTATGAATAGGTAGGGGTCTGTTGATATTTGACATTTTAAAAAAGAGGACAAAAGAGCCCAGGGCCATAAATACGATAAAGATAATTTTAAAATGCTAAGACCATTTTCCCATAGCGTAAACTAAGGCGGCTATTTTTGGGGTATCAAATGACTACGTGTGTGATGTTGAGGGAGAATGATCTTTATCAGTTAACAGTGAGAAGAGAAGTAATGGTGGGAAGAGTGTTTTATTGCTTATTGAAGGAAAGGGTGGCAGTGATATTTCTTGTAATTCTCTAAACACCTGTTTTATTTTTTTATACAGTGCATTTTTTTGTGTGTATTTTACTTTTTACTAATTTTCTTTTAATTATATAATATAATAAGTTGCACTATGAAAAATAAGAGAGAGAGAAAAAAAAATTCAAAGTTATGGAAACAAAACAGAAATATTTTCTCAAAATAATGGACCCTGGCTTCCCAATTATTGGGGGGGTCCGGACCCCTATGGTGGCGACGCCAGTGGTTAAAGTGATTATGTACATAACTGTAATCAAATAGTAACAAATATATTTTTTTTAATTACTTGAATAATAGCTATTATTTTAAACTTATTTAGCTTTTTTTTTAAAAAATTATTTTTGCACACTAATTTATGAACAATGAGCATTTTGAACTTTGTGTTTTTGGGAGGAACTAGACATTAAAATACTTGAGAGCAGGGCTCAATATAAATTCTTAATTCTTCCCCTTTTCCAAAAAATTGTAGGTTCTATTAAAAGAGGTGGCAGAATAAAATGAAGAAACATTATTATTAGTCAAAATATTAAAATTTATTAATCCACAGTAACTTCTACTAATTGCCTGTTTCATTTATTTAGTTAGGAATTTTGTGAAAGGTCCTTTTTTGAGGACTGCTTTTTTGTGGAGTTCTTAAATCTATCTGATTTTTTATAGATTGACACCAGAAGGATAAATTTATTTACTTATTATTACTTTTTTTTAAAAAGAGATAAATTTGATATATATTACTAACACAAAAAATAAAGGAATACTCTTACATTACAAAACTTTCATGTAAAAGTGTAGTAACATTTTAATATTTTTATTCCTTCGGGAAAAGAAATGCATTAATAATTGGGCATGCATCTAGTTTCTTACACTTAAAATAATGCAAACTTTAATGTTTAAAATTAGTGGAAATAGCAAACAAAATAAAAACTTTTGAAGTATTGTGCTGCTTGTGAGTGTATGAACTTTTGAAAATTTGTTACATATAATATAGCACATATTTTAAATTAAAGATTATTTTTTAAATAAATACCATTCAAAAATACAACTAAATGAAGAAATTCTTTTGGTATAGGTATATTTTCTGCCAGCATTACATGAGCAGTATCTATAACAGCTTGAATAACTTGGCTGATCTCTTGATATAACTAGCAAAAGAAAAAAAATGTAGATGACATGAAGATGAGTACTGTAACATAAAAAACTGTACAAAATATACAAAAGCATAGTTTTATTTTAAAGAAAGTAATAGAGATAGTTTTCGAAAAATAAAATTCTAAATTCATAGTGGTTGATTAATGTTTTCAAGTAACTTATGATGCTATTTTTTTCAACCTTTTTTTTCTTTCACTTTTGTGGAGAAGATGTTTTATAGCTCTGTATCTGTAATTTTCAAAAAAAAAAAAAAAAAAAAAAAAAAACACCTTATGTAAATAATACAGAAGAAAAAGAGCATAATCTCATAATAAATGAGCATCAATGATGTGTCATTCTTTCTTTTTTTTTTTTTTAACTGAGAAAAACAGATGAGGTGCGATATGTATTTTTAAGTAGTAAGCAATTTCAAAATTTAGAAAAACAAAATACTTTACAGAAAAACAATACCTTTATGACTAATTAATTTTATGCTGGTGACATTAAAAAAAACATGTAAATTAATTGTGGGAAAACTGGATCCAACTATGTAATTTTCTGAGAATAAAAATGTACCGACATCAAGAGAAAACTACGACATAATTATTAGATTTTTATACATAGTTAGAATAATCATTTTTATTTTAGCTATAACTGTTTGACTCTTACAACAGAATTGCCCATATGTATAAAAGAAAAAGATGTATATGTTACCGGCAAAGTATAAAATGCTGACATTCTATAGAATGCCTAGTCATTGTACATAATGCCGTATGTTTTTAGTCAAGGTATGAAATATGAGAAGTATTACATACTTTCCCTAGGCATTGTATATAATACCTAGGCATTCTAAAGAATGACAAATGCTATTTAGGCAAAGCATGAAAAAAAAAAAAACGTCCCAATGAGGTTATTATGTAAATGATGTGCATTTCTCAAAAATAAAAATGTTACTTAAAAAGCGTAAAGAAAAATCAAAGTTGTACAAAACATAATTTATCCCTTTCTTATTAAGGGAAACAAAATTTTCACATAAAAAATAAGAAATTAACCTACTTGTTGCAACATGGCAGGCTTGAATGACATTTCATTACATAACGAAACGAGTCGGATATGTATTTTATACTTTGCTAGTTTCTCATTTGGCATTCTATAGAATACCAAGGAAATGTGTGAAATATAAATCGCTTCATACATTGTCGGCTAGTTTTAGTCATTATACACAATGTCTTGACATTCTAAAGAATGCCGGATTTCAAAATTTGCCAGTTATATATATATAATAAAATATGAAAATACATAAATATTATTTAAAAATATCTTGGACTTATATCAATGACTATTTTTTAAAAAATAAAGCAATTTGAACGTTTTTTTTAAAAAAATCAAGTGATTTAAATCCCGCAAAAAGCATATTGTTACCTTTTTAGGAGAGTCGTCATTCTTCAAAATACTTTCATACTGTTTCATAATTATTTGACAGAACTGCTCCCACATTTTATCAACTTCTTCATCACTTAATTGCAACAACATATCTTTGAAGGTGAAGGGAGATTTCTTTGATTTCTACAAAAAGAGAAGAAATCTCTAATAAAAGAAGGGCTTATATAATATACAGGGTATCTGCTACATTTTAGATGTTCAAATCCATGACTTTCCATGAATAATTCCAAAAAATTTTCATGACTTACTGAAGTTACTATTTTCTCCACAAAAACACAACAATAAATTTAAAAAAGCATTATAATAACATTAATTGAAATGATAAGTATAACCAAAACTCTGCATCTTCATATTTATTTATTTTAAACTTAAAAAACAGAATGAAGAAAGAGTTGAAGCAATAAAATAGTTGGAAAAAAAATATGAAAGCAAATAACTAAATACTGTCAGATATATGTAGTTATTTAAAGCTGCTTTATTTTTTTCTTCAAAGTAAGTGTAATATAAAAAGCCTAGACTAGAATTTTAAATTGACAAAATAAAATAAATAAATTCTGAAATCACAGAAGATTAAAAGATAATTCGCTCCAGAAATGATAATCGAATTAGAGAAATCGAGGTTGTTTGCTGATCTAATCAATGGTTATATATAATATTTTTCTAACCAAGTATTTTCAAGAAAAGAAAAAAACATTGAGTATTTTTTAACACGATATGCTAAAATTATCAAATTTGAGTTATCACTTTTTGACAAGCACAGTTTCTAACGATTCCATCGTACATTCACATTGCTTATAATTTTTTGGCCATTTTCACACAGCCTTCAAATGTTGATATTTTTAATATGCTGCTATTACAACATGCAAACTTGAATTTCAAGGTATCACTTTTAACTACTCAGTTTGTTAAGATTCCATCATAAATTCCCATTCTGTTCAGATTGATTTTTTTGGTAGTTATTAATCTGTTTTTGGCCATTTTCATATTTAAATATTACTAATATAATGTCATTACGACACACAGCAATGCTATTAAGACATTTTTGGCAGCGCTTGAAAAGAAAAAATTAGTTACTTCGTTTGAAAAGTCCCGAACTTTTCAGTACTTTAGTGACCTTTTTTCAAATCTGTGATTTTCTTGACCAGTATCTGAATTTTTTTTTTAGCAGTATAAGATTTTTGTAAATAAAAACTAAAATAATTCACAACATTCTTGCAAAGCAAAGTTTTATTTTAAGAAATTAAATGAAAAACTTCTGCAATTTAAAGACATGAAAACGTCTTTTAAATCACAATCCTATAATATAACTTGTAGTAGGTATTGATTGTTTTCGACACATTAACTATTATAAAATATTTTTGCAATTTGCAATATTAGATATGTGACGCATCGTAATAATGTAACGAATTTTGACTATATTTTTAACTGAATTTAAATAAATCTGTTAATTGTGAATTAAAATATATATAAAAAAAACAAATTATGCATTTAAATTATATTAGATTTATAAAAAAAAAGTTTATAGAGTTTGTTCATATAGCTTGATATAAGTAATTCCTAGGAAAAATTAATAAGTGGACTATCTTTCTCTACAATAAATAATAGATCACAACCATCAGTTTCATATAAAAGAACATAAATGTATGACATAAAGGAGTTCAAAATCTGATGTTAAAATGTATTAGACTACTTAAACTGCAACAGTATATGTAAAAAATAAACATGTAAACTTTGAGATACATGATAAAAAGACGTCAAGTTAAGTTTTATAAAAGAAATAAAAGACATGTTGCAACAGTTAACAAGAATCAGAATTACATAACTTATGAATTTAATTCTTGTGGCAGAATCCTGGCAAAAAGCGACATTGTCACAATGCAGCGACACAGAATGTTACTGTGTTCTTGCAAAAAGATTTTATGTTCTCTTCAGAATTATATTCAAAAGATGCCTTTCTCACGCATCTGAGTGGAGAAAATGCTTTTTCTATTCTCATTTGAGAACAATAAATAAAAAAAATTATGAAGTAAAAAATGTGGTTTTCTTTTCTGCAGAAAATTTCATTATAATTTTTTTTAATGCAGAATTACTATTGATTTCCACATAGTTTTAAAATCAGATATTTTTTATTACAACAATGGAATCTCGAAATGAAAACACGCATTTAGCACGCATTAACACATATTTTGAAGAGTTCAATTTACTGCCATGGATTTCACGATTTTAACTTTTTTTTTAATGAGATGATGATGTACAAAATGCAAAAAGGAAATAATTAGTGTGTTTTCCCCCTACAAAATGCCAGATTATAGCCTATAATATTAGAATTAAAAAAAATATTACAATTATTTTATTTGATCCGAAAAGTTAATGCTTTTGTTATTTTAATTTAGTAACATGTATATTTCTTATTTTTACAAGTATCTTGCAGAAAGATATTAGAATTAGAGAGGTATGTCACAGAAACCCCAAAACAAATGCTACCACGGGGTATTTAATTATCTGAATGATGTGTAACATCATCGAACAATTGAAAAGAAAAATTTATAAGAAGTTACTCATACAGAAAAACTAAAAAATAGAATTTCAGTGTTTTTATTACAGAAAAAAAAAATGGGAGAGAATTTCTCACTCTTGCTCAAAAACTGGGTGAGATTTCAAAAAGTTAAGTGAGATTTGTAAAAATTAAAAAAAAACACAAATAGACTTGGAAAAAAAAATATTTCTTTAATTATAATACATTTTTCACATCTTCTAATTTCTAAACCATTGAATATTTTTGCTGCATCATCATATGGAAAATTTTCTATATCTACTTTTTCCTCAGCTATTCTCATTAGGTTGCTCAAATGCTCATCAGTCAATCTATTACAATATTTTGTTTTATTTCGGTTTTGGGTGCTAAATGACCTTGCAACAAATACTGAACCATTCGGAATCACTAATTAAATTTGTAGCATTGTGCTCACACTTTCCTATCCTCTACATCTGCCAGCATAGGTTTTTCAATTATTTCTGTTATAGAATAGTGAAGTTCGTTGAAGTTATTTCCATGTTCATATTTCTTGTTAGGTCTTCTAGTATAGTTTTCACAGACTTAAACTTTTACAAATAGCTGTAAATTGTCGATGAGGGCGTTTGGTAATCCATTAACAGCTAAAAATAGAGCTAACTTTAAACAACTTATTATAAAAGATTCATTTGTTTTTCTCAACACCTGTCGTAGCTGTTTTCATGTCTTTTCGAAATTCGAGAGATTCACACATTATAAAATTGATTAATAGAGTGCCAAACTTCTCACACTAATCATTTTTTAATGCAAGAAAAGAAATATGTGAGATTCTCGCGTTGTAGTGAAAACACCGGAATTTAGTCTATACAACTGATTACCCAGCTGAATAAAAAATTGTATCCTCTCCCTATGAATAATATAATCTCCCTATGAATATGAGTAAATATACCTCATTCAGATTTTTTATTTTAAAATTTATATTTTGTACAAGTTAAAAATAAGGCCACAATACTATTAAAATTAGAGTTTAGTTTTTGTTATTATTATTATATGTGTCAGAAACAAAGATACAATTTATGGTTGTGCAAGCGTGTTTTGGTAAATTTTTCTTAAGAATCAAATGAAATCTCATAACAGATAATCAGGAGTATGCTTTTCATTCAGAAACTAGCAAGAAACAAGAAATAAATTAAGCTTACGTTTTTAAACGCCAGTTCAACAATCTTCTGTTCATTTATGTTTCCCACATCAACTTTAGATTCCACTACAGTTTTAACAGGCATTCTAAAAAAGAAATATATAATATAAGAAAACAATAATGAAGTCTTAAAAATAAATTAGTGCAAAGAGCCTACAAAGAAGAAATAGAATTTTTAGAAAAGAGAATTTGAATAGAAATAAGAATGACAAATTTCATTTAACACTATGTAGTGAGCAGCAAATAGAAAAAAATGCACATTTTTAAAGAAACTCATTCAGGCCTCGTGTCAAGCTTACACCAACTTGCCACATGCGATAAAATCGTAAGTTCGGCGTATCAAATTCATTTCTTGCGAAAGAATAGGCAAACGATTTTTTCTATCCAAAAGAAAAATATAACCTTTGATCTTAAAAACACATCAATATGAATTTTTTTGAACAAACCTTGTATTTTTTATTGGATTACAGAAATTCACGTAAAATACATCTCAAGACTAATTATAACCATCGTCGAACAGCCGACCCAATTTTGGTTTGATGACTATTAAATATTCAACTTTGTAGCCTTGTAATTTTGAACCCAATCCAGAAGACAAGGAAACTCCTGGATCAAGTATTGAGAAAAATTTTGCCTCCGTGGAGGACTTTTTGATGGAACATTCATAGAGACGGTCCAGATAATGCAAGCAACAAAAGAGATTATGTAAGCATAAAAACCAGCAAAATTGATTAGCATGTTAATTGCTGGAACACATGATGTCAAATGACGAAACTCTTCCCCACACTTTGTGTCAATGAATCGGATTAAGGGATAGCTAGATAGCTATATTAAAATTATTTTTGCAGAAATTATGCTTTTTCATAACAATAACATATTGTGTATTAAAAGAATCTTATTGTAAAATTTAAAAACTAAACTCAGCGGCGCGACAGTCCATAGAGAGCCAAGGCCTACTGTGCCCATCTCAGTTTTCGTGACCTTAGGCTCTGGGGTGCAGGAGCAGATGTTCCGGTTAGGTGGTCAGGCGAACGCAAAACCCCCAGTGTTTAGTTCCCAAGCATGCTTGGTACTCATTTATCGACGCACTGAAGGGATGAAAGGCGCAGCCAACCTTGCCCAGCCCGAGGATCGAACCCAGGACCTGTGGCACGGGAGCGCGAAGCGCTACCATTCAGCCAGCGGGCGTCAAATATAAAAACTAAAATGGTTATTAAAATAAGAACTTTATCTTTATAGATAACTAATTTTCAACGATAGATAACCACTTGCATGCTGCTAGCAAAGAATGGGCTAAGACTCCCGGTTAAAATTTCCATTAAAAAAAAATCTCTGTGAGTAGTATAAAAACCAACAAAACAGAATTAAATTATTCAAATAACTTATCTTCTAACCACCATCTTTTTTCTACTGAATGATTACAATCGTGAAAATTCTTTAATTAAAAAAATAAAAGACTTAAGGAAATGTTTCATTTAAAATGAAATATATTAAAAAGAAAGTCAAAATCTAAAAAAAACCATCAAAAGTCAATTCAGAATTATATTTTTATTACTGCGGATATAAAAAGTTATCAAAAATCAACCCGAACTTTTTTTTTGTTGTTTCTTTTCATAAAAGACAATAAAACATTTTCCACCCGTTTTCCCATTGAAACTGTTTCCCTACTGTAAAATGACTCTTGATTTAAATTTGCATTTTATAGATTAATATATAGTTTATAGTAAACTTGTATTTTGATTTGAAGATTTCTATAGGGAAAAAATTGATCAAAAATAATTAAGATTTGCTTAGGGTTAAAACTGTTGAAATTTGGCTAACTTAGTGACTAATAAATTGAAGTCCTTAATATGGATCCTGCTCTTAATTCTGTTCAAATGTTACATATAACTGCAAAAGAACTTTGTGATGACATATTATATTTCTATGGAATTATAATTTGATTTGCAAGGAAAAAAAACCACAAGAAGTGGCGTTTTGACGACCAACGCAAACATAGAAATACTCTAAAACTGAAATCACTAAGAGAAAATAGTTTATTTGTAAATTGTTTAAAGACATCATTTATAAATAAGTGATCCTTCGAAATTTTAAATTACCATGAACGTTAATTATACATAAAAGGTAATTAATATGTTTACCTATTTAAAATTATGGGTACTTACTGTTTATTCAACGCCTCAATCATTACAAATTAAAAATGCTGAGTACTTTTTTGGCTACATAGTTTGCTTAATAATCAGTTTAAAACTTCACGCCTCCAAACGCTGTAAGATTTATAAACTAAGCATTTATTAAAATTAAGACGTTTTTCTCTGAAATAAATGAATAAAGTTGAATCAATTGTTGATTTTGCGTATTGCAGGGAGCAATGAACTTTTACATTACTCAAAATTGTTCAATTATCACTTAGAACTGTAAGACTAATAGGTCAGCGATATGATAATAGTAAATTATTCGGCTTTTTAAACAATCATAATATAACATGAATTTCTTATTAAATGTACTTTGTATATAGGTCAGAATTCATTAAGAGACGTCATCGGCCTCTAACGATTTAAATCATATAAAAGATCACAATTATTACTGATACGACAGAGAGACGGGATAAACAATTGTAATAAGAGAAGTTAAAGTAACAGAATAAAAATAATTTTGATAGTTAATCATTTTTTCAGAAATGATTATTACTTGACTTCTTTTAAACCTTCAAAAATAAACAAAAATCAGCTAGGTCTTCCAGAAACTTAAAAGATTTTTTAAAATAAAATTAAATATCATATAATAAATAATAAAGGTTCGTCATTATAAAAGGAATTTTTTTATAAACAATTACAAGAAATCGCGCGCGAAATTCCTTTTTAAACAACGAAAATATAAATACAAATAGAACAAAAATTGTTGCCACCAATTTAAATGTACATAGAAAGCTATACGTGGGGCTTGAAGTATTTTAAAGAACCCGTTTTCACTGCATGCGATTCACGCTCCTTTGATCTCAGTTGGCAGAAAGCAGGATATGTGCCGAAGGCATTATTCAGATACTAAAAGGAGAGGCCTAACGATAAGACACGCTCGTAGCGATGACTGCAACGTACGTAAGCGCACCAGAGACTGTTACGCTTTGAACGTGTGGGGAATTAAATTATCGACTATGTCAACCTTCATCTATCAAAAGGTACCTCATGATAGAATCAAGTTAACATGTCTTATATACTAGTGATTTGGTATTTAATATTTATAGTGGTAGTTACGCCACAAACGCAAGTCACATTCGTAGCAGTGACTGATCATTAGGAATGATGGGACTGCTTTTTCCCGTTCCTTTTTAAAAAAATAAGTAAATATAATTTCTCATGTATAAAATAAATTTAGATATTCTACTTTCAGATACAACCTCTAAATTTATCAGCCATTTTCATAGATTTGTTGAAATATTTAACTCCATTTGTAGTTATGTTCGTTGATCATTTGTACGGTCGTTGACGAGTGTTAGCGTATGTTTTATATCAATAAGCAATTTCAATCTTTATTTATCTGATTTCTTTACTAAAAGCAACTATATTTAATTATATCCCTAATATATAAAGAGTTGCCAACTACTACGCGTTTTCCTAAATATTTTATATAGTGTTCGAACAATGGGGAAATCAAACTTTCAGAATTTTAAGCAATTTTGCCAACTCGATGGAGAGAACTAGAACAAATTGGCGTTTTAGAGTAATGTTGTAGAGAGTAAAACAACTTTAAATCGAATTCACCAACCGAGGAATCATTTGAATGATGATTCCTTGATTGTTGATGATTCCTCCATCTGAAATGTTCCAAAAAACGTATATATATATATATATATACAGGGTTGCAACTTTCCATGCTTTAATTTTATGTTTTATAATTTTTTATATTGTGAAATAAAATTATTTTCCTCTCCACTTCATTTAACTGGCTGATGAACTACATATTTATTAAGATTTGACTTGTTAAAAAATTCGATCATCAGAATTTTCTATATTTTTTATTTCACCTCCCCCCCCCACACACACAAAAAAAGAAATTTTTTTAAAAAAATAAATAATATTCAGGTGCTGTGAGGGCTGCAAATTGTGCTCCCCTATCATAGTGTATTATTTTTGGATAGGGCAACCTCCAACCTTCTGCGCCACCCCCCCCCCCCGCTGAGCGGGATTTGTGGAGGTGGTATTTGCACCTATGTATGGCATCTATGGATAGATAAAAAAAAAGTATTCGCATCTCTCCTCAATTAAAATCTAATAAATTAAAAATTATATTTTGTAATTTTTAAGTGTCATTTAAAAAAAAAAAAATATTGGTAAATTTTTCTTCGTTGCGAAAAGTAGAATTTTTATTGTTTATTTCGAGACAAAAAAATAAACAAAAATTACATTTAATGCTACAACTCTTAAAGGCTTGCGTTTCGCAGAATATTATGCAACACAAGAACATTTTTTTAATTGCATATACTCGATGGTATTATACCATTTGGTATGGTATATTGCTTATAATATTAAGTATTATATTATAATTTTTATTTATTTATTTCACCATTAAGTTGAAATGAGATAAAAAGAAACTGAACTTCATTCTAAAAACCTTTGGTTTGGTAGTATTGAAAAGAAAATTGAAATTATGTGTAAAAGTTTCCGATAACACAAGTAAAGTATTTTTTAAAATCAAAAAAATAAAATAAAAAAATACATGATTTTCGAAAAATTTTGATGAATTTTTTTCTATTTGCAAAAATTTCTGTGGATATCCTTGGTTACTAGGACATCATGAATGTTGGGATTTAATCATTAATTATTCTTAAAAAATTATATCGTATCTAAAGATTATTTTTATGAAAAATCATTTTTAAATATGGGCATCTATATAATTATTAATCTTGTTCAAATGTATTCTTAATATAAAAAGTAAACAATATCTCTTTTTTAACGTAATTATTCATCTATCCTGAAATTTAAAATTACATCAATATTGTTTTACAATAAAATATTCTACAATGATTACGTTTACTAATTAATTGTAATGATGTATTTTTTCTAAGTAACTCTGTACTCTGATAATGTTTTTTTAAACATGATATTTTACTTTCAAATCCAAACAAAGTCAAATTCTAAAAAATCATGTATTTGAAAAAATTAAGTAAAATTAAAAGTCTAGTAAATTAATTCTATTCTCAAAGATTTGATTTAACTTATATTTTTGGAGAGGTTAATTTTCTGATAAAAATTCTGTTTTATCTAAGCATATTATTTATGCTGTTTTATCTATCTGGCACATACGAATTCTATTAAGATTAATTTTCTGATAAAAATTCTGCCTAAGATAAAATAATTATTAACTATGTTTTATCTTAGTATATAATCTACACGCAATTCGTCTTACATGAAAACGAAATCAACATAACTATAGTTTTTAATTAAATGTAAAATAAAACAGCAACTTCTTTTTAACTACTAGAAGGTTCATTGCACTATCGCTTCGCTTAACAACTCCTGTAGTACATATATCTCAATCATCTTAGTTTTGTTTCTTCGTAAAAATTGATCAAAAAAGGATAATTTTGTTTTTAAAATACTCGTTACTTCTTTAAGCACATTTTGTTAATATTTAATTTTACTTGTTAAAAAATTTATAAATATAACTTTCCATCGTCAAAATTAGAAATAGTTTTAATTTCTTTTCAGCAGTTTATATTTTTACAATTTTCGATAAAAATATTAACGTAATATCATCATAATATCATCATCAAACCTCAGACTCTTTTAGTGCTTTATTAAAATTTTTCATATTGTTTTTAAACTTTTGACATGAAGTCAAGTTACGAGCATGTAAAATGAAAATTTCGTGAGGGTAAAAAAAAAAAAAAAAAAAAAAAAAAAAAATTATATATATATATACATATATATATATATATATATATATATATATATATATATATATATATATATATATATATATATATATATATATATATATATATATATATATATATATATATATATATATATATATATATATATATATATATATATATGTATATATACAGCAAAATAAATGAATACAGATTTTTAATTACAGAATTTTAGATTTCATTAAACATAATAAAATTATTCTATTGCAACTTTTGATTTCCAGGATCTTTTCAATAGCATTCCCCTTTCTAAACTAAAAGATGTCCTTTTGAATTATTACTATGATTTCAAAAATATCCTTTGTTGCGATTTTGATTATTGGGAAATTCTGATTAATTTTTGTCTTTTTAATAATTATCTTTACAATGGAGGGGATATTTTTCTTCAAATTGATGGAATACCACAAGGTTCTAATTATTCATCTCTCTTAGCTAACTTATTTTTGCATTATTATGAAAAAAATTACACTCTTAGTATTAAATTTGTTTTTAGATATATTGATGACTTAATTATCTTTAATTTTCAAGACTATACTATTTTATTAAATGATATTTACCCCGAGGAATTAATCTTGCATCGTAATCATGATGATAATATTAATTTCAATTTTCTGGATTTGGGTATTATAAAAGAAGAAAATATCTGCTTTGTTGATTTATACGATAAAAGAAATGATATTAATTTTAATATAAATAAACTAATTACTTGGAATTCTAATGTTTCTAGGAGCATCTATTTAAATACTACTTTTAATGAAATTAATAGAATTAAAAGAATATGTAGTAATATTTATTTATCCAAAAAACAAATCGATAAACTCTTTCAAAATTTGATAAAAAACAATAGTTACCCAACTAAAGTAATAAAATTCTATATAAAATCATTGAGTTAATCGCATTTTTTGTAAATATATTTACTAAAAACTTTCTTTATTTATTTATACAATTTTCCCATGTGCAAATCCATTTCGAGTAAATCCGTGGCCAAACATTTTTTACTAAAAATTTCTTCGTTAATTTGTATAATTTTTCCTTGTGCAAATCCTTGGTCAAAATTATTTACTAAAAACTTCCTTTACTAAAAAAATTCCTTGTTAATTTATAATATTTTTCCATGTGCAAATCCATTTCGGGCAAATCCGTGGCTAAAATTATTTACTATTCTTTATTAATTTATACAATTTTTCCATGTGCAAATCCATTTCGGGCAAATCCGTGGCTAAAATAAGTTTTCTATATTTTTTTTAATTTTTTTTCTTTGTAATTTATATAACTTTTCCATGTGCAAATCCATTTCGTGCAAATCCGTGGGCAAAATTATTTACTAATAAATTTCTTTATACAATTTTTCCATATGCAAATCCATTTCGGGAAAATCCGTGGCTAAAATTCTGTACAAAAAAGATTTCTTTGTCAATTTATATAACTTTTCCATGTGCAAATCCATTTCGGGCAAATCCGTGGCTAAAATTATGTGCAAAACTGGCAATTCATGTTTCTTTCTCTCTTCTATTTTATATTTTTTTCTTAAATAAATATTTATTTTCTAAAATTATTTATAGTCAAATTCTTTAAATTATCCAGTTTAATATTACCTCGCGTACATCAGTTTTCTGGCCCATCCTTGGTAACTAACAAATCTAACGCACTTCAGTAATGCAGCAAAAACGCAATTTAAACTCCTCTAGTTACTCTCAATTTGCGCTTTTGTTTTCAAAGTTTTCATATTTTGCAATCTGGCACGCTTTTTAGATTTTGTTTTGTTCTGCTCTTCCTTTTTATTTTATTTTCTTTTTTTTACGTGTTATTTTTACTTATTGTGTTTTATTTTATTTGTCGTAATTTTTATAAAAAAATTTTTTGAGTGCTCCTCACACTATTGTATTGATCTATTTTGCTTTGGCTATATTGATACAATATTAGAAAGCACTCTTTTTCGGATATAATCGTGTGAGCTGATGAAAAGATTATATCTTTTATTTTCCGGTTTTTAAAAAAAACTTTTTCCTCTTTTTTTTTTTTTTTTTTTAAATTAATTATTATTATTTTTTTTTAATTAATTCTTTTTTTTCTTTCCCCAGTTGTTTATTATTATTATTATTCGCCCCCCTTTTTTCATTTGTCTGTAATTTACCTTTGTTTTATCTTCACTTCGAACTTATATATATATATATATATATATATATATATATATATATATATATATATATATATATATATATATATATATATATATATATAGTTAGATAGATAGATAGATAGATAAATGAGAATTATTCAACACAATCACAAAAGAAGTTAAAGAAATGGCGAAAAAGCGCATAAAGTGGTAATAACTTTCAAACAAATTGAAATGAGAATGAAAAAAAGAAATTAAATAAATAAATAAACTTTTATAAGTTAATAAATGAGAATGACCCTTTTAGCCCCCTGTAATTTTAGTTCCGTGAACTGCTAATTGGATCACGCAGTATTTTTTAATACGAGTTAAACAATTTGTAATTCTGGAACTAATTAATATAAGTTAATTTTTTTATTTCATAGCATTCCTTACATTTTTCTATATGCATTCGAAATTTCACGTTACAATACGAAATATAAAAAAAATATTAAGTTCATAGACTTATTTTTTTAGTAAAAAAGTTTAGGGATATCAGGATAATTAAAAATCTCGAAATATGGGATGCATTCTGTGCTACTCCTAATCTGTATGTACATATATATATATATATATATATATATATATATATATATATATATATATATATATATATATATATATATATATATATATATATATATATATATATATATATATATATATATATATATATATATATATACAGTGAAACCTCCTGTTATGGACACTCCTGCAAAACGGACGCCTCTGAATACGGACATATTTTTAATTCCCCGGGAATCTTCTGTGAATAAACCATTATGTACATTCTCCGCAATACGGACAATCCCGTAATTGGATGCGGACAGTCATTTTGGCCCTGAAACATTATTTTCTATCTCTTCAAACCGGACAATTTGAAAAAAAAAAAAACTATTTCTGCTTTAAATTGCAAATACTCGCCATTTTTAAAACCTATAAACTTTTTGCCTTATCCATAACTAAAAATATTGTTAAGCTATTTCACTACTGAAAAATCAATCTTTCTCCTGTCATCTTGCTTTATCTTTGTAAGGAAAGGAGACAAAATGATACTGCTCTCCTGAAATAATTCGGACAGCGACATTTTTTGATCTTTTCATCTGGACCACACAGGTTATGAGACCCCTTGAGTTGAAATGACATCTTAAATGCTCTCAATGCTTCTTCCCCATTGCAAAATTTCTTTCATTTTCTTATCAATTTGAAGATTGTATTTAACACAGCTGGGTTAAAAAAAAGAGAACAGAAATATAATCTTTGATGTGTTCATATAGATGAAACACTTATTCAGACACTTGATAGCTGATCAATTGTGAATAATCAACTCCATAAAGTCTCTTGACTTAACTTTGAATCGTGGGAGGTCAAATGATAGGTAGGTGTAAGGGGATGCAAACCTAATAATTAAAACCAACTGAGGACTGAAAGCTCCTATTCGGTATCATTTGTCTGACTTGAGTATCTGTGCTAATAGGAAAGTTATATTAATTTATCTGTAGCTACATCTAGAATTATGTATTTATATCAAACCTTTTTATATATTCTTTTTTATCTATCTTAAAGTTTAAATAAATATCCTTGTAGATAGTTATTGAAAATTATTTAATTATTTCTACATCTTTGAAAATATTCTAAAAACAATTAACAGTGTTAAACTTCGTTATTAGGATACTCTTCCCGTAAGCGGACAACTCTCATAAACGGACAATATTTTCGGTCCCAAGAATGTCCGCTTAACGGAGGTTTCACTGTATATATATATATATATATATATATATATATATATATATATATATATATATATATATATATATTGTAACTATTTTGTTTTGAGTTTTAATAAATACATATCAAAAAGATTTGAAGCTTCCAGAGCTTTGGGAGACCTAAAAAATTACGAGAAATAAAAAGTATTTTTGAACTACCCTATGCCAGAAAATCAAGAAATAATAAAGGAATAATCAAGAAATAATCAAGAATACCATTTACTTAAATTGTTGTTTTTAATGACTGCATAACATTTCGTTAACCTAATTGGGGCCTGGAGCAAAAACTTCTTTGGGGGCCCCCTCTGCTTCACTACTTCAGGAATGAAGAACCGAACTTTAATGGAGGTATTTAAATTCACCATATATATATATATATATATATATATATATATATATATATATATATATATAAACAAGAAATTTTACTAGAAGCTTAAATAGCTACAAAGCCACCCTCTCCAATGGTCAGACGAAATATCATTTTGACCATTTTACTGATTTTCTGACCATTCTATGTCCATCATGCCGAATGCAGTTTTAATTGATTGTTAACTTTGTCATCTAGCTGCGAAAAATTCATATCATTGCTGACATTAGGGCGGAATTCAGCTAAATGTTTGCAATTATGATGGCTCAATTAAGCGAACCAATAACAATCAGTAATTCAATTAATCAGTAATTCAACTTGTAAACATATCGCATTTTGCGATATGTAAAAATACAGGCTTTTGGGCCAAATTTGTCCATAGTAATTGCGAAAAATTAGCTGAATTCTGCCCTAGAAGGTCATGGATTTACAAAATATATACTTTTTGTGTTCATACGATAGATTAATGAAGAAGCTAACATAAAACTGACGGATTTTACACTCTACTGATATTTTGTTTGAAAAAAGTTCATTAAAGAAGGAAATCTAGAATAAACCTAGATTAAATTTGGGGCCCCCCTCTGATGTGGGGCCCGGGCAACTGCCCCGTATGCCTCTGTCTTAGTCAGGCTCTGGTTGTAGCGTCAATGGAACGCCGGTTTCCCGCAAATGGAAAGTTGCACGCCGATTTTTCCTATCTAGATCCGAAACATTTCCCTGAAATACGTCTTAACAAGCTTCAATCTGGCGAATTAAATGTGTTAAGCAAACTCTTGCTAAAATTTGATGAAACAGCTATAGGTGAAAATTTGCGGATTGAACTAAAAATTTTAGCTTTACATTGGGAAAAACTGAAAAATTCAGACTTAGAAGATTAAAAAATAATCAGAGAAGATCATTCAAATGAAGATAATAACGACTTTACTTTGGAAACAGAAGAAAAAGCAAGTCTGAAATGTGAGACACGCAGTGCGTGCAAAAATTGTGTTATTTGTTGCTACAAGATATTCCAGATATTCAATTTATTGACCAATTCATACAATTTAATTGATCTTGCATTAAAATTTTTACTAACATTGTCAATAAGTCAGGTGGCTTGTGAAAGATCATTCTCCACATTAAAAGTAATTAAAAATCGAAGGAGGAGTACTTTATCATCGGATAATTTGAATGCTCTCATGGTAATGGCAAT
This sequence comes from Parasteatoda lunata, assembly GCA_949128135.1. Lineage (NCBI taxonomy): Eukaryota > Metazoa > Arthropoda > Arachnida > Araneae > Theridiidae > Parasteatoda > Parasteatoda lunata. The sequence goes on from OX421973.1 coordinate 110,102,900, forward strand.
AGAAAAAGATCTATGAATGAAATTAGATAGCGGCGACATAATCGATAAAGTGGCAAAAATTAGTGAGCTTATTCAAAAATCATTAAATTAAATTTTAATTTAATGACTTTTGAAGAAGCACTAAATCTATTCTTAAAAAAATGTTTATATAAATCATTCATGTATGTGTAGTAAAATAAATATTTTTATTTACTATTCTACACATACTTCTTCATCTTTCACCTTCTCTTTGATTTTATCAACCTATGTTTCCTCATAAGAACCATGTATTTTAAACTGAAATATATTCTATAAAGGATTAAGCAATTTTTATCTACTTTCTTACTTCGATAAATTAACTTACGTTCATAAGAATTTATAAGTAAAAAATGCTTAAAAATGATACATTAGAAGCCGATGTGAAGTAGAGGGCCGATATCTCTAAAATGTCCGGGCCGATTTTAGATCCCAGTCCGGGCCTGATGACGATTATGGATATTTTGATTATAAAAAAATAATTGTGATATTGATAAAAGACATGGTGTTTTTTCATGTTAAATTTCATAACTATAAATTATTAAAATGCTGACTATATCACTTTTCATTTATTTTAGCCTACCTTAAATACAGAATAATGAAAAATGTTAAGTATGAAAAATATGTTTAATAAAACTTTATGCCTCAGAGTTAAAAGAAAGTTTTGTGGTTTTTACTTCTGCTAGATAGCAGCACTAGTATCCAAAATCGATATCCTTGAGGAATTTTTGTATTCTTAACTCACTGCAATAAAATAAAAGATTTCGATCAGTTCAGTTTATATATTATAATTCAACTTACTTGCTAATACACTGTATATTTTTTAATTCTGATATTTTAAAAAGCCAACGAAATGATTTTCTCGAAGGGGTCATTAAGCTATGATCGAGACATAAAAGAAAAGAAAGAAGTGGGTAAAAGATCGCTAGAAAAAACTTTTAGTTTTCCTATTTGTCACTAGATGGTAGCATCAGTTGAGGAAAAGCCTCTTCTCATTTCAAAGAATATTTTTTTCTATTGTAGGTACAAGATTTCTTCACCATCAATTTAAGTCAACCGCCAAAACGATAAATAGAAAAGATGTGATTTTCAAAATTATATTTAGAAACAGCTTCTTAGAAGGAAATTGACGTAACAAACGTTAACAGTCATATCTTTAGCTAATTTATAGACTTATATCTTTTGTTTTGGTCAGTAAGATATTTTTACTTATAATGTTCTAACTCAGTCACATTTATTGCTGCTAATTAGCGAGAATTGTAATTAATTACGAGGTGGTCAAGGAATAGAATATTTTTCAAAAAATATGAATATTTCATTGTATTTATTATTATCTTTGAAATTTTTTTATTATAATTATGTTTAATATTTCTTATTATTATCTTTAACATTTCTTATTATAGAATATAATTCGAATTATTTTAGTTTGCTTACTGATTTCTCTTTTCCGTGTTAGTCGGTATGTTTCCCACACATTTAACCATTTTAATGTGTTTACAATAAGCTTCACTCCAAGAATAGTAATTTATACACTAATTAAGAGGCAGTCAAGAAATAAATGTTTCTGAACATCTTTTCAATAAAAAATTTTTATTATTATTTTTCATTTATATTATTATTTTTTAAACATTTTTCTTCTTCTTCTTATTATTATATGAATTCGCTAACTGTTTTATGTGTTGACCGGTAAGGTACACACATATTAACTTATAACGTTCAAACTAGGTCACATTTATTATTATAATATTTTAATACACAAACAAGTAATGAAATTATAGACCATTAATGACCGGAGGAGGTGATTATTCAATTCCTACTATTAGTTCACACTCTCCCTATATCAGGGGTGGCGAACCTTTATACACCAACGTGCCATTTTTTCTAAAAAATTGATTAATGAGGTCATAGACGTGCCGTCAAATAATTTTGACTTCGTGGTTATTGGGAAAATAATAATATTAAATACTATCAACTCAAAACTCTTTATTTACATTGAAAAAAAAAACATTTTGCAATGTCTCAGTTATACGCATAATTCAACTTAAAGTAACATGAGTGTGACTTCTGTTGTTGCAGATTAGATGACAAATAACTGATATTAGGTTGTAAGATGTTAGTTTAGCAGGACTGTTAAATTTTGTTTTTTTCTAGTTATTTATTGTTAGCTCGATTTTTTTATGGTTATTAATTGTTTTTTAGCATTAATTGTTAATTTTTTATTAATAATTGCTTATTATTTTGTTTGTTTTTGTTAATTTAAATTTAATTGTTACATATGCTTCATAGTGTAATAACATTTGTGTAAAAACAATTCATAGTGAAATAATAATTGTGATCGGTGGCGTGCCCAAAATATTGCGTCGCGTGCCATAAATGGCACGCGTGCCATTGGTTCGCCATCCCTGCCCTATATATTGTTCAAATTTTCAATCGTTATTAAAATACTTTTTATTTATCTATTTAAGTTCAAATACATTTTTTTAACCTTGTACTGGATGAAACTTGATGTTAATACAGTTTTTTTTCCAAATATTAATTCGGTCATTAAATTTAATTTATTGATTTTAGTTTTAAATGGGAGAAAAAATTGTAATTTTTTAATAAAAAGTAACTAAACTAAAATTTTTCTTTGCTGATCTAAGTAGGAATTGACTTATAATTTTTTTTTTATTACTTGCTTGTTTTTTTTTTTTTTGACTGAAAAAACTTTTTTTCCTCTCAAAAGTGACATTAACCAAATTTGGTACATGGGACTGTATATTGGTCTGTATTTCACCGAAGTATTAACCTATAATTTTGAACATTGGTCACAAACATTACTTGTATGTTCAAAGCGAAAGAAAAAACGAGTCTTTTTCAATAATTTTTGATCGAATGATTGGATATTCATGTTGTTCCAGGACTCAATCTGAATGGTCCAAGAGGACGACTTCAAATACGCTAATTATTTGGTGCAAAAGATATTTTAAGTAACGAAAACAAAAACAAAAAAAAGTACTATCTCTAGATAAACACACTTTGTTTTTACGCCGGATTTCGATTCCTGATTCTGAAAATATACACGAAACAAGGTCCCCATCATTTAGTCAAGAGAGCGATCGAAAGTTTAGATCCCTTAATCTTAATTTTTTGTATATTTCTTCACAAAATTTTTCTCACAGTAATAGAAAGTAAAACTTTAAAATACTTTACTACGCAAAATTAACATTAAGAGGATCTTTTCGACCGCTTACCTCACCAAACTATTAGTGTCATACTTTTTTTTAAAAAACCTTTTTATATATTGAGTGTCAGGAATCCAAATACTTATTTTACAACCGTCGTTGAACAGCCGACCCAATTTTTGGGATTACGACTTCTAAAGTTCACTTCCGTATTTTATTTTGTTTTATCTACGCCTCTGAACAGCTGACCCAATTTTGAGTTTACGGCTACCAATATTCATCTCCATAGCCTTGTAATCTTGAACCCAATCCAGAAGACAAGGGAACTCCTGGAGAAAGCAGTGAGAGAAATTTGCCCTGGTGGAGAACTTTTTGATGGAACTAACCCGCATTTGCGCTACATGGAGAGGAAGACCACGAGAAACTGCCACGGGTAGCTTGACGACAAAGGGACTCGAACCCATGCTCCGTCTATCACTGAGGATATTTCGTGTCAGCACTATGGTCGGATTCGTATCGACCAGCCATCGCCGGGATTCGAACCTCATTGCAAGGCGAACCCCTGAGCCATCGCGGTCCACACAAATCCTTAGGGGGAAAAAAGTTCTTTAGTAAAATCGCATTTCGTTACTTAAAAATATCCTCTGCTCCAAATATAGCTTATTTGAAGGCTACGTGGAAATCTTATGATTAGGTCAAAAGTTATTCAGGGTGTTTCTTTTCGTTTCTCACCGTACACCATCAGCCATCAAATAAAGAATACTCACAAGTAGATGAATAAGAGACTTTATTTTTAGAAGCAAAGATACAGTCACTCTATGGAGTATGCGTGTTTATAACCATTTTGAAGAAAAAATTGGAATATTATAGCTTATCATCACAAAGATAGGCAAAATAGTGATTTGTTGCAAATATATACACGCTTTTTTTTATATAATTGATAATGTGTATATATACACAGTCCGTGGCCAAATTATTAGACGCACTTTAAGATTCTATGTAAAATCTTAATTATCAGGTGATACAGCTTTATTGTTTTTACGAGACTGAAAACGGTTTGCATTTGTTTACGCTCCTGTATCAATTGGTTAACATTGTAATGCAATAAGCTAAAAATAAATACAAATAGGAAGTATATAAAAAATCTCCTGAATAAAAATCCATTACATGTATGTTTAAATATAAAATTATTGCATATAAACTCGGGCAAAACATGTCATTATTAAAAAACTATAGATCGTGTAATAATTTAATCTAATTATCATAATATACTAATGTAATGCTTGATATAATAAATATTTTATATTTATATAACATATCGTTTCATTTATCTAGTCGTCGAATTTATATTATATATCGTCTAATTTAACCCATTGATACACGAACTTAGGCAAGTACAAACCGGTTTCAGTCTCGTAAAAACAATAAAGCTGTATAGTATCACCTGATAATTAAGATTTTACATAAAATCTTATAGTGCGTCTCATAATTTGGCCAGGGACTGTATGTCTAATATATATATATATATATATATATATATATATATATATATATATATATATATAAGACATATATATATATATATATATACACATATATATTATGTATATATAACATGTATAATCTCATAATCTATTTATTATCTCATGTTATCACGATTTTATGAAGAATAGAGCGCAGCTATTTCATGGAAAACATATGACGCTTATTTACAGATATATATTGTATATATATATATATATATATATATATATATATATATATATATATATATATATATATATATATATATATATATATATATATATATATATATATATATATATATATATATATATATAGAAGATACATGTTTCTAGTATTTCACTACTCAAGAGGATGACAATAGTTTCTATGGTACTTGTTTTCCTCTTCATTTTTTTTTAAAAAAATATATTATTTTTAGGTTTAAAACGAGACGCTTTAAGGAAAGTGTTAAAGAGAAACTGCACATGAGGCATAAATATTTTTCTGAAACAGTATCTCTTTGGTGGTCATAATTTTTGATATGGAAACTTTGGAGAGAAAAATAGTTCGCTGTTGAAAGTTAAGGAAAAAACCTTTATTTCTATGGAGAAAGCCTGTTACCATCGCCATATGGATGCCCCATCGCGAATGTATATCGACGACGCTAATTCTTGAAACGATGTTGCATAGCCTGTTTTTGCTTGCTTCATTATTAACAACAATAATCAATGAGCAAGTATTAAGAATGAATGAAAATGATATCTAAAAATCGTAACAAATATACGTCTTTCTATTCGCATTTAAAGAGACTGTTAAATAGTAAATATTGTTTCTTGCAGACGATTTTCTTCTACAGGTAACCAAAACAAAAAATTCTTCATCTCGCATTTGATTCGTGAAAAGAAGACGCGCCATTTTTTAGTGGTCTAATCAAATCCAATGACCTTGCAACGTCATATAGTTGTTTCTTTTTCCAGAACGAATGATCCCCTTCGTTATCGACATACGTCAAGATTCCAGGAAGACTACAGAACTAAATTTTTTTAAAAAAAATAATTCTATGACATATATTGTAAAATATAGAACGATTTAAATTTCTGACTAGCGTGTTTAAATTTTTAAAGTTTTTATATCGATTGATTGATTATATTGACAAACATTTTTGTATAATTTGATAATGAAATAAAACAGAACTATATGCCGTCGCCGATGATTACTTAAATTGATGATTATTGAAATGGCCGTTTCTTAACTTGCAACGGACTATGGTAGGATCTTAGGGACCTGCATATACTTTGAATCATTTTTCCGTAATAAACTGATGTTGTACTTAATTCAGCAGAAATATGTAAAATACGAGGTCGTCGCTTAAATAAAACGGTAAAAAAAAAATGGCTTTACCCTCAAATTTTGATTAATTTTATTTTCTGTTAATATTATACTGATACCATTCTATGATCAATTCTTCTGTTTAGTTTTACATTTGTCTTTTTTTTTTTTTTTTTTTTGAGCAAAATATTTGCTTTTGCAAAATTTGCGTTTAGAGCATTTTTCAGCGAATCACTTTTCATTGGTATGAATAAAAATATAAGTATGTAAATGACAGCAGACAAATGTACAGCACTGAGTTTCTAATTGCATCAATCTATTGTTTTCAAATTTTGGGAAGCATCCATGGTAGTTTTAAATTATCTAGCGCTATATTTGCTAATCTTATAAAACGACCCTTTTATTTACCGCCGGTTTGAAAAATTACAGTACTGTCTTTTTCAAAACGGTGTAATGTTACGCTACCACTAAAAGTAAATTTTTTTTTTTTTGGAAAAAAAAACAACTGCAATTTAACCTAAAACATAGCTTTTTAAGTTTTTAATAATGCTAAGGTAGTCATCTCGTACTACACTGGACTTAAATGAAATTGTATACTATACTCAACTATACAGGATGGAATTCCGTGATCGCATAGAGTCTGTAACGACGCTCATTTTCAGGATGCTTGCAAGAATGAAATGATAAAAGCCTACAATGTTAGAGGATATTTAAAAAAAAAATAAGAAAAAAAAGAGAGAGAGGAAAAAAAAAAAAAATGAATTATCAAAATTTGGTAAATAACAATAGGGAAAAATTTTTATTTTTGTTTTTGTTGAGTGAAATTTTTTAATGAATATTTTTACGTAGTTGATCTGCAATCGGTTTCTCTCACCAAAAGCTACAGTTTTTAAAAAATTGATACGTATATTCTTTGTCGAAATGCACACGTTTAAAAAAATTATATGTAATAAGGGGTCGCCTAAATGTTACAGCACATTTCAAGGAGAGATAGAGTACACAATCAGGATTAAAATTGCATAGGAACCCATGATCAGAGCTGTCATCGGACGTTAGCGCTTCCCTATTATGAAATGTACAGAAACTCACGAAGGAACAGTTCATAATTGGGAGCAGCTCCTAGTGGCGTACGATGACATTTCCAAGCATGTCTTGAAGGACTAAATGAACAGTGATTTCCAAAACGTAGAAGTATGCATGTAAAATGTTGATTAGTTAAAAATAATGTTTTTTTTTAAAAAATATAATTATTAACAGTTAGTTTCTCTTCAGACACTGTGTACAGCGATATAAAGGTTTCGACAAGGTTTTCGGCTGCCTTGTTTACCCAATCTTCATTACATTTTCCAAAGGCTACACAGACAAAAAAAAGTTCTGTTTGGTTAATAACATCGCTAGGCTTTTCCATTCTTGCATGCTTGGGACTCTCCATGGCTGGTATTGACCTCGAAATCGACAGTCGATTTGAGCTTTTCGTAGCTTCACCTGATATTTTACTGCCCCAGCTTACAGCTCGATTTTTGGTATTCCCATATTCCCATCCAGTTTGACTTTTACGATCTCTTTAGTTTATGCTAAAACGACTGGTCATGAATGGTTGACCGTGTAAAACTAAGTACAGATGGCACTAGGGGGTTAAAACCCATGTCATCACTTCAACTCATGTTCAACTTCATATCATCATCACCAATGTGCATATTTTTTTTTTTAACCCAGTACGAGAAACGGATACCCAGCTACTAGTTCATCAGTAAAACATTAAACACATAAACTTCCCCTCCTGCAATAACCATTCACTTTCGCATCAACTAAAGAGATCGCATAAGTCCGATTAAAACTCGATGGGAATACCAAAAATCTGAGAAAGTAGAATTACGCGTAATTTTTCAAATGCTAAAATCGACTGTCGATTTCGAGATCAGAATACCAACCCTGGATTTATTTAGGGTGTACAATATTTCAGGATGAGTGTTTTTTCTTATTATATTTATATATATGATATGCAATTTACTTCGAATAGCGAAGTGTGTTTTCTTTAATAAAGTTAGGGTTCTTCATTGGGGGAAACAATGCTACTCATCGGGTATTTTTTTCAAATTAGTGCCACCATACCGAAAAGTATTGCATGTATCGAGTAAGCATATGTTTTCCACTAAAAACGTTACATTGTAAAAATGGACTGATAAGACGATTTTCAGTCGAAGTTTTATTTCTTGACAATGTTTTATAGTCATTTTAAAAGAGAAAAATGAATCCAGCTACTTCCTAGTTTAAGTGTTTTGCTTTTGAAATTGCATATGAACAAAACGATAAAACATTGGAGAATTAAACAACACACGATAGTTATATAAATTGGCTAACCTTTTTTTTTTTGAAATATTTCTTTTCTATTAAGAACTCAGAGGTAGCTAAAGTTACCGTAAATTTTTCTATTTTTTATTTTTTTAAAATTTAGTTTCTGTTTCATCAAATTTAATGAATATTTAAGTCTAACCAACTGTTTTCTCAAAATAATTAAAAATAGAATTGCTATTTCTGAATCTAAGTCTTTCATTTTACATCTTTTTTTCTTTTGATAAAAGAAAAAGAAGCAGCAACGAATTAAAAAAAAAAAAATTAACACGCGACCTATGCAATATTTGATTTCTCATTACTTTTATTGAAAGATAAAAAGCTGTCTCAATTGCCGTATGAAGCAGAGAAAAACTGGGTCAATTCCTTAATTATACCGATAAAATATTTTCTATCACAAAAAATTTGAATTAACCTTTTGCTTACGGCAGGTACATTGAGTGGACCTTCATCATACTAAGCAAAAGGTTAACCATTTGCTTACGGTGTTCCATCACATGAGGTCCACATGCTATACCAACAGTAAGCGAAAGGTAAGTGTGTTAATTCGTAAGTGGGACGCACTTATCATTATATGGTGTTTTCTTTTGACAATCATACACCCTTCTAACAGCAAGTTGAGAAAGCTCGTAATAGGATTTTTCCAACTTCTTGGCCCCCATATGCACTTATGCATCTATAATTCAGCATTTGGATTTCAGTTGAAATGAAACAATTATCTTATAAATAGAAAGTAATAACGTGAGTAAAGCACAAAAATGGACATAATATAATTTTTGTTCTCCACAACACTAAATGAACCACCTTTGGCGAGGAAGTTTTTTGTTCATCAAACCGAAACTATAGTATTTCCATTTCTGTACTTTGTAGGTACGCTATTCACGTTGTTTTTTGCTTTTGTCTACGTAGCCCAAACTATCCGCCACTTTGAATAGAAAGTGATTTAAATAAAGTGACTTTGGGTACTTGGTGTCAAGAGCATTCGATACCAGCAAAGACAACGACAGACGCGAAGTACTGAGTATGGTCGCTTAAACTACAGTCACTGGAAAAGTGGCAAACACTTCAATTCAGTATGTAAATCCATTGCTCAACAATTCCCAGTTTTCTGAGTGCGTGGGTTTTATGATTGCGTATGTGAGGAAGTATCCGAGAACGAAGAGTCCAAACGACAGTGGAAAGAGGATCTTCGAGACGTTGTCGATGACCTTGGACAACCTCTGCCTGCTCTGAGGGTAGATGGGTTGTCTCTTTAACCATCCAAACAAAGATCTGTGGCCCGCACCATCCCCATCTCTGGGAACTTGAGCGCCTCCTCTTGGATCATTGCTATTGTTGTCTTTTAGGACACTGGATTGCTGAAATAAAAGTTAAAAACTGAGTTATTGAATGGAATGAGATAACAAACAACCAATGCGAATGCTTTTTAGGGCACTGGATTGTTGAAATAAAAGTTAAAAACTGAATTATTGAAAGGAATGGGATAACAAACAACAAATGCTAATGTCTTTTAGGGCACTGGATTGTTGAAATAAAAGTTAAAAACTGAGTTATTGAATGGAATGAGATAACAAACAACCAATGCGAATGCTTTTTAGGGCACTGGATTGTTGAAATAAAAGTTAAAAACTGAATTATTTAAAGGAATGGGATAACAAACAACAAATGCTAATGTCTTTTAGGGGACTGGATTGTTGAAATAAAAGTTAAAAACTGAATTATTGAAAGGAATGGGATAACAAACAACAAATGCTGAATTTCAGTCCAATTCGTTTGCTCCTCCAATATTTATTTATTAATTTTGCATTATTTAAGGAGGACTATTAATATAGGTGTTCAGCACATAGAGAATTTTCAGACTTAAAGGATTGTCTCCAAAACTGCTGGTCAGATTTTAATGAAACTCGGTAAGAGCATAACTTGATGAAATACAAATTAATAAAAAGTTCAATAAATAAAAGTTGCATTTTTTAGTAAAAAAACAAAAAACAAATGTAACGCAATTTTTGAAAAAGGGGATCCTTTGTTAGTAGAGAAAATATTCACAAATACTTATAATAAGAACTATTAAAATAAGCATTTAGAAGAAATTAAAGATAAAAATAAGAGAGAATTGGAGTTAAAAGTCTACCAAAGTTTGCAAGACGGACAGGCATTTGCTGCTTCCTGAATTGAAACCAGCCATGACTGTCTTGTCGGTTATTTAAACGGATTTTCTTCCCTAAACTGTCTCATGCAAAAAGTTAACTTGATTGCGGGGATCTCATTCACTACACAGAATTTTTAGAAAAATGTCTAATAAATTTTTTATTTATTTTTAAAACTGGATTTTCAGATTTGAGAGCGATTTGCAAATTGCTGTCAAGTTCTAAAAATGGTATTGCCAAATTTATTTTTTTTACTGTTATGTAGTTTAAAAAAAGTAATTTGCGTGCGTTTTTCCCTGAAATTTTTACAAGGTTTTGTATTTTGTGCAAAAAATATAATTTAAAATTTAAATTTTTGGAAAAAAAAAAATATTACGAGCTAAATAATACGAAAAAATATTACTAGTTGAATGGGAGGAACAATTTCGTATTCACGTAATGTTAGTTGGATCCAAATGCACTTTTTACTCAAAACATTTTCAAAGCGGGTAATAGAGGTCAGTTGTTTTATAAATAAACAAGTAATATGAAAATTTTTTTTTTTTCAAAGTCAATTCCTACTTAGGTCAATAAAGAAAATTTTTATTTTAGTTACTTTTTATTAAATAATTAAAACATTTTCTCTGAATTTAATTCTAAATCTAATCTAACATTTATTTGAAAATATAGGGAGAGTGGGAATTAATAGTGGGAATTGAAAAAAGACCCTCTCGTAAGCGTCTTTATAAGAATCCTATACAGATTAGGTGAGGCAAATTAAAGCAACGACTTTCAAAAACACTTCAATTAAGAAAAGCGATTATTCATTCCAGTTCAAAATAAACATTTATTATTATTTTTTTTCTTTATGACGTTAAATTTTTTCTTCTTGACATGATTGATCAGAAATAGTAAAATATTTTGTTGTTGTTTTCACTTAAATACGAATTTATTTGCTTAGCAACTTAACAAAAGGATTCTAATGAGATACCAGCAAGTGACGGAGTATATCTCGATCCTGATTAGATGTTGAAACGTGGCATTTGTTAACGTTAGAAACTGTTCTTTCCATTCTATGTCGAGTAAGCCAACCCCTTTATGGATCAATTCTCTCAAGTGGCACATTCTAAATTCTTACACAAAGATTTAAATTCTTTCACTATATATTTGCACAGAGACTTAATTCAGAAACCGGAACGAAGTCATGCGGATCATAAACAAACTAATTATGCATCGAAGTTGCCAGGCACAAAAATATATCACGTTTACAATAAAATACATAAACAAATAATAAATTTAAGAAAGAATTATATTTTAACAAATTCGATGTGCGATACGTCTCTGTATTTAATTCACTTCACGTTAATTAACATTCTAAGTTATGTAGAGAAACTCAGCTCAACTTTAATGAGCCATTTTGCTGATAAAGATCAGCTGGCGTTGACTTCCTAGGTTACATGTGCGGGTATGAGAGGTCTTCTTCTTCTTGAAATGCAAGTACCCAATTGTAGTTCAAATGTCAAAAGCCAGAGCAATTGCGAATCTCTGAAGAATAATAATTAAATAGCTAAAGTGTGGTTGATGATTGATTCTTTAATCGATCCGGTAAATAAATAAGGAAGTCTGGAGTTAAACTTTAGCGCATCTGAAGGATTAAAGTACTAGCTTTTTTTATTGAATATTATTTATTTTCAATTGGTGAAAAAAGTCTTGAAAGAATAAAATGCAATGTTATTTGATTTAAAACAGATTAAAATATTTTTCTTTTCATCTTTTCATTTTGAGCTGGAGGCGTGAGACCCCTACAGCTATGTGGCTAATAGCTACAGCTCTTCCTGTTGGTTTTTACTGAAGTTTATTGGCCACAAGTTTGGGATTCTGAGCCGTGATAGAACGTTCGCCTTCCAATGAGGACAATCGGGTTTGAATCCCAGCGATGGTTGTCCGATACGAATTCTGCATCCGGCTTGCACCAATCACGGAACTGACGTAAAATATCCTCAGTGGTAGACGGATCATGGGTTAGAGCTCCCATGCCGTCAGGTTAACCATGGAAGGTTCTCGTTATCTTCCTCTCCATGTAACGTAAATGCGGGTTATATATATATATATATATATATATATATATATATATATATATATATATATATATATATATATATATATATATATATATATATATATATATATATATATATAAAGAAGATTGGTATTCTCAAATTATGTTTTATAAATTATGATTTAATTTCAAGATGCAAAAGAGAATCATGTAAAAATAAAAAAGGAATATAATTTGTTTTATATTGAATGCAATTGAAATCAATATATGTTTTTTTTTATAGTTACATTCCATTCTGATCCCGCAGTGGACACGGTTTCTAAGACACGGTTTCCAGCAGATCACCGAAGCCAAGCATCACTGGCTGCCGTCAGTGTGCGGGTGGGTGACCACTTGGATCAGCCCGCTTAGGGGCCGAGGGTGTGCGGTATTGGTCCTCTTTAAACTGTTCTATCGTAAAGTGCTCGACTTCTCGAGCAGTTCATTGGGCTACCGAAGCGGGGGTGCCATCCCCTCTGCAGAGGATCAAAATTTCGACGACATGTCTTCGGATCATTCTCAGAGATGTTTTCCAGACCGTCGCCAATAGCCCATTGTGCAGCTCTAGTGTGACGAAAATGAACTATAATAATAACCATTCCATTTTGAAAAGGGATCGTACTTTCATAACTACAAATCACTGTTTCATCTCTTCACTTAGGGTTATACTTTAAAAACCCGCTGGTTTTCGGCGTTTAATTCACTCATGTCCATAAATTAAGGATAATGAAGGCACAGAAAGAGACAGAAGCCAAACAAATTTGACTTATTTGTAAAGTCTATGTATTAAACAAAAGGTAAAGAGCAAAAATGATGCTATATGTTTGACATAATTAATAAAATTTGCGATTTTTACTCCCTGGAGCAAATTTCAAAAAAGAACCTATTTACAAAAAGCAGTATAACATGGTTAGTATGATGGTTAATACGGAGTATGTCTCCCGGACGATGCAATACAGGCCGTACAACGCCTAGGCATGCTGAGTATCAAATTATCAATCTGATCTTGGGGAATATTACACCACTCATCAAACAATGCCCGCCGAAAGTACGGTAGACAGGTGGGAGGGGGTTGACGGGCTGCAATTCGTCGGCCAAGCATATCCCACACATGCTCTATTGGATTTAAGTCCGGTGAGCATGCTGGTCAATCCATACGGGTGATATCCTCCGATTGAAAGTATTCGTCTACAATGTTTGCACGGTGAGGACGGGCGTTGTCGTCCATAAACAGAAATTCAGCACCCATGGCACCCCGAAACAAACGTACATGTTATTCCAGAACGACATCCCTATAGATGTGGCCTGTCATCGTTACACTCTGAACATGCAGGTCAGTTCTGGAACCAAGAATAATTCCTCCCCAAACGAGCCATCCTGCACCACCGTAACGGTGTTGTCTTGGTGGTAACGGGTACCTGGAGCTCTCCATATGAAAGTCCGGCGAGAATCAGACTGCAAACTAAACCTGTACTCGTCGGAAAACATCACACAAGACCACTGTTGCGGTGTCCACAATGCATGTTCTCTACTCCAGGCAAATCGCAGGCGACAGTGAGTTGCGGTAAGTGGAACACATCTGACAGGCCTACGAGCATATAGACCAATGTGCCCTAAGCGTCTGTACACGATCTGCCTTGAAACTGTCGTACCGGTAGCTGAAGAGAGCTGACGAGACAGGTTTCATGCTGTGCTCCGTCTGTTTCTTTTGGCAGTAACTGCCAAATACCGGTCTTCGTTCAGCGTTGTAACTCGGGGGCGACCTGTGCTGTAACGTCTACTCACATTACCATCATCTTGGAATCGTTGCCAAAGCCTGGAGATGACACTCAGGGCGATTCCAAGTTCCTCGGATACTTCCAGCTGGGTACGTCCACATTCCAGTCGTCCGATGATTCTGCCACGCAAAAAATCATCCAAATGTTTCCTTTGTGCCATAAATATGCGGTTATTGCACTGAAAAGCTTTTAAAGCGCCTGTGAACAATTTTACTTCTTTGCCACCATTCCTTATATACCCCTCTCTTACACTCTCGTCATTGTGACGTACTACCAGCGTCATCTAGTGGTTTCCTGTAATTTGCATATTCTTCTTCAGGATGTGTGTGATAATTCTACAGGTGAAATTTTAATTTTAGAGTTTGATTTCCGTGTGATTCTGAATTATCCTTAATTTATGGACATGAGTGTAACTCGACACGCTGGTATGAAAACATGTAGAGTACGGGCATGATAGTTTCGGTAGCATAAATGTAAGTACATACATCCAACGCACGAATCAGAACCCCTTGCATTTTGAAGTCATAATTTGATGCACTCGTTTGGGTAATACGTTTTACCTATTCTGTTTCAGTTTTTTTTTTATATGCATTGCAATTATTATATTAATTACCATTTCTGAGTAAGGTATTTAAAGATTTAGGATATTTTGCATTTTTAAATACATATTTACAAAACAAAAACTAGCAAAAAATATTATTTAATGCAAAATACCTGAATTTTTTTCCTTTAAAGAGCATAAAAAATGGTTAAAAAATAATGATTAGGTTAAAATTCTTTTGTTTCAAATTTAAAGTTTTAGTTTTACGTTAGACAAATATTTTTTTTCGTTAACAAGCATTGCATAGCGATGTCACACAAATGATATCAAATGATTTAAAAAAGAAAAAAAAAAAATCCAATTTAATCAACAACAAAAAAAATCGACCTTTTTTTGTATAATAAAATAAATGAATAGTTTGCTTCCGATAAAAGAAAATAGTTTTTTAATTATTATACCGATAGCATTGACTCATAGTAATTGCTCCCTGTTCGGGCATATCTAAAATTCAAGAGATTTTTTTAAAGTTTATGAAAAGGTGTGTATATTTGATTATGGTCAATTCATTTAAATTGTTTCAGTGAGCGAACGCTCTTTTTGAAACAAGTCTCCCCAAACATCTGGCAATGGCCCGGGCAATGACGTCAAAGTCTCTATAGCAACCTAGTTTGATCAAGGTGCGCATGCGCTTTACTAAGAGGCATCCACTCCCGATAGTTTTACGTGAGATTTCTTTTTCGCTCATAAAATTTTCTTTGTTTGCAATTTCATTTTCTTGTTCCGACACTTAGTTATTATTAAGGAGGCTTCAACCGCTGCCTTCACCAATCCCCATAATCAGGATGACACGGGGCCCCGGGGCTGATGGGTGAAATGGGCCCGAGTCACCATACATTTTTTAATATATTTTCAAAATGAGAGAAAATAGTTGCAGATATTTTTTTACCAATATTTTATTCATTAAATTCATAATTAAGGTAAGTTTAGGTTAGATGACTATAAAAGAGAGATGGCTAGTTTAAATATCTTTGATATATTTTTAATTTACAGTCCCTGGTAAAATTATTAGACGCACTCTAAGATTCTATGTAAAATCTTAATTGTCAGGTGATACTATAAAGCTTGATTGTTTTTACGCGACTGAAACCGGTTTGCACTTGTTGCACTTGTTTGCTAGTGTATCAATTGCTTACATTAGACGATATATAGTATAAATTCAACGATTGGATGAATGAGACGATACATTATATAAATATAGAATATTTAGTGTTCATTAAGTCAGACAAGATCCAATTGACCCTCAAAAAGTCGATGACAAGAAGTGGAGTAGCGTATAATGGAATATTTATTATATTAGGTATTATATAAGTATATTATAATTATTAGACCCAATTACTAGACACTGCATTGTAGTTTTTTAAAAATGACATGATTTGCATGAGCCTATATGCAATACTTTTATATTTAAGTATACTTGTAATGGGCTTTTATACTGGAGATTTGTTTTTTATATACTTCCTAATTGTATTTATTTTCAACGCATTGCATTATACTGTTAATCAATTGATACACGAACGTAAATAAGTGCAGATTGGTTTCAGCCGCGTAAAAACAATCAAGCTGTATAGTTATCATCTGATAACTAAGATTTTACGTACAATATTATAGTGCGTCTAATAATTTACCCACCGACTGTATTGCAGAACGTGCAGTTTTGCAGGAAGCAGTTTAACCTGTTTTATCATTTTGAACGAAGAATTGCTTTTCGTGACAAATGTAATGTTTATTTTGTTTAGTGGTCAAATATTTTTCGTAAATTAAATATTTTGTTGTTTCTCAATGCGTAGGTTATATTTTTTATTTAATAATTAGCTGGATCTTCTTTTTAAAGCACATATAAAGTGTATTTTTGTTTCCGATTAAAAAGCAGAGGGGTTGTTTTATAGTGGAATGCCGTTATGCCTTCGTTGTCCATCAACTTCAGGTGAAAAAACTGCGGCCATCTATTCTATACTTATTTTAAAAGCACAATTAATTGAAGAATATAAAATAACAAATAGAAAATTTTTTTCCCCCTAAAATCTTGTTAGTTATCCAGTATATGTCCAATATTTTTTCAATTCATATAACAAAACACATGTTTTGAAAATGAGCTTAACAGGAAATAAAATAAAGCTAAAAAAAAAAAAAAAAAAAGAAAAAAAGAAAAAAAAAAACCTTAAAATTAGTGAAATTTTCTATGACACTTTATAAATGAAGAATATAAAAGATCAGAATAAATGTTATAATATTTTAGCATTTATAATATATTCTACAAACGCTTCCAATTTATAGAACAATGTACAACGTTTAAATAAAAAAAACAGAAGAAAAAATTATTTATATGAATACGTATTTCCATGTTATGACGGTGGATAAAAGTAACAATGACATCATTTAAAAAAAAGTGAACAGTTTAGTCCTCCACGAAAGCAAATTTCTCAAAATACTTGATTCGTGAGTTCCCTTGTCTTCTGGATTGGGTTCAAAATGACAAGGCTACGGAGTTGAACATTAGTAGTCGTAAGCCCTAAATTGAGCCAGCTATTCAACGACGGTAACATGGTAAAAGCTTCTGCTTTATTTTAGTATTTTAGAAAAGTTTTATAGTGTTTCATTGACACCTTAAATCGACACGAAATATATATTATACATAATATTATATTATACATTATATTATATATATTATACATACTCGAAATATATGAATAGATGGCTCATTAAGATTTTTCAAACGTAAGAGGTTACTGCTATATATGGAAATCATTAATCCTGTTATTTTATTTTTTAAACTGTATATTTATGTTTTTAGTATGTCAGTCGAATCATACTGATGAAGGTTGTGCAACGCGCATAGGGGATTTCAAACGTTCTTTTATGAATGCGAAATGAAAATTTTACATGGGGTAATAAGTGAAGCATCATAATAAAACAGTGTTAGTTGTAGATTTGCTATCAAAAATGTAAAAAGATTATAAGTTAAAAAACCGCATTATTTATTTTGAAAGATTTATTAGAGCGTTGCATTTACGTTACGTTAACGCTAACCTTATTTTCCGCTCCTTAGCGATACTGCGCATGCTCAGAAACAGCGCATTTGGTATTGGAAATAGAGTAGGAACTATAATTTAATGTTAACAAAAGTATTTAACAAAAGAGACGAAAAAACTTTACATCAAAATAAAAGCGTTAAATCTGCAAAGATTGGTCTCATATAATGCGAATGAAGACTGACTCACCTCAAATGTTCCGCACCATCTTCCTAAACTGGAAGAGGCTCCTCCACTGGCACCGATGGATGGCCTTTTCGGATATTTTCTGTACAGATAATTGACAATAATGAATTCTAGCATGGATGCATAGATGAAGAACATGCACACACCGTCCCACAAGTTCATCGCCGTAAGATTAGACACGACGGGTAAAGTAGAACGGAAGCTGTTGGTGGTCGTGCAGAAGTTCAACATGGTGGTCACGCCGATCATGACGCGAGCAGGAACGGCGTTGATGTCCAGCCAGAAGCTGATGAAGGAACTGGTCACCAGGACCACACCTGGTGCAAAAACTGTGCTGAAGTAAAAGATTTTGTCTCGCGTGAAGACCAGAAGGACTCGGAGGCAACTGTACTCCCCTGAAATAAGTAAATGAATGTTTAATAAATTAAGATTCAAACCTTTTGCTTACTGCTGGTACAACATATATACCACATGTAATGATACAACATGGTACACCGTAGGCAAAGAATTAAGGTTTAATACTTAAATGTTAGTTTTAATTTTCGACAAAAAACTGATTTAATTCTTCACGATAGTTTCCGAGGCAGGGGTGTTTAATTCCCGTCACTGTTTGATTACACCCTAGAAGCAAAATAACTTGGGTCCTCATTGGGCCAATGTTCATGAGTCTTTGCTCAATAAAGGTTCACAGAGCCGTTATTTTTCCGATATGGGCCATATGTAGTATTGTCCGATTCACCCGATATTTTACATCCAATATTGGTCCTTACATAGAATTGTCAGATTTACCCCATATCCATTATTTAGCCAATATATATTCTATATTGGCCAATGTAGGCCCTTTATAGACCATTCAAGGACTAATATTGAAAAATCTTGGTATTCCCAACTGGGCGAAGGTACAATTGTTGCTAGGGGCTTTTGATATAGAGATGTTCAAACAGAAGTATGAACTATATAGAATAAATGCCGCAGTTTTTGTGCGGTTGTGATTGTCAACTTTTACATTATTCCTATTGCCCATTCCAATAGAAACGTAATGTTGCTACTAGACACGGATTGAAGAATTTTCATGAAAAGGTCAGAAAAGTGTCTGACTTACAATATTTTAAATACTTATGTCTGCTGTTTATCAAAAAATGTTCTTTTTAGTGTGATTTTTTACTCTCATGAGCTTCACAATTAGATTATTATAAACTATCGAAAAATGTTTGGAATGATAATATCTTTTAAACTAAACTCAGTGGCGAGACAGCCCATCTGAACACTCCTATTTGGTCATTTTATTTTGCCAGTCTCCTGAAAATGTTACCAGTTTTGTGGAATTTGGTCACGAGCAGCTGAAAGCAGCCAGCTATAATGGGTTAGAGGAAGATTATTTTACGCTTTTGCAGTGTTTGTGTAACCAAAGAGAAGGTGGCACCCTTTTAGTTACATTGAAGGAATTGATTGAAGTTGAGTTTCAGAAGACTATCACTCAAACACCCACTCCTAAACGAGTAAGTTTTTTTAAAAATGCAAAATACCCAGATTTTTATGCCTGGGGACCCAAAACATTTTACAAAATTACCAGTGGCCCTCTGCTTCTACTTGTAGCTGTGGGTCTAAAATTTTTAATAAAGTGCTTGGAAACCATATTTAGCTTTATTTTAGGAGTTAAGGTAAAATCTGAATGAAGATTGAAAATATTAGGGAAAATGATATTTACCTCTCCAGGTGTCATGACTATCGCATATTCCGGTCTCATTCTTGACAAGATAGGCGTTGTGGTATCTGAGTGAGGTGGCCCCACTTACACCCCCAGGTTGTTTCTCCCAACGGAGTTCCAATTCTGATATCTCATGGGACACTAAAAAGAAGGGGAGAAAAAGAAAATCTATGTGCCATAGTATTTCCCGATAAGAGTAGCCAATTTTAAATTTACATGGTGATAAAAGTAACAAATGTTGTAGTGGCCAGATGTAGCAAGTTTAACTGTGGTCTTTTTTTCAAAGCATGAGGATACTCGCAACAAATTTAAAATTGCAAACGAATAAATAAAAAACTGTTTATGCTTTTTAAGCATTCTTAAAATAGGGTAAATATTAAATAGATTATAATTAAAATGAAGAAACAAGCGTGAAATAAAATAATTTTCAGAATAATATAAAATGCGCATGGAAAAAAAAAGTGGCGATCGGGTATAGACTGGCAAACGATTTATTAACTGTCAATGATAGTCGCTCCTTGGCCCGTGGTTACCGATATACTGGAAATATTAATAGTAAATTTAAAATAAAATTTTATTTAGTCTAAAACACTCGATTTACAGTATATCGATAATTCTCGTATAAGGATGGATGCTTTGATAATTTTTAATAAATGTTTTGCACCACGTGATTCAATTGAAACTAAATTCTCATTAAAAAGTCTTTTTTTTCAAAATTTAATTTTAATAAATTCATTTCCTATTTTCTCTTTAGGGCTGTTAAAACTTTCAGATTTAAGAACTTCTGAGAAAAAGACTTAATAGAAAATTGTCTCTTCTGTTTCTTTTTTTTATTGTCTAAATATTATAACATTAAAATACAGAGTTTTTTTTTAATATCTTATTTCTAACGGTGCAATTTATGATCAGGATTAAGTGAAAGCAATTAAAAGTAGACACAACTCGAAATGCAGAAATGAAAATGTACTATCACGTTCCAAAGTCAATTGACAAGTCATCATTGATAAGTTCCCAAATTCTGTAAAGACTATAAAAATTTCCTCTATTGACTATCAAAATGGGCTACAGGTGGAACTCTCAACCTATGGCAACAATTCACATGCTTTCACCTCACCATTAGCGTGTGGAGAGTAATAGGGGAAAAAAGTAAGTTAGTTTCTCTCTTGATTTTTAAATTGATTAAAAACTTTTAAGGTGGGAAACTATGTGGAACTGAAAACTATATTGAACATAGTTTTAAAAGAAAGCGTCGTGGAAATTAAAAAAAAAATATTTTTGACAATTAAATACGAAAAATATTAATAACGAGGAAAATATTGTTGTACATTTCTATACAATTGAAAAAAGGAGGAGAGGCAAGGGGTCAAGAAACGGGAGCGGTGTTCTCCCCAGATGGCGTATTCGAGAGTTGCGATCGCGAATTCATGTATTTATTTCAAAATTAACGCAAAAAAAACTATATAAAAAGGCAAAGTGATAAATTAATACTTGGAGATTGAATACAGACATAACGTGACAGGAATTTTTCGTAGGGTTTTTACAAAGGCAAATGTTTTTGAAGTGAAACTTCTGATGCGACTTCCAACAAAGTTGCGTTAAACGTTTAACGCTACCGTTGTCATGGAAACTAGATTTCTCTTTACGTTCGTTGAGCGCACGAGGTAAGAGAAAAACATAGTAGGTAATATTGGCATTAAAGAAAACAAACCGATATTTTTTTAAAATTCGCCAAGAATACCTTACTGAAATTTAGAACATTTAGAGATAAGCTGATTTCTTATTATAATTTTTTTAAAAAATATATTTTATTATTAATATTTTTTAACTAAGCGAACATTTTTTTAAATGAAACAAAGTATTGTATTTAAAAAGTTAATAAGTGTATTTTTTTATTAA
Organism: Parasteatoda lunata; assembly: GCA_949128135.1. Classification (NCBI taxonomy): domain Eukaryota; kingdom Metazoa; phylum Arthropoda; class Arachnida; order Araneae; family Theridiidae; genus Parasteatoda; species Parasteatoda lunata. The sequence continues at coordinate 110,124,688 of OX421973.1, forward strand.
ATACAATTAAAAAAATACTTTGATGCACATAGATACTCTGCTTTAGATACTTATTTTTCTATGTTTTTTTTTTATTTTTGCCGGTTATTATTTTATAAGTAAAACTTCTAATGCGACTTCCAACAAGGTTGCGTTAAACGTTTAACGCTACCATGGAGGGGGTAGGAAAGCACTGTTGCGTTAAACGTTCAACGCTCCTGGGGAGGGGGAATAGAAAGAGCGAGAGTGAATGCGTGGCACTCGAACGCATGCGCGTAGAAAATGATAATTAAAAGAGGCGATCAGTTGCGAATTGTAAGCAATGTTAATAAAGTTTGTATTCACTAAAAATCAATTTCTACCCCTTCCTATTTTCATTTCCACATTACGAAGTTTAACTTCTTCCGCGCGGAGGGACTATTTTTTATTTTTATTTAATTATTTACTGTCATTTTAAGTGTCAAACGTTCAAATATGAGGATATGGTAACAGAATACATGTTTTGAGGGAATTGTGCAAAATCAGGTGAGATATGTTCGGAATAATTTTGCTATTTTACACGAATGCTGTAAAAGTATCGTTTGGAAATCGATTACTCATTTTTTTAAAAAATAGTTCTTAATATCTCTGATATTCCAATGGCTTATATCTTACTATTTGCAATCAGAAAGTCATGAATCCTTAGAAATAGTGGCGACGGCTTTTAATTTACGTAAATATGGTACCTTTGAATATTTATGGTACCTTCGACATTGTTATTAAAAAAAGTTATGAACAATAATTAAGATACTGGAGAATGTTAAAAAAACACAATTTTTAAAAGCTGCAAAATACTATAAGATTAATTCGAATTGTTTGATGCCGAAAGCTTCTTAAATTTACTAGAGTTTATAAAAACGTACTAAAAAAGTAATTTTAGTGAAGATTTACTTAACAGCCGAAAGAATTTTTTTTTAAAGGAGGGAGTTTACTTTTTAATTTTGAATGATGGTAAGGGAATAGAATAACTGGGTTTAATATAAATTAATAATGACAGACGATTATCATGGCAGAGTTTTGTATTCATTTACTCTTTCTAAACATTTCCGACATTTAGTCTCAAAGCTGTCACATCCGACGGTAAATCATATTCGCTGCATAGAATAAAGTAAGGAACATCTTAATTCGAAAGCACGTCCGGAACTTAATTCCTTATTTGGAACACATAAATGAGGCGTGCACAAGCCAGTTACGATTCCTAAAAGCTGTAACCAAGCATCCATAAAATTCATTTAATGAAATTATTTATCTAAAATGTCAAAGAAGAAACAGTATAAAAATATCTTGCAAAAACAATATATGATATAAATTACGAAAAGGATGTGCATTTGCAAATAATGCATAAGTATTTCTCATAAGACTTTTCAATGTAAAATAACTAAATTCAAGATGAAAGAATTATGTTTCTATTCCCTTTCTCTGAATTTATAACAGTTCTTTTATAGCAAATTAATAACAAATTCAGTACTAGAAGCTGCTCCGGACTATTGTTTTCATGAAACAATAAAAAATTGTTTCTTCACCATGAAATATATTCAAATTTAATTTGTAGTCCTTTTTTTGATTAGTTTATTCACAGCTGCTAATTAACTTTATTTATAAAGTAGGGGTTCTACCAAAAGAAACTGAATCATTTTGGGTTTCATAGCCAAAAAAATTGGGAACTGCTGCTCCATTTCGGAATATGCTTTATTAATTGTATTTATTTTATATTTTATAACCGACGTTGAATAACCGACCCAATTTTCGGTTTACAACTACTAACGTTAATCTCCGCAGCCTTGTAATTTTGAACCAATCAAGAAGACAAGAAAACTCCTGGATCAGTACCCCCAGAGGTTTGATTTGTTATGGGAACATGGAGGACTTTGTGACTCGACAGATTTAACGTGTCATTCACCATTTACTACACGGGGAGTCTACGGCCGACGGGGATCGAACCCACGGCCTCTTGGACATGGGCCAGAGCCCAACCAACCTTCATTGTATGCAATGTTTTCATTATTACCAAATCCAAACAGTGAATAAGCAAATATATAAATGTAGCTTACCACTCTCAATAGCAAAAGGACACTTGGGGTTATCAAAAGGAAATATTTGCAGATTTCCTTGACAATTTAAAATCATACTGCGCCTTGAAAAGAGAAGGAAGTTATATATTTTTTTATCCCAGCTATGGAAAAATAATATAGTGAAATATACATAATACGGTAACATTCTTATAAATTATAGAATTAATAAGATTGAATTTATATAAGAATAAATGTCAATATCTTAATAATTATAGAATAATATAACTTATTTCTCTTTTAACATCACACTTTTTTTTTTTGTTTATAAAAAAAGTATTCAGAAATTGAAGTAATAATTATAAAACGCTCTAATAATTTTTAAAACATATTTGGAATTTTCCAATTTTTTTTGGAAGTAAATAAATAAGCTTATTTAAAAAAGTAGTTTTTTTTTTTTTTTTTTAAAAAAATGCAACTCAACCTTGAAATGCCGTAAGTTTTCGTCAAAATTATTAAATAAAAACCAAATCAATCAAATCCTTTTCAATACCCGCAGTGGATTGATAGCAAAGACACAGTAGAATAGACTGGCTGTGGTCACCAAGCGGGTGAGTGACCACTTTGATGAGCATGCATGGGGACCGAGGATGCACGGTATCGGTCCTCCTTAAACTGTTCTACCGCTCGATTTTGCAAGCAGGTCGTCGGGCTATCAAAGCCTCTGCAGAGGATCAAAATTGCGATGGCATATGTCATCCACAGGGATGTTTTCCAGACCATCACCAATAGCAGCTCTAGTGTGACATAAATAAAGTCTCCCTATCAAAAAGAACATTTTTAATTATCATAAAAAAAAAATTGGTTTTGAAAATAAAACTATTTAAAAGCACTTATGCTCGGATAAGAAGTCCAATTGAAAAAACAAACTTTATCTAGCCGGTAAATTACATTAAATAAAAAAGAAATATTTTGTTTATTAATTCTATTTTTCAAAAATTAAATCGTGTAGTTGAATTATGAGAAATAGATTAAATTTGATTGATGTATCATAGCTTCTTAAAAAATAGTTTAAAAGCATTTTGTGCCTAAAATATTTGTTTCTGAGTAATGTGTACCTAGTAATGTATCGGACGGATCCGTTGTTGAAGATCTTTAAAGCCATGTGCACTTGTGCGAGAGGAGCTTTAAACTCTCCATGTTTGATGAAATAGATGTCAGGCGTCCACAACACTTGATAATGTGATATGGCATTCAGGTATCTGTACTTTCCACTGTCCTCATACTTCAGGCGGGGATCATCCCAGCTCTGGTGGAGGAGGAACTCCACTTCGTATTTCTGAAAACAACAATATATATATATATATAGCACTGAAATGTAATCAGACATGTAATAAATGAATATTCTTGATAATCTATTATATTTTTTGTTCTAAAGAGTGGATTTTTACGCACAGTGGTACTATTCCAAGAGGCAAAATTTAAATTCAGCTGATTAAAGCTGCAGGCGAGAGATAATTTATGAAATCACACGAAAACATGCAGAAAAGCTCGGTATAACAAATAAGGCATATTGCATTAAACCCGCTATTAAGGCAAATTTCCTTGACACCGTAAAATTCTTTTCCAGAACGATTTAAAGAGCCGTGATGGCTCAGGGGATAAAGCGTTCGCCTTCCAATGAGGTAGGTGAATCGGGTTCGAATGCCAGCAATGGTGGGTCGATACAAATTCCGCACCCGGCCTGCACAGACCACGGTGCTGACGTGAAATACCCTCAGTGGTAGACGGATCATGGGTAAGAGTCCCCTTCCTGTCAGGCTAGGCATGAGAGGATTTCGTGGTTTTCCTCTCCGTGTAACGCAAATGAGGGTTAGTCCCATCAAAAAGTCCTCCAAGAAGGCAAATTTCACCTACTACCTGATTCAGGAGTTAAGAGTACTTTTACACATAAAGCGGTTTTAGCTTTTAAGCTATTCATTCTTTTTACTATTGCATAGTCTCATTCGATTCAACATAGAAAAAATTGCTTAGCTTGCTTAGATAGCAATGTCAGATACGTAAAGAGGTAAAAATACAAATTTGTAATTTTTGTACATAAAAGCTTCCAAACTATTAGTCTATTCACCTCATTCAATTCAGCGTAAGCAAATGCACCATGTCTCAGTTGCTTATTTAGAAGAAATTCCTTCGAAAAAGGGCTGACAGAAGAGTTTCAGGTATCATTTTTGATGATATAACAAAGCGTTTTGGAGAATACTTTTGGTGTTAATATTTTCGAAGAAATACCCTTTTTATAGCCATAATTACTAGATTAAGATGTATGTATTTCATAGAAACCTCAAGAAATTGTTCTTACAAAGAATTGCCGGTATGACGAGTTGTGCTTACGAGGAATTGTCGTTGCGACGAGGGGTTTCTTCGACGAATTGTTTTTTTTCCAATGCCCGCCTGTGTTAACATCCGCCAATTCAATCATTTACAGGGCAGATTTGTTGGCCTCTCTTTCAAAGGCACCCTATTAGGTGGGCTAACGTTGCTTCCATAGTAAGGACAGATAGTACAGAGAAGGAAAGAACTTGCCCGGAATTTGAACCTTTCTGATGCTAGGGCAGTTCCCTAACCACTACACTGACCGGTCGGCAGCGACGAATTGTACCCACTGTGAATCGTCATTGTGACAAGTTGTGCCCATGATGGATTGTGCTAGTGACGAGTTGCACAAGCGACGAATTGATTGATTGCGCCCACGACGAATTGCTAGTGTGATAAATTGTGGCTGCGACGAATTGTGCTTGTGGACGAGTGGAGACGAGCTGCACTCACGATAAATTGTCCCACAACTTTATTGTGCGCAGTCTCTCTATATAGACATTATCAAGATTGAAATTTTATTTTAAAAAGACGAATCATTTCCCCCAGCACCTGATTTGTTTCGGTGATGTTAACCACCCCTTTGGATCCGTCACAACTCCTGCCTTTAGAATTGATTCTCGTTTTTATGTAGTGTGTTGCAATGAACGAATGAAGGAGACTCACTTACAAGACTGGATTCATCAGGTGATGAGAGTGATAAGATGAGGACGGTCACATTCACTTCAGTCTTATCTGGAAAAGAAAAATCACCTATTTTACGCAATGCTTATCTATACACAAAAACAAAATAAAATTTTATAATATCATTGTGTAGTATCATTATGTATAGTATCATTATGTAATATCATTTCAAAAAAGGCAATCTTTATATCGTCTTCAAATTTTTAGAGTCACAGTTTCAAAAAAAAGATTTTTCGATTTTCACATTATTTTTTGCCAAAAAACAAATTATTCGGGGGGATTGGGACTCATTAAAAATATGAGTAACTTTTGATCGGACGTTCAAGGACTTATTCTTAATGATTTGAAGGGGTGACTTCATAACTATAATTTTAACATAAGTATTTTAAAAAACGCGCCTACGTTGGTGTATGAAATATTTCTCATCAGGTATCGTTATGAAGAGCGTTAAAAAGATGTAACTTTTGATTTAGTTTCACTTTCTAGGACTCTTATTGGCTCGAGGGGGTGATCTCAAATATGCTAATTAATAAATGTGCAGACGATATTTTAAGTTAAATAATCAGACATAAAAACATGATTTCTCTGAATAAACATTCAACGGATTCAGATTTCTGACTCCTAAAATATAAGGAGTAGCTGCAATCTAGGAAATAGGGTCGCCAAAGTTTGGTCAGGAGAGAGATCCAAAGTTTGGACCCCTTAAGGTTTATTTATTATTTTTTTGCGTATTTGACCAGATTATTCAAACTTTTTAAGCGAATTGAAAAATATTTGCACACAGTTATAAAATTCGTTTATTCAAAGATAATTCCATGCAAAAAAATGGTAATTATTTATTAATTTTTATTATTTTATTAAATAATGATCGAAAAAAATTTTGAATTGTAAGGTATACAACTTTTTACACAATTTTAAAGCACGTATTTTTAATGGCAAAATACAAAGTTTTAGCGAAATTGGTTGGATAGCTTCCGAAAAATCGAATTTTTGACATTTGATTTCCTTTGTAGTTTATAATAAAGTTTTTTTTTTTTTTTTTTTTTAAAGAATTCCACAGATTTATTTAGTTTAGAAACAAGGGAATTATAATTTCTTTTGTAGTTACAAAATCTGTTAACCCTTTAACGCACAGATTTTTTGAAAAAAACCGGTCAAAAATTTTTTTTTGTTGTTTATGTAAAAAAACACACTTTAGAACACAGAAAAAACACATTTTCAATTCTCGATTATATTCGAGTGTGAAAAATGATAGCAGCATAAAATACAACGCCGCTCGAATTATCTCGAGTGTGCACAGTTTGGCCTGCTTAGCGAGCTCGATTTAACTCGAGCGCACAAGTTAAGAGGTTAATGGACCATCTGTCTAATTTTGTTTTAGATTCGAATTTTTCAAGTAATTAAATTGTGAAGAGGCGTTGTCTTAATAAATCTCAAGCCAGTACAATAATTTGATTTGTTTGCCTATCGATCGCTTTTTTTCTTCTTCTTCCATTAGCGGGTTAGGCTTAGCGGGATGGAAGGAATTGAGCAAGCAGTATTGGTAAGCGATAAAGAACAGAAGTCTTTAACATAAGAATAAAAAATAAAACACAATAAACTTGGTTATTAAATAAGATTTTGGAGATGAGATGCGTCATGAAAAGAACAGTTTTGGAGGGACCATCACTAGTTAAAATAATGAAAATCGAAACTCTTTCTTAGTTCGGCATCAGTTATTCAGTGCCAATTTGACAATTGCTTTTATATATTTCTGATAGAAAATATAAATGAGCAAAATAAAGTACAAAATAGAGTATAATTAATGATATACTTGATTAAAAACTACATTGGCTTAAAAATATATATAAAGATGGTAATAAAAAGTCGACGTTTTCAAGTGCTGTAAATTGGCGTTTATTCTTAACATAAAATATACATATCCATTCTATATTCTTAAGACGTGAATGAGGAATTAGCCTTTATTTTCCATTTTTTTGTTGGCAACTTTACGTTCTATTTTTCAAATCATTTTTGTTTTCCTCATTACCGTCTGGCAAGTATTGAGAACGGGTACCAATTTTCGAGCGCTTGACAACGCTTCTTAATCAAGTATAACATAGAATTTTATTACCCATTGGCAAAACGGGTTTTAGTTTGGATTTGATGGCGTCCACACACTTTTCAACTGTGTTCAAGAGTAATAGTAAACAGTGCGCATGCGTCGTCATTGCATGCGTTGCTATGGCGGCCACTGCTGTTTTTCTTTTTACTAGCTGTCATTCTTATAATAATACTTTCATTTACATAATAATACTTTAAAGTATTTTTATATTCTTTTTATTATTAACTAATAATTACTGTCTCGACTTTGATTTTAATATAAATATGAATGCTGAAGAAGGAAAAGTATTTTGTGACGTCTTGAAACACGTCAGCAAAAAAAAAAAAAAGATATCACCCTGAATAATTTTCGTTCTAATGATCGGATTTTCACGAACTAAGTGACAATCTTAATGGTTCCTGGGGGTGACCTCAAATATGCTAATTAGTTAGTGCTAACTATTAATTAAGTTATGAAATCAGACACAAAAACGTACTTTCTCTGAATAAACATCTATTTTTTTTTACATATTTGGAATCCAGATACTTGAATTAGGAGGGGTAGACAAAATTTTGAAAAAAATGGGTGGTAAATAGGGTCGCAACAAAGGTTTATATATTTGGCGAAAGTCCAGAAAACCGCCAAAAAAAGTCGCCAGCGCAAATGATATTTTAAGATAACCCATTGACTAATGCAAAAGAAGAATGCTTAATTTTACTAGGTTGCTAAGCAACCAAGCTCTGACTGGAAAAAAATTTGAAATAATGTTCTGTGATTACTCGGAGAGGTTTAATTAATAGTTAATAGAAAAAATCTCGAAGTTTCTAGGTAATAGACAATTTTTAAGCTGATTTCTGTCCAAAAAGCAAAGTTGTTTTTTATTTTAATCTCCATTGAAAAGAAAATTTGAATTGATTATAAATTATTTATGATTTTCTAAGTTTTAGAATTTAAATACATGAACATTTTATCTGATATTATTTAGATTATGTTGTTTCTGCTATATTTATTCGAGAATTTCATACTAAAATCAAATTAACATAACTTATTATGGCTAAATACAAAATTTTAGGGATAATCACTTTTACAGCTTTAATCAAGTCTTCTAGGCAAGAAAGTTTGAAGGAAAAAAAAGTGCTTGAAAAATAAAATGTATATTGTATAGCAATTCTAATGCGCATTCACAAGTTTTTCTATAATTTACGATATTTCTTTTTCCTATTACTCAAGGAATTGCTGAATGTTTAGTGGTATTTTAAAAGCATTGAAATAGGTTATGTTTAAGAATAAGATATTGAAATAATATGTTGCATATAGTATGATTCATTGTTTCAAAAATCGCTTCATTCTGCTAGATATTTAGATTACAAGGTTTTCTTTGGATAAAGATGATTAGCAAATAGCATCCCTATGCTTCGATACATTTAGAAACTTACGTTCGCAAATTCACCATAAAATATCGAACAGCATATTCTTCAATTACGATAAGCTACATTTACCACCAAATACTGATACTATGATTATTTTTGTTTTCTTATATATATCTGATATGATACTCTCTTTTTAAACAGAGCTTGTAAGGTCCTTAAGATACTGAAAGGGGGGCACGAAAACTTAAAAGATAAAATATTCAATTTCATTAACTCAAAATATCTGGTCTCAAAATTTTAATTTTAAACCAAGCTAAATATAACTTTTACAATATTGATGCTCTTATGTTTTTAAAGACCACATAAATCCTGTTGAAATATGGAAATGCATATTTTTACTTTAACGAGTGTAAAATCCTTATCAAAATAATGATCAAGACCTAAATGTAAAACAGTATAATTGATGATAAAAACTCAACTGGCTTCAAAAAATATGAAGAGGGAAGTAAAAGTCGACATGTTTCGAGCGTTCAAATATATTCACCCATTCTCAAAACTTGTCAAGCTTGAATAACTTGTGACTTTTATTATTGTGCTCAAAACATGTCTATTTTTATCATCATCTATTAATTTTTAAATCAATGAAGTTTTTATATTTTCGATTCAATTTCTTGGGATTATCTATTTAGTTACACAATATATTAAATTATTTCACTCGATATTAAAATAAGTTTTACTTAAGTTATAGGCACAGGTTCTTAGATTAAAAAAATAATAATTCGCTAGTTTGTAAAAAAATCAATGCAGTACAATTTTTTTTGCTGCAAGCCTTAACATTTTAATTTAAGGACATAAAAAAATTCCGTTTACAATTGAAATTTCAAAAGTCGAATGTGAAAATGGAATGTCCCCTAGCACCAGAAATCGAAATTAAATAGTTACAAGGACAACTATTTTAAACAAGTAAACGTTTCCGTGCTACTCAAAGTTGTTTGAAAAGGTATTTTGTATATATAGATTCCAAAGTTTATTCTACAAATATTTTTCGGTATACTTTTGGAGTATTTTGATCGAGTTTATTTTTACACTCTTATTTGCTTAAAATTATTAAATAATATACTTAAAATAAATTATTCAAGCAACATGATTTAACGCTTTTATAGTATAATAGTAAACGGGGCTTTTATCGCATATCCTTAACCTTGATACCGTTATCATTAAATGAATGGAATAAGCTTAGATAAATAATAAAAGTTAATTTTTCCCCCGTTTTAATTTTCAAGGAAATATGTTTCGATCAAACAGACTTCATTCTGGAAATAGCGAAATTATTGAGTAGGTCCCTTGGAGCAATATCATTCTTATCCTCTTTTGACGAAATATAGGAAAAACTGGTTTTCACAGTTCTGTAAAAAGTATGTTAGCCTTCTTGCCACGTTTTTTATTTTATTTTTATTTTTTTTATTTTTAATCAAAATAAGTTCGGAAATTTACGTATTTTTTATTGAATTTTTTTAAATCAGATGATTCTGAAATTCGCACGGGTTCGGAAACTTCTTACAAATTTCAATTTTTAGTGTTTCCTGCTAAACAAAATAAGGCATTGTTCCTGATAACAAATTATACTACAATAATATCTTGGGAATCGTGCTAAAGTAAAAAATTAAACAAAATAGTTTAGATATTATCCGTAAAAAAATCTACATGGAATCATAAAGAAAGAATCATTTAAGATACTGAGATATTTTAAGACGCTTAAAAGTTTTGGCTACGTATTTGACAGCTTTTTATGTTCGATATCTTTATACTCTTTGTAGTGATTTATAAAACATGGACACTATTTTAGATAATCTATGTTTAAGTCACAAGAAACAAAACAAAAAAGACAATCAATGATTTATATTCTTTTTTCGAAAAAAATAGTATGCTTAGTAAATAATCTGCTGTTTTGCATCAAATAATTTTAAACAGCGGAATGTTTTTAATTTCTTTACAAGGCTTTATTCTTAGCTAGCAGACAATAATTCTTTTTAAAAAAAACTTGACTATAATGTAAAAAGGAACTTTACTTTAAAGAAAATCTAAATTAAAGTACTAAAAAAATTGATTAGTATATTAATGAAGAAATAATAAATGTAGTAGGGTAAAGAATAAAATTTTTAAAAATGCTAAAATTTAATTAAATAGTTGGTAAAATAGTTCTGCAAACACTTCCGGACAGGTGATTAAAAAATTACTTTTAAGATTAACACGATATATAAGATGTTGAGAAATTTGCGATGATGTGAGATATGCTTAAATATGTTTACTACGTATTTTCATTAATATTCATAAAAAATATATACAAGAAACTGATAAATATTTTATTCCAAATCTATTCATACGTATGTATATTATTGTAATTGTATCAGTTATTGAGAAAAAAAAATTAAAAAATAATCACTTTAAATAAGCACAATCTGGTGTATAATCATATTCTATCAAAAGCATGCTTTTATAAAACTCGACTTTTGTTGAATAAAATTTTTTTTATTCAATAAAATGTTTTATTCAAATTTCTTTACCTAATTTCAAATAGATTTTTAGAGGACTGAAAAAGAAACATTGTATTTTATAGTTTTAAAAAAATAAATATAAAAAGATTAGCAAACGATTATTAGCGAAAAAAATATGAATGAAATTTTACGCCACGCGCGCTAAATCAAGTTCTTCGTAAGTTTATCACATTTTACTATTAATCGCCCCATTTAATCATTTTTTCATTGTCGCCAAATTATTTTTTTTTAAAATAACTAATTTTAATTTTTCTCATCTTCTAATAAATAAAAACAGTTGAAACTTTAGATTTTTCAATTGAAAAGCAAGTAGATTAATATGGTATAAAAAAATCCATACCTTATAATTCAAAATCTTTTCATCCTCTCTTTAATTAAATAATAAAAAATAATTAATAATTATTAAAAATTATTTTTTTCATGAAATTATCTTTGGGTAAATGCGTTTTATGAGTTGGTGCAATAATTTTTTGAATTGCTTCATTAGTTTTTAAAATATGACTGAAAACGCAAAAAGTGAAATTAACATTAAGGGGTCCAAACTTTGAATCGCTCTCATGACCAAGCTATGCGGACCACATTTCCCAGATTGCGGCTACCCCCTATATTTTGAAGATAAGGAATCCAAATATGTAAAAAAAAATATATGTTTATTCAGAGAAAGTACGTTTTTGTGTCTGATTTCGTAACTTAATTAATAGTTAGCACTAACTAATTAGCATATTTGAGGTCACCTCCAGGAACCATTAAGATTTACACTTAGTTCGTGAAAATCCGATCATTAGAACGAAAATTATTCAGGGTGATATCTTTTTTTTTTTGCTGACTGTACATAGGCATAATTTTAAAATCAATCCGACGACAAACATCCATTGAGACAGTTTTTGCAACCTATGATTTGAAATGGTGTGGCGTTTAACGGAGTCAATCCAGAAAGAAAAAGCATTTGACCAACGGGTAACCAGTGATCGTAATAAGGTGATCACAACTTTTTTGTTGTTTTTTTTTAAAAAATTAAAACCATTTTAAAAAATGTTAGTAAATTTCTTTTCCTTTTAATAACATGCATATTTTGATTCAATGGTTTTTTGTGTTTTAAATAGAAGCAAACTTAAATGGAAACAGATTCGATACAAGAATGATGATATCATCGATTTCGATATATCTTTCAAAAAGAATGAAATTTTCGTTAAAGAGAATTAAGAAGTAAAAATACGAATAGGTGACTTACTGTTAGGTCTCATTCTGAAATCGTATCGTTTGCGATCTAAGATGGCATCCAATATTTCTTTATCGGTTTCAGATTCAAACCTATAGAAAATAAAATATTTTATGAAAATACACTCTTCTTTTCACAATGAAGGATATCTCAGAAAGAATTTTCTTATTCAATTTGGAATTATTATAAATATTTTTGTTGAGATTAAAATTAGAAAATGTGACTTTTATGAAGTTTCACTCTAAATAACTTTTGAACATTGAATAACTTTATTTAAACTCATTTTGATTTGAATTCCCAGATGATGTACCTTTTCTTCTGACCCTTCAGATAGGAAAACATTTGTTTAATTTGTCGAGAAAGTGGTCGGAAATTGAGTTGATTAAATGTTCGTTTTTTTTTTTTTGTTTATTTTGTCCGTTCGTTCGTTTTGTAGTATATTATCTATCTCCAAAATTATCAGGGTTGCCACTCAAATCTGGAAAAAAAATTCCCTGTGCTTTTGTGTGAGCTATATTGGGCTAACTATATTTATTAGTTTTAATTGCTGGAAAAACAGCTGAACATATTTTAATGCTATAGTAAATGAAATAGTTTACTATAACTAAAATATCATGGTTAAATATCCGATACATGCTTTGAGTGGTCAATATTTTTTAAAAGACAAAAATAAGAAGCAAAATTCCCTGCATTTTCCCTGTTATTTTAGGTGATTTTTAAATTCCCTGTATTTTCCAGATTTTCCTTTTTCTCCATGTGGAGTGGCAGTCCTGATTATTTAAGCGGAAACTTATAAAAATAACATACATAAAAAATTTATTTTTTCGGTGGATCGCATCAAAGGTAACGAACTGGAATAACCGGAATATAAACATTCATCAAGAAGACTTTACACCAAATACTCTAAAAAGATAATTTTTAAAAAAAACATTTAATGAAATAAATAACCGCAATTCATGATCGCAACGATTGAGTACGCCCTCTAGTGTGAGCCTGAAAATATTAGGCATTTATTTATTAAATTTTCATTTACTTCCATCAGAATCATTGGCAGAGTCAGACGCCATTTTTAAGCAGCAAATAAGAAGCAAAATTTCCCTAAGGAGAAGGCCGAAGAACTTGAAAAAACTCTCCAGAACATTGGTAAATCTTTCAGAAACAGAACATGACAAACATTTGAAGAAAAATTCCTCAATAATTTTTAATTTCTATTATCAACAAACTTGCAACTAATAACTTCCGATTTCGGGATCGCATACTGTTACAGATGTGTGTATTACGTAAAATTTTTTCTGTCTTCAATTCATTACAAATTAAAGTGAAGTCAACATTGCTTTCTTCATTCCAATGAATAAATGCAAATTCAGAACGTACAGAACTGTAATAGTTATAGAATAATCGTCTTCTTTATAGAATAGTATATATTTCTGTATCTATATAATTCGGAAAACAACAATAAAGAATCATCCGAATTACTTGAAATAGGATCATTTGTGCTGATTATTAATAAATTTTTATCGTTTTCTTGGTAAGTATTTTTTAGTTTTGAAAGAATAATTTCAACTAAAATTCAGATATTCTGTTTTTAAGCTACATATTAAAATTCATATCGAGATCTTACAATTATAAAAGTTTGCTGTGTGGTATGTTATCTAAAAGTAATGAAGGGGTTATCCATGTATATATTATTTGAAAATAAAATTTTCAACCGAAGAACATTTCATTTGGAATTCGCCGGATTAATAAAGCAGGTGAGGGTTATGATTTTTATAATAAAAAATTTTCTTGTAAATATTTTATTTTCTTATTTGATGATAGTTCTCAACAGAATGGTTTTTACGTCTGATAAAGAACTATAAGAATAAAAAAAACAATATGAAAGTTTTTTATTTGAATATAAGGAATTATTAAAATCGTTTATTTATCCTAAGAATTCTTTATTTTACGTTTTTTAGTTTATAATTTTTTGATAAAAATTGTTGTCAAAATACTTTTTTTGAAAAATTTAATTATATAAAATTATGAGGCTTATGTATACTTTTTGTTTTTTTTAATATTTGAAGTAATGTGATTCTTAAAACTATGGAATGTAAAGTTTACATAAGCCTTTCATGTTATATCATTAAATTTAGTAAAAGTATTTCTTAGGCATTAGGTTTTAACTCTAATAAGAAGATACATATCTTTTTCTGTTTATTTACAAATATTTTTCCGATGTGTTTTGGATGCTCCTTCTCTAAAAAAAAAAGAGATACCATTTTGTTTTCGATTGCACAAGAAAGAATATCAAACATTTTTCTTCTTTAAATTTAAAAAGCCACAATAAAAAAGGAATGCTACAATGCTACATGCTACATTAAAGACGTCTCCTGAGTAACTGAATGACTGTTCATATAGAGATCGCAGGTATTAGTCTCATACAACAACGCCCCCTATAGTTCGTTGCGATCGCGAATAAATATCAAATCCTGGGAAGACATGAAAGATTTTTGAGCTCCTGAAAAGATTGTAGACTGACCATGACTGCTTTTCAGAACTTTGTACGAAATAGAGTACTATCTATCAATGCATGTAACAAGTACGACATTCTTTGTCAGAATAGATTAAGCGATTAGTTCTGGAGATCATTGGGGGGAAAACATAAAGGGTAATGGGGTTTGTTGAGAGCAAATTAGACTGAAAGCATGACTTAAACAAATTGAAACTTACTTTATTTACATCAAAAATTATACAAAAGAAAGAAAAAGGTTGCCAGAACAGGAAACTCAAAAACTACCTAAATAATCTTGAACTCAACAAAGGGGTAGAAACATTATCAAGCGCTACATTCTTTTTTGGATTAAGATGCCCAAACCAACCAACCTAC
Source organism: Parasteatoda lunata (assembly GCA_949128135.1). Classification (NCBI taxonomy): domain Eukaryota; kingdom Metazoa; phylum Arthropoda; class Arachnida; order Araneae; family Theridiidae; genus Parasteatoda; species Parasteatoda lunata. The sequence continues at coordinate 110,139,865 of OX421973.1, forward strand.
CTAAATATGTCGAATAAAATCTTAAAAAACATACTAGTCTGTGTCATCTTAGTTTATTTATTATTATCATTTATTTGTATTTTGTGTGTCGTATGAACTCAAAAATTGTTTGAAAAGGGATGATAGACCTTGGAATATCGTCGGGTTGTTGGGCCACAGAAGAGAAAGGCATCGAGATAGCGAAAACTGCAAGTAAACAGGGCAGCCAGCTACACATTCTCGGAACCTGAAAATAAACAACAATCTATTAAATAAGTAATCCCATTCAAATTGAACTTCATTCATTTCAAAAGTCAACAAATTGGAAACAACAGTTGACATGTTCCAACCGCTCAAAAATAGGCATCCATTTTCAGGAACAAAACTCCCTCCGAAATTACTTGATTAATGAACTATAAGTAGGATGTAGATATAATTTTTTTATTATTATTCATTTTTTGCTATTTAAGAGTTTGTTGTTGTCGGCCATTAAGGCAGAGGGGGTGCGATTGTTCTTGTTTTCCAGTAGTGCCATCTATGGCTGAGAAGTCGACCTCTTCCCCCACCCATACGTCACACCCGTTTATAGGACTGACTCATTCATACATCCATTCATTCATCCACAGATCCTAATACTGGCCCGAACCAGAGAACGATCAATCCCCAATTCAGTACCTCCGAGGTATTGATTTGTTATGGGAACATGGAGGACTTTTTGACCCGATATATTTAACGTGCACCAGACACCATTTACTTTACGGGGAGACTTCAGCCGGCTGGATTCGAACTCCCGTTCTCACAAATGGGAGACCAGCTATTTAAACGTTTAGAATGAATATATATATATATATATATATATATATATACACAGATAGAGAAAATCGGAGGATTGGTGCGGCGAGAGTTTCTTCAAAGGAGTGAACCAGCCCTTCTATTCTCTTTAGCCCTGACCTCCAGGACGTTTTCTGAAATACAAACTATGCGGAGGAAGAACCCTCCAGAGGTCCATAAACATTTTTATACACCCTGCAGAGACCTCATTGAAAGTGGAAGGTATATCTGGCTGTAAAGGTTCCAAAGAAGCATCTTTAGCCAGTGAGTTCGCCATCTCGTTATCTTTGATTCCAACGTGTGACGGAATCCACTGGAAGTGTACCCCAAAGTCCGCTGAGAGCCTGAAAAGCATCCCCAAAATTGAAGCCTGTCTCCAACATTCATTCAGTTGCTAAGGTGTTGGATTGAAGATTTGCTATCCGTCAGTATCCATATATGCTTAAAGTCAGGCTCAACAATATTCTCAACATGTCTTAGGCCATTTTCAATCGCAATAAGCTGAAATCTGAAAACCGAGCAAAATTCAGAATTTCTAAATTTGAGACTCAATGTGTACGTGGGTGTTTTAATAAAAAACCCCACTACCTGAATGACCTGCTGCCATCTGTGTATAGTTGTAAAGCATCTGTTGGTATTTGGCTAATAGTTTCAAGAGCCATTTGTCTCATAAAATCTGGGTTGTCTCATAAAATCCGAGTACAACAGTTCCGTGTGGAAATGGATATCAGAAAAATCAGGAAGATGGCTAAAACATGACTTCAAGGAATGAGGTTCAATTCGGCAGAGATATTGCAAGTCTATTGAAGTGGCCAAAGAGAAAGGACTCTTCAGTCTAAGGTTATTTTTCCAATTTTTGAGATAGGAAGACGTTCTGTTCGGATCTCCAACACTGATGAGCTTATTGTAGTTTTTCTTGAGTTCCTTCTCATGTATAACGGCTGGATGTCAGACTCAAACAGAACAATTTCATCTGGACAGCCACGCCTCAAACCAGTAATAATTTTTGCCGCACTCATTTGAACCCTTTCCAATCTATTCAGGTTTGTCTCTGAAGCACAGGAATAAATAGGTGCCCCATATTCCAGAATGGGTCTAATAAGTGCGGCGTAAGTTAATTTCAAAGAACATTACTTTTAATGATCTAACTCTAAATAATCTATGCCAAAATCATGAATTTAGCGTAAAAACACACAATTTCTAAAACAAAATTAATTGAAACTCTCTTTCTTAATTTTTTTAAATATTACTCACAATTGTAATTTTAATTTAAATATAATGCTTGAATTACTATTCTAAGGTTAAAACATATTAAACTAACTTATCTTTGAAAACTTAAAAATCAGTAAATCATTCAATTCATTAAAATAAAAAAAATGTTCACTTAAGGAAAAATTGTAATATGTTAGTTGAATATTTAAATACTGACTCACAAATAATTTTGGACGTCAAATCGATTAGAAATAGATTAAAAATAATCTCTAAATCTTTTTTTAAAACATAATGTTTGTCTTCTTTATATATAATTATTGAAAAATGAAAAATTGAATTATTGAAAAAAGGCCTGTTTTTTGATTGTTTCAAAATATTTCTCGTATCATCGACCGGAACACTTTTTTTCTTTCTGATCAGGTTTTGAGTAAATTATAATGATATCAAAATATAGATTTGAATAAGGCTCATTTTAACGATTTATACCAGTGGAGGAAAGAATTAATTCTTAATGATTCAGGCTATTAAAATTAGCCTTCATTTATTCTGGCTGCCCATAAGCGTTGTTTTCATCTCTTGTGTTTTACTTTTTATTATGTTAATGAACATCGAAGTCGTCAGCTTTTCTTCCTTCTTTTTCAATCAATTTAAGGTCAATAATAGCTAAGTTGCTAAGTGGTCTATGTCACAGTTTTTGATAAGCTTTTTGTATAATTTTTTGTTGTTGTTTATTTTGCATAATAGGTAATTTTCTATGCTGTAGATTTTAACGAGGAATTTGTTTTTATAATGTGTAAACAAATCATAAATTTTAATTTTTAATGTAAAAAACCTAATTGTTTAAATTTTTTGTTCTTAAAAAAGTACTTCGTTCTCCATGTTAAATTACTTTTTAAAATTAGGCGATACGAACAAAAAATACAGGAAATCAAATCAGTAGTTTCTGTGAAAAACACTCTCAAAGTTAACTAATTTAAACATAGGGAAGGAGAACAAGGGAGAAATTTCCATAGCAAAGTGTTATATATTTTTTAAATTTATTTTTTTGAAACTGACTTTTCTAAGTACTTTTTTTAACAGCCTGAAAAATTGAAACACAAAAAATTATTCTACACGTATTTGAATAAGTGAATTATTCTAAATTTTATTTAAAATACCATTAAATGTGAAATTTATTAACTACGGCAGTTTGGTATTTCTTACACTGTTTTTATTTTTATTTTATAACCGTCGTTGAACTGTCGACCCAATTTAGGGTTTACTACTACTCATGTTCAACTCCGTAGCTTCACATTTTGAACCCAATCCAGAAGACAAGGGAACTCCTGGATCAAGTGTTGGGAGAAATTTGCCTTCGTGGAAGACTTTTTTGATTTAGCTAATCCGCATTTGCGTTACATGGAAATAAAGACTACGAGAACCTCCCACGGTTAGCCTGACGGCAAGGGGACTCTAACCCATGATCCGTCTACCACTGAGGATATTTCACGTCAGTACTGTGGTCGGTGCAAGCCAGATGCGGAATTCATATCGACTGGGAATCGAACAGGGTTCACCTCAGTGGAAGGCGAACCCTCTATCCCCTGAGTCATCTCGGCTCTCTCTACACTATTGCTCTTTTTAATTTTAAATGCCATTTTAAAGTATACATGCACTCATTATTTCCTTTATTAATGTTTTTTAAAGTTAAGTGATATTGCTTCGTATATATATGCCCGGTATTCCTTACACAGATGATTCTCTTTCGAATAAGTTAAAAATAATTATAAAAATACAAAAATTGTTATTAATAATATTAATTATAATTATAAATTAATAATAATTATAAATAAATAATAATTATAACAATAATTATTATTAAATTCATAATAATTATTATTGTTATAATAATAACTATCTATTTCTAATTATAAACCACTAAGCCTATAAATGAAATTCGTGTTCCATAAAAGCTTAATTCATTGAACTAAAAAAGTGATTTTTCTTCGATCGTCAACAAATATATTCGTTCAAAACTATCAAAGTGTTAATTATGCAAACCAAGCTAAATAAATGATTTTTAAAATAATCTAACATTAATTACAAAAAAATATTTAATACTTGGTGGTAAAAATTTCAAAATTTTGCAAAAAAAACTTGGAAAGTTAAAGTTACTAAATGTACCTTAATGCAAAAAAATTAATTAATTTAATTTTTATGTACTTATTATAAACATAAAAAATATTACTAAATAGACATACAATTAAAATCTCATAATACTATGAGTTTTGGCTTTACTACCTCGCTGTCATAAATTTTGCTATACGTTCCAAGGTACACACACCTGCAAGTTCTTGACTGTATTATTTTTAAATATTAATCTTTTGCTTACGGTGTTGCATGTTGTCCCATCACCACATGTTGTACCAGCCGTAAGCAAAATATTGAGTTAATAAAATTTTAAGAGATTCATATAGATCACGGAACTACAAAGTCAAAAGAAAAAAAATTATTTTCAGGAAAACTGAATTATATAATGATTAGAATTACTAACGTTTTCGAAGACGGGCATGTAGCGCCATTTTTCGAAAATCATTTCCGTTCAAGTAGAATTCCATCCAAATAAATCACATGTTCTGCACCTATTGGAATCCTCAGAAAGCTTAAACGTTCACCGAATGTTCCAGTGAAAATAAAACTGTAATTTTTCTCTTATCGTGTTTTTAGAAGTTAGGAAGCGAAGGTCCACACATGTGGACCGAGGTAATGAAGAGGATTACCACCTTAAACAGCACTAAACACTAAATTTCAAACAAAATATAGAAAAAAGTGCAAAATTGACTAATACAAACTTTGTATTATTTTGCTTTTGTTTTAATATTGCTTTACTATTTACTTAATTTTGTTTTAATATTGTTAATATTGTATATGTGTACACATTTATAGCTATTCGGTAAACTTCTTACATCTGTAATGCGTATGGATAATGCAAATATGGAAATATAATTGGTTATGAGTTATAAAAATTATTGAACAAGTATTTTGTGACCGTTTTTAGAGCTACAAGCTAGCGTCCTTGTAAGCCAATTATAAATAACAGTCAAACCCTTCAAGGGACCAAAATTTCAGTTCACTCTATCCGTACTGCAAACAATTTTAACTCATTTTTCTGCTCCCCTTTATGACACATTATTTAAATAAATGACCGAGAAATACAAAAATGATTAAAAAACAATAACAAAATATGCGTTTCATTTTTTATGACTCTTCGTCTTGCGTACAAATATTTTAGCCTTTATTTAGGGAAACTGAGATAGAAGAAGCAAAGCATTCCACTCAATAAATGGTTTTAAAAATTGGTATATGTATTTTATGTAGAAATTTCAAAATTACCAGAAAATGAAGAAAAAATTCTTAAAATCCAATTTTCTCTCTTCTTTTGGTTCACTCTATCCATAAAAAATAATACTATACGTGTATAGCAAGGCGCGGGAGCGAACATTTTGTCCACTATATATGGGAGTTCACTATAAACCATGTTCACTATTACGGGGTTTGACTGTATATTGTAGAACTTAAAATTTATTTCAAAACTGGTATCTAAATAATTATTCAAAAAACTCGCGAATTTCATTAAGGCTATAAACTGTTCTTTGCCAGGGTTTTGAAATTTGCATGTTTACAAACATTAAAAATTTTTTTTAAGTGAAACATGATTGATGAGTAAAATATTATGGTTTGGAGAGAAAAATTTTGCGATCAAGATAAAAAAATAACATACTAGAAATTCATAGAAAATATACGGAATGTATGGATAATGATGGATGGGGAAAAATAAAGGAAAAAAGTGTTTTCATTCAAACTTTCACTTCTGTAAAATGAAATCATTTTCATGATTAACGAACTATATGCGAACATAATTTTTTTAACACTAAACATAACAACACTTAATATATACCTATTTCTGCCATAGCTGGTCAAATGACCGTACTTTATGTTTCTTGATTGAATGTATGAAATATGGACGTTAGGAAGGAAATAAACTAAAAACACTTTATTATAATTAATTAAAATTGTATATTGCCAATTTTTATGTAACACAAAGAATAAGAATTTTTAATTCATTGCTCAACGCATTTTTTTTTACATATACAGGGTGTTTCCATTGTATATATATATATGTTTATATAATATAAGAAGAGAGTGGAATGATAACACATAGCCAATCACAGAAGACTTCTGGTTAGTAAAGTACAAAATAGCCAATCAAAATCGAGAACGCATGTGTGTGAAAAGGTAATAATTTTTAATAATGCTGCCTGCAGAAAGGTTACAACTAAAAGTACCAGCTAAAGCTTGTTGCGATTTTTATTTGTATCGAATGCGTTAAATATATTGATCAGAGTTAATAACTTTAAAATACTTATATCTTTGTTAAATAAAATGGATCGCCATGAATATATTTTACCTACTTAATTGTTTTTTACTTACTTTCAAAAATTGTTCAGCCAGAAATATTAATTAACAGTTCATATTTCTTTGAGATATTTCTTAAATAATGCATAAAAGTGCAAATCATTCGTACACAAAATGATGCAAAAAGAAAAATCAATGAAAAATGTACATAGCTAGGTTTTGGGAATATTCAGGGATCTATTGTAAATAGTTTTTAATTTTATTGTTTTCACCTTATTTTTTTATAACAATTCTGACAAAAATATTTATTGATCATTGATAATATAGTTACTTTACTTTATATTTGTGTTTTTAGTATTCAGTATGACAAAAAAATTGGTATAAATATACTTGAGGATGCCCCTTGGCGAAATTGGCGACTTATGCTTGGCGCCATTCCTGTTTGCGTGGAACACCGTGGTAACAGGAATGTCTGCCAAAACATAATATAATTTCAATAAAACATTGGAAAATTTCAACAAAACATCGGCCAAAGCTTTATAAAACTGCAATGAACCCAATATAAGCAAAATTAATAAACCCAATAAAATGCATTTTGAGTAGAAACAAAAATTAATGGAGTAAGCACAGAAAGAAAAGGAAAAAAAAAAAAATAAATAAATAAAACAACAAACAACAACTCACTTCTTCAGTAAGCTTGAATATCCTCAGATTTAGGAGCACAGAATTCTCTTACAGCAGTTAGATGCTGTCTAAATGTATCAGGAATAGAATAGACGTTTATCATGTGTACCTCCATCGCCATACAAATTCGGCGAAATACGAATCGAAAAAGGCGACTGTGGTACCGGACTGGCGGTGAAAATGTTTTCTAAAGTCCCTTTTTATGACTGCCCACATACCTTCGATCTTATTGACCAGAAGCAAAAGTAACCTTACCAGCCGATATCCAACGTAGAACTAACGGACCTCTGAAATTACATATACCATTGAACATTTAAAACTAACGCTAAAATCTAAATCAATCAGAATCACGATTGGGTTTCAACATCGCCCAGCTTGGCGATCACAACTTGGCGAAAATCAAGGGGCACCCTCAGATATAATCTACTCAAATAATTAAATTGCTTAATTTAATTTGTCGAATTTCAGTTACATATGTTTTTATTAAATAATTTGCTTCTTGTCTGATAGAAACTAAAATATTTTGTCAGTCAACAGTATTGAAGTTAATTGGGCAATTACTTGCAATGGTATTTGCTTTTGAAATATTACTTAGCATCAACTTATTAATATGACATGTTTTAATTTGTTTGCCATATTTTAAAGTTCTTTTTCATCAGGTTTTAATTGTTTTCAGTTTAAAATTTAAATTGCTGGGGGGGGGGGAGGAAGTACCGTATAGGGAGCGTCCGCCATCCTATAAGATCAACAATGATTTGAGTTAGGCTCTGCCATGCGTGCTTCGGATACAGAGATTAATCTCCGGCTAATGTCCTATAGTAATGTGTTAAATAATATTGCTTCCTCGCTTTATATAAGTTTATAATATTGTTTCTATTAAAATTGCTTTATATAAGTTTATAATGATGATAATAAGCACCTTTGAGATTTTCAATCCTACCATATTCTCTCTATGTGATGTTGGTGAAGAAAAATTGCCAGCTAATCTCCAGAAAAACGACTTTAAGTTTGTTCACGAAGCGAACAAAAATGTAATTGCTTAGCAATTATCGGGGGTTGGCGAGCGGTAACGAGCAGGGGGCGGAGCTCTCTAGTATATATATATAAAGAGAGAGGGTTAGATTATTTCTGTTACCCACAGTTTTGTTTCCCAAATAATATGAGAAGTATTATAAATTAAATAGACTTACCTGGTTAATGGTCAATCAACCAGCGTTGATTATTTCTATGAGGTACATCATTTATCTGACCTATTCGCATCATTTGTTCCCCCTGAAACCAAAAGAAAATGTAAATAAATAACAGAAAGGTCGGTTCCGAATGTGTTTTTAATTATGTGTATTAAATTAAAAACAAAAAAAATCAACAATAAATCTTTTTTTAAAATGCATTTTTTATGCAATGTTTTATCAATTATTAAATTAAAAACAAAAATCAACAATAAATCTTTTTTTAAAATGCATTTTATATGCAGTGCTTTATCAATTATGAAATTTAAAAAAAAAAAAAAAAAACCAATAAATCATTTTCTAAAATGCATTTTATGTGCAATGTTTTATCAATTATTAAATTAAAAACAAAAATCAACAATAAATGTTTTTTAAAACGCATATTAGAACTTTTGCTTTAGTGTGTTGAAAACACGACAGCCTGTGTTAAAATTTCAAACCTGTTTTTACTGACACCTTATTTTTGAAATTAGCATCATCAATAATTCCGAAACCCAAGAATGAAAGGCACCGAAATCGGCGTTTCTGCATTTTTAGAAAATTTTTATCACAAACGAAAAGTCATTTTTAAAATTTAGAAGGAACAGTTTTATCACAGGGAATTAAATACTATTGAAAAGGGTAGCTACTTTTGATCAAAAATCTTTAATAACAAAATGACTTTGTTCGTGTGTGTCCCTCGTATAACTCCAACAATCGTTTGCACTAGCTTCCTGAAATTTGGAAAGAGGGGTAAAAGGGGCAATTTTAGCCCTCGATTCCAATATTCGTTCAAAAATTTCAATTAGGTCGTTCAGATTAGGCACTTAAAAATTGAAGTTTTTCTTATTGACCTAAAGCTGCAGCCGTTGATATAAATGAAACTGCAGACGATTTTAAAGATAGCGTCAGTGATGCTTGCTTGCTTGCTTATAGCTATGAGTAATTAATAAACTCCATACTTTTTTTGACGTAAATAATTCTTAATTAATTTTGGTAATACGTACTATAACTGAATAAAAAACTGAACTGTGTATTAAATATCGAAACTAATTGAGCAATGATATCGATTTCTTTAGCAGAAAAGTAAAAAAAAATTCGCCATGATATTATTGAAACCAATGATGCTTAATTAATTTTGGTTAATTAAAATAAAACATAACTTATTTTAATTAGTACATATTACCAAGAATAAAATTGAGTGTTTAACTTTTTGTATTTAAGTAAATTATAAACAAAAAAAGCATACATAATGGAGAAGTTGGTATTAATTCGTTAAGTAAGAATATAAAACAATCACCAAACTATTATTGACGTCAATGGTGTTAAATTAAATTTGGTAATAGGCACTTTTGGTTTTTAAGGTGGTTTATGAAATTTTAATCAATAACAAATATACTGATGTGGATAAAGTTAGTACTTATTGCATTTATACTGTGTAGTTTTAATAGAAATACTGTGGAAAGAGAATTTTTTCAGGTAAACAAAGAAAAATTGAAGTTACTTTTTATTAAATAATTAAAAAAATTTTCTGGCATACAAAATTAAAATTAATTAATCATATTAAATGAATGAATTAAGATTTGAAAAAAAAACCTTATTAACATCAAGTATCATCCACTACAAGTTTAAAAAAATGTATTTGAACTTGAGTGGATGATTAAAAAGTATTTTATGAGCGATAGAAAATTTAAACAAGATATAGGGAGAGTGTGAACTAATAGTAGGAATTGAAAAAAATAATTTGGAATTAGTTTATCTTTATTAATTGCGTTGGTATATGTCTTTTAGAGTTTGTTATATGTTTAGTACTGATTTATTGATAGTTTAATTTAAGAGAATTAATTAAGAGAACGGGTATTTAGCTTTTAAATAAATCAAGAGAAGAGTAAAAGCATTATAATGACATGAGTTATGATTAAAAAGGGATTATGATATGATCGAATGAAGGTATATTCTCTTAATAAATACAAAAACTGTAAGCATGCATTCTTATAACTGTTGTACAAGTGCAATCGTTTTTTTTTTCCGATCAAGAACATCCATCTGCTAAAGCGTTGGCCACTTGCTCATGTGACGGTATATCACAAATAATTCAGACATTTTTTCATACCTTCTCATCATTTCACAATAAAGTCCTCCTTTACAAGTGCAAAAAAATAGGAAACAAATAATCGTCTAAACTTCAAATAATCGTATAACTCGTATAACTTCGTATAATAATCGTATAACTTCGACTGCCTCCACTGTATTAATACTAAGGGATGTTAAATTTGTAACAGGAAACCGCTCAGTAGTGGTTCGAGAATGAATAGATCTACACGGAACAAAGTAAGTCGAGTTCCTTTTTCTAGGGTAACATAGTCTGATGAAACAAATTAGAAAGATATTTAACTCCTCTCACAAATAAGTTGGTGCAATTTTTTTTTTTTACTCTCCGAACTGCTGTTAAATTTCCCTCACATCTAATTTCATGGATGTGAATTCAATTAAAACTTTTCAAGGATGTCATTTGAAATTTGAGTACGTTAATTTCATTCTACTTTGGACTTTTAGTATAACAGGGTGCGTAGCCAAATCTTTCAACAAAAAATAAGCACCTTTTAAGCACCTAAAAATATTTTTAAGTACTATATACATTAACAAAATGCAAAATAATAAAAGACTTTACATAATCTAATGATAAAATAACCAGTTTTTGACAAAAAAAAGGCTTTTTCTTGATCATTATAAAATGACCAAGAGATTTTTCGGTTCGATATGAGAGGGTGGAAAATGAAGCCTGAAATTGAGAATATCTTGCAGCAGAGTTGCATATGAGATCTCACAGAGGCACATGCGGACTCGTTCATCAAACAAGTACATATGCTATGGACCGAATCGATTGTGGTTGAATAAAGTGTGAAAACGTTGAACTATAGGAAAAAAAAAAATCTCATGTAGGGAAAGGAAAAATTAAGCACTTTTTAAAAACACCCAATGAAAAAAGTACCTTAAAAGGCTTTTAAAAAAACAAAAATAGAAAATAAGCACCTTTAAGTACTTTTTAAAAACGCTACGCACCATGTATAACTATAGAAAAACATATCCGTGTAACAAATTATTAAAAAAATATAACGATAATTTCTTACTATATATAAAAATCTAATGATGGTGTTTCCGTTGTTGTCAACACATTTTCATTGGCTGGAAAATCACATGGTAGGATACAGTTTTCCTATATTAATTTTTACGTTGGTTTGGTTGCCATCAGCATAAAATTGATATAAGTCATAAAGGTTTTCCTATAAATATTTTTGTTTCTCTAATTTAAAGGTTAAAATTACCTGTACTGTTATTATTATGTTTTTGAGTTTGTTTGATTTCTAAATTCTGAGTTTAGGAGGAATTTTTTTATTACCATTATTAGAATAATGTAATTATACTTTAAGATAAAGTTATTTAAATAGGAGTCTTATCAACCGTTATTTTTTATTGCCAATTACATGAATATGAATGACGGTTAAAGAGATTCGTTAAATGAACTTAACTTTCAAGTTGATGAATGCAAAAATTGTAATACATCAGTCCGTTTGTTAAGCAAAAGTAGTGAACTCACCAAATTTGTTATAACAATTTTAATTTTAAATGTTACTTAGAAATATGATTCACTTATAGAGTATCATAAAGAGACATGTTCGGTCATGGGAAGTGAAGGTTTTTTTAGTTCATATATTTTAAGTTGAATAAGTTCAACCGTTTTATGCCAAGAAATTTCAATTATTACGCAGCAACCATTGGGGTTGGTGAGCGTCAGTGAACAGGGGGCTAAGCCACCTACTAAAATAATAAATTGTGATATTTTATTAGTCTATTTATCAGCATTTTATTAGTCTATTTTATCAGCATTGCTTCATGACTAAGGCAAGCGTTGTTTACCTGTTTATTAATTATTTTTAATATTTATCTATTAGTTCTTCTTAGTTCGATGATTACTTTTTAAAATTGTGTTTATTATTTTAATTGAAAGGCTTAAAGCTTTTTTTCCCCAATACCCACCTGGAGGATGACCCTTTGTCAATACAGGCATCTGAAGGGAAGATTTGTTAGCCACTCTTTCAGGGACACCCTATTAAGTGGGCCAACGTTGCTCCCACAGAGATTGGATAAGGACAGATAGTACACAGAATGAAAAAAAAATTCGTGCCTAATCCGGATTCAAACCCAGAACCTTTCTGATGCAAGGCCAGTTCCTTGACCCCTACATAGTCTGGAAGGCAAAGGCTCAAAACTAAAAGTGATTTTTTTCATTTGAGAGTAATCTTATTACATCAGATAATACACAAACTTTTATGATAAATGCACTTAAAACAGTATTTAACTTATTTCTCGTTTTGCAATAAACGTGTAAGTGAAAATTCCTTTTTACAATAAGCTTCAGTGTGCCCAGTCATGCAAATGAACACAAAATATTTTTGAAAACACTTATTAAATAATCTCACAAAACATATTGTATCAATCAAAAATTAATTTACAAAAAAAAATTGTAGATGAAATGGCAGCTGAGCAAAATCCCAAGAGAATTGAAAAATATAAGTTTTAAATCAGTTCAGGATCTTTCAAAAAAAATATTTTTTATTTTTGAATGTCAAGGAAGCAAAAAGAAATGTCTTGGGGATAGAGGTGGGAGTATCCCGTTACAGCCTCTCCAGAATTTCAATCACTTTAAGGCAAAATATGACAATTTTTTATTCAATCACATGCTAAAGAATAGTGGGATACCTGCAAGTGATGTAATGTGGGTATCTCTATCCTGATTGGTTGTTGAAACGTGGTATTTGTTTGCGCTAGCAACCTGTTTTTCCTATCTATTTCTAGTTAGCTAAGAATGTCAAGTATCAATTCTCTTAAGAGACACATTCTAAATTCTTTCGCAAAGATTTCAATTCTTTTACTATATATTTACTCAGACACTCAGCACAAATATAGGCACGAAGCCATGTAGATCATAAACAAACTAATTATGCATCGAAGTTGCCAGGTACACAAAACAAAAATATATCACGGTTACAATAAAATGCATAAACAAATAATAAATTTAAGAAAGAATATATTTTAACAAATTCGATGTGCGATACGGCTCTGTATTTAATTCACTTATCGTTAATTAACATTCTAATTTATGAATCTTAGCTCAACTTTTATACTCCATTTTGCTGATAAAGATTAGCTAGAGCTGACGTCACAGGTCATAGGACGTCTTCTTCTTGAGGTGCAAGTATCTAATTGACAATAAAAAATACAGAAACCTAATCCAAATGGTTTGTCAACTTTTATGGCATAAAAAGGAGTAACTCTTTATTATGTAAATAATATTTATATTTAATACACTTCTTCGTTATGATGTTTTCCTAAAAGTTCAGCTCATAAATTTTTTTTAATTTTTTTTATGTAGAAACATTTTAGTGTCATGGCTCGCTGTCAAAAACTACCTAATGCCATTTTAAGACTCAGAGGAAAGTTCTACGGTCTTCTGTCTGGAAAAGCATTTTGTGGTAAGAGAGAATTTTCTAGTTTTTATTTACTTAAAAAAAATGGAAGAAAATTGCAGCCAAGAAAGATATAACTTTCAGAATCAGGAGAATGCGGTGCAATTTAAAAAAAAAGCTCGGTTATCTGAAAGCTTTTGTTAATTTTTTCATGTAATATGTATTTAAAAAGTAAAAAGTAGCATTTTAAAAACAAGTAATATGAATTTTTTTAAAAAAGTCAATTCCTAATTACGTCAACAAACAAATTTTTTTATTTTAGTTACTTTTTATTAAATAATTACATTTTTCTCTATCATATGAAACTAAAATTTATTAATTAAATTTAATGAATGAGTAAATATTTGAAAAAACTGTATTAACAACAATTGTCATTCACTACAAGTTCAAAAAAAATGTATTTGAACTTGAGTGGATGAATAAAAAGTATCTTAATAGCGATTAAAAACTTAAATATATATAGGGAGAGTGTGAACTAATAGGGAGAGTGTGAACTAATAAAAAGGCGCGTGGTATCAGACAACTATAAAAATATGAATTTGGTGACGTGAACCACACGTGCTACCACGTCATGTTCTTTATTGAATTTATATGACACAGCGAATATAAAATAATTAAATATTTAAACGTGCGCAATAAACTATTTTTTTTTGTTGCTCGAATAGAGCTATAAATTAGAAATTATCACTGATATTATCTTTAAAATATGTGAAAAACTGAATCGCTTATAGTAAAATTTAACTAACCCTTAACGCATCAGAAAATTCTATTTCGATCCCTCATTATTTAATGAATTAATATTTGAAAAAAAACTGTATTAACATCAAGCGCCATCCACTACAAGTTTAAAAAAAAATGTATTTGAAATTGAGTGGATGAATAAAAAGTATCTTAATAGCGATTAAAAACTTAAATATATATAGGGAGAGTGTGAACTAATAGGGAGAGTGTGAACTAATAAAAAGGCGCGTGGTATCAGACAACTATAAAAATATGAATTTGGTGACGTGAACCACACGTGCTACCACGTCATGTTCTTTATTGAATTTATATGACACAGCGAATATAAAATAATTAAATATTTAAACGTGCGCAATAAACTATTTTTTTTTGTTGCTCGAATAGAGCTATAAATTAGAAATTATCACTGATATTATCTTTAAAATATGTGAAAAACTGAATCGCTTATAGTAAAATTTAACTAACCCTTAACGCATCAGAAAATTCTATTTCGATCCCTCATTATTTAATGAATTAATATTTGAAAAAAAACTGTATTAACATCAAGCGCCATCCACTACAAGTTTAAAAAAAAATGTATTTGAAATTGAGTGGATGAATAAAAAGTATCTTAATAGCGATTAAAAACTTAAATATATATAGGGAGAGTGTGAACTAATAGGGAGAGTGTGAACTAATAAAAAGGCGCGTGGTATCAGACAACTATAAAAATATGAATTTGGTGACGTGAACCACACGTGCTACCACGTCATGTTCTTTATTGAATTTATATGACACAGCGAATATAAAATAATTAAATATTTAAACGTGCGCAATAAACTATTTTTTTTTGTTGCTCGAATAGAGCTATAAATTAGAAATTATCACTGATATTATCTTTAAAATATGTGAAAAACTGAATCGCTTATAGTAAAATTTAACTAACCCTTAACGCATCAGAAAATTCTATTTCGATCCCTCATTATTTAATGAATTAATATTTGAAAAAAAACTG
The DNA here is from genome assembly GCA_949128135.1 of Parasteatoda lunata. NCBI lineage: Eukaryota > Metazoa > Arthropoda > Arachnida > Araneae > Theridiidae > Parasteatoda > Parasteatoda lunata. Next base: position 110,155,437 of record OX421973.1, read on the forward strand.
TATTAACATCAAGCGCCATCCACTACAAGTTTAAAAAAAAATGTATTTGAAATTGAGTGGATGAATAAAAAGTATCTTAATAGCGATTAAAAACTTAAATATATATAGGGAGAGTGTGAACTAATAGGGAGAGTGTGAACTAATAAAAAGGCGCGTGGTATCAGACAACTATAAAAATATGAATTTGGTGACGTGAACCACACGTGCTACCACGTCATGTTCTTTATTGAATTTATATGACACAGCGAATATAAAATAATTAAATATTTAAACGTGCGCAATAAACTATTTTTTTTTGTTGCTCGAATAGAGCTATAAATTAGAAATTATCACTGATATTATCTTTAAAATATGTGAAAAACTGAATCGCTTATAGTAAAATTTAACTAACCCTTAACGCATCAGAAAATTCTATTTCGATCCCTCATTATTTAATGAATTAATATTTGAAAAAAAACTGTATTAACATCAAGCGCCATCCACTACAAGTTTAAAAAAAAATGTATTTGAAATTGAGTGGATGAATAAAAAGTATCTTAATAGCGATTAAAAACTTAAATATATATAGGGAGAGTGTGAACTAATAGGGAGAGTGTGAACTAATAAAAAGGCGCGTGGTATCAGACAACTATAAAAATATGAATTTGGTGACGTGAACCACACGTGCTACCACGTCATGTTCTTTATTGAATTTATATGACACAGCGAATATAAAATAATTAAATATTTAAACGTGCGCAATAAACTATTTTTTTTTGTTGCTCGAATAGAGCTATAAATTAGAAATTATCACTGATATTATCTTTAAAATATGTGAAAAACTGAATCGCTTATAGTAAAATTTAACTAACCCTTAACGCATCAGAAAATTCTATTTCGATCCCTCATTATTTAATGAATTAATATTTGAAAAAAAACTGTATTAACATCAAGCGCCATCCACTACAAGTTTAAAAAAAAATGTATTTGAAATTGAGTGGATGAATAAAAAGTATCTTAATAGCGATTAAAAACTTAAATATATATAGGGAGAGTGTGAACTAATAGGGAGAGTGTGAACTAATAAAAAGGCGCGTGGTATCAGACAACTATAAAAATATGAATTTGGTGACGTGAACCACACGTGCTACCACGTCATGTTCTTTATTGAATTTATATGACACAGCGAATATAAAATAATTAAATATTTAAACGTGCGCAATAAACTATTTTTTTTTGTTGCTCGAATAGAGCTATAAATTAGAAATTATCACTGATATTATCTTTAAAATATGTGAAAAACTGAATCGCTTATAGTAAAATTTAACTAACCCTTAACGCATCAGAAAATTCTATTTCGATCCCTCATTATTTAATGAATTAATATTTGAAAAAAAACTGTATTAACATCAAGCGCCATCCACTACAAGTTTAAAAAAAAATGTATTTGAAATTGAGTGGATGAATAAAAAGTATCTTAATAGCGATTAAAAACTTAAATATATATAGGGAGAGTGTGAACTAATAGGGAGAGTGTGAACTAATAAAAAGGCGCGTGGTATCAGACAACTATAAAAATATGAATTTGGTGACGTGAACCACACGTGCTACCACGTCATGTTCTTTATTGAATTTATATGACACAGCGAATATAAAATAATTAAATATTTAAACGTGCGCAATAAACTATTTTTTTTTGTTGCTCGAATAGAGCTATAAATTAGAAATTATCACTGATATTATCTTTAAAATATGTGAAAAACTGAATCGCTTATAGTAAAATTTAACTAACCCTTAACGCATCAGAAAATTCTATTTCGATCCCTCATTATTTAATGAATTAATATTTGAAAAAAAACTGTATTAACATCAAGCGCCATCCACTACAAGTTTAAAAAAAAATGTATTTGAAATTGAGTGGATGAATAAAAAGTATCTTAATAGCGATTAAAAACTTAAATATATATAGGGAGAGTGTGAACTAATAGGGAGAGTGTGAACTAATAAAAAGGCGCGTGGTATCAGACAACTATAAAAATATGAATTTGGTGACGTGAACCACACGTGCTACCACGTCATGTTCTTTATTGAATTTATATGACACAGCGAATATAAAATAATTAAATATTTAAACGTGCGCAATAAACTATTTTTTTTTGTTGCTCGAATAGAGCTATAAATTAGAAATTATCACTGATATTATCTTTAAAATATGTGAAAAACTGAATCGCTTATAGTAAAATTTAACTAACCCTTAACGCATCAGAAAATTCTATTTCGATCCCTCATTATTTAATGAATTAATATTTGAAAAAAAACTGTATTAACATCAAGCGCCATCCACTACAAGTTTAAAAAAAAATGTATTTGAAATTGAGTGGATGAATAAAAAGTATCTTAATAGCGATTAAAAACTTAAATATATATAGGGAGAGTGTGAACTAATAGGGAGAGTGTGAACTAATAAAAAGGCGCGTGGTATCAGACAACTATAAAAATATGAATTTGGTGACGTGAACCACACGTGCTACCACGTCATGTTCTTTATTGAATTTATATGACACAGCGAATATAAAATAATTAAATATTTAAACGTGCGCAATAAACTATTTTTTTTTGTTGCTCGAATAGAGCTATAAATTAGAAATTATCACTGATATTATCTTTAAAATATGTGAAAAACTGAATCGCTTATAGTAAAATTTAACTAACCCTTAACGCATCAGAAAATTCTATTTCGATCCCTCATTATTTAATGAATTAATATTTGAAAAAAAACTGTATTAACATCAAGCGCCATCCACTACAAGTTTAAAAAAAAATGTATTTGAAATTGAGTGGATGAATAAAAAGTATCTTAATAGCGATTAAAAACTTAAATATATATAGGGAGAGTGTGAACTAATAGGGAGAGTGTGAACTAATAAAAAGGCGCGTGGTATCAGACAACTATAAAAATATGAATTTGGTGACGTGAACCACACGTGCTACCACGTCATGTTCTTTATTGAATTTATATGACACAGCGAATATAAAATAATTAAATATTTAAACGTGCGCAATAAACTATTTTTTTTTGTTGCTCGAATAGAGCTATAAATTAGAAATTATCACTGATATTATCTTTAAAATATGTGAAAAACTGAATCGCTTATAGTAAAATTTAACTAACCCTTAACGCATCAGAAAATTCTATTTCGATCCCTCATTATTTAATGAATTAATATTTGAAAAAAAACTGTATTAACATCAAGCGCCATCCACTACAAGTTTAAAAAAAAATGTATTTGAAATTGAGTGGATGAATAAAAAGTATCTTAATAGCGATTAAAAACTTAAATATATATAGGGAGAGTGTGAACTAATAGGGAGAGTGTGAACTAATAAAAAGGCGCGTGGTATCAGACAACTATAAAAATATGAATTTGGTGACGTGAACCACACGTGCTACCACGTCATGTTCTTTATTGAATTTATATGACACAGCGAATATAAAATAATTAAATATTTAAACGTGCGCAATAAACTATTTTTTTTTGTTGCTCGAATAGAGCTATAAATTAGAAATTATCACTGATATTATCTTTAAAATATGTGAAAAACTGAATCGCTTATAGTAAAATTTAACTAACCCTTAACGCATCAGAAAATTCTATTTCGATCCCTCATTATTTAATGAATTAATATTTGAAAAAAAACTGTATTAACATCAAGCGCCATCCACTACAAGTTTAAAAAAAAATGTATTTGAAATTGAGTGGATGAATAAAAAGTATCTTAATAGCGATTAAAAACTTAAATATATATAGGGAGAGTGTGAACTAATAGGGAGAGTGTGAACTAATAAAAAGGCGCGTGGTATCAGACAACTATAAAAATATGAATTTGGTGACGTGAACCACACGTGCTACCACGTCATGTTCTTTATTGAATTTATATGACACAGCGAATATAAAATAATTAAATATTTAAACGTGCGCAATAAACTATTTTTTTTTGTTGCTCGAATAGAGCTATAAATTAGAAATTATCACTGATATTATCTTTAAAATATGTGAAAAACTGAATCGCTTATAGTAAAATTTAACTAACCCTTAACGCATCAGAAAATTCTATTTCGATCCCTCATTATTTAATGAATTAATATTTGAAAAAAAACTGTATTAACATCAAGCGCCATCCACTACAAGTTTAAAAAAAAATGTATTTGAAATTGAGTGGATGAATAAAAAGTATCTTAATAGCGATTAAAAACTTAAATATATATAGGGAGAGTGTGAACTAATAGGGAGAGTGTGAACTAATAAAAAGGCGCGTGGTATCAGACAACTATAAAAATATGAATTTGGTGACGTGAACCACACGTGCTACCACGTCATGTTCTTTATTGAATTTATATGACACAGCGAATATAAAATAATTAAATATTTAAACGTGCGCAATAAACTATTTTTTTTTGTTGCTCGAATAGAGCTATAAATTAGAAATTATCACTGATATTATCTTTAAAATATGTGAAAAACTGAATCGCTTATAGTAAAATTTAACTAACCCTTAACGCATCAGAAAATTCTATTTCGATCCCTCATTATTTAATGAATTAATATTTGAAAAAAAACTGTATTAACATCAAGCGCCATCCACTACAAGTTTAAAAAAAAATGTATTTGAAATTGAGTGGATGAATAAAAAGTATCTTAATAGCGATTAAAAACTTAAATATATATAGGGAGAGTGTGAACTAATAGGGAGAGTGTGAACTAATAAAAAGGCGCGTGGTATCAGACAACTATAAAAATATGAATTTGGTGACGTGAACCACACGTGCTACCACGTCATGTTCTTTATTGAATTTATATGACACAGCGAATATAAAATAATTAAATATTTAAACGTGCGCAATAAACTATTTTTTTTTGTTGCTCGAATAGAGCTATAAATTAGAAATTATCACTGATATTATCTTTAAAATATGTGAAAAACTGAATCGCTTATAGTAAAATTTAACTAACCCTTAACGCATCAGAAAATTCTATTTCGATCCCTCATTATTTAATGAATTAATATTTGAAAAAAAACTGTATTAACATCAAGCGCCATCCACTACAAGTTTAAAAAAAAATGTATTTGAAATTGAGTGGATGAATAAAAAGTATTTTATTAACGATTGAGCAAGATATAGGGAGAGTGTGAACTAACAGTGGGAATTGAATAAAGACTTAATTTTGATATCATACTCGTAAGTATTTTTTTTCTTAAAAAAAATAAAGCACTTTAAATTGGCGTTGATAAAATTAAGACTCATGTAATATTTTCAATTAAATGTTTGAATTGATTTTTCTAGATCCTAGATTTATAAAGTTCACACAAATCCTTTAAAAAAAGGTTTTTCACAACTAGGTTGAAAAATGATTTTTAAATCTCGTTCAGTTTATTTCTCTTCATTTTATAAAAAAGATGAGGGTCCGTTTTTCATAATTATCGATGCATATTTATTGGTAAGAATATTCATATGTAAGACAACCTAATTAAAAAAGGAATTTCTTCGTGAAACATGACTTCAATAAAAGCATGAAATTAATAAAAGTTATTACCGTATTTTTTACTTGTAAAAATAAACTTCTATACCTCTTATTTAACACTGCTTGTCTGTAATATTTATTAATCATCCTGTCTCAATTTTTGTCTCATTTATTACCACGTTTTTGTTACTATTCCAAATAAAAGGTTAAAAAAGATGAAGGTTGACACTGTCGAAAACTACTCTCCCCACATTGGTGACCCGGACTTCGATGGATGATCCACATTGAACAGTTAACTTGTTATTTCTGACTGCGACAATGTCCTCCTCACGCTATTGCTACTCAATCTCGATCACACACACCGTTGGCCTGTATACACTCGACTGCTAATGGTAACGACCGTGAACTTAATGCAGCTCTCACGGTTAGCACACAAAAACACGGTGATCTTAATACATCTCTCCCGGCTTCTCACAAAATAGCAATAATGAATCAACTAGTGGTACCCGTTCATCGAATTCTATCATATATATAATTCTACCACTACACAAATACAATTCTAATTCACTAGTATATAAGACATATTAACTCTATTCTATGTTGGGGTACCTTTTCACAGATGAAGGTAAACATTGTCGATAGCTACCCTCCCCAAACCATACTTTGATAAACATATTCAATTTTGCACATAAACTTAGGAACCATTTTACAATTATAAGCGAGGTATATTTGCTTTTATGGAAGGTGTATGCTGTACAGAGTTAAAATATTTATATCAAAATATATATTACCTAATTATAATATTCTGAATTAAAGTATTTAGTACAAAGCTGTTAGATAATATTAGGAAATAACTTATCCTTCAATTATATTGTATACTCTTTAAAAAAAAAAAACATTAAACGAGTTTTTGTAAGTAACAAAAAAGAAATTAAAAAAACAAAATTGTGGATAAAGTTGCTATGGTTGACTGACAAAGTGATTAGATTTTAATTTTACCCGATAGATTCGGAAACTAAAAGAGAGAATACCAAATAATCATATAACAAAATAATAAACTATAAAATTTTGAATTTTAATTCAATAATTTTTTATTCTAACCAAAAAATATATTTATCGTTAAGAAATGTCGAGTTTGGTGAGTGAAGCGAGTAGGAAACTAGACACATCTATTCTTAAGTTGATGAAAATTGGGTGGTTGGAAATTATGAATAAACAATGTAAATAAATTATGTATAGACTATGTATCTAAGGTTTTCTATCCTTTTCAATGTTACTGTGAATGACCGAAATGGGTGGTTGTTGACTTCCACAGGTTGACAATCACATAGGTCCGAAATATATACTAGGTCTAGTTAAGTGCCACTGCTCGGTATACAATGGTTTTCTTAAGGTTTCAGGGCTACTTCCCGGTATACCCTACATCAATGATTTTTTAAGGTCACTGCCCAGTATGCATTTTACCAGTACTGATGTTTCTCCTAATCTATCCTCGGCACAAATTAAAATATCGAATAAATATAATAATATCAACGAATAAATTAATATCAAATCGGATGTATTTCGGACATTGACCGGTGAAAGTCGACTTGATTTCGGTTATTCACGGTAACTTTTATATTCATGAAAGAAGTTTTTCAAAGCGTGTGAACAGGCTTTAAGGGGATAGCATAGAAAAGTTTTCTCCGTCATTACTAATTCAAAGTGAGTTCAGAGCCATAAAGTTTCAAATACTGAATGAATTAAGAGATGATTACTTAAGCAACGGAGAAGTTCTCTTCTAAATAATGTTTTTGTATTTTAATATTTTGAAGTATTTTTTTCAGCAATTGAAACTTCATAATTTACTCTAGATTTGCCTGAACTTATTTTTTCTTTCTTTTATATTTCAAATTAATAATGACGGTAAAAAAAAAAATTGCGACGAAAACTTTCTTCCGCAGTATGGCGTCCTTTAAAAGCTACCTCAGAGTTGTCTTTTGAACCTCTATTAAATCCTCCAAGATTATTTCCGGAATTCACCTCATTAAATACATTTCCCCCCTCCTTGACACGATCTGAATTATGTGAGAGCATTTAAAAGAGATTAATAAATCTTTTAAACATAATTAATCTTTCAACATTCCCACCCCTCCCTTGACTGAGGTAAGGGAATAAATATTGCCGCTCTATCACGTGTAACTGGAAAAACAAATGGGCGTGTGTAAGAAGATAAATCTTTTAATCGATCAAAAAATAAAATTAATATTCATGAGCTATTATGAGTGTCCCGAAAAAGGCTCTTCCGGGATTATGGAAGATTCTTCTCCTCAAAAGAATTATCAAGCAATGAAAATCGCTTGAGGCTATTATCATCGGATACAGCATTCGCCTTCTAATGAGATGAACTGGGGTCGAATCCCAGCGATGGTGGATCGATACGAATTCCGCATCCGGCTCGCACCGACCACAGTGCCGACGTAAAATATCCTGAGTGATAGGCGGATCATGGTTTAGAGTCCTCTTGCCGTCTGACTAACCATGGAATCATTTCGCGGCTTTCCTCTCCATCTAACGCAAATGCGGGTTAGTTCCATCGAAAATGTCTCCCTTTGCTTGATCCAGGAGTTTCCTTGTCTTCTGGAATAAGTTCAAGCTACAGAGTTGAATATTGGTAGTCTTAAACCTAAAATTGGGTCGGCTGTTCAACGACGGTTATAATATTATCATCGGAATGATTTTTGAATTTAACATTTTGATCTTAATTTAAAAGTTTTATTCCGTAAAGTTGGTTGGGGACATCTGTTGTAGTTAGTAGATAGTTGTGAGTTGTAGTCTTTATAGTTATGAGTTGTAGTCTTAAGTTGTTGCAGCTTTTATGAATTGCTAAGGGCATGTCAGCATAAGACGCGCCATTTTTATGGGTCCAATCAAATCCAATGTTCTTGCAACGTCATACAGTTCTTTCTTTTTCAAGAACGAATGTTCTTATTTATCGAAACATGTCGCCGAGTATATAATTCCTTTAAAACTTCGAAACTATAAATAATTCTGTGACATATATCGTGATTTAATAATTCAGTGACACATAACGTAAAATATAGCAGGAATTAAATTTTTGTCTGAAGTGACTTAATTAAATTTCTGTCTGACTTTAAAAGCTTTTATGTTGTTTTAAAAGCATATTTGTATAATTTGATAACGAAATAAAACGGATATGTGACGGATGATTACTTAAATCCTATTCCGCAATAGCCTTTTATGCAAAGGAGTATAGTGTTGCATATCCCTCATTTTAAAAACCCAAATATTGTAGCTGTAATGTAATGTTTGCATAAAACAATAAATTCGGAGGGGAAGTGTACAAACTATCTATCAACTATCAAGTCAACGATTTATCTACTTATGAGGCAACTATCTACAACACATATCCCCCCATCTGTACGGAAATTTTTTTTATTTTTATTAAAGATCAAAAATTTATATCAACTTTTGAATCAAATTTATTTTATAACCGTCTTTGAACAGTCGACCTATTTTAGGGTTTACGACTACTAGTGTTCAACTCCGAAGCCTTGTCATTTTGAACCAATCCAGAAGACAAGGGAACTCCTATATCAATTATTGGGAGAAATTTGCCTTCGCTGAGGTGTTTTTGAAGGAACTAACCCACATTTGCTTTACATGGAGAGGAAATCCACGAAGACCACCTATGGTCAGTCAGGTGACAAGGGGACTCAAACCCATGATCCGTCTACCACTGAGGATATATTACGTCAACACTGTGGTCGGTGCAAGCCGGGAATCTTATCGACCAGCTATTGCTGGGATTCGACCCCGGTTCATCTCATTGGAAGGCGAACGCTCTCTATCCTGAGCCATCACTGCTCTTTTGAATCAATTATAAGAATTTATGATAAGAAAAAAAAACCCTTTTGCTATAGTTCGGATATTAAAAAAATGCAAGAAAATAAAATTTAGTTTTTTTAATAAAGTGTGTCAAATAATTTCTGAAGAATAAAGATGCCGGGAAAATCAAAGCTGAGACGAACATATTTCCGAATAATCATTAATAATATTTTTTATAAGCAAATACAATCAAAGACATTATCAGGAAAAAAATTTTTCGTGGAAGAATCGATGAAAATGTATTAATTTTCGTATGTTCTAATGCGGTGAGCTAAACTGCTTTTCCGTTACACTAACAGCGATAGACAGGGAGAAATAAATGTGTTTTTCTCCTAAAACGATAGGAAAAAAATGTGTCAGCTCTAAAATCAATAAATGAAAATTTAACATGATGGCAAACTAACTATTCTTTATGACGCATTTCTTAAAAAAAATTTTTTTTTTAAGGATTTAGGTAATGTATTGGAGTATTTGTCCACCAATTAATAATTTTTAAAATGGATAATTATGGATTTCAAAGTACACAAATTAAAGTTAGTGTAAATTTGCCGAATTTTTTTTTTCGTTGGCAACTTCACGTTTTCTGTTTTAAATCACTTTTGTTTCCTTATTCCCTCAGTTTCTTAATTTAAAATTTTCTGGATTTCTTTTAGTGATTTGAACTTCTAAAACGTTTTTTTTATATTTCTTAATTCAAAATTTAATAATGAAAAGAACAAAAAAAATCTCAAAGAAATAGAATTTGTGCGCTAAATGTCGATTCAGCGAGATAATTTGCAGCAGGACTAAGAAAAAATAATTTGTATGAATTATTATAAAAAATAATAATGATCTTAGTAATTAATTTCAAAAATTGCAAGATTTCTTTTTAGGAATTAGCATGGCGAAAACACAAAGAAAATTTTAAAAGTTTAGCTAAATAATTTGTGGCAGGGCTCAAAAATGTGATGTAGTATAGTCGTACTATTTTTTTATATTTCCTATGAGCTGCACAATCTGTCTTCCCGATGAGCAGACCTAGTGCGTTCTCCAGAAGTGGTATCCACTCTTTCAGGACCACCACAATGGGTGAGATACCGTTGGCAATGTTAATTTGGACGTCTAGTATAGTCGTACTATTAGTTTCAAAAAATTATTATTAAAATGTTACTGCCATTGTTACTTATTTTCAAGAAATACAGTAATAATTAAGTTTAAATATCCCGCTTATTATTGCGAAATTTCTGCTCCTCTATCTTGAGAAATATAATCTAATATACCTGCATCAATATTAATCAATTTTAAGCTACAAAAAATAATAATAATGATAATAAAGAAAATAAAAAGATCGCTTTATTACGATTACTGGTTACCCATTGGTCAAATGCTTTTTCTTTCTGGATTGACTCCGTTAAACGCCGCAACATTCCAAATCATGGGTTACAAAAACTGTCTAAATGGATGTTTGTCGTCGGATTGATTTTCATATCCTGCCTATAGACGTGTTTCAAGACGTCACAAAGTACTTTTCCTTTTTCAGCATTCATATTTATATTAAAATCAAAGTCAAGACAGTAATTATTAGTTAATAATAAAAAGAATATAAATATACTTTAAATTATTATTATGTAAATACATTAAGAATGACTGCTGGTTAAAATAAAAAGAGAAACAAATTATCACACAGCAGTTGTCACCGTAGCAACTCATGCAATGACGACGCGTGCGCACTGTTTATTATTACTCTTGAACACAGTTGAAAAGTGTGATGAAGAAAGTTCGCTCGCCATAAAACCCAAAACAAGATCCATTTTGCCAATGGGTAAAAAAGTTAATAGAGCTAATTGGTGTTCTTGAAGAACTAAAATATTGCATACCAAAACATTATTATCAAGATTAAATACTACTTGTAACCCCTACGTTAAATAGACGTAAAAGAAATTTTAACAAAATTAAAAACAAACAGAATTTTATTTGTTAGAAAGTTCTCTAATTAAATACATTTTAAGACGAACTTATTGAAAAGTCTGATTATGAGTTACATAATTTATCAACGTTTTATTTGTTTATATATTTTTAAATTGGAAATTTTTTTTTGTAAATTAACTTGTGTAGGACGGCAGATTTTATTCACTACAATTTTCCACATTTTGTTTATAGTTGAATACAATTCTGAAATATATCATATTGTTGAAATTCCATACCACAAACGAACAAGGGAAAATAAATCGAATAAATAATTGGGTACTTGCACTTCAAGAAGAAGAAAGCCTCAGATATGACGTCAGAGCTTATCGTTTCTAAGCAAAATGAGGTGTTAATATTGAGCTAAGTTTCTCCACATAAGTGAAAATGTTAATTAACGTGAAGTAAAAAAAATTCAACCTGTATCATACATTGAATTTATTGAAATATAATTCTTTCTCAATTACGTTTTTTTAAAATTCCTATTGGCCGGGATAGCCTGGTCGGTAGGGCGCTGAGCCCACGTCCGAGAGTTCGTGGGTTCGAACCCCACCGGCCGAAGACCGTGTAGTAAATGGAACGGCCGTGTAGTAAATGGTGACTGATGCACGTTAAATCTGTCGAGTCGCAAAGTCTTCCATGTTCCTAAACAAATCAATACTTCTGGGGGTACTGGATTGTAGATCGATCGTTCTCTGATTCAGATCAAAATTACGATCTGTGGATGCTGTTCTTCATCTGAAGGACAGAATATATATCACAAGGATCACAGAGTTGCTTTTACCTGAAGATCTTAAAGCTGGCGGTAAGACTGGTAAGAGTGGCGAGCACCGCAGATGTATGAATGGCTTCGCCCTATAAACGGGTGTGACAGAAGTCGAATTCTTGGCCATAAATGGCGTCACTGGAAAACAAGAACAATCGCACCCCTCTGCCTAAACAGGCATAAGAGAGAGATTTAACTCGTATTTATTACTTGTTTATGTAGTTTATTGTAACCATGATATATTTTTTTTTTGTGTACCTGGCAACTTCGATGTATAATTAGCTTGTTTATGTTATACATGACTTCGTGCCTGTCTTTGTGTTAAGCAAGAAATATATCGTAGAAGAATTGAAATCTTTGTGAAAGAATCATTGTGTAAGAATATAGAATGTATCATAAGAGAGAATTGATCCTTTTCGTTCTTGGTTTACTTGAAATGGAATGGAAAGAACAGTTGCTAACGTAAACAAATACTAAGTTTCAGCAACCCATCAGACACCCTAACTACGTCACTTGCAGGTATTCCATTGCACTATTAGAAAAGTTATTAGTTAATCTTAGAGTTCAGCGAGTAATAAGCTGGTACTTGTAGCTTGCATTATTATTTTTCTTAACAAAAATAGATAAAAAAAAAATGTTTTTTTTGGAAGCACTTTATGTAAGAACATGGTAAAAATATTTTTTATATTTAAATTACTTCTGGTTTGGTAAACCAATTCGTATACGAAGTACTTAACATTAGAAAAACTTCACACTACTTACTGCTTAAAGTACTTCATGAATTTTTTTTATGAATTTGAGGGATGAAATGCTATTCTATTCAATCAATTCACTTCCTGATTCCTTTGAAAAGTATGAAATCTAATTTTGTTTTACTTTTTAATTTACTTGAATTGACTTGTAAAAAAATGTCACCTATTTCTTTTTCTGCTTAATTTGATGTCATGATGGGAGGTGATAAAATGCATTCCCATCTTACGAACAGTGTCAATTTTCTCACCATTTGTAAAAAAGGGCACGATCCTTTGATAGGTCCTTAATTATCACGAAAGGGGTTCTTTTACGATTGTCACTAAGAACTTGGAAATCCATTCTTCAACCATTATTTTAATTCCAATTCATAAAATACCTTACATTAAAGCTTAAAATGTCAGATTAAATTTCGGAAACAACAAAGTAAATGAAAAAAAAAATAAATGTTAAAAAAAATAATAAAATAAATGATTCAAAAGATTCTAAAAATTGATGTCAAGACTTCAAATTTTCATTTCAAAGTTCGGGGTGAAATAACTTCTTCGAAGTCTTCAACGAATTAGAGAGGAAAATTCTACTTTTTGTGAAAGACTTCATGAGAGGAAAAATAAGGATGAAAGATGATTAAAGGCTGAAAAAGAGAAAGAAATACGCTTGATGTGGCATATTTTGTTCACTTGCTGCTTTCCAATTGTTAAATAAAATAAAATTTTTTTTTAGAAAGTTATCTAAAAAGGTGCCACTAACCTAACACGAAATATAGACTTCAATCAATTTTTCTTCTGCTTTACTTATTTTGTTATTCTACATGTCTGCACAATTTTATTAAATATTAGTAGATAATTTGGCTACTAGGACTATTCTTGTGTACTAAAATCTTTGCATCTCTTTCAATACTTCTTGCGTGCTATTGCTTTTTTCGTGCATGGTTGTTGTTGTTGTAGCTCATTTACGTCACACTAGAGCTGCACAATGGGCTATTGGCAACGGTCTGGGAAACATCCCTGAGGATGATCCGAAAACATGCCGTCACAATTTTGATCCTCTGCAGAAGGGATGGCACCCCCGCTTCGGTAGCCCGACGACCTGCACGTGAAGTCAAGCACTTTACGGTAGAACAGTCTAACGAGAACCCATACCGCACACCTAGGTCCCAACGCGGACTGATCTAAGTGGTCAATCACCAGCACACTCACCGCAGCCAGTGATGCTTGACTTTGGTGTTCTGCTGGGAACCGTGTCTTTACAAGGCCAGTACAAGGTTTTAACGATCAGTCCACTGAGGGACTTTTCACGCATGGACTTTTCACGAACATTTTGCCTCCTGCTCGTTTCGCCCAAGAACCTTGATTTTCTGTACGCTATCCAATAAACGGATTTTTCATGAAAATGTAAAAAAAAAAAATAGTTTCAAAATATCCCGAAATGATATAAACGCAGATTGAGTGTAACATATTTAGTTGCGAATTTTATTGGGATAAAATTAAAATCTAATCGTCTTGCAACTTCATCTTACTATTTTTTGGTAAAAACACGTGTTAGATTATTTAGCGCGAATAAAATTTCACAATTTGTGCAATTGCATACACTTTACTTAAAGTTTTTTTTTTAATAATTGTGTCCATCATAAAACGTTGCAAAGATCACAGGATTACTTAAAAGAAGCACCTCATTCATTTGGAACGAAATAATAACGTAGAATAATATTAAGAAGGTATAATAAATAAGTATTTAAAGTAGACTGTTCAATAATAACTATTTTTCTGGTTTAAAAAATCCTTTATACTATTTATTAATTGATGATAACTAACGAAACTTCATTGTTAATTTAGAAACCATATCAATAAGACCGTGCAGAAGACAATGAGAAACGATCACTTAGTTTTTATGTTATACACAGAAAAGTTATTAAAAAAGCAAGTATTTTTATTCTTACTTTTGATCTTTTTCTCCTGTATTTTTTCTGAACTCGAATTCATTTTTATTTCTGCTCTTGTTTAGGACGTATTTCCTAGAAATATTTAGAAAAAGCGTCAATGTGATTATTTAGTGACAGTAATTTGCTAAAATAACGTAACAAACAAAAATGTTTTTTGAACTAGAGAAAACAAGAATTCTATTCACACGAAATGAAAACTCTATTCATACAAAAAACGCTTACGTTGCGAATTGTCAGTGGTTTATTACGAAAAAGATACACCACACATTGTTGCACTGAGAAAAGAAAAGAAAAACTACCAGAAAATGGTAAAATTTACTGTGTTTCAGACTCACACCAAAAAGATGAGTAATTTTTAAATTTTACCGAAGAGCTTAGCTGATGAATTTGATAAAATTAACAATAAAATGTAATTTTTTGATGTGTGATAAAATTTGGTAATTATGTCATGATACCTTAAAGCATGGTATAAAAAATATTTATTTAGTAAATTTATTTATCAGTTTTATAATTTCTACCAAATTTGTGGTAATAAGAACTGTAATTTTAATAACCAGCAATTCCGGTAAACTGTTATCTATGAATGGAAAAATTACCAAATGAATGGTTTAAATATTGTATGCTTACATACTGTATTGTATGCTTACATACATACTGTATGCTTACATACTGTAATTTTACTAGTATTTATTCTCCGTGCAGAATAACAAAAGAAAAAAAATCCTTTTTTAGTCTCTCTGAAAAGCGTAGTTTTCCCCCTATTTTAATTCGTTCTATTTTTTAGTTTTGTGTTCAGTTTTCAATGAGAAAGTCATTAAAATTTCGTTTGACGTTAACGTTTCCATTTAAAAAGCAAAAGTAAATAAAATTGCTATCTGAATCCAATGGGGATGTAAATGCTCTAGCTAGTCGAAAAGAGGTCAACATTTCAATTGAAAGGCTATCGTTATTAACAGACACTAAAGAAAATGAGCTAATAGAAACACAGGAATAGTTAAAAATAAATTTAATTTTTTACACTTTGACATTTGACCAATCACACCTTTGCTATAAATTTTCTGTAGTTAATGTTACTAAAAGGTCCCTTTAGTGTATATATCGAATAATCAGTGGTAAAAAAATTGAGAGTTTTTAAATTTATAAAAATATAAATGGAAATTTAATGTATACTTTTTTAGGCACTTCAAAAATATTGTCTCTTTCTTTCTTAGTAATTTTCTATTTCATGTAATGTTATTCTAATTTTGCAGTTTTACAAAATGTATTTATAAACAAACATATATTGACAAAATATACGAAATATATTTATAAACAAACATATATTTACAAAATATGCAAAATATATTTATAAACAACCTAGAGCCGTGACTTCTCAGGGGATAGAGCGTTCGCCTTTCAATGAGGTGAACCGGGTTCGAATTCCAGTGAAGGCTCGTCGATACGAATTCCGGCTTGTACCGACCACAGTGCTGACGTACAATGTACTGAGTGGTATACACGGATTATGGATTATAGTCCCTTTGCCATCAGGCTAACCGTGGTAGGTGTTTGAAGTTTTCCTCACCATGTAAAGCGGGTTAGTTCCATCAAAAACGTCCTGCCCGAAGAAAATTCCTCCCAATACTTGATCCAAGAGTTCCCTAGTCTTCTGGATTGGGTTCAAAATTACAAGGCAGCGGAGTTGAACATTAATAGTCGTAAGCCCCAAAATTGGGTCAGCTGTTCAACGAGGGTTATAAAATAAAATATAAACAAACTAACTTATAAACCCAATACTAACTGAAAAATTGGATGTTCTTATAAAAATCAGAAATATTTTAAGATCTAAAAACACTCAACTGTTAAAGAAAATAGAAAACACATTAAAATGAAATTAGGTGATTGTTGAAGAACTAGGACAACATTAACGGATAAATAGAAGGCATTCAAAATGGCAGATAACCGAATCGAACTTTTAATTAACCCTAATGAGGTGGGGAAAAAAAGAATACGAAGCAATTGAAAAATATTCTGAAACGAGACATCGGTAGAAAATAATTCTGCAAAGGTTAATTTACCCAAACTTATTATTCTTAAGTTCTATGGAGATTAAAGGTTTACCTTTTGAAATGGAAATTCTTAAAGACGAACATTCGGAACAAGTTGATAAATTTGTTTATTTATACGTTCACTTGAGCGGATGTGCTTTATGAACAATAGAAGGTTTTACAATATCGTCAGAAAATTACAAGAAAGACGTTGATTTATTGAAAGATCCCGTTAACATGCTTTGAACAATTTAATGCAAATCAAACCTTTAAAACGATTTAATGATGTTAAATGTTTTCGAAATTGTCAGAAGCAATTATGGAACATCCAGAAACTTTTAGTAATTAAAGGGACAGTCAAAATTCCGCATATTTTTGATCCCGATCGGACGACTTGGTTTACGCCTGAGCTGTTGCCCCTTTCTCCTCACCACAATCAATGAGGGATCGTACAGTTATGTGCAACTTCCACTATCAAAGTGAGTTAACCTAATGTGTACTATACAATTACGTACTATTAACAGTTCATTTACAATTATTAGCTTACGTACTATGTACTTTATAGTATGTAAATTAATTGCTAGCTCTGACCAGACGGTATTAAATACCGTAAATGACCAAAATCAAGAGAATGTCGACTTTCACCGGTGAATGTTAATAATCACAAAAACAACCTAATGAAAAAAGCACCTTTAAGGGCTTTTAAACGACGAACATCGAAAAAAAGCACTTTTAAAAACGCTACGCACCATGTTATTTAATCCAACTAATTTCTTTATTCTTAAATAGATCTAGATTTGGCAAAACTGCGTTAAGATATTCGGAGAGCCTTTTTGAAGATTGAATGAAAAAGATGGGATGTGAAGCCCGATATCCTTGTAACTTATAAACACTGTCGGAAGGAATTAGTTCGAAATCAAGAGAATGTCGACTTGAATGGCAACAATCACATAATCGCTTTGGAGAATGTCCGAAATATTTGTATATTTCGGACTGGTAATTATATTACATTATATAATTACCAGGCCTAATTTTTCAAAGTTCCATATTCAAGACAAAGTCGACTTTCACCGGTGAATGTCAACAACTTTGGTGAATGTTCGAAATATTTGTTGTATCCGATTTGATATTAATTTATTCGTTGATATTATTATATTTATTCGATATTTTAATATCTAGTGAGGATAGATTAGAAGAAACATCAGTGTTGGGAGTACCGGTTAAATGCATACCGGGCAGTGGCACTTGACCTTAAAAAACATTGATGTAGGGCATACCGGGCAGTGGCACTTAACTAGACCTCTTATATATTTCGGACATTTACCTAAGCGACTATGTGATTGTCAACACTCACCGGTGAAAGTCAACAACCACCCGTTTCGGTAGTTCACAGTAACTTAACACTAGATTGCCCAAGGATGTCATTTTGACCGCTTTTCAATTAGAAAAACAATGATGTATATAATTTCTTAGAATTTTGTGACTTTTTGTACAACATATAATTTTTTTATTGTTAATATTTACTTATAACTTGTTATATAACTATAATTAATATAAAAATATTAATTTTAATCAAATTTCTTCACACATTAGTTATTCTTTCACAATCCAGTCATTTTGACTGCTTTTGAACAATATAAGTACATACTAAGTTTCAGTCTTTCTAGTGTTAAAGTCGTGGAACATTGATAAAAGTAATTCGGTAAATCTAAACATAACTAAGCGCCCTGGTTTACTGTGAGGTAATACTATTTTGAATTAAAAGAAAACTATATTTTGTCTACAACACATTCGACCCGTTTGATTTCATTAGTCTCGTCACTTCAAAGAAAGAAGGTAAAAACACTATTTTATCATCAAATCATACTAAAACAAATGCATCTTTCATATTAGGGATTTTTTGCAAGTCTTCTACGAGTATTACATAGGATAATTCAACACTTAAAAATGTAGAGAAAACATGAAAAAATACAAAAAGATTTATTAAGAGAAAAAGAAACAATGAAAAAGTATAAAATTTTACAATACGATTATTATTAACACGATTTTATCCGAAAAAGGAGCTTTGGCTATATGGATACAATGTTAGAAAGCATCCTTTTTGTGGATATAATCGTGTGAGCTGATCAAGAGATTATATCTTTTTATTATTTTGCTTTCACATTTTTTTTAATGAATATTTTTTAAAAATTCCATTATTTTTTATAGTTTTTCTTCATTTTTTTCTTTCTTTTCTTTTATCTTTCTAGTCTTTATTATATATATATATATATATATATATATATATATATATATATATATATATATATATGTATCCAAAATCGTAGGTTCGATCCCCGCCGGCTGAAGACCCCCCCCCCCGTGTAGTAAATGGTGACTGATGCACGTTAAATCTGTCGAGTCGCAAAGTCCTCCATGTTCCCATAACAAATTAATACCACTGAGGGTACTGATCCAGGAGTTTCTTTGTCTTCTGGATTGGTTCAAAATTACAGGGTGAAACATTAGTCCCAAAACATTGGATTGGCTGTTCAACGACGGATATAAAAATGTTTTTGAAAAATTATATATATATATATATATATATATATATATATATATATATATATATATATATATATATATATATATATATATATATATATATATATATATATATATATATATATATATATATATATATATATATATATATATATATATATATATATATATATATGTGTGTGTGTGTGTGTGTGTGTGATAAGAAAAAAATAGGGAACTGGAAAAACAAATTGAATAGTACTCTCTCAAATGAAAAAAATGTAGATTTCGGGGTGAAATTTTAAACAGTTTTACAGTCACAGTTCACTAAAATGTCTCACCCAAATCGAGGTTTTTAGAGCAATTAAACCTTCGATCTTAACTAGTAAATAAAAAGAAACTGTTAAAAATATTCTTCAGCGTCTGAAACTTTTCTGACAGAACTTTGGTTTTTATTATTTGTGTAAACTTTTCCGGCTTCCTGGATCATCAAAAGAAAAAGAAAACAATAATAACCCGTAATCCGCAGAATCAGCAATTTTCACGATATTTTTTTCTCCTTTTCAGATACAACCTTTTTGGCGATGTGCAGTCACGTGTGTTTTTTCTCGGTGTTAACACGTCATTTACAGTTTACGTAAAGGATTGTCGTGCTTGTTGCCTTCAACGAAGGGAGAAGTCTTCCCAATAATTGAAATTTCTTCCATTCGTCACGAAGTTTCCCTATGGTAGAGAATGTCACATTTTCTCTAACTCTATGATGTAAACTATCTTAACACTTCTGAAATTTTCATTTAGTTGAGGGAATTATTTAATAATTTCCGTCACTTTAGCAACCATTCGTTTTTTCCCTTATCTTTTTTATATAGATTGTACTACATTGCTTTTTTGATTATTTTACGAATTTGTTTAATTTGTTTATTTTGCACATGGTTAAGATCGTTTTTAAGATAGTAAGTTCACGTTGTCATGGATATATATATATATATATATATATATATATATATAATATATACTATTGTATTTCAGAAACGTGATATAGATATACTATTATAGATACTTAATATAGATATAGTATATCTGTTATACTATTATAGATACTTGATATAGATATACTATTATAGATACTTGATATAGATATACTATTATAGAAACTTGATATTGATATAGTATATCTAATATACTATTATAGATACTTGATATAGATATAGTATATCTGTTATACTATTATAGATACTTGATATAGATATACTTTTATAGATACTTGATATAGATATACTATTATAGATACTTGATATAGATATACTATAGAAACTTGATATAGATATACTATTATAGATACTTGATATAGATATACTATTATAGATACTGGATATAGATATACTATTGTAGATACTTGATATAGATATACTATTATAGATACTTGATATAGATATACTATTATAGAAACTTGATATAGATATACTCTTATAGATAACCTCTCTTCCCCGAAAAAAAGGAAAGTATGATGATATGCAACATATATGATGTGTATTTTACTGGTGGCTGAAATCATTCATACGTTATTTTAACGCATAGAATATTAATTCAGCTTTTAAAAGACGATCTTATTTTTTCTCTTCCTTAAATGGACGATTTTCTTTATAATAAAGCATTTGTTTTAATTAAATGTATAGTTTATTTCATGTCATTTAATACAGTCAAACCCCGCTATAGTGAACCTTCAAGGGACCGGTTCACTATAAACGGGAACTCACTGTACTGCAAACAATTATAACTAATTTTTCTGAACTGCTCCCTTTTTTTACACATTATTTAAGTAAAAAGAAATAAAAAAATCAATATGTAGTATTTTTAATACTCTTTGTCTTGCGTACAGATTTTAAAAATCGGTATTTTATATAGAAGTTTCAAAATTAACAAAAAATGAAGAAAGAAAATCAGTCGAAGACAGAAAAAAGTTCATAATATCCAATTTCCTCTCTATTTTTGGTTTACTATATCCACAAAAAATAATATTACATGTATAAAATTAGGCACGGGAGTGAACATTTCGTTCACTATATCCGGGAGTTCACTATAAACCATGATCACTATAGCGGGGTTTCATTGTATTAATACAAGCAGTTTAAAAAGAATGTGGCTTATGGATTCATTTGACTTCAGCACGCATTCTGATTAAAAATAAACGCGAACAGATAGAAATAAAATCTTCCAAAGTCAACCATTCGGTAATATACGAAACATTGACTCAAATCCATTTTCAACTCGAATGAACAAGTACAATAGAAAGGAAAGATTTTGTTGTTCGACAGCTGTTGAAGAGTTGTTCTTTTTCAGTTCTTTCGTTTTTCGAAAACAATTAGCCGATTCAATCCTCACTTTTCCCTTCTCGAACGATGAGAAAAAATCATTTGCAATGGGGACAAAAAGGAAACTTAATGGCTGTTTATTTAAGTAACTGTTCTTGTGTTACAGAGGCACTCAATTCGAAATAATTAAATAATAAAATGCAATCTTCTGATTCGTTAATATTTATTATTTAAGAATAAAACTGTTATATTTTTAAGAGACCCTGGAATGACTAATTTGAACTTTTACAAACATCGTATTATTTTTATTATTTCTAAAAGCACATTGCATTAGCCAACATTGGACAACCAATAATGACCAGGTCTAATTTTTCAAAGTTCCATATTCAAGACAAAATGGAGTTTCACCGGTGAATGTCAACAACTTTGGTGAATATCCGAAATATTTATTATATTCGATTTGATATTAATTTATTCGTTGATATTATTATATTTATTCGATATTTTAATATCTTCTGAGGTTAGATTAGGAGAAACACCAGTGTTCGAAGTACCGGTTAAATGCAAACTGGGCATGTGGCACTTGACCTTACAAAAACATTGATGTAGGGTATACGGGGCAAATGTACACCAGGTAGGGGCTCTTAGCTTGACCTAGTATATATTTGAAAAATTTACCAAAGCGATTATGTGATTACTTATATTCACTAGTCAACACCCACCTACCAATTTCGATCTTTCGCAGAAACTTATATAAATATATAGTATGCGAATAGTAAATATATAGTATGGTTCTGCGTCAAGGGTAGACGAAGCAATCGACGTCTTGCGGACAGACCTCTGCTGTAAATGGCGTCGAATGGTACGCGCAAATACTGGATGATGCGTTACAGACTGAATGGGCTGTGCTATGGTTTGTGATGTGACTGAGCGATCAGTCACTGCCATGCGCACAATTCGCCTGTCATGACGTGAAGTGGTACACTGAGGTGGATGCAATCGAACACGTCTGTCCGTCGTACCCTCCTGCATCCAACGATCACCCGCATTACAGTTGTTTGGTTTCGTCCAACACGACAACTGATTTCCCTAAAAGATAATCCACAATCTCGGTAATGCCATTATTAACATTATAGTGGTGGTTGAAGTATTGTCTTAAGGAAAATGAATAAAATCGTTTAAGTAAAAATGTGATTTATTAAGTAAGAATTAGTATATTCAAAATAGCCATATTTAAAATATACAAATCATAAAAAATCTAAATAAATAAACCCCTTAAAAGGATCAAGATAACATTCTCTACATCGAGAAGTTTTGTTAGCATGAAAAAATATTTTTTAACGGTTGGAACTGGGAGGCCTAAAAAGAGCACACCCAGTCGCCACAAATTTAAAATTAAAAAAGAATAAAATTGTTCCTAACGGACACAGGAGCATGGAGAGAAGAGATCCAAGATTGGCGAATTATCGAAAGATAACATAGCCAAAATAAAGCCAGCTCTCCATAATCAATATTAGGTTTGAAAATGCTTTGCCGATCGCCAACAAGACTGCGAGAATTATTATAACCATGTAACTGAAACAAATGTGCGGTAAGAAATTAATAGAAATTAATAATAAAGAGTTATAAATAGATTTTTGTTTTCGATTAGGCGCGGCAGTGAATTAATGAGTCTACATTAGTATTGAAATAAAAAGTTAGCCGTTACATTGATCGCTAAGAAAAAAATAAAACATTTTATGTTTGCTTTAAAGATTAACTCATTAATTTAATTTAAATAAAATTCAATTAAGAATGATTAAAAAAAGCAAGTTTAAGTAATTTAAGATATTTCAAAGGCTAGGAAACATGCAATGCCAATTGTGGCATCACAATGTATATATATATATATTGAATAAATAAATTCCGTAAAAGTTGGCTTTTTCTAAAAAAGAAAAGGTAAAGATATATTTATGACATCTAAATTCCTCTGAAGCAAAACCATAGATCATTGGCTACTGAAATAGACGCAAAACTATAATGACCACGTAGAAAAGAAATGCATCTGGAATCATCTTGATTCCTCAGCATTACGAAAACTCTAGTAAGACATTTATCAAACACTGGAAAGTCTAAAAAATGTATTTTTCCTTCTAGAAAAATATCCCTTCTTTTTTTTCAGTACCTGGTTTTAATAAATACATAATTTATTATTTCTATCCAATATTCGTTTATTTAATGTATCCTCTTTAGTGAACATGATGAATTCGAATATTTTCCTTCGAATATTTATTGGACTATTTTTGCAGACAAAAAGAAGAAGGAACAACTCGAGATGGATCATATCTAATTATGTTGGCATATTAACTCCAAACTTTGGCGATAAATATTTTGTTTTTATGTAAATCGTCCGTGAGATTTTTATTCTGTTACGCAGCTCGAAATGCGCGTTCGAAAAAATAAATGCCTCTTTTCAATGTTAACCCAAACTTAAGGTAGTTTTTTAAACACTAATCCTAATCATTAAGTCTCTGACTTGGGGCAAATAAAATAGAAAGGAGAAGGCAAGCTCTTAGAACAAGGTATGCTATACCAGAAAAACAACGCAACATACTCAGATTTAACAGAGTACCTGATGATCAAGGCAGTTAAGCATCCATTTTCCTACATTCTATATATTTACACACCCATAAACTATGCAACGAACTTGCTAGATACACAAGAAAAAAATACATAAACAAATAATAAATCTATAAGTATAAGAATTAGACGAGAAAGAATCATATTTCAACTCATTCATTATATTTCATGTTGGATAAAGCTCTATATTTAATTAACATTCTAATTTATGTAAAGAATCATATCTCAACTTTGATACGCCATTTTGCTGATAAAGATTAACTGACGCTGACGTCATGGGTCACATGTGTGGGTATGGGAGGTCTTTTTCTTCTTAAAGTGCAAGTACCCAATTCTGTTCGTAGCTTTCTGAAAACGATTGAAATCCGTAATCATATGCTTCAGATGAAATGTATTCAAAAAGTGTTCGAAATTTCTGTCGATGATCCTTTAAAATATTTTAGTAAAATATAATAAAGCGATAAATTCTGCTTAGTACACTATAAAAAGTGTGGTGTAATATATCTCCGAATTTGATGCTGAACAACCTAACAGATTGTGTGAAGGTACAGTTTATTTCAGATTTCATATACAATTTAAAGGGTGCGACTTAATGGAATAAAGCTTACACTAAACTCTCGCGCATTCATACCATCGTTTTTGAAAACACCAATGCTGACTTTGTATGTTTTTTTGTTGTGGTTTTCCTTGCAGCCATACATCTACCGAAAGAAAAGATTGCCGTTAAAATACGTATGCATGTTTTTAGTTGAGTCATAAAAATATTTTTAATTTTCAAATCTCTGCGAGCTGTATTAACTAATTTTATAATGCAAGATTACTACCCGTCTCTTTAATGTTAAGTCTAGTTCAAATTCGAATTGAGTCTCTGTACTTATTTAGAAACTCGTTTTGTTTCAAACATTAGTATATTGATATGCCTGATAAATGAATGATTTCTACTTTATATTGTGTATCGTAAAAATACCTTTACTGATTCTGCATCTTATTTTATTCTGATCATAAATTTTGTGTCACTGAACACCAGAAAACGGCTACTCCACACCACTGGTGTCAAAGAAAAGTTTTGGTTTTTCACTAAACTGGGTAGTCATTTATCATTGGATTTTGATGCCACCATTTTTGGTAATTAAATTTTTTACAGTGGAATTTTCATCTGGAAGTTTAGCTCTTTTATGAGTGGTCAGAAATCTGATGGACGGTAAATTCGAATTGAAATTTATGAAATGAAAATTTTGCTTTTAACGGAACAATGAAAATTTTATTTACATCAGTCAAAGAACTTTAAATTCAATTACTCTAGCGAGTGTTGCATTTCCTTTGGAGTTGATAGGGCGAAACACTTTCACTTGAAGCAGCCAAGAAACAATTAAAGTATTGCAGTGAAACACAAGCTAAAATTTATCGGACAAAAATCGGACAACTTTGACAAAAAATTCTTTTTCTTTTCACTCAATCGCGAAAAATTCTGTGATACGATTCGGTTATTTCGTTTCGAACATGAACGTGCTTAACCATAAAGACTTTGCAAAATAAACAATTTGTTAAGCAATAAAGCGTTTGTAATTGTTTCATTCATGAGAGTTGGATTCCTTAAAAAAATCATGTGTGAGGTATATTGGTAGTTCTTTAATTAAATAATAATAATCATAAAACTTAAATATCAATTTTTCTTTCTACATATTCTTAAAATAGAAAAACAGTTTTTTTCTAGTATAACATCACTGATTAAAAAAAAAAAAAAAAAACGTTGTTCTAACAGAATTTGGCAAAGACTTTTATTATTAAAACAACAAGTAGCAAAAACGAGAAGAGAACTTATCTTGAAAAGGAATCCACTTGCTGAGGTGTCACCGAATATAAGAGCAAAGAATAGAAAAAAGAAAGAAAAATAAATAAAAACGTTGTTCTAACAGAATTTGGCAAAGACTTTTATTGTTAAAACAACAAGCAGCAAAAACGAGAAGAGAACTTATCTTGAAAAGGAATCCACTTGCTGAGGTGTCACCGAATATAAGAGCAAAGAATAGAAAAAAGAAAGAAAAATAAATAAAAACGTTGTTCTAACAGAATTTGGCAAAGACTTTTATTATTAAAACAACAAGCAGCAAAAACGAGAAGAGAACTTATCTTGAAAAGGAATCCACTTGCTGAGGTGTCACCGAATATAAGAGCAAAGAATAGAAAAAAGAAAGAAAAATAAATAAAAACGTTGTTCTAACAGAATTTGGCAAAGACTTTTATTATTAAAACAACAAGCAGCAAAAACGAGAAGAGAACTTATCTTGAAAAGGAATCCACTTGCTGAGGTGTCACCGAGAATAAGAGCAAAGAATAGAAAAAAGAAAGAAAAATAAATAAAAACGTTGTTCTAACAGAATTTGGCAAAGACTTTTATTATTAAAACAACAAGCAGCAAAAACGAGAAGAGAACTTATCTTGAAAAGGAATCCACTTGCTGAGGTGTCACCGAGAATAAGAGCAAAGAATAGAAAAAAGAAAGAAAAATAAATAAAAACGTTGTTCTAACAGAATTTGGCAAAGACTTTTATTATTAAAACAACAAGCAGCAAAAACGAGAAGAGAACTTATCTTGAAAAGGAATCCACTTGCTGAGGTGTCACCGAGAATAAGAGCAAAGAATAGAAAAAAGAAAGAAAAATAAATAAAAACGTTGTTCTAACAGAATTTGGCAAAGACTTTTATTATTAAAACAACAAGCAGCAAAAACGAGAAGAGAACTTATCTTGAAAAGGAATCCACTTGCTGAGGTGTCACCGAATATAAGAGCAAAGAATAGAAAAAAGAAAGAAAAATAAATAAAAACGTTGTTCTAACAGAATTTGGCAAAGACTTTTATTATTAAAACAACAAGCAGCAAAAACGAGAAGAGAACTTATCTTGAAAAGGAATCCACTTGCTGAGGTGTCACCGAGAATAAGAGCAAAGAATAGAAAAAAGAAAGAAAAATAAATAAAAACGTTGTTCTAACAGAATTTGGCAAAGACTTTTATTATTAAAACAACAAGCAGCAAAAACGAGAAGAGAACTTATCTTGAAAAGGAATCCACTTGCTGAGGTGTCACCGAGAATAAGAGCAAAGAATAGAAAAAAGAAAGAAAAATAAATAAAAACGTTGTTCTAACAGAATTTGGCAAAGACTTTTATTATTAAAACAACAAGCAGCAAAAACGAGAAGAGAACTTATCTTGAAAAGGAATCCACTTGCTGAGGTGTCACCGAGAATAAGAGCAAATAATAGAAAAAAGAAAGAAAAAAAAAGAATGGACTTTATTACAGTCGCACTTGAAGATGATTGAAATCTTGACCGAAAAAATATTAAAAAAAAGCAGTCTAATTCATGGACTCACACTCATCATCAGATTTTATGAAAATATGTGATTGCTTTGAATTTTACAGAACAGTCGATCCATATTTGAGCAAATGACTTTGAATGTTTATCTCCGTAGCCTTGTAGTTTCGAAACCAATCCAGAAAACAAGGAAACTCCTGTATCAAGTATTGGAATAAACTAGTCTTTGTGGAGGACTTTCTGATGAAAGAAGCCAGCATTTGCTTTACACGGAGTGGAAAACCACGAAACCTCCCACTGTTAGCTCGACGGCAAAGAGACTCTAACTCATGATCTGTTTACCACTGAGAATATTTTTTGTTAGCAGTGTAGTGGGTGCGAGCTGAGTGCGGAATTCATATTGACCAACCATCGCTGGGATTTGATAGCGGATCACCTGATTGGGAGGCGAGCACTCCATCGCCTGAGCCGGTGTCCACTTTTAGATGATTTCTGCCCCCACCCCTCTAAGAAGCTATGATGGAGGGAGTTAAAGAGGGCTGGTGGACACCCCTTCGTTAGAACGAAGATAAGGACTTCAAATAACGATTAAATAAGCAAAGCAGACAGCTCAAATTCGAAGTAAAAGTTATAGTTGCAACAGCTGATACTCCAGTTTCTTTTTCATTTTCCATATTTGTATATATAAAAAATTAAAAAAAAAAAAATACTCCAATTATTAAAAATTACGAAGCCCTATTTACGATTTTTTTAATATATTTTTAGTTCAGAGGTATTTAAATTGATATATTAAATCAATTTTAAAATCAAAAGGATTAACAATTAAGATAAAGAATGATTGCGCGATATTTTTATCATATATAAACTTCATAGCATGATTAACACATTTTATATATTTAGCTAATGTATTTAAAATCCTTCCTTATCCAAATGCTTTTTTTTAATAAATTCCAGAAAAATATGTCATTATTTGCCAATAATGTTTAATTTTTTTCACTATTCAAATGGAGCTTTCACAGAATTTGTGGAGAAAATTTTTTGATTTCCACACCTGCAAAGTTGCAAACTACTATTTTAAACACTAAAAGCTTGCTAAATTATTATTCGTTCTTTTGTTTACTTTCAAATTAAGTAAAAAAATGCTATAATTTATCATTTTTAGACACAGTGGTCTCTGTATCTTATTAAAAAAAAATAGCGGTGATGGAGAATATTAACAAATCAAGTTAACCAAGTTGAAAATTAAATGGTATTTTTATTTTACTTACTTTTTATAATTAACAATCGATTAATAATTATTTCCATAACTTATCCACAGTAGCCCCCGTGTCTACAGTAGTGTGGTTAAATTTTTTTTTAAACAAAACGATTATTAAAAAAGTATACTTCCTAATAATTAAAATCATAATGCTCGATTTTTTCATTCCAATTGAAGATAAATGTTTTGATTAAAAGAATTCAACAGGAGTTGCACCGAAAGTCTTCGATATGAACAAATTTTTTGATATTTCTCAGAAAATACCTAGAAAATCATTTGAATAGCCTGTTAGAATTTAGATCGCGCAATTTCTTATACATATAAATGCACCGATAATGAATTGTTTTTGAACACACTATGACAAAAAATGTAGTTATAAATTTGTAACTTATTATTTTGGTTATTATATACTATAATTGAACTAAACTTTGTAAACCTAGCTTAAATATTGATGAAAATATGAATATTTTTTTAAACAAAACGATTATTAAAAAAGTATACTTCCTAATAATTAAAATCATAATGCTCGATTTTTTCATTCCAATTGAAGATAAATGTTTTGATTAAAAGAATTCAACAGAAGTTGCACCGAAAGTCTTCGATATGAACAAATTTTTTGATATTTCTCAGAAAATACCTAGAAAATCATTTGAATAGCCTGTTAGAATTTAGATCGCGCAATTTCTTATACATATAAATGCACCGATAATGAATTGTTTTTGAACACACTATGACAAAAAATGTAGTTATAAATTTGTAACTTATTATTTTGGTTATTATATACTATAATTGAACTAAACTTCGTAAACCTAGCTTAAATATTGATGAAAATATGAATATTTTTTTAAACAAAACGATTATTAAAAAAGTATACTTCCTAATAATTAAAATCATAATGCTCGATTTTTTCATTCCAATTGAAGATAAATGTTTTGATTAAAAGAATTCAACAGGAGTTGCACCGAAAGTCTTCGATATGAACAAATTTTTTGATATTTCTCAGAAAATACCTAGAAAATCATTTGAATAGCCTGTTAGAATTTAGATCGCGCAATTTCTTATACATATAAATGCACCGATAATGAATTGTTTTTGAACACACTATGACAAAAAATGTAGTTATAAATTTGTAACTTATTATTTTGGTTATTATATACTATAATTGAACTAAACTTCGTAAACCTAGCTTAAATATTGATGAAAATATGAATATTTTTTTAAACAAAACGATTATTAAAAAAGTATACTTCCTAATAATTAAAATCATAATGCTCGATTTTTTCATTCCAATTGAAGATAAATGTTTTGATTAAAAGAATTCAACAGGAGTTGCACCGAAAGTCTTCGATATGAACAAATTTTTTGATATTTCTCAGAAAATACCTAGAAAATCATTTGAATAGCCTGTTAGAATTTAGATCGCGCAATTTCTTATACATATAAATGCACCGATAATGAATTGTTTTTGAACACACTATGACAAAAAATGTAGTTATAAATTTGTAACTTATTATTTTGGTTATTATATACTATAATTGAACTAAACTTCGTAAACCTAGCTTAAATATTGATGAAAATATGAATATTTTTTTAAACAAAACGATTATTAAAAAAGTATACTTCCTAATAATTAAAATCATAATGCTCGATTTTTTCATTCCAATTGAAGATAAATGTTTTGATTAAAAGAATTCAACAGGAGTTGCACCGAAAGTCTTCGATATGAACAAATTTTTTGATATTTCTCAGAAAATACCTAGAAAATCATTTGAATAGCCTGTTAAAATTTAGATCGCGCAATTTCTTATACATATAAATGCACCGATAATGAATTGTTTTTGAACACACTATGACAAAAAATGTAGTTATAAATTTGTAACTTATTATTTTGGTTATTATATACTATAATTGAACTAAACTTCGTAAACCTAGCTTAAATATTGATGAAAATATGAATATTTTTTTAAACAAAACGATTATTAAAAAAGTATACTTCCTAATAATTAAAATCATAATGCTCGATTTTTTCATTCCAATTGAAGATAAATGTTTTGATTAAAAGAATTCAACAGGAGTTGCACCGAAAGTCTTCGATATGAACAAATTTTTTGATATTTCTCAGAAAATACCTAGAAAATCATTTGAATAGCCTGTTAGAATTTAGATCGCGCAATTTCTTATACATATAAATGCACCGATAATGAATTGTTTTTGAACACACTATGACAAAAAATGTAGTTATAAATTTGTAACTTATTATTTTGGTTATTATATACTATAATTGAACTAAACTTCGTAAACCTAGCTTAAATATTGATGAAAATATGAATATTTTTTTAAACAAAACGATTATTAAAAAAGTATACTTCCTAATAATTAAAATCATAATGCTCGATTTTTTCATTCCAATTGAAGATAAATGTTTTGATTAAAAGAATTCAACAGGAGTTGCACCGAAAGTCTTCGATATGAACAAATTTTTTGATATTTCTCAGAAAATACCTAGAAAATCATTTGAATAGCCTGTTAGAATTTAGATCGCGCAATTTCTTATACATATAAATGCACCGATAATGAATTGTTTTTGAACACACTATGACAAAAAATGTAGTTATAAATTTGTAACTTATTATTTTGGTTATTATATACTATAATTGAACTAAACTTCGTAAACCTAGCTTAAATATTGATGAAAATATGAATATTTTTTTAAACAAAACGATTATTAAAAAAGTATACTTCCTAATAATTAAAATCATAATGCTCGATTTTTTCATTCCAATTGAAGATAAATGTTTTGATTAAAAGAATTCAACAGGAGTTGCACCGAAAGTCTTCGATATGAACAAATTTTTTGATATTTCTCAGAAAATACCTAGAAAATCATTTGAATAGCCTGTTAGAATTTAGATCGCGCAATTTCTTATACATATAAATGCACCGATAATGAATTGTTTTTGAACACACTATGACAAAAAATGTAGTTATAAATTTGTAACTTATTATTTTGGTTATTATATACTATAATTGAACTAAACTTCGTAAACCTAGCTTAAATATTGATGAAAATATGAATATTTTTTTAAACAAAACGATTATTAAAAAAGTATACTTTCTAATAATTAAAATCATAATGCTCGATTTTTTCATTCCAATTGAAGATAAATGTTTTGATTAAAAGAATTCAACAGGAGTTGCACCGAAAGTCTTCGATATGAACAAATTTTTTGATATTTCTCAGAAAATACCTAGAAAATCATTTGAATAGCCTGTTAGAATTTAGATCGCGCAATTTCTTATACATATAAATGCAC
This sequence comes from Parasteatoda lunata, assembly GCA_949128135.1. Lineage (NCBI taxonomy): Eukaryota > Metazoa > Arthropoda > Arachnida > Araneae > Theridiidae > Parasteatoda > Parasteatoda lunata. Next base: position 110,187,594 of record OX421973.1, read on the forward strand.
CGATAATGAATTGTTTTTGAACACACTATGACAAAAAATGTAGTTATAAATTTGTAACTTATTATTTTGGTTATTATATACTATAATTGAACTAAACTTCGTAAACCTAGCTTAAATATTGATGAAAATATGAATATTTTTTTAAACAAAACGATTATTAAAAAAGTATACTTCCTAATAATTAAAATCATAATGCTCGATTTTTTCATTCCAATTGAAGATAAATGTTTTGATTAAAAGAATTCAACAGGAGTTGCACCGAAAGTCTTCGATATGAACAAATTTTTTGATATTTCTCAGAAAATACCTAGAAAATCATTTGAATAGCCTGTTAGAATTTAGATCGCGCAATTTCTTATACATATAAATGCACCGATAATGAATTGTTTTTGAACACACTATGACAAAAAATGTAGTTATAAATTTGTAACTTATTATTTTGGTTATTATATACTATAATTGAACTAAACTTCGTAAACCTAGCTTAAATATTGATGAAAATATGAATATTTTTTTAAACAAAACGATTATTAAAAAAGTATACTTCCTAATAATTAAAATCATAATGCTCGATTTTTTCATTCCAATTGAAGATAAATGTTTTGATTAAAAGAATTCAACAGGAGTTGCACCGAAAGTCTTCGATATGAACAAATTTTTTGATATTTCTCAGAAAATACCTAGAAAATCATTTGAATAGCCTGTTAGAATTTAGATCGCGCAATTTCTTATACATATAAATGCACCGATAATGAATTGTTTTTGAACACACTATGACAAAAAATGTAGTTATAAATTTGTAACTTATTATTTTGGTTATTATATACTATAATTGAACTAAACTTCGTAAACCTAGCTTAAATATTGATGAAAATATGAATATTTTTTTAAACAAAACGATTATTAAAAAAGTATACTTCCTAATAATTAAAATCATAATGCTCGATTTTTTCATTCCAATTGAAGATAAATGTTTTGATTAAAAGAATTCAACAGGAGTTGCACCGAAAGTCTTCGATATGAACAAATTTTTTGATATTTCTCAGAAAATACCTAGAAAATCATTTGAATAGCCTGTTAGAATTTAGATCGCGCAATTTCTTATACATATAAATGCACCGATAATGAATTGTTTTTGAACACACTATGACAAAAAATGTAGTTATAAATTTGTAACTTATTATTTTGGTTATTATATACTATAATTGAACTACACTTCGTAAACCTAGCTTAAATATTGATGAAAATATGAATATTTTTTTAAACAAAACGATTATTAAAAAAGTATACTTTCTAATAATTAAAATCATAATGCTCGATTTTTTCATTCCAATTGAAGATAAATGTTTTGATTAAAAGAATTCAACAGGAGTTGCACCGAAAGTCTTCGATATGAACAAATTTTTTGATATTTCTCAGAAAATACCTAGAAAACCATTTGAATAGCCTGTTAGAATTTAGATCGCGCGATTTCTTATACATATAAATGCACCGATAATGAATTGTTTTTGAACACACTATGACAAAAAATGTAGTTATAAATTTGTAACTTATTATTTTGGTTATTATATACTATAATTGAACTAAACTTCGTAAACTTAGCTTAAATATTGATGAAAATATGAATATTTTTTTAAACAAAACGATTATTAAAAAAGTATACTTTCTAATAATTAAAATCATAATGCTCGATTTTTTCATTCCAATTGAAGATAAATGTTTTGATTAAAAGAATTCAACAGGAGTTGCACCGAAAGTCTTCGATATGAACAAATTTTTTGATATTTCTCAGAAAATACCTAGAAAACCATTTGAATAGCCTGTTAGAATTTAGATCGCGCGATTTCTTATACATATAAATGCACCGATAATGAATTGTTTTTGAACACACTATGACAAAAAATGTAGTTATAAATTTGTAACTTATTATTTTGGTTATTATATACTATAATTGAACTAAACTTCGTAAACTTAGCTTAAATATTGATGAAAATATGAATATTTTTTTAAACAAAACGATTATTAAAAAAGTATACTTCCTAATAATTAAAATCATAATGCTCGATTTTTTCATTCCAATTGAAGATAAATGTTTTGATTAAAAGAATTCAACAGGAGTTGCACCGAAAGTCTTCGATATGAACAAATTTTTTGATATTTCTCAGAAAATACCTAGAAAATCATTTGAATAGCCTGTTAGAATTTAGATCGCGCGATTTCTTATACATATAAATGCACCGATAATGAATTGTTTTTGAACACACTATGACAAAAAATGTAGTTATAAATTTGTAACTTATTATTTTGGTTATTATATACTATAATTGAACTAAACTTCGTAAACCTAGCTTAAATATTGATGAAAATATGAATATTTTTTTAAACAAAACGATTATTAAAAAAGTATACTTTCTAATAATTAAAATCATAATGCTCGATTTTTTCATTCCAATTGAAGATAAATGTTTTGATTAAAAGAATTCAACAGGAGTTGCACCGAAAGTCTTCGATATGAACAAATTTTTTGATATTTCTCAGAAAATACCTAGAAAACCATTTGAATAGCCTGTTAGAATTTAGATCGCGCGATTTCTTATACATATAAATGCACCGATAATGAATTGTTTTTGAACACACTATGACAAAAAATGTAGTTATAAATTTGTAACTTATTATTTTGGTTATTATATACTATAATTGAACTAAACTTCGTAAACCTAGCTTAAATATTGATGAAAATATGAATATTTTTTTAAACAAAACGATTATTAAAAAAGTATACTTCCTAATAATTAAAATCATAATGCTCGATTTTTTCATTCCAATTGAAGATAAATGTTTTGATTAAAAGAATTCAACAGGAGTTGCACCGAAAGTCTTCGATATGAACAAATTTTTTGATATTTCTCAGAAAATACCTAGAAAATCATTTGAATAGCCTGTTAGAATTTAGATCGCGCGATTTCTTATACATATAAATGCACCGATAATGAATTGTTTTTGAACACACTATGACAAAAAATGTAGTTCTAAATTTGTAACTTATTATTTTGGTTATTATATACTATAATTGAACTAAACTTCGTAAATCTAGCTTAAATATTGATGAAAATATGAATATTTTTAGAAAAAAAAACGAATATTTTTGTCTTTCGTTTTTTTCCTATAACTTTTAAAATATTCATTAAATTAAACGTTTGAATCAATTTTAAACTGATTACAAAATTATTGACTTAAAATTTGAAAAATAAATGGTCAAAAACTGTGCAAAATACGAGTAATTCACGTTTTTTTAAGACTGCGCATATACGCGTAAAAATTTTTTTTAAAAAATTTTCTGAATTTTGTAGTGAATCTTATTTGACAACTAATTAAGTCCGATTTGAATATCTTAAAGCAATTTTCTAAGGAGTTTTTTTTCAAGGATTTTGCACAAATTTAATTTTGTACTATTAAACAAGATTTATAAAAATGACACCGGTTAGAGATCATGCCGATAAAAGTATCATTTATTTCGCATGTTTTATTTCCTAATTCCATCACACTTTGTTGTCCGGACCATAATTAGTAGGGTATTATCATTTGTTAATGAATCATGTTTAATAGTATAAAATGAAATTTGTGGAAAATCCCTCATAATTATGAGCTTTCTCTTAAAAGAATAAGAAAACTACTTAGAAAATTGCTTGAAACTTTTTTTCATTTTTAAGATATTCAAATCGGACTTTTACTTATTAGTTGTCAACTACGATTCACAGCAAAATTAAGATAATTAAAAAAAAAAAAAAAAACATTTCCGCACATGCGCAGTATAAAACAACTACAGTCGGACTTCTATTTAACGAACTTCCATTTTACGAATTTCTCTATTTTGCGAATTTTTTCGTGGTACCAAGAACATTTTGGAAGTTTCTTCGTAAAATAACTTCCAAATAGCGAGGTAAATTTTCCATTTAACGAATTTTTTTTTTGAGATCTACTTTCCCTATTTGCCAAAATATTTGAGAAAATTGTAAATTTGTTAACGGAATTTACCGGGAAAATGACCTTGAATTGATTTTCGCATCCACTTAACTTTTAGAGAAATCAGTATAATTCCTTTCCCTTTTTGTTTGCATTTCATACAGGAATCCATGCCAAAAATCAATTTACGAAAAAGCATTTTCTAGAGCATGGAGCTATGCTGTTACAGATCGTAACAGTTTTGCTAAAGCTGGATTCTTTGCCAATGCTGAGAATTTGGAAAGTGAGGAGGACGAGGATGATATTCCTTTAGAAGAACATAAAAAAATGTCGTACAGCTAAGAGAGAACCGCGAAATTAATGTTGATGTACTGATTAATGATTTTCTTTCTATTCATTCTGAAGCTGAAACCACCGAAACATTAACTGAATCGGATATTTTGGACGGTGTGAAAAATAAAAATAATACAGCCATAAATTGTGAGGAAGATAAATGAGGACGGAAATGATGAAGAAATTAGCAAAGCTTCATACGATGAAATGTTAAAATCAATTGAAACAATTCGACGTTTGAGGAGAATACTCCTGGAGAAGTTTTTGCTGCATTACAAAAATGCGAGACCTATTATGAGAAAAAAACACTTCTTCAAACTCAGACAAAATTAACGGACTTTTATCAGCAGCAATTAAAATTAAGAACGCATGTGATAATGTATGTTTAAAATTACTTTTATGACGAATGGAGCAATAATTTTAATTTATAAAAATTTAGTTTTTTTATTCAGTGGAAAATATATGTAGCATGATAGTGTAACACTGGATAATGTTTTGTTTTATTCTTACTTTCTTTGCAGATTTATTTTTATTGTTAAGATTTATAAAATAAATAATAGAGAATAATTTACAAGATAAAGGTGTGTCAATAGCATTTTTTAATTATTTCTAGTGTTTATGAATTTAAAACCTGTTTTGCGTTGCGTAAATATTTCAAAAAGTGATTTTCTATTTAATGAATTTTCTATATAACGAACTTTTTTTCGGGATTTAGCAACTTCGTTAAATAGAGGTCCGACTGTACTTCAATTACTCTTATCTGGCACAGTTAAATTTTTTTTTTTAAATTTTAAAGCAATAATTTCGTAACCAGTTTAAAATTGATTCAAACGCTTTTGTTTAATTTTATAAAATATTTAAGTTATAGCAAAAACACCTAAGATAAAAAATTCTTTTTTTTTTATAATAATGTTCATATATCTCTATGAATATTTAAGCAAGGTTTACGAAGTTTTGTGCAAGTATTGCATATACTAACGAAAATAATAGTTATAAGTTACAATATATATATATATATATATATATATATATATATATATATATATATATATATATATATATATATATATATATTGTATAGGGTAAACTAACCAGTGAATGGACACCCAGTAAAAGAACACTTAATTTTGGTTATTTTTTAATGCTCTTTATGAATTAATAAGCCGTACACATATTTAAAAAATAAGCTTATTCTTGAAATTATAATATATAAATACTTGGAAAATGTAAACTTTTTTTTGTAACCATGAATTGAAAATTAAAGTGTCAACATATTAACACATACTGTTCATTCACTGGGAAATCTATGCACAGAAAAGAAACATGCCTGTTCCCTCACTGTTTAGAAGTTGTTTTTCGTATTTTTAACATACTTTTGATGCGGAACATCACTATAGGTACAAAAAAGTTAAAGTCCATTTTTTATTTTCATTAACTTAGAAAAAAAACCCAGTGAAGGAACACTTGTTCCTTCACTGGTTTTTCATCATTTGGTGATCCAGTGAATAAACACCCCCTTATCTCAGTACTTTATTATGCTATGATGCTTAAAAAAAAATAAAACGTAACTTCAATAACTATATTTTGAATTCTCTTTTTCACAGTGAGAAAAATAAAACTATGTGGTGATGCCTTATCAATGAGTCTTTTTTTTCTTCTTTCCACCCTCACGTAGATCTGTCACAATACAATATTTATTTCTGAAAATTTCGTTTATTTTTATTTTGCATTTATTAGCGTTCAAATCGCCGATAAGACAAAATTGGTTTCAACTGCCACTACTTAACACCAAAGTGGTGTAGCGAAATACTATGCTAAACTCTTGTATCGAGTATTTCACTACAATAAATGTTCTTTTACTCTATTTGGTGTTCTCTATTCTGTTATTCAATAAGATTAAATTTTATAATTACAGTAAAATAAGATTCACATACATAAGAGTTAGTAAAGCTATTATGCAATACAACATAAAGTAAGAATCATTCATTTAGAAATACACTAATTTTTAAAATAAAATTAGTTTATAAATCAAACATTCGCGCAGCACAGAGAAAATCTTAATTCGAATTAAGCTTAGCAGAATTTAAATTAGGCTTAGCAGAACGGAAGCGGATATATACCATGCATTACAAAAGCAGTTAATTCAGTTCTCCTGAGATTTAAAAATTAAAAGAGAATTATCTCTATTACACAACTAAAAACATACATATTTAACGGCCAATTTTTGTTTCTGTTGATGAATATTAGTGTTGAAAATGACAACAAACTCTCATCGCATTTCAGATTGTAAACGAAACTACTCTCGAAATTCTACTTGGCGTTTCTTGAAGCTAAAAGCGGGCCAATATTGGTGTTTTAGAGGATGGTTTGATGTTGTGAACAATGTGATATAAAGGATGTGCAATGAAGATTGTCCAGTCAAAGAAATCTAACACTATTTTTAAAAACAATAACGAAAACATATAAATTGAAAGGACAGAGAGAGACTCTCATTGATTTATGAAATGTGTGTAAGAGGGAAAGATTGATATTTTCTAATAGAAAATATTCGAACGGGTATAATACCACCTCTACAGTGTTCTTGGAAGTGAAAATAATTCTCGTAAAGTGTAAAAGCATCAGATTTATGTGTTTCACTTTTAAGTATTTAGATATAAATTACATCCTCTAAATCGTATGAACAATCAATTTGGTGTTAACCCCGAGTAAAATGTTCTTTCACTTAAATGGATATTCATGGCTTCGTGCCTGTCTTTGTGTTAAATAAGAAATATATAGTGAAAGAATACAGAATATACTTAAGATTTATTACGTATACTTAAGAGAATTGAATCTTGGCTTGCTCGAAATAGAATGGAAAGTAAAGCCAGTTTTAACAATCAATCAGGATCGTGATACCCACACTACGCCATTATTTGGGTTGTTCAATATGGTATTCGGAGAGCTATTACACCACAGTTTACACAATGTGAGTTTATTAACCTATCAAAAATATTGCAAAGTGGTGTCTCCTAGGTCACACCAAATGGAAGAATATGATGACTCGAAGGGGACACATATTTAATTAAAAAAATAATACAAACATTTTTCAGATATTCAATATTAATAAAGTAACTAAACACGTATTTTTAATGTAAATTCAAGTGGGAGTTATTTTTCGGTAAAAAAAAATGAATTCCATTCGAGGTCTTCAATAATTTAATTTCCTTAAATTTGCGAGAGCCCTGCTTACAAAGAATAATAATATCACTTAGATAGAACATGAAAGATTTTTCCTCAGTGAAGATGACAGTTACAGAAAGTCCATAATTATTGAAAATCGAAGACCCAACGGCTAAACAGTTATGTTCTAATTTATCATGAATTATAAAATGAGTAATGAGTTGGAAATATATTTTTACCCTAATTGTTCAATGAATGTTCTTGAAATGAATTGCTCCCTTTCAGTTTCGAATAAATAACAAAAGTCTTACAAATGTATTGATTTTTTAAGAAACTCAAAAATTGTGTCGGTTGTTGAACGACGGTTACATAATGTATATCGTTTCATCAAAATTTAAAATGTAATCTGTGTAAATCGTAATTGTTACATTGTTTATTATCTGTATTCGGTGCAAATCAGAACCTGGCATTGTTCTACGTGTTGGCGAACATGACTTCTTGGTACCAATAATCAATAAGTACTGATTTTTCTTTTACGAATTTCATGATATTTTAATCAAAAACTTTCATATCGCTTCAGAACAATTTAAATGAATACAGTGAAAAAAACTTTTGCAGAATATTTTTTTCTTTTGGATATTTATATATTTCTATTCCTCCAAACCAAGATAAACTGTTTTGAATTAATTATTTCAGTAGCAAAACCATGCCTAGCATAACAATTTTATTTTATTCGAAGCTTTTTACAAAATTTAGCCACATATTTAAAAAAAATTGATGGGCAGAACAAAATGAAGACAGCAAAAGACAAAAGTATTTTCGAAATAACTACCCTTCTGTTTATATTAACGTAAAATTGTCAACAAAAGTAATTGTTTTGTTTTAAAAGTAATTGTAACATGTTTTAAAAAATCGTTGAGCTCATAAAAATGTCATTTACCTAACAACAAGAAAAAGGAAGGAAACAGTATCGTTTTTTTTATGATTTTAATGGAACATTATGTCGAAATGTACATTATGCATTAATGTTTTGTCTTTATTTAATTACACTCTTTCTCTCATTCTATAAAGTGCCTTATTTAAAATTTTACCAGCCGTGCAATAACAAAAAATGGATCACCATGTAAATAAGTTAACAATTTTCATTCGCAGATGAGTTATTTTTAAAAATGGAATATATCCACTTTTGGGAAAAAATGTATTATAATAACAGTTCTAGTAAGATTACATATCTTATTTTCTTATGTTTACAATCGCATACTTAATGGAGCACGATTCGGGGTTAAAAGAAATCAAATCGATTTAATAAAAAAAAAAATGTTATCTCAAAAATAATTTTTTTTTTTTAATTTGGAATAAATCTATCATTAATAACTAAAATGTTATAACCGTCGTTACAATAAATTTTATAACTTTAAAATATGGCTGTTTTTTAAGGTTGCGTCACCACATTACGTAATGGTTTTCAGTGCATATTATTTAATTTTGTAACCGTCGTTGAACAACTGACCCAAAGGTTGAGTTTGGGACTGCTAATACTCAACTACGTAGCTTTTGAATCCAATCCAGAAGACAAGGGAACTCCTGGATCTAGTATTAGGAGAAATTTGCCTTCGTGGAGGACTTTTTTGATGAACTAACCCGCATTTCCGTTAATAGGAGAGAGAAAACCTTCCATGACGGTAAGGGGACTCTAACCCATGATCCGCCTACCACTGTGGATATTTTACATCAGCACTGTGATCGGTGTAAGCCGAGTGCGAAATTCGTTATCAGCTGGGATTCGAATTCATTAGAGCCCCTGAGCCACCAAGGCTTTTATAACCAAAATTTAAATAAATTTTTTTATTTAAAAATAACAGCTGGTTAGGCAGAACAGTTTTGGTTAACGTTTTTTATACCAATCAATTGATTGCGCCAGTATTATTCCGTTCAAATAATCAAAAAAGAATAAATTGAAAAAGAAATCGCAATGATGAAGATTATACTTTATTCAGTGTTGGCATTGTATAAAACGTCATGACCTGCGTATACGTCCCGCGTATTTTAAGCGAATGCCACGAATTGGGATAATAAATAAACTCGTGTATTTTCATGTAATTGTTGTTGTTGTCACACGTCAATACTAGCAAGCCTATTTTAACACTAAACATATCAACACTTAATATATACCTATTTCTACCATAGCCGGTCAAATGACAGGACTTCATGTTTCTTGATTGAAGGTATGAAATATGGATGTTAGGAAAGAAATAAACTAAAAAAACTTTATTATGATTAAGCAAAATTGTATACAAACACAAAAAATAAGAATTTTTAATTCATTGTTCAACGCATTTTTCCATTGTACATTTTCCGCCAACATATTTCTTCTAATTCTTATAATTATAAGAATTTTAATTCTTATAACTATTCTCGTAATTGATATTATTTCTTCTAAGAAATTGTGTTGCCTTGATTGTTTCGACTTTTTTTGTGGCTAAAAACTAACAGTTAGTCAGAAATGAAGTAAAGCTATCAAAATAAAATATATGCTACTTACCAAAACAATTAGCTTCTGTCACTTATTCTGACACAAAAATGCAATCTAAAATTTGAGGTACTTTCTTGAAATTTGAATTCACAGTTATTCTGATTGAACTAACTGCGCAACAGTCTTTGCAGAACTGTGCAACTCATATAATGCAATACATTGAATACGCATTACATCCGTCATTTCTGATCAGATAACCGTATAAAGCAATAAATTATTTTCCCGGTCAAATTACCGGTTGTGGTAGAAATAGGTATACGACAAGTATTATTCGAAACAAACAAAATACAAAAAAAAATAAAATAATAATAGAATATTAACTGTGTATATTTGTTATAAAAAGTCATGAAGTCAAATATGTAAAAACGATAAGATGATAAGCTCATTTTCGATGCAAAAGTTCTTAAACGGTCATTTGACCGGTTATGGTATGTTTAGTGTTAAGGCAGAGGAGTGCGCTTCTTTTTTTTTCAGTGGTGCTATTTGTAGCTAAGAATACGTATTCTGCCTGACACATACGTCACAGCCCGTTTTATAGGGAGGACCCGAACCCGTAGAGCCATCAATCTCCGATCCATCATGGGAAGGACTTTGGGATTCCGACAGATCCACCAGTCATTATTTTGTTTACGAGGAGTCTTCGTGGTTCTAACTCATGATTTCTTGGACATTGGTCCAACCCCTTACCAACCAGGCTATCTAGGTCTTTACATTTAACTATTTACATTAAAAAAAATTGGTTTCTGCAAAGTGTATAAAAATATGGATTCTTCTTGTTTTTATTTATGTTATTTTTTACGATATTAATAATCTATGTTAATTTCTTTTTTTACGATTTTAACAATCATTATTGCATTTTAGAGTTTAATCATACTATAGTGTTAAAAACATCACCCAAATGGATTGAATTTAGTCAATATTTTTAAATTCATTCAAACAATATATGAAAAAAAAAAACTACACGTTTCTGTTTAAAAAATAATTACTCAAATATTGGTTTAAAATGTAACACATAAAAAACCCAAAGCCATTGTTTTTCATAAAATTTTTCTCTTCTTGCATTGCAGTTAGAAAATTGAAACTGTTTTCAGGTTTTAAATAACTACAGAAAATTATACACAGATAAGTAAATTATTTATTGTATATACGATATAAAATGTTAAACATTTATTAAAGTTACATTTAAGGTTAAAAAAAATGTTCTTATCCTATAGCAATTAGTTAAGCTTAACCAAACTCCCATTGTCAAAAAACACAAAATTAAAATGACCTCAAATAAAACTGAAGGAACTTTGAACCAAATAATTAAGAAAAACCCTTCTATTACTTTTAATAAAAGGAGATATTTTATAACTCAAGAACGAAATTACAGCATCGTCATTCCAAAGGCAAACTATCACCATGGCAACCACAAAACTCTATTCGTTACCATCTACTAACTGACATATAACAGGTAAATTATTTTACAAAAAATACAATGTGCATAAGCACATAATATCTTACACCGACTTTAGCCCAGAGCATAAAACAACAAATAAGAAATAGAATTCGCGATCGCAACAAACTATAGGGGGAGTTGTTGTATGAGACGAATACCTGCGATTTCTATATGAACAGTCATTTCAGTTACTCTGGAGACATCTTTAATGTAGCATTGTAACGTTCCTTCTTTATTGTGGCTTATTAAATTTAAAGAAGAAAAATGTGTGATATTCTTTCTTATGCAAACAAAAACAAAATGGTATATCTTTTTTTTTCTTTTTTTTTTTTTTCATTTTAGAGAAGGAACATCCAAAACACATCGGAAAATTATTTGTAAATAAACAGAAAAAAATACGTATCTTCTTATTGGAGTTAAAACCTAATGCGTGAGATATAGGTTTACTAAATTTAATGATACAACATGAAAGGCCTATTTAAACTTTACTTTCCGTAATTTTAAGAACCATATTGCTTCAAACATTAAAATAAGCAAAAAGTATACAAAAGCCTTATAATTTTATATAATTTCATTTTGTAAAAAAAGATTTTTGACAACAATTTTTATCAAAAAATTTTAAGTTTCAATAAAAATCATTATTTAAAAACTAAAAAACGTAAAATAAAGAATGCTTACAATAAAAAAAAAACAAAAAAAAAACAAAAAAAAAAAAAAACTAAAAATTCCTTACATTAAAATAAAAAACTTTTATGAAATTTTGAATGAAATTTTGCTTCTTATTTGCTGCTAAAAATGATGTCCGTCAATGCCAATGGCTATGATAGAACTAATGCCCGATATTTTTAGGCTCCCGCTAGAGGGCGTACTCAAGCGTTGCGATCGCGAATTTTAAAGCTTATTTAAAACTTTCTTTGAAATAAAAACAAAAGTTTTTCTTATTAAACAAAGACTTTAGTGGCAAATACATTAGCAAGTTAAACTATGATATGAATATAAAATGATAATTTAGATGTCTTGATATTTCTTTTAAAAATTGTAAAACAAAATTGAATATAATAAAATGTCATTAAATAAAAACAGTCGTTCTTCACTATGGAAACTGAATGTTACTCTAACCAAATTTAGATGTAGCTAGTGGACATAAGATTAAATTTAATATTTTCCATCCCCTCTAGTCAATATCATCATCTTCGGTTGGAAGATATTCTTGCCTGCAAGTCGTAAGAAAAAACTTCCTATACCTCATTAACCTCAAAAGGCATCGATCGTTTCTTAACTAAATCGACATTTAATGTTCTATTCGACGACTTTTCACCTATCCTCTGCACTTCCTTCGGCAATAAAAGGAAGAGTTGGTCATAAGCCCCTCTTTAATCAAAAAGGTCGACATTTTAAGTTGAATTCTGTGCTTCGTTGAGCAAAGAGAGAGAGAGAGAGAACTTCTTAACTGAATTTTCACTACTCACAGCAACGGCCATCAACCTTAAGTTGGTTGGTTAAGTCACATTTCTGAATAATTAAGGTGATTAATTTATAAATTATTATTTTTCTTAATTCCTTCAGGCTTTTCTTGCCTTATTCCAAAATCAATCACTCCACTGATTAAATGACCCCAGAATTTACTTGTAAAGTTAAGTTTTTTTAAAACATAAATTGAATATTCGGTCTTCTTATGGAACGAATATCAATTATTGTTCTTTTAATGTGGCAAAAAACGTTGCATTCGAATGTTAACAGAATTGTTGAAAAAACTTTTCGTTTCGTTTACAATGCGAGAGATCATGTTTTTGTCATAAAATTCATGCAATTAATATATTTTTCTTCTTTAGTGTTTTAAATAAGAGCAAAAAAAAAAAAAACATCGAAATATTAAATTTATATCCAGCTTAAGTCGCCGTCTTTTAAGAATGTCGGGAAAATAAGCGGGTACTTCTTAAACCAAAAATGCAAACAGTCGTCCTAAGTTTTGAAAAAAGATGAAAAAATTGCACGTGAATTAAATACGAAATGCAATAAACTTTTCCGAAATGCACTGAATAACCCAAAAACTTAAAGTCGAAGCGATATTTTAAAAATAGAATTGCGTCATTAATTCTATGACTGATAAATTAAATCGGTAGGTAAAAATAAATCTACATTTTCCTGTTTTATTCTAAAAATATTCATCGTATCAGAAAATTATAATAAGGATGGCTTTTTTTCATGACTCATCTTAAAAGACTCCAAGGTTAAAAGATTTTGTTTTTAGAAACGGAATTTGATTGTTGACGGCTGGGCAATTACTTTAGCCAATAAGGCTACTACTGTCCGAGAAATCGAATATTACGGACAGGGTATCTGTTACATTTTGGATTTTCAAATCCATGACTTTTCATGACAAATTCCAAGAAGTTTTCATGACTAACGAAGTTATTATTTTCTCCCACAAAAACACAACAGTAAACTTAAAAAAGCATTAGAATAACATTTATTGAAATGATAAGTGTAACCAAAACTGTTATACTCTACATCTTCATATTTATAGACTTTAAATTTGAAAAACACAGTAAAGAAAGAATTGAAGCAATAAAGTAGCTGAAAAAAATACGAAAGCAAATTTTTTCCCCTTTTTCTTACAGAACTATATTCTTAAGATACTTTTCTTGTTCATCGGAAAGGAAAGAAATACTCCTGATTTTTCTGTTCTCATTTCGGAATATAAAAAATTCGCCAATGACTGGCTTACTTCAGCTAGAATTTTAAATTGATAAAGTAAAAACTCTGAAATTTCAGAAGTTTAAAAGATAATTCGCTCTAGAAATGATGTTTTTTTCTCCACTTTTTGAAAGAATGCTATAATTTTTAAAGAACATAATAAAAACATTTTATATTTTAATAAAATATGACTGTGAGTGGAGATTTTGTTACAAATTCAGATATTCGGAACGCCATGAAATTTGGGGGGGGGGGGAATTCCATTTTAAAAATTAGATTTTTCGGCGACCTAAATCTATGAGTTTCCTTGACTTTTTTTTTCAAAAAATAGTTAAAATAATGACATTTCATGACAACTTTGGTTCAATTCCGAAATTCATAACTTTCCATGATTTCTCATGACTTTCCAGGTGCGCAGATACCCGGCACATAGAGCTTTTATCATGTCAAGAATTTTTCTGTAATGAATGGATTTGCTATCCACATCTCCCGAGCTGTTTCCGTTTAAGAATGTTTGAGATTGCCTTGGCAGACCATTTTCTGCTCCCTAATACGTGGTCGCTGGGCACAAATTGGAACAAAGGTGTGGTCTTCATTTCCGCATTTGGTGTCCGAGAAGTTAATTAGTGATATGAAACAACATGGATATATTTGACCTAACATCATGCTAAGTCAATGCATTTAGAAATAGGCACATTCTTTAAGGACCCATGTTTGGAAGGTTTACGAATGTTGGGAAGACGAATTACTATAAAGACTACGATGCTATGATGGTAAAAAAAAAATAAAAACGGACCAATCTGAATAATTTTTGATCTAAAGAGCCGATCTTTATGTTATAGAACACATTCTTAAGGGTCGAGAAGATGACCTCAAATAGGATAATTAATTCGTGTAAACGATATTTTAAGTTACGAAATCAGACACAGTAACGTACTTTCTCTGAATAAACATAACTTTTTTTCGATTAATTCGGATTTCTGACCCTCGATAAATAGAGAGAAGCCGCAATCTGGGAAATAGGGTCTCCATAGTTTAGTCAAGAGAGTCGTCCAAAAATTTTATATTGGAATAAAATTTTTTACATCATCGAATAATTTCTGAGGAATATAATTTAAAAAAAACGGCTTCTTTAAAATTTGATTTTCAGGAACAATTCGACTGATTTTGTTCAAATTTTGTACTTAGCCATTTAAAATTACGTTCTTTAGCATTAAGTGAAAAATTGCATACCTTACAGTTCAAAATTTTTTCGACTCTTACTTAATTAAAAAAATGATAATAAATATTTGGTAAAAGTTGTATTTTTTATGAAATCATTTTTGGATAAACGAATTTTATAATTGTGTGCAGAAACTTTTAAAAAGTTCTTGAGAAATACGAACAAAAATAAAACAATAAGGGGTGCAAATTTTGGACCGCCCTCCTCACTTTCTCTTGTCCTCAATAGTATTTTTGTTTGAATTTATTTAAGCTTCATTAAAAAAAATCACTTCAATTTCATTTTTCTTAAAATATCTTGTTTCTATGTTCATTCATTTTCAAATAAGACACAGAAAGCATGTTTTTTTTGTTCAGAGGGTGAGTTTATATAAATTGACATATATATAAACAGGGAGCAACCCAAAATAAGTTCTGTTTCTTCCCTTCCGCCTGCATAACAAAATAAAGCATAGAATTTAAAAACGTTCTTTGCGTTGCAATCCAGTTTCCGCACAAACAAAAGTCAGTTTTTTTTTCTTCTTTTAAATATTTTCTGCTCTTGTTTCATTTTTACATTCTTTTGTTGCCTGGCTAAGTAGAATGGTCTCTATCCAATCACTCGTCAAAGTTTCATAACGATGTTGATCTTGGGTATTTAAAACAAATACCTTTAAGTAACACTCGCATGGGTAAGAGCCAAGATGGAACTATTCCCACTTTTTCATGGAAAATATATTTTTTTTTCCTCAATCATTTTTTGGAACTTTCATAAAATAGAATTTCTTTTCCACAGTAGCAAAACAAAACGAATGACGAGTTGCCAAATATTTATCACTTTTACGCAGGTTTACTCATACACATGGTGGTTGAGTTAATCGAGTTTAAGAGAGGGATGTCGTGCGTTAATGGAACTCCTGAATTGAAAAAGGGATTTTTTAGTAAATGGTTGGTTTACATGATGCACTATCGAAAACACTTTTGGGACGTAACGAGGTCCTTTTCAAGGAATGGTTGATTGTGAAAAAGACTTTCTTTTCGGATTGAACGAGGGACTTTTTAATGAATGACTGGTTAATAAATGGCTACAAATAATGTTATTGTTATATAGATATGAATGAACGAAATGGGTGGTTGTTGACTTCCACCGGTGAATGTTGACACTCACATAGTCACTTTGATAAATGTCCGAAATATATACTAGGTCAAGTTGAATGCCACTACCTGGTATATATTTGGCTGATATGTCCTACACTGATGTTTTTTTAAGATTAAGTGCCACTACCCGGTATACATTTGCGTGGTGCTCCGAACACTGATGTTTCTCCTAATCTATCCTCAGCAGATATTAAAATATCCAAAAAAAATATAGAAATAGCAACGAATTAATTAATATCAAATCGGATATGACAAATATTTCGGATATTCACCAAAAGCTACCATGTGATTGTTGACATTCATCCGTAAAAGTCGACATTCTCTTGATTTCTGTCATTCACGGTAACAGTGTAATTTAAAAAAGCGTAACATATATACAGCATAATTAAAATTTAAATTCTAAAATGCACGTTTCTTAGATTCTGATGCGTGAAGACATTGTATTAAGAAAAATTACTCCCACTGCAAAAGTCAATAGAAATTTTCAAGTGATTTGTGAAAATTAAATTTCAATGATTCATTGAACATTCAATTCCCCCCTCTCCCATGAGGTTGAAATGCGTGGATCAATGGAATACCTGCAAGTGACATATGTGTACGTTAGCAATTATTCTTTCCATTCTATTTCGAGTAAGCCAAGCCAGTCAAGTATCAATTCTCTCAAGTGACACATTCTAAATTCTTACACAAAAATTCTTTCTCAAAGATTTCAATTCTCTCTATATATTTATACAAGGATGGAATATTCTGGTTGGTAGGGCACTGGACCCATGTCTAAGAGTTCGTGGGTTCTATCCCCGCCGACCTATGACTTTTAAGGGGTAATGTAGGGACTGTTGTACGTTAAATCTGTCGAGTCGCAAAGTCTTTCATGTTCGCACAGCAAATAAATACCTCTGGGGGTACCGATCCATCGTCTTCGGGATTGGCTCAAAATTACAACGCTACGGAGTTGAACATAAGCAGTCTTAAACCCAAAAATTGGGTCAGCTGTTCAACGACGGATATAATATATTTACACAAACCTCTATGTATTGATTGAAAGACAGCCCCGAAGCCATGTGGAACAAAAATTAACTATGCATCGAAGTTGCCAGGTAAATAAAACAAAAATATGTAACGGTTACAATAAAATACATAAACAAATAATAAATCTAAGTTAAGTTAAAGAAGTAGACGAGAAAGAATTATATTTAATCTCATTCGATGTTCGATACGGCTTTGTATTTAATTAACTTTACATTACATTCTAACTTATGCGAGAAAACTAGCTAAATTTTGATACGCCATTTTGCTGATAAAGATTAGCTGACACTGACGTCATAGGTCACATGTGTGAGTATAGGAGGTCTTTTTTTCTTGAAGTGCAAGTACCCAATTAACCTAATGAGTAGCCTTTTTCAGGAATGATTATCATGTTACAGTAAAAGCAAGGCCGTTAAATAAGAAATCATAACCGACATCGAATTCGGTGTTAAGTAAAGAACATTAATTGAAAAGTGGGAAAATTCCATTTGTTAAAATAGCTAGAGTGTTAGTTAATTTTCTTGTTTTATCAGCTTGTCTTAGTCAGGGTTTACGGTGTTCAAATTCATGCAAAATCAAAAGCAAAAAACGAAAGAGAAAAGAAATTTTCCTTATAAAAGAAAGATGTTTTTTTTATCAATTTTAAATTAATCATCTCAGTTTAATAAAATGCGCTAATTTTCTGCAGTTTGTGTACATATCTTGCGAACGACTAACATCTTTTCTTGCTGCTGACCTTTAAAATATTTTTCCCTTTTTGAAAAATTTGTTACTTTAATTTAAAAGTAGATTCTGATTGGAACAAAGAAGATTCCAGCTAAAACAAACTTCCACACTTATCTAAATTTGACTATACTTGTAAAATGAAATATGAACTTTTTTTCTTCATAAAATGTAAAATTTTACCGCTTTCTATTTTTGTACGCAACATTATAGTCGTGCTTGGATCCCCTCTGCATTAAAAATCTTGCTTTTAATTTATTTTTCATTATATTTTTTTAATTTTAGTACTAAATTGGACAATATAAAAGGTTTTCCATTTTTTTCCATAAAATAATTTTTACTCTTTGTAAAGATGCATGACTTCCAGAAATTTAAAATTTTGCGTTTAAGGACATAGCATGTATAATCATGTAAAAATGTTTCAATAAAACTTATTTCAATTTATACAGAAATGTTTAGAAGGTATCTCTGAAAATGTTGACACCAGGGCTGTCTCTAAAATCGCATGCTATAAGAACATTTTATATAGCTAAACATCGAAAGCATATTGAAAGAATGTAAGGAAAAGGATGTTATCTTGTACTGTGAATGTCCGAAATGGGTGGTTGTTGACCGATGAATGTTGACAATCACATAGTCGATCTGGTAAATGTCCGAAACCCGGTATACATTTGCCCGGTATGTCCTGCATTAATGTTTTTTAAGGTCAAGTGCCGGTATGTATTTAACCGGTTCTCCGAATACTGAAGTTTCTCCTAATCTATCATCAGCAAATATTAAAATATCGAATAAATATAATATCAACGAATTGATTAATATCAAATCAGATATAACAAACATTCACCAAAGTGACATTCGCCGGTGAAAGTCGACATTCTCTTGATTTCGGTCATTCACGGTAACATCATCAATTTAAAAATGAAACCCAAGTGTTTACTAACTAGAATTGTTTTGCCACGTTCCATAGTTATTTTTCACGAATTCGGTTAAATTTTGGGTGTTATTGTTAACGAAGAAATAATTTAGCACGACTGCGACCTTTTATTATAACAACCGTTGCATTATCCCCCATTGGCTATGCCACAGAAATAATGTAATTTTGATGTTCATTATAACGCCCGTACTGAATTTGTAATTTCAATGTAACAATAATAAATAAAAAAAAATTTAAGCATTTCTTTTAAAGTTTTAATTTTTATTGTAAAAAAATAAAAAATTTAAACAAAAAGATAGCGTGCCCCCTTAAAAATTTCATTCACGCTACGCTTATGAGTATGGGACATATACTAATTTGAAAAAAAATCAAATAATAAACAACGAAAACAAAAGTTACCTTTTCCTTTATTTGTTTGACTTGGATGGGCACTTCAATTACGAAACTATTTTCAGCGAAAAAAAAAAACAAACCATTTAACAGAAGGGAGCAGAACTTTCATTTTCTAATGATTAGGGGGGAAGGAAAGTACCTGGCACCACCACAATTGCAGACCAGCAGTTAGAGGTACAAGAAATTTTATGACAGCAATCAAAAATAATAATCTGTCTGGCGTTATTCCAATTTTGTGGATGTTTCTTGCGTGAGTTATTTAAAAAGAAACATTTTGATGGTGATTTCTTTTCAGCTCACTGTACGCCTAACGAGACGTTTCTATAAACACTGAAATATATATTTTCAGATCAAGTCCGACTGATTGGGTCAGATCGATAACGACCTTGAAGTGAATGGCACCGATGGACCAGTGGCTGGTATAACGTGTCATGAATCTTTTTCAATCTTATGTGACACTCTCTCATTATGCAAATGACGCCAAACATAACCCTATTAAGTAAATAATTGACTAACAAAACACCTTTTAAATGCATTATTTTTCACGAAATTGGCGTCGTTTTTAAATCGCATACGCGTTGTGTTTCAATGTAATCGTTGTTTTCTAATTGAATTTGAACAAAATTGGAAAAGAAAAAAGTATTTTCGGCAGTGAGGGAAAACTATTTGAGTTTTATCTAGCTTCTTTGGTACAGTTCGCAATATACTATTGTTGATGTTATTTTTTTAAACAAGTTCTAAGCTCTTTTTAATTTTGAAGAAAATTCGATACCTACTATATGGGGAAAAATAATTTGAGTTTAATCTAGCTTTTTGGTACAGCCAGCGATATACTATTGTTGATGTCATTTTTTAAAAGCAACTTTTAAACTCTTTTTAAACTAGAAGGAAATTCGACACATAGGGAAAACTATTTGAGTTTAATCCAGCTTCATTGGTACAGTTTGCGATATACTATTGTTGAGGTCATTTTTTTAAAAACAAATTTTAAACTCTTTTAAAACTTGAAGAAAACTCAACACATGCCATGAAATATTTTATTTTGTCATTCAACCACTATCTTAACTATTCTATCTTCCGAAAACCTATTATTTCTCAGTGAGAAGGCAGCTTAACGAAAAATGACTGAATAGGGAAAAATAAAGGGATTTCTGTTGGTTGGGCGTTAAGATGCAGCAGATATGATTTATTAGCGTCTAAGCGAGAAACTTTAATTAGAAGCTTTAAAGGCTGGAGAAGGTCAGTGATTGGGGGTTCTACACGAGTCGGAACTAATTGACGCAGTTTTAATGAGGCGTTCCATTGTTTCAGGCATCGATCGTCTGTATCCGCTTCTATTTTATTCCGTTTCCATCCAAATTAGGCCAATAGAATTAGAACTTAAGTAGTTGAGTTCAATAAAGCCGTAATTTTTTTGCATTAAAGGACAAAGTCCCCTGTTCGCTCCCGCTCAGGAACCCAGATGATTGCTTCGCAATAATTGTTGTTGTTTCTTGGCAGAAAATAGTCTTTTTTTTACAAAAGTTGAAATTTTTCTCTTAGCATATACAGTACCTGGCCAAATTATTAGACGAACTGTAAGATTCTACGTCAAAGTTTCATTATCAGTTGATACTATACAGCTTTAATGCTTTTACGTGACTGAAACTGGTTTGCACTTGTTTAGGTTCGTGTATCAATTGGATAAATTAGACGATACATTATATAAATATAGAATTCTAATTATATCAAGTATTATATTAGTATTTTATAATAATTAGATCAAATTATTAGACGCACTGTAGGTTTTTAATAATGACACGTTTTGCAAGAGTTTATATGCAATACTTTTATATTTAAACATATGTATATGTGATGGGTTTTTATACAGGAGATTTTTTATATCCTTCCTAATTGTATTTATTTTTAACGTATTGCATTACAATGTTAACCCATTGATACACGAACGTAAATAAAAGCAACCCAGCCACTTAAAAACAATAAAGCTACATAGTATCACCTGATGATTAAGATTTTACATAGAATTCTATAGAGAGTCTAATAATTTGTCCAGGGGCGGTATGTACTAAAAAGAATTCTGTTTGATTACGCTTGTGCCTCCACTTCTCACGTCCAAACATTATTATCGATTAGTATTATAAATATTTAGATATATTGGTAAATAGAAGCAATCTTATTAACAGTTTTTGTAAGTAATCATTTTTTAAAATAACAATTATATTTTTATAACGTTAGATTTCCTTATATTGTTCTAACAAATTTGGTGAGTTCACAACAGTAATTTAATATTTCCGTTTACCAAACGGGCGGATATATTAATTAAAATTTTTGCTTGCATTGCATTGTGCATGAAGCTGATCGATAAGTTCTAAATCATTAAAGGAATCTCTATAACGGTAATTTATAACAATATATTAATGTTATTGGCATACAAAATAATAATTCTAAAACGATAAGATTGGACACTTTTTTAAATAGCTTTATCTTAAAATGTAGCGCAGAATTACGTTATAATAATAATGATAATAGAGAACAATTCTCTTAGCTTTAAACTCCTAAATCAAAAGCGTAATAATACAGGAAAATATAACTTTAAATTAGGGATACAAAAACAGTACCTTTATAACTATAATACCTTTCTAAAACTAGTTAGCAAATTAATTATTTTGTGCATTTACTTATTGTTATGATCACTGAAGATAAGGGCACTCACTCACTCACTCACTCACTCGCGCACGCGCACGCACGCACGCGCACACACACACACACACACACACACACACACACACACACACACACACACACACACACACACACACACACACACACACACACACACACACACACACACACACACACACACACACACACACACACACACACACACACACACACACACACACACACACACACACACACACACACACACACACACACACACACACACACACACACACACACACACACACACACACACACACACACACACACACACACACACACACACACACACACACACACACACACACACACACACACACACACACACACACACACACACACACACACACACACACACACACACACACACACACACACACACACACACACACACACACACACACACACACACACACACACACACACACACACACACACACACACACACACACACACACACACACACACACACACACACACACACACACATATATATATATATTACAAAATGAATATCCAGAATTCAAACCTTTAATTTCACCTTTATGATTCGAATTGTTTTAAAATTAAAATAAATTAATAAAAAAAGTTTTTTTACCTGTAAATTATTATCTCATTAAACGGTATTTTTTCTTTTAATTCTCTTACACCTTTTTTTTTTAATATTTATTTTTAATTTTGCTCGATGTTAATATTTGAACCCAAGAATTTTTCCATCGGTCTATCTCCGGGAGGGGGGGGGGGTTAGAGATGAGGAAGTTTTCACCTTGAAAATATAAAACCAGCTTGAAATGGACATTAAAAAAAAAAAAAAAATTCAAACATAAAAAAATTACTTTTTTCATTGAAAATTCAATTACACAAATATGAAGTCAAAATTAGTAATCATAGAAGAGCCCTTAATTTATAAAATGTTAGACAACCCTGCTCGATTCCGGAGTCTCTTCATTAAGAGGTCCAAACTTTTGACCTCCCTCCTCACCCATTATATTTTCCAGGTTGCGGGTACCCATATATCTTGAGAGTCAGAAACAAATGATCCGTCGGACAAAAATGCTTATTCAAAGAAAGTACGTTTTTGTGTCTGATTTTGTAACCTAAAATATTGTCTGATCTAATTAATTAGAATATTTGAGGTCACCCCTGTAAAGTATAAAGATGGCGTCCCAGTACACTGAGAAAAACAGTATGGAGAAAATAACCATAATATGATAAAATTTACCGAGTTTCTATGGGAATGCCAAAAATCTCGGTAACTTTTATCGAGTGATTCAGTAATGATTTTAACAAAATTAACAATAAAATATAGTTTAATATTATGTGATAAAATTTGGTAAATGTTAAAAAAATTCATAAATTTACCATTATACTTAGCATAGCTTAAAAATCATTTATTTCTTTTGTAATTAATGTGTGGTAACAAGAACTTGAAAAGCGGAATTTTCGATAAACCGTTAACATATAAGATGAAAAATAAAGTAAAGTTTGGTTTTATTAAACGGAATTATGGTTTTTAATTTTATCACAAATGTTATCACCACGTTAATTTTACATGAATTTTTTTTGCCATGTACGTGAAAATCCGATCATCAGATCATAAGTTAATTCGGGTGTTCACTTCTTATTTTGCTCACTGTATATATAGCATTAATATTATGTTTAGTTTAAGCAAGCAGTGTTTGTCATCTATTTTTAACTACACGGTTCATCTTATGTTATCAAAACTTTGTAGCTAATTTCGAAAAGTGCTTTGCTTAGAGCATTAAATTTGCCTAAGATAAACTCACTCATTTCATCCCAAGTTGTGAGAATTGAGGGTGCTTATCACCGTAAGTGGGTGCTTATTACTCCCAGTAAGCAGAGAGGATTTATTGAGACCAAACTGTTGGTGAAATTTGTATTGAATACAGGTTTTTTGTTTGATATGAAAGAATTATTTACTTTTCTAACTTGGTGTAGTATTAAAGCAACTTATGTTGAAGTCTTAAATTTTGTTATTAAAGTTGACAATAAAATATTGTCACCTCACAATTTCGACGCTTCGGATGAATTTTAACCTTTTGGGCTTGGCTATCATTTCAAATTTACTAATCGAGAACGTTGAAAAAATGTTCTATTGCTTTTAAATTGTTTTTTATCGTAATTTAGTATAGTAGTAATCGATTTTTATAATTATCTTATTCGCATAATTTAATTGTGTTTTCCCCTTTTTTACAATTCAAAGTAATATTATCAAAAAATATTTAATAATAGTTATCCTATTATGAATTTTATTTGAATCAATGTTAACCTATTATGAATTTGATTTGAATTAACCAACCTAAATTTACATGATACTACTTAGATGATAGAAGTTGCAAATCGATTCTGTATAGACATCAATTATTTCACATAATATATTAGAAAAGTAACATTTTATTAAACATTTATTTTAAATTAAGATCTAAAGTGAACTTTATGTGTTACATATGACTTGCTTTCATCAAAATTAGTAAAAAAAAAAACTCATTTACAATAATAAAAAATGCTTTGTTTATAAAAACTTCAATGCATTGTTATAAAAGTGTATCTTAACAAAAATATTAGAAAACTTACAGCAGAACAAAAAATTATCGTAAGTTGCTATGAAAGATTTTTGGTTTCAAAACATTTATTCAAAAAAAAAAAAAAAAAAAAAAAAAAAAGTTGGGACCTCATGCGACTACTTCATCTAGAGATATGATATCAAGAAACAATTTCAAGAGAGATTATTGTTATTAATGTAATCTACATTATTTTCTAAAGACTTCCTTTAATTTGTAACATCTCGTTGGTTATACAAATGCCAGCCGTTTTTTGGACAACATTTCAGTCACATCGGCCCAATAAACAGTACACAATATCACTTATTTTAATAATTTTTCATATATTATATAATTGGTAATAGGAATCAAATCAATTGATGGACTATTCCATGAACCAGATCACTGTGGTTAAGGGAGAGCTTGGAATTTTTTAAAAATATAATTTAAGAAGAAGTGGTCAATTTTTTTAAAAGGAATATTCTATTTAAAAAGTTCTTTAAATTCACATTAATATCAAGTTTTTTTTAATGAATATTACAACTTGCAAATATTTAGTTTAACATTAGGATACCCAATTTAAAATGAAAATTAAAAAAATAATAATTATAAATTTCAAAAGTGCATTCTTTAACAAACTAAAGAAGAGTTTGTTAAGACTAAACATACGAACACTTAATCTATACCAATTTCTACCATATGACCGGATTTTATGTTTCCTGATTGAATGTATCAAATATGGATGTTAGGAAGGAAACAAACTAAAAAAAACTTTCTTATAATTAAACGAAATTGTATATTGCCAATTTTTACGTATTACAAACACAAAGAATAAGAATTTTTAATTCATTGGTCAACGCATTTTTTACATATAAAGGGTGTTTCCATTGTACATTTTCCGCAAACATATTTCTTCTAATTATTATTATTGAAGTGAAACTTCTTATGCGACTTCCAACAAAGTTGCGTTAAACGTTTAACTTTACCGTTGTCATGGAAACTAGATTTCTCTTTACGTTCTTTGAGCGCACGAGGTAAGAGAAAAACATAGTAGGTAATATTGGTGTTAAAGAAAACAAAGCGATATTTGTTTAAAATTCGCCAAGAATACCTTACTGAAATTTAGAACATTTAGAAATAAGCTGATTTCTTATTACAATTTTTTTAAAAAATATATTTTATTATTAATATTTTTTAACTAAGCGAAATTTTTTTAAAATGAAACTAAGTATTGTATTTAAAAAGTTAATAAGTATATTTTTTTTATTAAATACAATTAAAAAAATACTTTGATGCACATAGATACTCTGCTTTAGATACTTATTTTTCTATGTTTTTATTTTATTTTTGCCGGTTATTATTTTATAAGTGAAACTTCTAATGCGACTTCAAACAAGGTTGCGTTAAACGTTTAACGCTCCTGGGGAGGGGGGAATAGAAAGAGACAGAGCGAGAGTGAATGCGTGGCACTCGAACGCATGCGCGTAGAAAATGAGAGCGATCAATTGTGAATTGTAAGCAATGTTAATGAAGTTTGTCTTAAAGAAACAATATGATTTCACTAAAAATCAATTTCTACCCCTTACTATTTTCATTTCCACATTACAAAGTTTCACTTCTTCCGCGCGGAGGGACTCCACGCACTATATATTTTTTTTTCTATAATTCTTATAATTATAAGAATATATAAGAATTATATTTTTTATAATTATTCTTATAAATAATATTATTTCTATTAAGAATTTATCAATCTTCTAAGAATTAATATTATTTCTGCTGTCTTGATTGTTAGTTTTTACAAGAAACATGTTACTGGGTAAAAACTAACAGTTAGTTAAAAATGAAGTAAAGCTATCAAAATAAAATATAAGCTTCTTACCGAAACATTTAGTTTTTGTCACTTTTTCTGACACAAAAATGCAAATCTAAAATTTTAGGTACTTTCTTGACATTTGAATTCACAGTTATTCTGATTGAACTCCCTACACAACAATGTTTGCAGAAATGTGCAACTCATCAAATGCAATAGGTGGAACACGTATTACATCGTCATTTCTGATCCTATGACCTTATAAAGCAATAAAAGGTTTCCCGGTCAAATGACCGGTTGTGATAGAAATAGGTATACGAGAAGTATTATTCGAAACAAACAATACACTTAAAAGAATCATAATATAGATTATTAACTGTATATAATTGTTAGAAAAAGTCATGAAGTTAAATTTGCAAAAACGGTAAAATGATAAGTGTATTTTCGATGCAGAAGTTTTTAAACGGTCATTTGACCGGTTATGGTTTGACCAATAATTGTTTGAACGGTCATTTGACCGGTTCAAACAATTATTGTGCTTAAAGACAGCCTCTGCGCTATTGTATACATTGTTTTTTTTAAATCAAAATGAAACTGGCTGCAATTTAAACCGGTAGTCTAGTTGAAAGGACCTCGTAGAATCTCTACAAGAGAAACGATTCTTTTTTCCAATTTAAGCATCTGAGTCATCTTAACTATTTCTGAAAAAAGCAGAGAACAGCTTTTTAAACACGGAATAATTTTAATTACTATTGACGTTTATTTTGATTACTATTATTTACGATTAAGAAAAATTGATAGAAAATTGATTTTACTGCCAAATAAATATATTTCATCCATTTTTTTAGCTCAATAGTTTTTTACCCATTGGCAAAATGGGTCCTGGTTTGGATTTCATCTTGTCCTCACTTTTCAACTACAATAATCAAGAGTGATAGTAAACAGTGCGCATGCGTTGCTATGGCTGTTTTTATAATTTATTTTTTCCCTTTTAATTTTGTTATGCCTAAAATAGGTCTGTTTGTTTTTGAGATATGGGACCAGAGAGATGCCATAAATACTTCTTGAGTTGTGAATAAAAGAGAATTTCATCATTTGAACGATAATTTTGTTTTTATTAAGAATCAGAAATTCTAACCTATAGTTCAAACTGGATCGTTTTCAATACTAATTCAGGTGAATACCACAAATAAAAAGGGTTCAAACTGATTAACACGGTCCCAAAAGTTGAGAGTTAAAGCAAGAAAAAAAAAGATGTCAAGGCCTAAACTTACTGAGGCTGAAAAAGCCAAAAAACGTAGACGGAAATACCTTAAGCGTTATACACAGACGGAAAAACGAAAGGATTCCGTTCACAAACGCAAGCATGAAGCCCGTCCCTCACAAAAGTACCCTAGTCGTTGAGAGAATTGAACACTACTTAAAAGTGAATGATGACTCTCCGAACCCCTTTCATGCAAATACGAGAATTGGGTGTTTGTTAGCGAGAGCTTAATCTAAGCAATGATACGTAGGAAACATATTATATCAACTGAAAATATTTGTTTAATGAAAGTAAAAATAAAATAGAACTTAAGAATAAGAAAGAATGACATGAGCGCCCGAACGACGCAGTGTTTGTAAACAGGCTGATGAGTTTCGGCGATCCAGGTTCAGTTTCTGTAAGTTATAGTGGGGTTGAGTGATATTTTAACACCCCCACTTCACGAAAGTCCCAATACAATACTGAATTTTTTTAATTGTTCACTAGTCACCGGTTTGGTGAGTACATCAGCAGCATTTGATTTCGAATCAATGTAGCACAACTGGATCAGTCCAAGCTCCACTTTTTCTCTTATGAAATTGTAACGAATGTCTATGTGTTTCAATCTAGATGATAGCATGGGGTTGGTATTGATATTTATGGCACTTTGATTGTCACAGTATAATTCTATTGCATCCATCTTTTAGTTGAACAGTTCCTCTTTGAGTTGTTTAATCCACAGTAATTTTTGTGATGCTGCACAAATGACCATGTATTCAGCCTCCGCTGTTGATAAGGCGACTGTTTGTTGTTTTTTGGAGTTCCAAATTATGGCACAATTTGATTCGCAGAAGACAAAGCCTGTCGTTGATTTTCTGTCGTCTTTGTCGTTGGCCCAGTCTGAGTCAGTGTAAGCTTGTAGTTGTCCATTTTTCCGGAAAGTTAGCTTTTTGGATAATGTATCTGTTAGGTATCTAAAAATTCTTTTGACAGCCATCCAATGAGGTTTTCCTGGGTTGTTGGCATACCTACTAACTACCCTCACTGCAAATGCAATGTCTGGACGTGTTCCTTGAGCTGCATATGATTTCCGACTGCTTCTCTATATGGCACCTGTCCTATCTCTTGCCTTTCTTTTTCGTCTTTCGGAAACATTTCTTTGGTTAGTACTTGATCAATTGGGAAAGGTGTTGCTGCTTCTTTGCAATCTTGCATGTTAAATCCTTTGAGCATGTTTCTGATGTAGGTACTTTGGTCTAAACTGATGATTCCTTTTTTACGGTCTCTTGTGATGGTCATTCCAAGAATGTGGTGAGCTTCTCCGAGATCTTTCATTTTAAAGTGTTGTTTTAGTTTCGTCATAAGGTTTTCTTTTTGCTTATGGTCATTAGACAGAATCAACAAGTCGTCTATATAGACGGCAACTATTAAAATGTTTCCTTTCTTGTTTGAAACAAAGATGCAAGGGTCAGCTTTTGACCTGAAAAGTCCCATGTCTTTGAAGGTTTCAGGTAGTTCTATGTACCAAGTTGTACTTGCTTGTTTTAGTCTATATATTGATTTGTTCAGTTTGCAGTATCTGCGAGGAAAATATTCAGGAAGGTCAGGGAGTTCTGTGTAAATTTCTTCTTCCAGCTTTGGGTGTAGGAATGCTGCTACAATATCCATTTGATCTAAATCAAGATCCAAGTTGGATAGACAAAACGGATAGAACTGTTTCTGACTGTAGGTGAGAAGGTTTCCTCATATTCTATTCCATATTTTTGAGAGCATCCTTTAGCTACCAGACGTACATTGTATCTTTTTGTTTAACCATTTGGTTTGAATTTTGTTTTGAATGTCCGTCTACTCTTAATGGCTTTTCTACCAGGTGGTAAGTCACAAAGTTCCCATGTACCATTTAGTTTGTGAGCTTTGATCTCTTCTTCCAGGGCAGCTTTCCATTTCTGAGCTTCGTCTGATTGCATAGCATCTTCGTAAGTCTCTGGATCCTGAGCTCTGCAGAGATTATCTTGATACACAACGAAGTCATCGTTAAAGATTTTTCTGTTAGGTACTGTAGCTCTCTTCGGGTATCTATTTGTGTCTTGAGTAGAAGGATCTTCATCTTCACTGTCTGAAGACTTGTCTGTGGTGTCTAGTTCCTCTGTTATGGTTGGAGTGGAAATGTTTTCGATTTCAGTCATGTCTGCAGTTTGGGATTCTGTTGACGTTGAGTCATCTGCTTTATTTAAAAAGTCATTTTCAAGGAATATGACATCTCTACTAATGAAAACTTTCTTCGTAGAAGGATTAAAAATACGGTATCCTTTTGTTTCTTCACTGTATCCAACAAAGATGCCTTCTTTGGCTTTTGGATCAAACTTCTTTCTGTTCACATGAGGGATATGTACCATGACTTTGCATCCAAAGACTTTTTGGTGGGAGAGGTTTGGTTTCTTTCCTGATCAGGCCTCTTCAGGTGTCATGTTTTTCAATGCTTTAGTGGGTGATATATTCTTTAAGTAGTTGGCTGTGTAAACAGCTTCAGTCCATAGTTCAATTGAGAGTCCTGAATCAATTAGCATAATACGAGCTTTCTCAACTAAAGTTCTGCTCAAGCGTTATGACGTCCCATTTTGTTCTGGAGATCTTGGCACAGTTGTTTGATGTCTGATGCCACAAAGCTTTAGGCAGTTCTTGAGGTCAGTGTTGACATATTCACCTCCATTGTCAGATCTTAAAGTTTTTTATTTTCCTGTTGGTTTGATTCTCAACAAGAGCTTTAAAGTTCACGAAAGTTTCTTTTACTTGATATTTACTTTTGAGGAAATAAACAAAAGATTTTCTTGAAAAATCCTCAGTGAATGTTAGAAAATAACGTGCTCCTCCAATAGACAATGTTTGCATTGGCCCACACAGATCAAAATGTTCAAGTTCTAGAATGCAGTTAGTTTTGGTTTTAGATTCTTTAGGAAAAGGTGTTCTTAAAAGTTTTCCCTCGATACATGTAATACAAGTGTCAGATTTACTAGCGTCAAAGATAATTCCCGTGGACATTTTATTTATTAAAATGTTCATATCTATTCTATTTAAGTGAGAAAGTCTACGGTGCCAGATGTTTTGAGAGTTTAGTATGGCAGTTGATGCAGAAAAATTGGCAGTGTCCAACACATATGGTCCATTATTTTCGAATGCAATAGCAACTACATTTTTATTTGGGTTTATAATTTTGGAATCCAATATCTTACATCCTTCAGAGTCAAAAATTATTGACTTACCCTTTTTGGCGATTTGAGAAATGGAGAGCAGGTTAGTGGTGAGTTCCGGAGCATGTATAACATTATTAGCTGTGATAGTAGTGTTCTTTAATGCAATATCCACTGTTCGGGCCGGGATAGCCTGGTCGGTAGGGCGCTGGGCCCATGTCCAAGAGGTCGTGGGTTCGATCCTCGCCGGCCGAAGACTCCCCGTGTAGTAAATGGTGACTGATGCACGTTAAATCTGTCGAGTCTCAAAGTCCTCCATGTTCCCATAACAAATCAATACCTCTGGGGGTACTGATCCAGGAGTTTCCTTGTCTTCTGAATTGGTTCAAAATTACAAGGCTACGGAGTTGAACATTAGTAGTCGTAAACCCATGAAATTGGGTCGGCTGTTCAACGACGGTTATAAAATATAATATATAATAAAATATCCACTGTTCCAATACCTATTGCTGGAACCACGTTGCCATTGGCTATATCAATTTTCATCAGGTTTTAAATTTTGTATCCAGTCCCCTCTCGGCGTCATATGAGCATTACAACCAGATTCCAGATACCAGTCTGTAGGCAGGTTATCTTTAGAGTTGGATTCTACAGATGTGAAAAAGCTAGCTGTATTTTCTCTGTTTTCAACTTTCTTTCGTCTGTTGTGCTTTTTTGGTTTTGGGCAGGAATGACTATGTCCATATTCATTGCAATTGTAGCATCTTGGTTTTTTAGGGTCTTTAATTTATGAGCAAATTTCCGGCGATGTTCCATAAAATGCACTTTCAGAACAATTAGTTGATGTAGAACACAAATCTTTCACATTTTCTTGTAACAGCAAATTTTTGACAAAGTCAACTGCAATGGCTTGATTTGAGCCTTGTATTCCGAGAATGAGTGGTCTGAATTTTTCTGGTAGTCCTCCAAGTATTATTCCACCAACAGTTTCACTATCTAGTGGCTTTCCGATACTTTCGAGTGGTTCCGAGATGTTCGTGATGCTGTACGTTGACATCGATGAGCAATCTTCATATTTTATTCGAAATAGCGATGAATGCAGTCCAATTCTTATAATTACCCCTTTATCTTCATAGGTATTCTGTAGTGACGTTCAGGCTTCCTTAGCTGTTTTCGCTTTCTTGGTTTCGGCTGACGCCATCGGTTTAATCGATACATTTATTTTTGCCAGTGCTCTTCTATCTAATTCTGGATCAATTTCT
Source organism: Parasteatoda lunata (assembly GCA_949128135.1). Lineage (NCBI taxonomy): Eukaryota > Metazoa > Arthropoda > Arachnida > Araneae > Theridiidae > Parasteatoda > Parasteatoda lunata. The sequence continues at coordinate 110,219,939 of OX421973.1, forward strand.
TCAATTCTTATCGGTTCAATGCATCCCCAAAGTTCAGCACCAACTAAGAAATTTTTCATTAGAAATTTAAAATCAGAATAGTTCGAGTCATCAAGATGTATCAATTCTGGAAGTCCCCCACTTGACGCAGAAACGGGTGTTCTTCGAACATTTAATTGAGTTTGTAAATCTTCAATTTGTTGCTGCAATTCTTTAAATGCATTTGCTTCAGCCATTTTTCGATGTCAGAAGTTATTTCAGCGAACAAGTGATAAAAAGAAACTGACCTGTTCTGTTATTTCCAACACTTTATATTTCCGAATTCGTTCTTAATTGTTCATTTTAGTTGATTGATATTTCTATTTCTGGGCCCGTGACCTGTTAGCGAGAGCTTAATCTAAGCAATGATACGTAGGAAACATATTATATCAACTGAAAATATTTATTTAATGAAAGTAAAAATAAAATAGAACTTAAGAATAAGAACGAATGACATAAGCGTCCGAACGACGCAGTGTTTGTAAACAGACTGATGAGTTTCGGCGATGGCGTTGCCAGATTCAGTTTCTGAAAGTTATAGTGGAATTGAGTGATATTTTCACAGTGTTGATCATTAGGTTAGGGATAAAAGGATAAATTGTCAACGTGCCCAATGACTTGCACAAGACTGTAGACTGTCTTCCACGCAATATAAATGATTCATTCACTATTCATGCAAAATTGAAATAAAAAAGCCTAGCTTTCAAATCATACTTCATATATGAACTTGAGAATCCGAAGCGGGTGTATGATGCAGCTTACAATCTGGATCAAACACCATTGTATCAATTCGAAAATGTTAATATTGATCTCGATTGGCTGTTTAATGTCTATTCAGTCATCAAAAGAATTAGCACGGAATATGTCTGAGCTGCATTTAAATATGTCTGCGAAATTGTGTATCGAGCAGTTCAGGATTAACAGTTAAAAATGTGCAAGATGAAAATACAATAAAGTTTCTTTTCCAAAAAATATTAGACCACAACCGTTTTGCCTGTAGGTAACCTGTGATCGCCTTGCTGCGATCGCAATTTTCTTAATTTTGTAGTGAAACGTATTGTTTAAATTTTATTTCTTTAAAAAAACATACGCGTGCAATTTTTTGTGCTTTTCATACGATGTGCTTCATATGAAAATGTTCTGTTTTTTGTTTTGTTAATCATCTTATTTTTTCTTCGTGTTTTATCTTTTTAAGACAATGCATTTAATTTCCTTGTTAAGAGTTTAGAATCAACTATCTTTGTATTTTAGACTTTCTATAGTTAAAAATTATAGTTGTCTGTAGTATAAAGTATAAAGCATTTAAAATTGCCTGTTCTCCTCAAATGTCTCATTTTTGAAACAAAGCATTTTAAAAAGAAATGATCAGAATAAAACAAAATAAATCAGAATTATTTCGAAGAAAAACCTCACTAAATAACATGATACCCATTTTTTTATTGCTAAATACGTTCAGTATCTCGTTCGAAATAAAATGTGTACAGAAGTCACTTTATTTTATTTCTAGAAACCTTCACTGCCGGCGGCAGAACAGAAACATATGCTGGCTTGATTCCTAAAGAAACAATCAGCCATTTCTTTTTCGAACTACATCGTTTCACTTTCTTACACGGCGTGTATTATAAATGTCGGAAATAAATATGACATCGAAGGATAAAGTGAGCTGTAAGTTGGAACGAAAACATCGTTTTAATTTTTCAGAAATGTGCCTCGTTGGGTGAAACGTAGGATAAACTAAGGGAGGGAATAATTTCTAATCTCTTTTAATTTGGAATGGTTTAAAATCTAAAATGTATTCAACAGATGTAGCTTTATTTTCTAAAAGAAATATCGTCCACCAATGTAGATTCGATAGTTTCATATTAAATGTTTGTGATATTAAAATATTATAGTTAAAATGTTTGTGATACGTGGATAGTATTAAAATAGCCCGTCAATGATCTTGAAAATAATAATAAAGTGTATAACAGGTATATTCTCAGAATAAAAAAAATATCCAAAAAATAAAAACTATAAATGCCTGCTCAGTCAGGTTAAAAGAATGGAATAGTCCAAATAACTTTTGATCCAATGATTGGATTTTTACATACTTTGGAGCAATGTTAGTGGTTCAAAGATTAATAAGTGCATTAGCTAGGTCATTATATATCATATTACTTTCTACATACTAAATAGAGCAGACTATTAAGTTACGAAATCAAAAATAAAAATATTCCACCTCTGATCAAGCACCTCATTTTTATTTTGAAAGATCCTCAAATTGTGGTACAAAAGTATATAAAAGAGAGAAAATTCTTTTTTTTTTCGTATATGCCACACCTGTGTAAAAGTAAAATTGTAACTCAAAAATTGTTTTGAATTGTTGGAAACATTTGAAGGAGAAAGTTCTTAATCAATTTCTAAGTGACATTTAAGTAACACAAATCCTCTTAGTTGGAAACTACCTATTAAGACGAATTAGTGTAATAGCTCTATCATTAAAATACTATTATCGTTTAATCGTTTTTTACAATCTCATTGGCCAGAAAATCATACTCATTAATCCAAGGAAAGACTTTTTGATTTTATTTATAAATTTAGTGAAACGTATACTTTTTAACCATAAATTATTTAGTTCTCATACTTTCTTAATAGAATTCTCTTTTATTGATCATAGTTCAAAATTAAGACCTGTAATTTAAGTGTTTTTTTGTTTTTATATTATAAAGTGATACAAAAAATATTCCGCAACATTTGAGATAACAGGTTTAGTTATCGTTTTGCATTACTGAAGGGTAAATAAGTTACGGTTACTTTTAAAACAAATCTTATGAACTGCGGTTATTTTATCAGAATTTTTCTCGTTGTGGAGCTTTCAATTTCAATTGTAGTTTTTTGAGCTATTTTGGCACATTTTTGTTCAATTTTGTGAAATCATTTTTTACAGGGCAGTAGAATAGACAATTTAATCTATGGTATCAAATAAATGGTAATACGAAAATCTCGAATTTTTTTTAATTATTTATAAAATTTTCCTTTAAATAATTTTTATTATTTAAATTAATTGAATGATTTGCATTCTTCATAACAATCTGTCAAATGAAAGCAAAAGGTAACTATGCAAATGACGTAAATAGGAACTCCCACAAAACATTATTTTATGAAAGTGAAATATAAATTTTGGAATTTATTTTTAACGAAAAAAGTTTAAACTGCAAAACCTTTTATACTACCTTAATCTAGATTATTTTAAATGAAAAATAATCCAATAGTTGAACAACTTAGTTTCTTCATTTTTTTAATAAACAACTAACAATTTCCTTTTTCGTGACGAAGTTAAAATTATAATATTTAATTGCTGTTAAACTACTTGTTTGGATGAAATTGCTGACATACTAAATGTATTTAGTTACTTAAAAATTCTTAAGCGCAGCTTCATGAATAAAAACTGCATAAAAATACAGTGAAACCTCTTGGGAGCGTTCCACAATAAAATGGTCGTTGATTGGGCTTAAAGGTTATCTCCATTGACTTCAGAATTGTTGTTGGTCAGAATTCAGAACTGTTAAACCTTCAAACCATGGTTTACTTCCAAAGAATAACTTTTTTAAAATTTGCACTTATTTAGAGAAAGTAAGGTCTGAGAAAACTATTATTCATCAGTGAAATTTCTTTTATTTACAAAATAAATTATTTAAAAATTTTCGAATATGAACGAAAACATTTTTTCTAGCGACTTTTTGGGGATTTTATATTTTAGTACAAATATAATTCCGAGTATATTTTAGCACAAATATAATTACAATTAGATTCATAATTAATTAAAGCTAAATATATTTTAGCCTTGTAATTAGAGCGTCAGAAAAAACAAATTACATAAAAGGGACATCGGTGTCTCATCTGCGTCAATTGGTTAATGGTTTCCATACCCTCCCAAATGCAAATTTTTTAAGAAAAAATTGAAGTAAAGAAAAGAAGAAAGTGAACAGCAAGACCAAATTTTTTAAGAAAAAATTGAAAGTACAAAAAGTAAAGAAAAGAAAGTGAACAGCAAGACCAAATTTTTTAAGGAAAAAATTGAAAGTACAAAAAGTAAAGAAAAGAAGAAAGTGAACAGCAAGACCAAATTTTTTAAGAAAAAATTGAAAGTACAAAAAGTAAAGAAAAGAAGAAAGTGAACAGCAAGACCAAATTTTTTAGGAAAAAATTGAAAGTACGAAAAGTAAAGAAAAGGAAGTGAACATCAAGACCAAATTTTTTAAGAAAAAATTGAAAGTACGAAAATTAAAGAAAAGAAGAAAGTGAACAGCAAGACCAAATTTTTTAAGAAAAAATTGAAAGTACGAAAATTATAGAAAAGAAGAAAGTGAACAGCAAGACCAAATTTTTTAGGAAAGAATTGAAAGTCGAAAAATAACTCATTAGACCAAAAAAGTTATTTAGGGTTATACCTTTATTCATTTTACTTACTGTACCATATAAAGTGCGCAAAATAAAAAAGGGGTCACCCTAAATAATTTTTGATCTCGCGTTTTAGGACTCAATGGTTCAAAGGAGTGATTTCAAATATGCTAATTAATCAGTGAAGTTAAGTTTCGAAATAAAACAAAAAAAACGTACTTTTTCCGAATAAACATAACTTTTTTTTCGACAGATTTTTGACCCTAGGAAATAATCTTTCAAAATATAGTCTCAATAATTTGGTAAAATGAGATGTCCGAAATATAGATAGCCTAATGCTAATTTTACTTCCTGCATATTTCGCCTACATATGTCGTGAATTATTTAAGTGAAAATTTTCTGGAGAAATCGTATTTTTCCATCTAAAATTACAATCTTTAGAATGATATATACCTAAATTATTACGATAATAATAATAAATTAACAAATTAATGAAAATAATTGTATACCTTACAATTCAAATTTTTTTTGAACATTTTTAAATAAATAACAAAATCTTTACTAAAAGTTATATTTTGTATGGAATTATCATCGGATAGTAAAATTTTATAATTGTGTGCAAAATAAATTTGAATTCGCGTAAAAAGTTCTCGAGATATGGCGAAATACGCAAAATCAACATTAGGCTGTCCAAACTTTGGACCACTCTTCTGAAAAAAACTATGGAGACCCTATCCCGAGCTCTTCCTTGTTTGGGATTCAGAAGTTCGAATTCATCGGAAAAATCGGTATGTTTATTAAGAGAGAGTACGTTTTTGTGTCTGATTTCGTAACTTAAAATATCGTCTGTAATTTGTATCTATATCGAGGTAACTATATCGAATCTTGAATATCGAGTCTTAGAACGAGAAGATCCAATCATTAGATAAAAAGTCATTTAGGGTGGTCCGTTTTTATTTTACACACTATACAACGAATTAAAATTTTCAATATATAGTCAAACCCTGTTATAATGAACCTTCAAGGGACCGAAATTTCGGTTCACTATAACCGAGAGTTCACTCTATTCGTACTACAAGCAATTTAACTAATTTTTCCCGTTTATTACACATTATTTAAATAAATGGCCAATAAAAAGAAATACAAAAATGATTATAAAACAATATGTAGTAACAAAAAATGAGTTATCTTTTATTACTCATGGTCCTGCGTACAAAATTTAGACATGAGAAACTGAGATAGAAGAAGCAAACACGAAAAAATGCTTATGGCTACATTCCACTCAATTAAAAATTGGCCTATGTATTTTATGTTAAAATTTAAAAACTACCAAAAAATGCAGAAAAAAAAACTCGAAGACAGAAAAAAATCATAATATCCAATTTTCTCTCGTGTTTTAGTTCACTATATCCACAAAAAATATTATTTGTGTATAGCAAGGCACAGGAGCGAACATTTCGTTCGCTATATCCGGGAATTCACTATAAACCATGTTCATTATAACGGGGTTTGACTGTATATATATAATAAGATATGAATTACTCTTTATAATGCGTCACTGAAAAAATACAATTGAAAATGAGTTGGGGATGAAAAAAAAAGAAGCTGAAAACAAACGATACGGAGTAAAAAATAAAAATTACTTAAACATAGATATACTAATCTAACTGTTGACAATTACAAAATGCATATTATATTTCAATGAAACAGAAATATATATATAATTATAAGCGTTTAGGTAGCGGGTTCGAATCCCACCGTTACTCAGGAATCATCTATTTGTTTATATTTATTTAACAACATTTTTCTAATCATAACAAGCGTATATATTCGAAAGAAATAGCCTGGCACACGAAATACTATTTCTGTTGTTGAAAGATATAATCAAAACGAATTTCTTTCTCTGGTAGCTGAGTTTTTTTTATATAAGAAAGAAGAAAAGTAAAAAAAAAAGGTGCTATTTTTGGTCTAGGAAAGGTCACTTCAATAAGTAAGAAACATCACATACGCTGTCAGGAATTAACCGATTTTTTTTCTCACTCTTTTTTTTGGGGGGGAAAAAGTCTTATATTAATTAAGTCCAAATAAAGAAACCCACTGAATTAAAAGGCATTGAAAGAAAGAAAATTTACTTTCCGGTCAACATTATCAGAAACTTTGAAAGTGAACACATATTTCTTTTCTTTCTTTTTTTTTAAATAAGAAAAATGTTTTCTTTTTCCACAAGGGAAGAATGGAACTAATTTTTTTTCCTTTTCTCTTATAACAATTAGTCTTCGATTGAAAAAAACATGAGGCGCTCCGTTCATTTCAAAAAATATTTTATGGTTGTACTCTCGTTATAATAAATGAAAACTGGGTAATTGATTTTGGACTTTTTGTAAAAAAAAAAAAAAAAAAAAAATTACTCTTTTTTTAAACGTTTCTAAACAACGTATCAATGGTTTATATAAAATGAATAAAATCATTTTATTTATTTAAATTTCTTTATGAATACAGCAATTAAAATTAAAAAAATAGAATTAAGATAATTTATTATAATTTATAACAGTTATTAGAATAGTGAAATAAAAATATTTCCAAATAATTTAGACGTTTTTTATGAACTCATATCACTGGAATGTTTTATCTTTTTTCATACATTGACAAAAAAAAAGGCAAGACCAAAACTTTCAGAATAAGGTAAAATTTATCGTGTTTCTGGCTCCATGGGAGCATCAAAAAGGACAGTAATTTGTATCGAATCTGTTTGGTAATGACTAATGGTAAAATTAACAATAAAAAATATTTTTTTATTACCATGCTGTTTTTTTTAAATTTTATTTATTTAACACTAGTTAACTTTGGTTCTCATCAGAAAGTCTAGCAGTGGGCTGATCGTAAAGACTCGGTTTCCAGTAGAACACCGAAGTCAAGCATCACTGGCTGCGGTCCGTAAGCGGGTGACCACTGTGATCATTCTGCGTACGGACCGAGGTTACGCTTTATCGATCCTCGTTAAACTATCGTAAAGTGCTCGACTTCGCTTGCAGGTAGTCGGGCTATCAAAGAAGGGGTGCCACTCCCTCTGCAGAGGATCAAAATTGCGATGGTATGTCATCGGATCATCCTCAAGGATGTTTCCTAGACCGTTGCCAATTGCCCGTTGTGCAACTCTAGTGCGACGTAAATAAAGTACATACCTACCTTCTCAGCAATTTGTTTTTATTCCTATGTAAGCTATAAGTTGACATCTACCAAAAAATGTGCACTAAATCAATAGCTTAACTGTTATGCATCAGGGCAGTCTCAACATCCTAAAATGTAAGAGTAGTGGTAGCAGATTTGAAAGTGAACCGCAGCCCTGGATGCATCTATTTATATAGCAAACAAAAACGAAAATTTTAATAACAAACAGAATTCTTATATGATCTTGATAAGGGACTTGAGAGCATGATCAATTCTCTATCTGGCTTTTAATATACTTTTGCCTGTTATCACTTATTGCTATGAATTTCTTGTTTCTGCCCTAAAGAACTTGATTGAAAAACTCGAATTAATTCAAAACCAGGCCCTTAGGTGCAGTGAAGACTCCCATTGACTCTCTTCTATTTTTGACTAATAATATTTTGACTATTTTGACTAAGATCAATCAAATCCATTATTGAAGTGAAAGCTCTTATACTTTATGAAAAACTAATTAGATTAAATGTACCCTTTTGGAACTGCTACCAAAATAATCCAAGACACTTAAAGACACAAAGTGGTTTTCTACAGAGAGTTCTGGAATTAAGAGCAGAGCTGGAACTTGATAATGATTCTGTAGAGGGTTTCTTAAAACCCCTTAACCCTATAAGCCATGTTGAGGTATCCGCCAATCTGGATCTTGCACAACCTTTTCTTAAAAGCCAAATGCCTCAAAGCAGCTTAAAGATCATTGCACTTGAAACTATCGACACTCTCTACCCTGAGCTTGAATGGTTACGTATATATACAGATAGCTCCTTGACCAAACTATCGCCGAATGTGGGAGCTGGGATATTTTATGTGCCTGTTGGTAAACAGAAAACTGCCTTTGATGGCGAGTTTATGGCTATTTATGTGGCACTGGAACAAATTGTCCCCAGATCTTACAACAGGGTAGATATACTGTCTGACTCCAAAGCTGCCATTCAAGCTATTAGATCTCGTGAAATACCTATCTCTAGGACTATCCAGGATTGCCAAGTTCTCCTGGAGAGTTTGAGGATAGAAGGGCGACAAATAACACTCCAATGGATCCCAGGACATTGCGATATCTACGGCAATGAACAGGCCGATATGCTGGCTATGAAAGGCACTCAAATAATTCAACGGCCAAGCACTCTTAAATCCTTTCATTCGGCAAAACTCTATATCAAACATTTTATGAGACAAAACTGGAAAGCGTTACCCACTTCTCGTATTTCTTCAAGAAGTTGGAGGAACAACTTAGAACAGGGTATTGCCGATAAGCCCCGCAATAAAGTTGTTGCAGAATTCAGACTTGCGGTGGGCCATAATTGCCTGGCGAACCACCTCTACCGCATCGGCATTTTCGCTGACCCAAATTGCCCGTTATGCTCGAATAATGAACTTGTGGACAGGAACCATCTATTGAGATGTGCGTGGGGAGTCTGAGGTGGGGCGCTACTGGAGTGCCCGTTAATGAGATAGTGACTTTTTTCTCATACTTGTTGTTCACCTTTTTTGTTCACTGTTTTTGTAAGAGTTTGTCATTTTCTTTTGCCATTGAAAAAAAAAACTTTTAATATACTGTTCAAAAGATTCATAAATAGCAGTAGAAAAAAGTTCTTATAATTTTAATTCATTAAACACTATAAACACACTTTTTTGCTACCACTGGAAAAAATAGTTTAAGAAACTACGGAAAACCCGTTGTAGAATTCTTATTAAAACTACACTAATTGCCATACTACTACCATAATACATGATAACTTTAGAAATACCAATTTGGTGACGTTGTCGTCCCATATGCTACATTGTTCATTGAATTTATCTGATATTGCGAATATAAAATAATTAACTATTAAAGTGAGTGCAATAAACTCTTAATTTGATCAAATAAAGCTATAAGCCAGGAAATATAACTGAAGTTATTTTAAATTATTTGAAAAATATAATTTTTTATAATTTAATTTAAACCAAAGGCCAACTTCACCGATCTGAAAATTCAAGTCTATTTCCGTTTTTTGCTCATACTATTTGTACGGTTCGTAGTAGAATACTCTATTGTCGAGAGTGACCTTCTCCGTGTTTTGAACTAACAGTACTCCAAATATTATAACTGTCGGTCGATTGGTTTAGGGGTCTATAAAGACAAACAGATTGATAAAAATTCGTTTTTTAAACATAGATTTAATATATGCCCAATTTTCTATAATCAGGTTGGATAAAGCCGGGTACTGATTTCCGAAAAATAATTATTTTATTATCCAATTATTATAAATTTATTTATTTTATTATATTAGTTTTTATTTCCTAATATTTGTAGATTAAATAATATTTATTTTTGCTGATTTCTCATTCAAATATCAGTTTTATTCACGAGATGCTAAAGGGAAAAAAAAAGGGAAACTTTAGGATGTCCAACTTTCTCTTATTTAGTATTTATTTATTTACTAAATACCTTAAAATAAAAAATATCATACAATCTAAAGTTCAAATAAAAGTACGTAATCGAATAAAAATAAATGATTCATTTGAAAGAGTCTTCTTTAGAAATCATTACTTTAAGTAGCAAAGTAATATCTTCTAAGCTGAAGAGATGTCTATAGTCCTACTGTAGCATTTTGGCAATTTCATGTTACCCATAATTTATCTCCCACACTTTATAGATCTCACCTGGTTTCAATCTACAAAATTAAAAATAGTATTTATTTTTTCAGTGGGATAAGAAATTTATGTCAGGGAGAAATATTCGGGGCTGAAGGTTAGTAGCGATGTTATCGAGAAAAAAAATTTCTGCTTTAGCGTTTATCGATATCAGAAGGAAATTGTTAATTTTATTATCCTTATGTAAAAGGAACATAAATTTTTAACTCCGCATGATGAACTATCGTAATTAAAGGGCAGCTTAATAACTTAGTCATTTGGAATTCAAAGCAAAAAATTGTTTTGTTTATCTGTATAATTTATTTTCAATAGTACTTAATTTTTTTTGTATTTTAAGTCGATATTTTTTGTATTTCACACCGAAAACGACAGAAATTAAATGAAGAATTTAAAAAAAAAAAATTTAATTAATACCATTACTTTTAGAATAATTTTACTGTGGTTTTAATAGTTTAATAGAGGGCTAATCCCCCTTTATCGCAGCCGCTCACGAACCACGATATGATTACTTAGCAATTATAGTAGTTTCTTGGCAGAAAACAGTTTTTCTACTAAAGTTAAAATTATCTACTTTACATATATGTACTAAAGGGAATTCTGTTTGCTTACGCTTGTGCCTCCACTTCCCACGTCCAAATAATGTTATTTATTAATATTATAAATATTTAGATCCATGGGTGAACGGAAGTCCTTTTTATATGTATTCATTTTTTAAAATAACATTTATATTGTTAGAACATTATATTGTTCAAACAAATTGGATGAGTTCACAACCATAATTTAATATTTCGCTTACCAAACAGGCGGATATATTAAATACTATTTTTGCTTGCATCTCATTGTACATGAAGATAACTTTTAAGTTCTAAATCAGGGTTACCAACTGGTGACCCGCGAAACCTTTTTTTGTGGCCCGTAAACTAAAATATATTAGTTGTCATTTTTTGTGGACAATTTTTCTAAATACTCTACATGGGCTTAAAATACTTTTCTTTCTTTAATAAAAACTAATATCTTCGTTTTTGTGAAATTTAACCTACCAACGCTGCAAAAAAATTTAATTCTCAGGTTTTTCATCCAAGAAAATATTCATTCAAGAAAATATTTATTATTATTTGTAGTTAAATACTTTTGTTTGAACAACTTGAGAAAAATCTGGCAGTAATATTTAATGTTCCTTCAAACATAAAAGAGTCCTATATAAAATTTTGACGAAATTGCGGCCCGCCATTTGACTGTTGTTTTTAATAGTGGCCCCTGGCACCATGTAAGTTGAAAACCCCTGTTCTAAATCAACAGTTTGTTAATGTTATTTAAACAAAAATAATAATTGTAAAACGATTAATAAGGTTAGACCACTTTTCTAGATAACTTAATGTAGAATGTAGCGCAGAATTACCTGATAATAGTAGTAATAAAAAAAACAAAACAATTATCTTAGTTTTAAACTCTTGAATTAAAGCGTAATAATAGCAGTACAGGAAATAACTTTATATTGGGGATACAAAAATATTTACAGAAAAGCCATGCTGATAACAGCCAAAGCAGTATGGAATAGAATAAGGAAAAACTGGATTTCCCAGCCAATAGACTGCGACACCATGATTAGATTTTTATATCTCTATATAATATAAAATCATAATGGTCTGATACCGTTTTCCATTGTACTGCTATTATTAGCGAGAATATTAAATTAGGGTTGTGAACTCATCAAATTTGTTTGAACAATATAATGTTATAAGAATATAAATGTTATTTTAAAAAATGATTACTTCGAAGAGAGAACCAAATGTTTATAAATAGTAATATTTGGACGTGGGAAGTAGAGGCACAAGAGTAAACAAACAGAATTCCTTTTAGTACATATATGTTAAGTGAATAATTTTAACTTATGTAAAAAAACTGTTTTCTGCCAAGAAAAGACAATTATTGCGAAGCAATCATCGGGGTTGGTGAGCGGCAGCGAACAGGGGGCTTAGTCTCCTGTGAGAAAAATGTGTGTTGAGCTTTAAAATGTCATTTTCCTGTTCAGCGATATTTTTAATAATTACTCGCTTTAAAACTGCATATACTTTTTTATCTCTCTCATTTTTTATTTCGAAACTGTTAAAGGCATTTTTAGAGTGTGTATGAACATGGAATGATTTCCAAAATATTTTTTTAAAACTAAGTTTTTCAATCAATTATTTGCATGCCACCCAAGAATATGTCATTTTTCTGGTTTTATAACCTACATAAATGACCCTTACGTTAATTATTTTTGCAGAAACGTATGATTCGTTAAAATAAATCTTCCTGTAGAAGCAGAGAAGACAGTTATAGAAAAAAAAAATATTTAAAGAGATTTTAAAAACGATATAGGATTTTATGTTATATTTTTACTGGCTCTAAATTTCTCTATGCATAAAAGTGAACAATTTTATGGATGTTCACTAATAATTCGAGAACGAAGGCACAGATTTGGAGCGTGTTTTTTTTTCTTCAGTTCGAAAATTTCAGAAGGTGGTTTGTATATAATTGCAACTTTAATGCGTCTCAAAGTTCGGACACAATATCAAAATTACAAAACTCTTTATGCTGATGTTTTTTTAAAGATTAAGTGCCCCTGCACGGTATTCCCTACATTGCTGTTTTTTAAGATTAAATGATGCTGCCCGGTATTCCCTTCACTGCTGTTTTTTTAAGATTAAGTGCTCCTGCCCAGTATTTCCTACATTGCTGTTTTTTCAAAGATTAAGTGCTTCTGCCCGCCATTCCCTACACTGCTGTTTTTTTAAAATTAAATGCCCCTGCCCGGTATTCCCTTCATTGCTGCTTTTTTAGGGAGGAAATGCGATCTTACCCAAACTTATTAGTTTTTCGTAAAGCTAAAGTCAAGTATGCGTGTCATTAAAAATTAGTTTATTGAATACAAAAAATGTTTTTTTTTTCTCCTTTAATCTTTTTTAAGTTAATAAAATTGAAAGAAAAAAAATATAATGCTTCTTTCTCCATGAATTAAGTGGCAAGATTGATTTACATAGCTTAACCAAAATATTTCTGATTTATTAAAAATTCAAAAACTTATCAATTATCAATCTTATAAATTTTTATGAGTAAACTTTTGTTGAGAGAATGGTATTCTCAGATTTGTTGTAAAAATAGCCAATGCCTTAATATGCTGAAACTTTTTTGTTGGCAATTATTAATAGGAATTTTTTGACATACTTTTTAAACGGAAATTTTTCATTATCTTATCCTTTAAATGAAAATAACTTAAAAATTTTAATTGCATTTTGCTGGATATTTAAAAAGGCGGACTAGCTGGTCATCGGAGGTTCATTGATAAACTATATTATTCACTCTCTGTTAAGCTGTTAATAACAGAAATGAGCTGTGGAGTTTCGGGGGATAGAGCGTTCGCCTTCGAATGAGAACCCCAGCGATTCAAAACAAATTCCACACCCGGTACGCATCGACCACAGTGTTGATGTAAAATATCCTCAGTGGTAGACGAATCATGGGTTAGAGTTCCCTGCCATCAGTCTATCCGTGAGAGGGTTTCGTGGTTTTTCTCACCATGGAACGCAAATGGAGGTTAGTTCCATCAAAAGTTCTCCAAATTTCTCCCAATACTTGATCCAGGAGTTCCCTAGTCTTCGGGATTGGGTTCAAAAATACGAGGTTGCGGAGTTGAACATTAGTAGTCATAAAAATGGTTTGACGGTTCGAATCCCATTGATGGCCGGATTCTGCATCCGGCTCACACCGACCACAGTACTGACGTGAAATATCCTCATTGGTATGCAGATCATAGGTTAGAATCATTTTGCCGTCAGGCTAACCATGAGAAGTTTACATGGTTTTCCTCTCTATGTAACGCAAATGCGGGTTAGTTCTATCAAAAATCCTCCACGAAGACAAATTTCTCCTAAGACTTAATCCAGGAGTTCCCTTGTCTTCTAGATAAGGCTCAAAAATACAAGGATGTGCAGTTGAACATATGTAGTCGCAAAAACAAAAAAATTAGGTTTGCTGTTCAACGACGGTTATAAATAAATAACACAAAATATAGGGCCTAAAAGTAAAAAAAAAAAAAAAAAAAAAAAAAAACGAAAGTAAGAAGCTATAAATTTGTAAAATCTCATCCTAGCTGTTTATTTGCCAGAAAATAATTAACTTCATAATGCTTGTAACTTCACTGTTCTCTTATTAAGTATTAATTAGAGAGTTACAAAATAAATATTTAAAAAAAATTAAACTATTCGGAAGTTTTTTAATTTTTTTGTTTTAAAGTGTCGTATTTTTTTGTGAATTAATGAAAAAAAGCATCGTAGTGAACTGTTGTTCTTTTTTTTGCAAGAAAGTGTATTGCGAATTGTTCGATCTGTCTGATCCATGACTTAAATATGGATGAGTTTTATAATAAATTGCTTTAATTTCGAATTCGGAAAGGCATTTCTCTTCATATCATTTCAATTAAATTATTTACCTCGTTATAAGAAAAAGATTTTACTATCTTGTTCAAAAAATATCAGACGAACGTACATAATTTTTTTTTTTTATATTACCTGTTTTTAAGTTAACAAGGACAATTTTTTTTTAGTTACTTTTTATTAAATAATTAAAATTTTTTCTCCCATATAAAACTAAAATTTATTAATTAAATTTGATTAATGAATTAATATTTGAAAAAACTATAATAACATCAAATGTCAACCACTACAAGTTTAAAGAAAATGCATTTGAACTTGAATGGATGAATAGAAAGTTAACGATTGAAAATTTAAAGAAGATATAGGGAGAGTGTATGAATTGATTAAAGCAAATTTTAATTTTCGAGTTAGGGAGATCTTATGAATGAGGTGTGTAGAGGAAAAGCATCCCATCGGGAGCAGTAAAGTCTCTTTACAACAGAATCGATAAAGTTAGAAAATTTCATTATAAAGAGGTGAGGATTTTCTTAACAGTTCTTTAAAGAAATGTCATTAAAGCTTTTGTCAAAGCGTCAATAAATAAATAAAATTATTTGCAGTTGATTAAAAATAAAATAATAGTTTTTATAAAATATAAAATATGATTGTATGGTTCTACTGAAAACATAAACAATTCCATAAAAATGGAATTGTTTCAATAGGTTATCAAAACATGAACGAGTGAAATCAATTGTGTTCCACAGAACTTCAGCGCAAAATTTCATCAAAAATCATAAAAATAATAATGAAAATTTTATATATATATATATATATATATATATATATAAAGATTCTGTGTAAAATCTACTTATCAGGAGATACTGTACAGCTTTAGTATTTTTACGTAACTTAAACCTGTTTGCACTAGTTCACATTCGTGTATCAATTGGTTAAATTAGACGACATCAGGGGTCTGTATAAGGGGTTTTTGTAAAATTGTGAAATATTACTTGTAAGACACATTCTTTCAACCAGGGTCCTGCTTTTGTAAATTTGTGCAAATAGTGTCCTGTTATTGCAAAGAAGGTTTTTTAAGGAGTTTTTAATTTGTAAATAGATACAAGATTATGCTCAACACTATAAAATTATAATTAAAAAAAATTAAATTCTCAAAAATATAAACAGCAATAGCTGCTACTAAATTAGAGATGCAACATACAAATATTTGATATTTAGCCTATACTGCTAAACGCAGATTATTCATTTCGGACGAATAATGGTAGAAGCGCCTGCCGAAGACAAAATTTAGTTCACTTACATGTCTTTCTGTTCCCGCCCCCTGGAAAGGGTTTATTCAATTAACAAAATAATAATGAAGATAAACAAATTTGTGAAGGGTCCGATTAAAGGATAAATTATTTTGAGAAGGGTCCGTTCAGTCAAAATATTTTGTGAATGGTCCGTTTTCATAAGAAGATATTTCGTGAAGGGTCCGTTAACGGACCCAAATTTCTTCTAAACAGACCCCTGGACATATACTATAAATTCAATAAATTAGACGATATATTATATAAATATAGAATATTTATTATATCAGGCATTATATGAGTATATTATGATAATTTGGCAAAATTATTAGACGTATTGTAGTTTTTTTAATAATTGCATGTTTTGCATGAATTTATAGGCAATACTTTTATATTTAAACAAACATGTTATGGGTTTTTATTCAGATTTTTCATGTACTTCCTATTTGTATTTATTTTTAACGTATTGCATTACAATGTTAACCAGTTGATACACGAAAGTAAACAAGTGCAAACCAGTTTCGGCCGCGTTGAAACAATAAAGCTGTATAGTATCACCTGACAATTAAGATTTTACATAGAATCGTATCGTATAATGCGTCTAATAATTTGTCCACGGACTGTATATATATACGCATATGCTTAATAATATCAAAAATGACTAAAATTGAAGAGATAAAAGTTCGAAGAATTGCAAAACTGTCAAAAAACAAAAAGGTCAATGTCTAAAAGATGCCCAAAATGGCTAAAATCGAAAAGATAAACGCCTGAAGAAAAAAAAGGAAACACTTCTCTGTTTGGATAATATTTTTAATGTTATATAACATTGCAATTAAGAATATCATTACTCAGAGAAATTCGCTTTAGGGGGGGGGGTATGTATTTAAGTATCCTCCTTACCTGTCAAAAAAGAGTTAATCCAAAATGAAGATAGCTGCATCATTTACACCCCGATAACACTTCCCCATCACTCAATAATCTAATGATGAACCTCATCCATAAGTATACATACTGTCTCATTCTATTTACAGAACAATGAGCAGAGGATCGTTTGGAGAATGGCCAGCACCCCTTCCCACATGATTCAGCATTAATGCTGGCGCTCTCTCTTCCACGCGATGAATTACAATGATGTTCTTAAAGATTCTCTCTCTCGCAGTTCATTTGCTATTCCGAAAGTGTGTTTATGAATAGGATTGCATTGCCCGAAACAATTTCCAAAAATAGAATGACGTTGATTTGTAACACTGAATTTTTCTCATTTAATAATAAAAATATCCCCTATTATAGCGATCCGTTCATTACAACGACCGATGCATAAAGTGTTACGTTTGATATTATTCCATAAACACAATGTTATTTTAATTTCCTTTAGAACGTAGGAACAGAAACATTCGTTCCAGAATAGCGATCTGAGCTGTGATGGCTCAGGGGATAGAGTGTTCCCCTTCCAATGAGGTGAAGCGGGTTCAAATCCCAGAGATGGCTGGTCGATACGAATTCCGCATCCTCCTCGCACCGACCACAGTGCTGATGTGAATTATCCTCAGTGGTAGACAGATCATGGGTTAGAGTCATTTTGCAGCCAGGCTAACCATGGGAGTTTTTCATGGTTTTCCTCCCTATCTAACGCAAATGCGGGTTAATTCCATCAAAAAATCCTGTAAGAGGGCAAATTTCTTCCAATACTTGGTCCAAGAGTTCCCTTGTCTTCTGGATTGGGTTCAAAATTGCAAGGCATTGGGTCGGCTGTTCAACGACGGTAATGAAATAAAATATAACGACCTAATTTTAATTATTTGATTTAGATAAAGCTTCAAATAAATTAGTTAACTCATTATTTTTTATTGATGTTAGCATACAATAAAGGCAAATCACTGAGTCACGTTTGAAGAAAAGAAGAGTGGCATGTCCCCCTTAAATCCTAGTGGGACATAAATTATGATCGTCCATGATCTAGGCGACTTTCTTCTCAAAGGATGCAATAATTTTACCTATACTTTTCTTCTTTTAAAAAAATAAATAATTTCCCTAAATCCTAGTGGGTCATAAATTATAATAATTCATAGTCTAGGTGACTTTCTTTTCAAAGAATGCAATAAATTTATGGATACTTTTCTTGTTTAAAAAATAAATAATTCCCCTAAATCCTAGTGGGTCATACATTATAATCATTGATAGCCTAGGTGACTTTCTTTTCAAAGAATGCAATCATTTCATCAATACTTTTCTTGTTTAAAAAATGAATAGTTCCCCTGAATCCTAGTTGGTCATAAATTGTGATCATCTATAATCTATGTGATTTTCATTTCAAAGGATGCAATAAATTTAACAATACTTTAAAAAACAATACTTCATTTAAAAAAATAAATAATTCCCCATAATCCTAGGGGGTCATAAATTATGATCATTCATGACTGATATGACTTTATTTTCAAAGGAGGCAATAAATTTATGGATACTTTTCTTGTTTAAAAAATAAATAATTCCCCTAAATCCTAGTGGGTCATACATTATAATCATTGATAGCCTAGGTGACTTTCTTTTCAAAGAATGCAATCATTTCATCAATACTTTTCTTGTTTAAAAAATGAATAGTTCCCCTGAATCCTAGTGGGTCATAAATTGTGATCATCTATAATCTATGTGATTTTCATTTGAAAGGATGCAATAAATTTAACAATACTTTAAAAAACAATACTTCATTTAAAAAAATAAATAATTCCCCATAATCCTAGTGGGTCATAAATTATGATCATTCAAGACTGATATGACTTTATTTTCAAAGGAGGCAATAAATTTATCATTACCTTGCTAGTTTAAAATATGCACTTTTTTGTGAAATGTCTGTATCTGGTTTATTTCCGCGTTAAAACATGTGGTTTTAATCTATTGTCTTGACATATGATATTTATTGAAAATGGCAATCTCGGAGCCTATAGTGTATTATTAGATAATATACTTTAATGTGTATATTAAAAAGAAAAAAAAGTCGTGTAATTACAAATTTTTCTGATAGTCCAAATTCTAATTGAAAAATTGCTTTGTAATAATTGGTCAGGAATTTTTTTAGCTATTAATTAATATTTAGGGTATTTTTGTAGAATCAAGTCAAGTCAAGTATGGCTTTGGGCAATAACGCCCGTTTTTGAACGGATCACGAAAGTTCGTTACATTGAATTTCGACTGAAAAGAAAATAAAGTAAGACATGTAGGCATATAAAGTAAAATTTTTTTAATTATATTTCATTAAAACAAATTTGGGGTTTCCTAATTGTTTTATAAATACTGGGGCTTAATTTTAAAAAATCTGACAGTTTAGAGAAATGTTTTATTGATAAACTGGCAGCTTGCGGAATTAAAATCGCACAGTCAAAAAAACGTGAAGGTATAATTAACTCATATTGTTCAAATGAGAGTAAATTCAATATTTGTTTCCTGCATGTTCGTGTGACATCTTTGTGAGTTTGCCATTAAAATGTTTAGTACAACATATGCTGACATTGAAAAAAAATGCCAACACGTTATATAAACTATTTTTATTTGACTCATTTTAAGAAAAACTGAAATAACATAAAACTTGAAAATTTTTCAGCGACTATTCATAGTTATTAAAAAAATTAAATCACTAGGCAAGCTAACTTTAATTATAAATAATATTATGCCGATGATAACAGCGATCGGTTGTTAAGCCTCAAAATGTAAATTTTTCACTGTTTTCATGATGGTTTAATTATGTTTTCCATTTTTGTTTTCCATTTTTCAAAAAGTTTTTAACTCAGTTAAATCGTTTAGATAAAGCTTAAGTCACACTCACTGTTTCAAAATTTATATAAAAAGGAAAATAATAATAATAATAATAATAATAAATAAATAAATAAAAATTAAAAGAATTCAAAATTAAAAGTAAAGTAAATTATTCCCGACGGACAGTTAGGAGCATGGGAAAAGATCCATGGTTGTCGATTTATAGAAATATTACACAGCCAAAAATAAAGCCAACCTCCCTTTCTCACTAATAAATTTAAAAATAATTTGGCGAAAGCGAATTGCCAAAAAGAATTAGTATAACCATAACTGATACATTTTTGTAGAAAGAAATAAAGAGTTATAAATAGGTGTAGTTTTTGATTGAGTCGCGACAGTGAATTAATGAGTTTTACATTTGTATTGAAATAAAAAGTTAACCCTCACATCGATTGTTAAGAAAAGAATAATATATTTATATTATATTTTGTAAAATGTTCTAAACATTGAATAATTGGTTTAATTGAATTAAAATTCAATTAAGAATGATTAAAAATTTAATTAAAGAAATTTTGATAGCTAAGAAATAGGTAATGCGTATTATGGTATCGCAATAGTCAATCAACATAAACTCGAGAAAAGTAGTTTATGTTTCCGTATGAGCCCTACAATTTGATCCTAAAGCTGTTTAGTATTATCATGATCATGGTTCCCTCCCCTCCCTATAATCAATCATGTTAATTCATTCCAATAAGGATACACCCGAAAGAATTATTCTTCTTCCATAAGATAACCCCAAAAAGATCTTATTTGCTATAGTTTTATAGAAAATGTTGATGGAAAAGTAACAGAAAATGTTCCTATTTCAGTTTTTAATGAAAGGAGGCTTAAGACACTTCTCTGTCAAGTGTTCTAAAATATTATTTTGCTTATATTACCGTGAATGATCAAAATGAAGAAGTCGCTTTCATTTATTTCTGAGATCAAATTCGATATTAATCTATTCCTTTATATTATTATATTTATTCGGTATTTTAATATCTACTTAGGATAGATTAGAAAAAAACATTAGTGTTCGGAGTACCGGTTAAATGCATATCGGGCAGTGGTACTTGATCTTAAAAAACATTGATGTAAGGCATACCGGGCAGTGGTACCAAACCTTAAAAAACATTGATGTGGGGCATACCGGGCAAGAATGTATACCTTGCAGTGGCACTTAACTAGACCTAGTATATATTTCGGACATTTATTAAAGCGTCTATGCGGTTGTCAACATTCACCGGTGGAAGTCAACAACCACGAATTTCAGTCATTCACCGTAACATACAGTTCTTGGCCATATTATTAGATGCACTATAATATTCTATGTAAAATTATAATTATCAGGTGATACGATACAGCATTATTGCTTTTACTCGGATGAAACTGGTTTGCATTTGTTTACGCTCCTGTATCAACTGGTTAACATTGTAATGCAATGAGTTAAAAATAAATACAAATAGAAAGTAAATAAAAACCCATTACATGTATGCTTAGATATAAAACTATTGCATACAAACTTGTGCAAATCATATAAATATTAAAAAAAAAACTACAGTTCGTCTAATAATTTGATCTAATTATTATAATATAATGTTTGATGTAATAAAAATTCTATATTTATATAATATATCATCTGATTTATTCAATCGTCGAATTTTTTATATATCACATTATTTAACCCTATTAACCCTATTTGACCGTATGTAAACAAGTGCAAACCGGTCACATAAAAACACTAAAGCTGTATAGTATCACCTGATAATTAAGATTTTACATAGAATCTTATAGTGCGTCTAATAATTTGGCGAGGGACTGTTCAACACGCTATATAGTATTTTTTGTAAAGGATTTACATATTCTTATACTGAAAAGAGCATAATGGAATATAACCATTATACTACTTTTTAATTTTATTAATAAAACTTAAATTGCGATTCAAATATAAAATTGAATAAACTTAACAGTTTCAAAGCATTCTGTCCTTGATATTTCTATTGAAAAACATAACGATTGAAAAAATTCGATTTAAGTAAAAAAAAAGAAATCTTATTATAATGTTTTTAAATAAAAAAAATAAAGAAATAATTAAGATCATGAGTTGAAACAATGCTGGAGTTAATGGAATTGTGTTTTATCATCCTACCACGTGGAGGATGATTAAAATGTGTCGAATAGGATGCGATGGAGCAGAAAAAGTAATATAATTTAAAACGTAATAGAAAAATGTCAAAAATGAATAGCATTTAATGAAGGAAAATTATCGTACTAAATGTAAACACGAACATAGAGAATCGTCCTAGAGAAAAAATTCTCTTTATCAGATAAATGAAGAGGAATCACTTTTTCATTAACGTCTTTCCACTCTCCTTTCCTTTCATTAAGAAACTGTTTTCTGCATCTTTAAGTTTCCTTTAATGGTTTTTATTTTATTACCGTCGTTGAATAGCCGACCCAATTTTTCGGCTAGTAAGGTTCAACTACGTAGCCATGTCATTTTGAACCCAATCCAGAAGACAAGAGAACTCCTGGATCGAGTATTGGGTGAATTTTACACTTCGTGAATGACTTTTCGATGGAACTAACCCGCGTTTGCGTTACATGGAGAGGAAGACCACGAGAACCTCCCACTGTTAGCCCCACGGAAAGGGGACTCTAACCCATGATCCGTCTACCACTGAGGATATTTTTAAGAGAGCACTGTGGTCGGTGCGAGCCGGGTAAGGAATTCGTATCTATCAGCCAGCGCTGAGATTCGTACCCGGTTTAAGCCATTGGAAGGCGAACACTCTAATCCCTGAGCCACCACGGTTCATGTGCTTTAAACAGTAATTCTAACTAATCTGTTTTTGTCGCTGTAGTTTTTTCTGATGGTATGGTTTTCGGAAAATCATTTTAGCATATTACACGTCATAAGTTTATTAAAAAACTAGAAATTCAGTTTGAGGAAACAGCGCTGCAACAACGAAAAAAAAGATGTTTTTCATTGTACTCAGCACTTTTTCATACAATTATGGAATTTGTTGAAATATAACATTAAAAGCTACTTTTACTGTTTTTGATTTATGAATAAAAATTTTTACCTTAAGGTAAAGACTTAACATTTATTTTTACTAATAAACCGTCATTTAATATATGTGTGCAAAAAAGCCCACAGATTATACAAAAAAATTACTTCTAATCATTAAAGTTTATATGTACGTTAAAAAAAAGTCTTAGTGGCTCAGGGGATAGAACAATGATGTGAACCAGGTTCGAGTCCTAGTGGTGGCAATTTGATACGAATTCTGCTCCCGGCTCGCACAGACTACACTGCTCACGTAAAATATCTTCAATTGTAGGTGTAATCATGGGTTAGAATCCCCTTGGTGTCGCGGAAACATGATAGGTTTTCCTCACCATGTAACGCAAATGTGGGTAGTTCCATCAAAAAATCCTACGGGAAGGCTAAATGCTGGGTCCAGGAGTTCCCTTGTCTTCTGGGTTACGTTTAATTTATAAGGCTACGAATGTAAACGGCGACAGTCGCAAACTCAGAATTTAGTCAGCTGGTCAACGGCGATAAAAGAAACAATTTAATACATGTTAAGGTACCTTTTCTGTCTTTAAACTTAAAAAAAAAATTGGTAAGGGAAGCGTTTATTTTAAAAAAAGGCAAAAAATAAACCTATTTTTTTATTTCATTAATAAATACAAGGAACTAAAACAATACATACTACACAAGTTCTAAGTTGAGATTTGCAAAAAATATTTAATTTACCATCTATCCCAAATTATCTCGGGCAAATGAAAAAGTCTTTGTATTTAAATAGTCTTCATAATCTGAAAAACTATCTCTATTACTTTCACTTTTGCTCGCCGTTTTTTTTTCTATGTAAATTCATCAACCATCTATGTATAAACAAAACATGTCTGTAATCCCACAAATAGCAAAACTCCCAAACAAATGTTGGCAAACTTCCAATCACAGCAAATAATTATTATTTTTTGTTTTGTTTCCGGCCGAATAAGAACGTGATCAAACAAAACGTATGGACGAATTCTGCTATGCCCGAGTTTACTCGGGATAATAAATATTAGCAATATTTACATACCCGAGTTTACTCGAGATAATTAGGGAGGCGCTTAAAAAAGGAAAAGTAATTCTAATCTAATCTCTAATACATAAAAAAAAAACAATATAAAAAAGAAAGGAAAATGAAAATCTCATACAATAAAGTTGTATTAATATATGTTAAGTGGTAGTTATAATATAAGTTAAGCAAATTAAAAGTCAGGTAAAATTCACAACAGCAGTCGGATGGATTTGTTAAATTTTCACTCTTTTAATAGCTAAATAAATAATGAGTGTTATAGTTTCTTTTTGTTACGTTGTTTAATGAGATTTTTTTTATAAAATCAAGTGATATATTACACTGAATTAATTTTTGGTATTAAATTTTCGATACCCTTATTTACCATTTCAAAAAACGAAAATTGTTCTTCGATAATCCCATCCTTCTATACCATTGGATGCATTATTCATAAGAATAGAAATAATCATCCAATCCGTAAGAAAAATGCTTATCATTACTTTTGTTTATTTATTCTTTTGTGATAACAAAGAAAAAGGTTTACATTTATTTTTTCAAATATCCTCTTCTTTTTAAAAACTAAAAATAGTTATTAACGTGCCTGATTGTTTTTTTTCCCATCCTTTCTTTGAAAATTTCTGAATCTTTGTGTAATTTGTTTTCTTTATAAGTAATATACGCACATTTTTACTATTTGCAATGTTTATAGTATTTTGAATAAGTATTTGAATTGCTTCGTAAATACTTAGGAAATATTTTTTTCCCCTCCCTGTGTCATCAGTTATTTAATTCCTGGAAGATTTGTCACCCTACGGTTGTTTATTTCTTTTTGCAAAGTCTTTTAGCCTCATAAAAAAATTACTTCTTCGTCCAATTTTGGGTGGAGCATTAAATTTGCTACAACAGACTTTTCAAATAATTGCTGCGTCGAGAGGAGGTGAAAGAATATTCGAGGAAATAAAAGCTTTTTCTTTGCATTGCTTCATTTATCGTAAAATGTGTGAACATAAAAATTCCATAGAATGAAGTAACAATTTCTTAAACAAGGATTTATTATTATTATTTTTGTCCATATTTCTTATTAAATTTTTTATTCTTTATAAAGAAATGGTATGCCAGAGAGATTAGTATCTACCTGGCCAAACTATTAGACGCACTCTAAGATTCTATGTAAAATCTTAATTATCAGATGATACTATACAGCTTTATTGTTTTTAAACGACCTGTTTGCACTTGTTTACGCTCCTGTATCAGTGGGTTAACATTGTCATGCAATACGTTAAAAATAAAAACAAATAGGAAGTATATTAAAAATCTCCTGAACAAAAAACCCATGACATGTACGCTTAAATATATAAAAGTATTACCTATACCCTCGTGCAAAACATGTCATTATTAAAAAACTACAGGGCGTCTAATAATCTAATCTATTTATTATAAAGTACTAATATAACACCTAATATAATAAATATACTATATGTATATAATATATCGTCTAATGTATCCAATAGTCGATTTTATGTTATATATCACCAAATTTAATCGTTGCACGAACGTAAACAAGTGCAAACAGGTTTCACTCCCGTAAAAACAATAAAGCTGTATAGTATATACGGATAATTTAGATTTTACATAGAATCTTATAGTCTAATAAAAAGACTGTAAATAAAGAAATAGCATTTGAAATAGATCTATAACACTGAACAAATTATTATTGAGAGTTGATAGGTACGATAATCAATAAAATCACTTTTCTTCCTTTTTTTTAATTTTTTAGAAGAAAACAAAATTCTAGGGATGGTAAGGATTGAGAATTGCATAGAATCCCGTAGGCCAATGATGTCATCGCATGCCGTTATAAACACTTTATACTTGCACAGCAATACTTTTAGTTCGTATCAACTACCCTAATTTTATGCTTTTAATTGGTTATTTTGATCTTAAAAGGACCAGAAATAGCTTTTTTATTGTAATTTGTTGTATTTTTTTAGAAGAAAACAACATTCTAGGGAAGGTAGGGATTGAGAATTGCATAGTGAAAAGTTAAAAGGGATAAAACTCAGTTTATTCCTTTATTCATATGAAAGTGAGAAAATACATTCATTTTATGAACTGTGGGTGTTTCTAAAATCTTATTTCCATAAAAATTAATTGAATTTCGATTTTTTTTAAATGAAAGATTATACGTCAAAAACAAAAAATTCGATAAATCATTACTCCTTTTTAGAAAGCGCCTAATGAAACAACAGAAAATATACATATAAGTTTGAAACTATAATAATATTAACTTTCAAAATGTAGACTTAGGTATTTCAAAATCGAGGCTTAGGTACACGCCCTATAAGAATTATAATCTCTTTTTAATTAACTTAATTTTTTTTATCAGTCAACTTAGTAATATTTTTACATAAAATTAAATTCTTTTAAGCAATTATAATTCATAAAAAACTAAAGAAAACCAAACTAATACTTTGCAAAAGAAAAAAAAAACTCCTTTTTTATCAAAAAAGAAATAAATTCATCGAAAAAATAGGAAGGAATGAAAAAAAGTAATAGTTTCTATCACATCATGTAAAACAAAAGTGTATATTAAAATAAATTAACTTTAATGTTCTTGAATGAAAGTAAAAATTAAAAAAAGATAAATATTTTATCGAGCAACATAAATTCAAATTATATATTTAAATTAAAGAAATTGTCTGTGGTCTAATATAATTAAAAAAAAAACAAACGAACTCAAAATAAGATGCAATAATGAAATATACTGAACTTAATCTTAACTGAAAATATTCTAAACTTAAAAATTAAAAAGATTTAAAGACACTTAACTTAAAGATTAAGAAATTAAAGATTAAAAATATACTGAACTTAATCTTAACTGAAAATATTCTAAACTTAAAGATTAAAAAGATTTAAAGACACTTAACTTAAAGATTTAAAAATTAAAGATTAAAAATATACCGAACTTAATCTTAACTGAAAATATTCTAAACTTAAAGATTAAAAAGATTTAAAGACACTTAACTTAAAGATTTAAAAATTAAAGATTAAAAATATACTGAACTTAATCTTAACTGAAAATATTATAAACTTAAAGATTAAAAAGATTTAAAGACACTTAACTTAAAGATTTAAAAATTAAAGATTAAAAATATACCGAACTTAATCTTAACTGAATGTTGAACATTCAGTTAAGATTAATTTAAATATATTTTAAAGCTCAGAATACAATTATGAAGATAAACTAATTTGTGAAGGGTCCGATTAAAAGATAAATTATTTTGTGAAGGGTCCGATTAAAAGATAAATTATTTTGTGAAGGGTCCGATTAAAAGATAAATTATTTTGTGAAGGGTCTGTTTTTAAGAAAAGATATTTTGTGAAGGGTCATATGTCAGCGGGGTGAAAAGCTGCAACGAATAATAATCTTTGAATTCTCTAGAAAGGAATCCAAGAAGAAATAACGACAAAAAAAAATCAGCTTTAGAGACAAAAAAAAAAGAAATTAGTGTAAGCAGGGCATTCTATTTTCCCTGCACTTCCTGAAAAATGAATATTAACTGCCACTTAGGAGATATTAACCGTAACTGTAAGCAATTGATTACGAATGAATATATATATATATATATATATATATATATATATATATATATATATATATATATATATATATATTACTGTAAATAACCGAAATGGGTGGTTGCTGACAATCATATAGTCGCGTTGGTAAATGTCCGAAATATATACTAAGTCTAATTTACTAGTCATTTTTTCAGAGAAAATTCTAACAGTGTTGAGGAATCGCTTAGAGCCCTTGGAATGAAGTTAATCGAAAGACAAGAAGTCCCTCCTACAGAAAATATTCTTAGCTCGTCACGGGGATCATCACCACCAGGGGAAGGATCCTTTTTCTTAGGCTTCCTTACAGCATCGGTTACAGCTCTATAAGGGGATGAAAACTTTTTAAAAAGTTCTTAAGAAACATTTTATGTTTTAAACATTACTGCGAAAAAATTGATAATTATATTTGTCTCTACTAGAAGCGAAAAATATTAAAAATAATTCAGACAATGGAAATAAATCGCAGCAAAGTTAGATGCATAGTCTTGTTTCTGGGTCACCAGAAAGTCATCAACACAAAAGCCACTGTTCGATAACTCTGAAAGCCACTGTTTCATGAAAAAAGAGTTTCATTTTTTATAAATTGCTCTGAATCCTTGGGAATTTACAACTGATAAGAGGACAATGCAGGCAAAAATCCGAAAAATCTTGCTTGATGTGTTCTAGACAAATCATGTGATGTTTATACCTGATTAGTTATTTAAAAATCACTTTTCAACCCTTTAGCTATGTAGGTCAACATAGCTAAAGGGTTGAAAAGTGATTTACGTCGCACTAGAGCTATACAGTCCCTGGCCAAATTATTGGACGCACTAAAGATTCTATACAAAATCTTAATTATCATGTAATACAATACAGCTTTATTGTTTTCATACAACTGAAACCGGTTTGTACTTGTTTATGTTCGTGTAACAATTGGTTATAATTGTAATGTAATACGCAAAAAATAAATACAAATAGGAAGTATATAAAAATCTCTTGAATAATAACCCATTACATGTATGTTAAAATATAAAAGTATTGCATATAAACTCGAGCAAAACATGTCATTATTAAAAAAACTACAGTACGTCTAATAATTTGGTCTAATTATTATAATATACAAATATCCTGGTACAAAGGACCTGATATAAAAAATATTCTAAATTTATATAATATATCGTCTAATTTATCCTATCGTTTAATTCAACTAATTAATACACGGACGTAAACAAGTGCAAACCGGTTTCAGTCGTGTAAAAACAAAGCTGCACTGTATTACATGATAATTAAGATCTTACGTCGAATCTTTAACGTGTCTAATAAGTTGGCCAAGGACTGTACAATGGGCTATTTGCGACAGTCTGTGAAACATCTCTGAGGATGATCAGAAGACGTGCATCGCAATTTCGGTCCTCTGCGGAGGGGATGACTCCCTTGTCCCTTGCACCCTCGGTCCCTACGCAGGCTGATCAAACTGGTCACACACTCGCTTACTGACCACTGCCAGTGATGCTTAATTGCGGTGTTCTACCGGAAACCGTGTCTTTTTTATCAGTTCACTATGGGACCTTCAACCCTTTAATGCAACAGGTAATTTTGGCTCAAAAATATAAGAATAGTTGTGTGTTTTTTTTTAAACAAACGTAACATTGCATTGATTTCTATTTAAGCTATAACATGTTACAAATATTTCTTATACATTATTCCAATTTACTATTTTTAAAATATTTATCATATATTCTATCTATAAGTAAGTATAAAGAAAACAAAATTTCATATTGAAATTTCAAAACTTTATTTAATTCTCAGGAGTTTTAAGCTTCTTTTTCAAAAAATATATCGGCTGTTATTTAAATAAACAAAAAGAGTTTCGTTTAACTAAAAAGTATTAAACTTCTTAAGTTATTGTTTTATAATGAAAGTATCTATGAAATATATATATATATATGTGTGTGTAATATATATGTGTAATATATATGTGTAATATATATATATATATATATATATATATATATATATATATATATATATATATATATATATATATATATATATATATATATATATATATATATATATATATATATATATATATATATATATATGTGTGTGTGTGTGTGTGTGTGTGTGTGTGGAATGCAGATCCATCCCAGGAAGCAAGCTTCTCAATCACGTGTTATTGTAGCCAAGGACAATCATTACATTTACTTTCCGCATTACTTTTAACTTTACACGATGTAGATGTCATTCAGTTGTTCGTGACGCCTGGCTCGCGAAGGATGCCAGCGTGATGTGTATCATATTTTTTTTATTTTAGTTGTTAATATAATTTTCGTTATGTTTAACGTATCGCCTTTTATTCAAAGCCCTTTCTGCACCTCCTTTATTCTACACATGGGGGCCCGTCCACGGGAATGTGGACCGCGTTTTGGACAATAACTTTTAAATTTTTTCAACATGGTATAGCCAACGAGTAGGTTGAGCTATTATAATTTTTTGCGCCGCGCAGGGCTGGAATCTACTAAAACTACGCTGAGCTGAATTGAATGAGAAACGTCATTGAAATTCCTGGAAACTACAAATTTCACCGTCGAAGTTGCTTGAAACTGCTGAAACTACGATATCGTCAACGGATACAGAGTTCGTGCCTGAATTGTGCGTTGAACCAGCGTTACTGGATACCAAAAATTTTATCTGCAAAGAAACCTTTGAAGTAGGTGACTCTTTATTTTTTTTTTCTTCTTTTTGTGAACATCATCATGTACAAATCTACGAAAACAAATTTAATAACGTTATCGCAAGAACT
This sequence comes from Parasteatoda lunata, assembly GCA_949128135.1. Lineage (NCBI taxonomy): Eukaryota > Metazoa > Arthropoda > Arachnida > Araneae > Theridiidae > Parasteatoda > Parasteatoda lunata. The sequence goes on from OX421973.1 coordinate 110,250,162, forward strand.
AAATATTCCCACTACTCCTAACGCTACAGTAAGCGAACTTAAAACTTTAATTGAAAATTCAGAGGAATTTAAAAATGACCCGAACACAGTAAAGAAACTATTAGACGAAATTATAAACGCAAGGAAATTAAAAGCTGACGAAGAATTAAAAATGCAACAACTTAATTTAGAACTTGAAAAAGTAAAATTAGCTAGGATAGAAAAAGAAATTCAGCTTAAATCACTTAGTCAAAATGAGCGAGATATGAGCGTAAACATCAGTTCTGACTTAACTAACCCGCATCAAGATTTAGAATCACTTATTAAAAGTATACGAATCTTAACAGTAACTGTTCCGAGAAATCCTGAAAATCTTAGCTTATTCTTTAATTCTTTGGAGTGAGCATATAAAACAAAAAACGTAAAATATGAACTTAAGTCCGAAATTCTCATAGCAATTTTGCAAGAAAAAGCAAACAAAGCGCTTTTATACGTAGAAGAAGAGGAATTAAAAAATTACGAAAAACTGAAATCATTAATCTTAAGAGAATACCAATTAACCCCTCAACAGTGTCTATTTAATTTTCGCCGCGAAAGAAAACATTTTGATGAATCACACATTCAATTTGCAACACGAATTCGTTCAACTTTTGAGTATTATTTACGTCTGAGAGAAGTAAATGACTTTAAAACATTATGTGATTTAATGATTTCCGATAAAATATATGAAACACTAGACAGAGATACATCCGCTCATATTGGCGTAAGACAGGCTAATGGTTGGTTCAAACCTCTGGAATTAGCACAAGAATGCGATATTTATTTTACGGCAAAAAGAAAATCGCAACATGAACCGCAGTTAACATTCAACCATACAGAAAATCAACATCGATATAGGAGCACTTTTCATTCTCCTAAAAACACTCATCAAGAAAAATATAGGGCAAACACTTTTAAACGAACAGATAAATTGCCAGACACTAAAAACTGTTATATTTGCGGTGCGAATTCTCATTTCGCAAAAAATTGCAAGATGAAGTTTAAAGAAACTCAAAACCAAACTAATCCTTCACAAAATAATGCAAATCAGATTAATCAAATTGAAAGTAAAAACCCTATCAATGAACAATGCGTAAATAATTTGGAATTTATTGAATTAAAAATTAATGAACGAAAAATCAACTGTTTAGTAGATTCGGGGTAAATTTGAAAGATCGTATCCCAGAAAGTTCAATTGAATTAAAAAGTTGTTTCGGAGAGATAATTAAAGCGGAAACTTATTCTCTTAAAATTTCACTCCCTAGTCAAAACACCATTAAACGTGAATTACTCATTCCATTTGCTGTAACTCATAAACTATCCATCAGTTGCGTTATTATTCCTCAAGTAAAATCTCTTCTTTTCGAGAGTCACATTTCAGATTCGCCAGATGTTAAATTCAAAACAACTTCGAACACTTCGAATAAAAAAATAAATGATCAAAATGCTTATGCAGGAGATTTATTGCAAAAGGAAAACTCTCAATCCCAATGTTTACTTTTAAACAAGAAAAACGATCTGTGTTTAAATGATTCCTTGTCTTTTGATAGTTCTTTATTATGTGATACTTTGCATGATGATAAAAACCTTTTATTTGATTTTCATGATGATATTTTTAATTGTTTTCAATTGAATATAAATGATATAAATACTTTGCACTTAAATCATCTAAAAAATGAGCATGTTAAACAAGGTGTATTTAATCTAATTCAAAACTATAAGCCTCACAAAGTGAAATCAAGTAATTTAGAAATGAAAATAATCTTAACAGATGACACTCCTATTTATTGTAAACCTCGTCGATTACCATATGGTGAAAAACAAATAGTTGATTCTCAAATTAAGGAATGGTTATCAAAGGGTATAATTAAACCTAGTAATTCAGATTTTGCTTCCCCTATTGTTTCGTGTAAGAAGAAAAATAGTACTACGCGTCTTTGCGTGGATTATCGTAAGTTAAACAAAAAGACAATTAAGGATAGATTTCCTCTTCCTGTCTTAGATGATATTTTAGATAGTATAAGCGAGGCAAAAATTCATTCCTTACTGGATCTTAAGGACGCATTTTTTCACTTACAAATAAATGAAGATAGTCAAAAATACACATCATTTGTCACCACCAATGGTCAGTATGAATTTACCAAAGTGCCCTTCGGTTTAGCCCAGCCGAATTCCAACGATTCATTAATCACATATTCAGAGATCTTATTAATGAAGGTATACATGGACGATATAGACGTAATAGCGAAGGATGAAATCGAAGGTTTAACTAAAATCTTTAAGATCGCGTAAGAGATAAATTTCGAAAAATGTCAATTTCTAAAAACTAAAGTAAATTTTTTGGGACACATTATCGAAAACGGAACTATTACACCTTCAACGGAAAAAACGAAAGCAGTTACAAATTTTTCTGATTCTAAGAATATCAAACAAATTCAGAGTTTCTTAGGCCTTACAAGTTATTTCCGCAAATTTATTCAAGGATATGCATAGATTGCAAAACCATTAAGTGACTTATTGCGTAAAGAAACTAATTTTATTTTTGGACCAGAACAAAAACTTGCTTTTCAAAAATTGAAAGAAAAATTATCAACAAACCCGGTTCTCAGTTTGTTTGACTGACAAAACTGAATTGCATACAGATGCATCTAAACTTGGTTACGGAGCAATCCTATTGCAAGAGGGAGATGATGAAAAACTCCACCCAGTTCATTACATGAGTCGGAAAACCTCAGTACAGGAGGAAAAATATTCCAGTTATGAGTTAGAGGTCTTAGCTATCATAACAGCTTTACAAAAATTTCGCATTTATTTATTAGAACAAAAATTCAAAATTGTTACCGATTGTTCGGCATTCCAAAAAACTATGGAGAAAAAAGAAATTACTCTTAAAATAGCTCGTTGGGCATTATTTCTAGAAGAATTTGAATACGAAATAATTCATCGTTCAGGGACACACATGCGCCACGTTGATGCCTTAAGTCGTTACCCAATAATGATTACTGAAACCCCTGAAATAACACCTAAAATTTCAACAGCCCAAAAAGATGACGAATTTATACAAACAATTAAGGAATTAATTAACTGTGGTAAAACTGAAAATTACTTTGTGAAAAATGATATCCTTTACAAAATTGTTAACGATAGAAATTTATCAGTGGTCCCTAAGACCATGCAAATAGAAATTGTAAAAAATGCTCATGAATTAGGACATTATGGTGTAAACAAAACAGAAAATCTTGTTAAAGACAAATATTTTTTTCCAAACATCAGACAGTGCGTAGAAAATGTAATTAAAAGTTGTGTTAAGTGTATATTAGTAAACAGAAAAAAGGGAAAAGCAGAGGATTTATTAAATCCAATTCCAAAAGGTGATACTCCATTAGACACATATCACATTGAATTTATCGGTCCAATGCCTTCCACCAATAAAAACTACAACCATATTTTTTCTGTGGTAGATGCATTTAGTAAATTTGTATGGCTCTATCCTGTAAAATCTACATCAACATCCGATGCCATTCAGAAATTAAACCAACAACAAACAAATTTTGGAAATCCTAATAGACTGATTAGTGATAAAGGTGCCGCGTTTACTTCAAAAGAATTTAGTGACTATTGTGCAAATGAAGACATTACTCATCTTACCATCACAACTGGAATCCCAGAAACGGAATGATTGAAAGGATTCACGAGACACTCATTCCAATTTTAGCAAAACTGTCCATAAATGAGCCAGAGAAATGGTATAAATACGTACCATTAGTACAGAGAACATTAAATTCCACTACACCTAGAAGTACCAAATATACACAGTTTGAGTTACTCACTGGCATTAAAATGAAACAAAAACAAGATGACAAGCTTTTGGAAATATTGAAGGAAGAACTTGAAAACACCATTATGTGTAACAGACAAGAAATTCGTGACAACGCTAAAGTCAACATTTATAAGATTGAGAGGAAAACTAGCAAACATATGACAAAAAGAGGAAGAAAGCTCACAAGTATGAGAAAGGTGATGTCGTTGCCATTCAACGAACGCAGTTCGGTACAGGACTCAAGTTGAGACCAAAATTCCACGGTCCTTATGAAGTTACTAAGGTGAACAACAACGATAGATACAACGTCAGAAAACTTGGAACTCACGATGGTCCTAATAGAACTTCTACTGCTGCAGACCATATGAAGATCTGGGGAAATTGAAAAACCATATGGGCTGAAAAAAAAATCTAATTCTTTTTCGTTTCTTATAGCTAATTGTTTCGAAATATTTGCTTTTGTACTGTTCTTTTTTTTTCTTCTGTAATTTCAGAAAAAGTCCTTCGGAGCAGGCATGTCAACTGGTGGAAAATGGTCACCGCGGTCGGTGAAGAGCAGTATGACCGTGTGGAATGCAGATCCATCCCAGGAAGCAAGCTTCTCAATCACGTGTTATTGTAGCCAAGGACAATCATTACATTTACTTTCCGCATTACTTTTACCTTTACACTATGTAGATGTCATTCAGTTGTTCGTGACGCCTGGCTCGCGAAGGATGCCAGCGTGATGTGTATCATATTTTTTTTATTTTAGTTGTTAATATAATTTTCGTTATGTTTAACGTATCGCCTTTTATTCAAAGCCCTTTCTGCACCCCCTTTATTCTACATATATATATATATATATATATATATATATATATATATATATATATATATATATATATATATATATATATATATATATATATATATATATATATATACATATATATATACATATATATATACATATATATATATATATATATATAATTTCCTTTTTAGTCTCAAATAATGAACTAAAAAATGTTTCAAAAGTCGCCGCAGAAAACAACGCAATAAAAATATCTTTCGTCCAATTTATAATTCAGCAAAATTCGAAATCTTTTTTCCTTATTTTTTTTACAAAACAAGATCAGATAAATGTTCTTTCTTCTTTTTTTTTTAAAAAAGAAAGAGAGGCAAGGGAAGTGGACGCTGAAGTCGAGATCTAAAACCTTAATAAAAAATAAAAAAATAAAGGAAGAAAAAAAAAAAGATTACGTGACGTTTAGGCAGCCAGTTGGATTTTTTTCCTGAAAGTCACGTCAAAATGGCTACGTAACCAAGTTTTTACGAGAACGATACAATTCCCATTGGATAGACGGCGTGCGGCTATAGTCACTGTGGCCTACGGTTGAGAATATAACTTCCTCTAACTGCATATTTTGTGGTAGAAACAGAAGGAACGAGACTTTTTATTTTCTTAACATTGAGTGAAAGAAGAATTTTATCTGCTGAACAAGGATCGTATTGGAATGTGGGTCTGGGTCACTTCTGTTCGTAAATTCGATATGAAAATGTAATGTCTACAAAGCAATCTTTTTTTCATTGCAGAAAAATATTTTACCGAAATTTGTAGGACAAAATGATAGAGGGCAAGGGCATATTTTTCGAAATTTAACTTCAAAAATCCCCAAATAAAGTAAAATCAAGAACTGACGAGCAAATGGTTCGATTATAAATATTACAAAAAACGAGGAATTCTGCAAATTTGAATTAAAAAAACATTCTTATTTAATAATAAAATAACAATTCATTTCTGAAAAGGTCATAAACTAGTTCAAAAATTGTCAAAAAATAATTAAGTACATAATGATATAATAAAAAAATGCGAAAAAGAGAAAGCTTTTTTATTAGACATGGACCAAGGGTTATCCTGGATAAAGTATTGGGGGAAATTTGCCTTCGTGGAGGACTTTTGTATGGAACTAACCCGCATTTGCGTTACATGAAGAGGAGAGGAAAACTACGAAAACCTCTCACGGTTAGCCTGTCGACAAGGGTACTTTAACCCATAATCCGTCTACCACTGTGCATCAGCACTGTGGTCAGTCCGAGTCGGATGCGGAATTCATATCGACTAGCCAACACTGGGTTTCGAACCCGGTTCACCTAGTTGGAAAAGAAAAAGCTTTTAGATCGAATTTTTGTGGATTCTTGTTTGCGAGCCAGAATTGGTCTGACTAATTGTTTACGCAATGTCTCCGCAAATTAATGATCGCAGTTACGTAATCCAACTTACGTTTAGTTCAATAGGTAATATTGGAAACACGTCCCCAAATAATATTTCCTACAGTATTTTATTACAGTATTATATTTTTACACGATCGGTATGTTTATTCTACGCACTTCAAAAAATATATGTTACAGTCGAACTCATTTATAACGAGCTCGGATTTAACGAGGGAAACGAGAATATTTGGTTGGATCAATGTTAAGTCTATGGAACAGAAGTCACTTTTAACGAGCAAGACCCGGTTTTAGCGAGCAATATTTTTCTGTCTTGCAATCTTTTTTTCTAGTCTTTCTGTCTTATCTTTTTTTCAAAATGATAAGAAATGCGAGCGAAATAAAAAAAAAAAAAAAACCGCGAACTGAAACTTAATTGACCTTATCGCTCTAATCTAAAGCATGGGAAAAGTCACGTGAGAGTAGGCGGTGACGTATCGATTTCGCGCCTTATCGGTCATGACGTTTTTGATGGTTGAGGGATCATTAAATTAAGAAAAGTATTTAATTAAATTAATTAATGTATTTAAAGTAAGTATTAATTAAATTTTAAGTAAACTCATTCATTTGACCTCCCAAGCCCCACCTCCCTCTTCTGGTTACACGCCTGCCTTAAAGACTCGTTTATTACGAGCAAAGTTAAGTGCCACTGCCCGGTACACAATTGCCCGGTATGCCCTCTATATCAATGTTTTCTTTAAGGTCAAGTGCCACTGCTCAGAATGCATTTTACCGGTACTCCAAAACACTGATGGTTTTCCTAATCTATCTTCAGCAGATATTAAAATGTCGCATATATATAATAATATAAAGGAATAAAATAACACAAATCGGAAACAAATATTTCGGACAATCAACAACGCGACAATGGGATTTTAAACATTCATCGGTGAAAGTAGACATTCTCTTGATTTGGGCCATTCACGGTGACATATGCCCCAACCGAGAATCCCAGAAAACTCTGTAAATCTTTTCAAAGGTGAACCAAAATTTATTTGCGGGAGTTCAGTCATTCCAATAGGAACTGAAAAGGCGAAAAAATGTTAAAGGGAAAAATAGAAGGGAAATGTGATAGAAGGGGAAAAAATTTTAAAAATTAATCCTTAAAATACTATGTAATATAATTTCATTTCGTAAAACGTGGCATAAATTTATAATGAAATATGGATTTAATAAAAGCAAATTAATTAATAACACAAGAGTTTTTTGTTTTAATAATAAATAAGTGTTCTAAGGTAGTTTTAGGGTGGCGGACAATACCTAAAAGTAGAAAATGAAATCGACATTTACCTTGAAAACGTATATGCGTTGTTTAATAGTTTATAAAATAAAAAAAGAACAGAACGTATTAATATCTTTAAAAATTTTGATGCCGTCATAAACTGAACTTAATTTTAATCAGTATTTCCAAACTCATACCATATCCTACATTTTTTATTACAAATAGTTTTAATCGAACAAATTTTTATTGCCTGTTAATAAATATAATAGCATGTTTCCCTGCAAGTTTTCAACGCAATTTATTTCAACGCGAACTAGAAAAAAAAAATGTTTTTAAAACCCGCAAAACTTTCCGAGCTTATAAATGGAAGAGCAAGTTTATCTTATGGAAGAACAAGTTCTCTAGAGGGAAGATAGTTCTGCATGTCTCAAATTTAATGCAGGAAATTAAACTTTATATTTTCATAAAGTTTAAACTTAGCGCAAAATTATCCTATTTGACAATAAAAAGAAAAAGGAGAGAGAGAAAGCAATTATTCCATGTACTGTACTTCACTCCTATACACGCATACACGCACATTGAGAAAAAAATAGAATCTTTTTAAAGTAATGATATTGTTTAAAAATTGTTATGAAAGCATTAAACTTGTATACTAATTTCTGAATTCTTAGGAAAAAAAAAAGGCTTGCTTTTGTTTTCATCTCAATGTAAAAAAGTGATTGATCAGAATAAAACCACATTTTAACTCTTAAAAATTAGTTTAAAGCTACCCAAACATTTGGAAATTTTCTTATTTTCTATGTTAAACAGGTTTCCCTGCACGGTTCTAACAGGAAGACCGCGTAAAGCAGGGAAGCTTCTGCTAAAAAAGCAAGGATAGCTTTACATTTATTAACACAAAACTTACCATAACCGGTCAAATGACCGTTTAAGAACTATTGCATCGAAAATGCCTTATCTTATCGTTTTCGCACATTTGATTTCATGAGTTTTTCTAACAATTATATACAGTTAATATTCTATTATTATTATTTTTTTAATACTTTGCTTGTTTCGAATAATACCTGTCGTATACCTATTTCTACCACAACCGGTCATTTGACCGGGAGAACACTTTATTGCTTTATAAGGTGATCGGATCAGAAATTATGATGTAATGCGTGTTCAACATTCTATAAGTTGCACATTTCTGTAAAGACTATTGCGTAGTGAGTTCAATCAGAATAACTGTGAATTCAAATCTCAAGAAAGTACCTAAAATTTTAAATTGGCATTTTTGTGACAGACACAATGACAAAAACCAAATTTTTTAGTAAGTAGCTTATATTTTATTTTAATAGCTTTACTTCATTTCTAACTCACTGTTAGTTTTTACCCAGAAAAATGGTCGAAACAATCAAGGCAGCACAAGTTCTTAGAAGAAATAATATTAATTATAAGAATAATTTTAAGAATTCTTATATATTCTTATAATTATAACAATGATTATGAAAATTATAGAAATAATAATAATTAGAAGGAATATGTTTGCAGAAAATGTACAATGGAAACATCCTGTATATGTAAAAAATTCGTTGAGCGATGAATTAAGAATTCTTATTTTTTTGTGATACATAAAAATTGGCAATATACAATTTTTTAAAATTATAATAAAGTTTTTTTTAAGTTTATTTTCTTCCTAACATACATATTTCATACATTCAATAAAGAAACATAAAGTCGGATCATTTGACCGGGGCTATGTTAGAAATAGGTATAGATTAAGTGTTGGTATGTTTAGTGTTAAATATTTAAAACTAAAAACTTTGTGTTTGCTAGAAATTATTTTTATGATATGCGCAGAGTGGTTATTATTTAAAAAAAAGTTGTTTGTCTAACTAGTAAATTATTCTCTTTTTTCCGACCGCAGTTAATAATTATGATTCTTTTTTTTTTCATTTTATAAGGGGATAAATTTTAGTTAATGATAATTTCATCATGAATTAAAATTATACATTTTGTACATCGAGGAAGATTAGTTTTACATAAATGGAACCCGTAGAAGCTGTTTTTCCATCTACGAAGATAGATGTATAGAAATATACTTATATATAAAGTTAATAAAATAAGGTAAAATATACCTGCATGGTCACAATCACATAGTCGCTTTTTTAAATGCCCGAAATTTTAACTGCCCGGTATACCCTACACTAAAGTTTTTTAGGTTCAGTGCCTCTGCCCGCTATGCAATTGCCCGGTAAGCTCTACATCCTTGTTTTTTTAAGGTCACGTGCAACTGCCCAGTATGCATTTAACCAATACTCCGAACACTGATGTTTCTCCTAATCTATCCTCAGCAGATATTAAAATATTGAATAAATATAATATCAACGAATAAATTAATATAAAATCGGATATAAAAAATATTTCGGACATTTCACACATATATATATATATATATGTTATAATGATATCGTGATGTAAATCACCTTGAAAACACTTTTACCTGAAAACAAACAGAGATTTGAATGAATCAAGTTAATAGAAACATTGATGACTAAATTGTGTATGGAATAAATTCATTTATCAAACATTGAAAATATTGTAGAATCTACAATAATGGAAAGAAGAACGTCTGCATATGTCTCTTATAGCTTTACAAATATATGTGATAGGATCCTGTAACTTAGACAGCGGATGTAAGGAGTCATTTTAGCCCCTGATCATTAAATTCGTTAAAAAAAAAAAATTCAATTTGTTCAATTGGGGGGAGGGATTTTTCGAAAAAACGAATTTTTCTCATAGCACGTTTTCTTGAACACGAATCGTTGACAATTCCATTTGTTAAAAAAAAAATCTAAAATATTTATGTATGTTTGTTATTTCCAAGATAAAAAAAAGTAAGAATGAAAAAAAAGTAAAATCCTTAAAGTTCTGCTGATACTGTTACGGAAATTGTAGAACTCTTACGTAATTATTTTAAGGAAAAAAAACTATTCTATGAATAGGGCAAGATTTTTTTAAACTTAATTATGAGTTCGTGGATGAAACCGTGAAATCTTTTTAAATTGAATTCATTTGCTCTTTTTACATTGGAAAAAAAATTGAAATCGCCACAAGGCGATCACGGGTTACCCATTGCCATAATTTTTTTCTTCTTGCTTCAACTCTAACCTTTGGGGGCAGTGTCAATCAGTTTGGACCTTCTTAATTTGTGATATTCACATGAATTAGAATTGAAACGATCCAGTTTGAACTGTAGGTTAGAATTTCTGATTCTTAATAAAAACAAAATTATCGTTCAAATGATGAAATTCTCTTTTATTCACAACTCAAGAAATATTTATGGGATCTCTCTGGTCCCATATCTCGAAAATAAACTCACAAACTTACATAACATACTCAATACATAACAAAATTAAATGTGAAAAAAAGAATTCTAAGAAAATTATCAAACAACAGCTGTGGCCATAGCAACGCATGCGCATTGTTTACTATTACTCTCGATTATTGTAGTTGAAAAGTGAGGACGCCATGAATTCCAAACCAAGACCTATTTTAAAAATGGATAAAAAAAAACAATAATATTATAGCCCTATTTGATCTAAAACAAGTTTCCTTTCCTGCTCTTTAATAATCAATTATTATTAATCTATTATGTTAAACCATTAAGTATCATAAAGCTCCATCACTGAATGAGTATTTTAAAAAACTATTTGCATCTAGATCTTTAATCTGATTACAGTTAAGCTTTAGAAACGTGTTTCCATGAAAGTAAATAGTATAAAGTTAACGTACATGATTTAATTAATGCAAATTAAAATAATAATATTGTTTTTTTTAAAATTAAAATCATTATTTCAATTAATTATTAATAAATAATAATAATCAATAATTATTATTAAAAAATTTTTACTAAATAATTATTTTATTACTTATTATTTAATTTAATATTAATTATCTATTTAATTAAATAATTATCATTTAATTAATGAACTATTATTAAAATAAATATAATAAAAATATTGGGATTTTTTGATTGAATAATGGTGTCGGTATAAAACTAATTACTGATTCACACATTATACATGATTCTTTCTTACTCCTTAAAAAGAACGGGTATTGAGCTCGATAAAATATTAAACTGTTAATTGCAGAAATATGCAATACGTCATGATAAGTGTTTGCTATGCGGTAAGAAAAAAATGCAATTAAAAAAGCAAAATCTAAAACAATTATTAAAAAAAATTAAAACGTTGGGTTTAATTTTATATGATTAAGTTATTGATAATTAATTCACTTGTAACTGAACTGTAATCTTCTTGCATCAGTTTCAAAAAATTATTTATCGCACAAATAAATTAAATCTTAACACTATTTGTTAAAAAAAAACATTTTGAAATGTTTCCAATAATTCTGATATAATCTTCATATTGATATAATCATAACGTAAAAAACTATTTTAATGTATGTCAAATATAAAATCTATTCATAAAAATAAAGTTGGACAAACTAAAATTTTTTTTCTTCTTTTGATTCGATTTCTGTCTTCGATTTCTTGAATAAAGAAAATTAAAGTAACTTTGAAACCCTAAGAATGAAGAAAGTGAGTAAAAAGATGGCCTTTTTAGCTATGAGGAAAAGATCAATGAGAAGAAAAGGGTGCATCGTTTCAAGGCTTGTGTGTTGTTAGGTTATCTCGTGCCTCGAATTCAGAAGATCTCAAAGAAAAGAAGAGGAAATAAGAATCTTCCCTCCTCTTTCTCTTTGGATCAACATTTCTCCTCCGAAGGGTGGGCGTGGTCAACTTAAGTCCTCTAATCTGTGTGTTATAACTGCCAATCAACTCTTCCCCTACAAGCACTCACACCTTCTTAGCTTTTCGCCCCAATCTCTGATATATGAAATATTTCTTTTTCTGCTGAAAGTTTTGTTCATTACATAACATGAATACTGTCAAATTCCGCTATAGTGAACCTTCAAGGGACCGAAATTTCGGTTCACTATAACAAGGAGTTCATTATATCCGTACTGCAAACAGTTTTAACTCATTTTTCCGAGCTGCTCCCTTCTAATGCAAATCATTTAAATAAATGAGTAGTAACAAGAAATGTGTTTACTTTTATTTTTTATTAGATAAAAGAAACTGAGATAAAAGAAGCAAACAAGAAAAAATATTTATGGCTACATTCCACTCAATAGATGGTTTTAAAAATCGGTTTATGTATTTTATGTAGAAATTTTAAAATTATCAAAAAATGAAGGAAAAAAAAATTGTCGAAGACAGAAAAGAAATTCATAATATCCAATTTCCTCTCTTCTTTTGGTTCACTATATCCACAAGAACTATTATATGCAGGGCGCAGAAGCAAACATTTCGTTCACTATAAACTTTGTTCACTATGACTGTACTTGGGAAAATATTACTTAGAAAATGTTAATTTTTATACATAAAAAAAAACTACAATATGAAAGTAAATAGGAAACATGAGTGAAATATTTGTTTGCTAGAGACCATTTTCATCCGTCTCCGAGAGATCATCAGAGGTAAAGAGTCAATGAGGGGAAACATTGTGACACATATCATATATTTTTATGTCGTCTTAATAATTTATTATTATTTTTTTTTAAAAGCTTAGTTGAATGAAGTTAAGTTGAGTGTTTAAAACTTAATTGAATTAAAAATAAAAGAAAGAAATATTTCTTTCGCCCATCACATTTTTATTAAAAACTTTTTTTTAACGCATTATAGTCAGGAAGTATGAAAATGTGACGAAACAGTTTAGTTAAAATAAACAAAATTCAAAGTCATAAAACTTTGACGATATTCTCAAATTTTTTTTTTTAATTTGTAAGGTAGGCAAATTTAAATTATCAAGATAATAAAGACCGAAAATGCTATTCTCAAAACAAATACTTCTAAACTTAGTACTAAGACGAGTGTATAGTGTTCCACATACACTCAAAATTTTAAAAAAAAATCAAACAATAAATGTGTGTATAAATATTAATTAATTGTGCTCCAAAATGTATATATACTCATATTCTTAGTATGTGGTATTTTGAATTTGTATTCCTTCTAAATGCAATGAGTTACAGTAATTATAAGCAGTTGAAAGACGTCAGTGTTTCACATTCCGTTAAAGAAATTAAAATGAAAAAAAAAATGATAAAAAAACAACTCTCTTCATATTCTTTTATTAGAAGGAAAAACAGTTGTAAAGATTTTCTGCATTAAGGTTAAAAAAAAAATAATTGTATTAAAAAAATGATTTTATCTTATGTGTATAGGTAGAAATTAAATTGCAAGTTTACATAAAAAAACAACGTATGTGTTTTCTTTTTTCTTTTTTTTAGTTCATTCCTTTTAAGAAAAAGAAGTTTGCCTGAAATGACAGAATTTTAATCTGAAATCGTGAAATATTGTATTCATTTGGTTTTGAAAAATTATTTAACACTAAAAAAATTGTGATCGCCTTATTACGATCACGGGTTACCCATTGGCAAATGCGTTTTCTTTCTGGATTGACTCCGTTAAACGCCACAATATTTCAGTTGTTGGGTTGCAAAAACAGTCTCAATGTTTGTCGTCGGATTGGTTTTCAAATCCTGCCTATGTACGTGTTTCAAGATGTCACAAAATATTATTCTTTCTTCAGCATTCATATTTATATTGAAATCACCGCCAAGCCAGTAAATTAACGTTAATCATAAAGAAAATATAAAAATACTTTAAATTTTTATTATGTACATACATTAAAAACGCCTGCTAGTGAAAAGAAAAAGAAAAACAGCAGCGGTCACCATAGCAACGCATGCAATGACGAGGCATGCGCACTGTTTACTATCACTCTTGAACACAGTTGAAAAGTGTGTGGACGCCATCGAATCCAAACCAAGACCCATTTTGTCTATGGGTAAAAAAGGTCATGTTCCAAGGGTAAAATGAAGAAAAGAGGGATTTTCTTTTACCTCTTTAATCATTTCATCTTTCAATCATTGAATCCTAATGTACTCTTTGACCTTAGTGATGATGAAATTAAAAGCACCGTAAGAAATTTAATTGGCTTCTAGATTATTTAGCTGATATAATTTAAAAGCTCAGTATGAAAAAAAATGTGTGCCTAAACCACCTTTATTTAAATAATCGGATTTTTACTAACCATGTACTAAACTGTATGGTTAAAAGGATTGATCTCCGAAGTGAGAATATAGTACACTGAATTCCAATTTTATATAAGTTACAAAATGAAGCACAAAACTGCGTTTTCTTATTATAAAATTTGCCCCTTTTCTGATGAATTTAGATCCTTAAATACGAGGGGAGATGGGGGGCCGCTACCCGAAGTTATGTACCCAAAACATTTTGTGACGAAAATATGCAGGCGAATTCCCTCTAAAAATTGTTTTATAATTATTTAAAAAAATGGCTGTAAAATTTCAAATGATATGAAATTTTAAGGTATAGACATTTCCATGTAATTTAAAATTATTTACTTAATTTCAAACTGAAATTATGAAAACTTTTAAATTTTGCTTCATTAAGAGCTTTTTAACCGAAAAACCTTTTGGTGATTGAAAATTCCGTAAAAATTATTAAATGTGATTTTTTTCTCCTTCTGTACAACTTTTATAGAGAGAGGAATCGGATAAAATTATTTTTAATTTATTTTGTTGCTTTTTAAAATAACTCAAGGAGTTTTTAATAATTTAACGAAGAGTGTTTTTATTAATTTTTATTTGCTGTACGACCATTTCACAGCATTTGGTAGGTTTTGACTTGACGCAACATTCACTCAACATATGTTTATCCTTCTTTTATAGTTGTATAAAAAAAGTAATTATTATTATATACATTTATGTTCCAATAAACAGTATTAAGCTCAACAAATTCTTATTCATTATATGATCAACTTATTTTAAATAGTCAATGGTTATATTCTAAACATGTCATCTTTAAAAATAACTACTGGCTTCTAAGGGAATTGTAAGGGAATTGATTTCATGCTACAAAAATACTTGAAAATATGCTTCTTTTTGAGTAAAATGAGATGCATCCTTTTAGTTGTTAGAAATACGGTTTTGAAAAAAAAAATTTCATCTCTATATTATAGAATTTCACTAATAAAAGAAATGCTTATCAAAAGCATCTTTTACAGAGTCAATTCTACTCTTTTTCGAATCCGAATACATACACAATTCAGAGCCAGATCTTCAAATTAATTCCAAAAACCGGATTTCATTAAACATTTAAATAAAACGAGGCTTCTCAAAATATTCTCCGTTGTGGACAAAATGCGCCAAACTACGAAAATACACTCCATTACGGACCCAGTAAAATCTCATCATAAAATTATAAGTGGCGCCAGTTAATTTGCTTGGCGAGGTATTATTGGTGGTGAAATGTCATTCCTGTTGTCGCAATAAGCGACATTTTATGGTGCCAAAGACGGACATAAGGTAATTGAAGTTATATGTGGTTTTCGCACATGGCAGTTATAAAACTCTCGACTCCAGAGCAGATTGACTGAAGAAAATAGTTGAGTCAATATAATCTCGTTCTCCATATTGACACAGGTCTTCTAAAATCAAAAATAATGACTTTCTAAAATCGCGGTGAATATTTTATTCCACCGTTAGTGTGACAGATTTAGAAGGAACTTAAATATCCGTCTCTATATTTATTAAATATCTTGAAAACTAATAATTATTTTACTATCGGAGAGTTTGATATATATATATATATATATATATATATATATATATATATATATATATATATATATATATATATATATATATATATATATATTATAACTTCAATTTCAGAAACGTTTAGATCATACGATTTCTCATATATATCAATTAAGTTTAAAACTTTTAGAGATTTGAGGGACCGTCAATAAATTATAAATGGAAAATAATGTTTTTGAATACCTTATACCAAAAATTGTAGCTTTATATTTGTAACTTGTAACAATTATTTTGGTTATTATATGTAGTAATAACACAAAAGTTCGTAAGCCTAGCTTAAATATTTATGGAATTATGGACAATTTTATAAAATTTTCATTTTTTGTCTTTTGAACTTTAAAAATATTCAATACAATTAAACTAATTTTAAAAGCCATTTAAAACTAGTTAAAAAAATGTCGCTTTATAATTCGAGAAAAATTCGCTGAAAACTACGCACGATGAAAGTAATTAAGCTGATTCTTCTATACTGCGCATGGGCGGGAAAAATTAAAAAATATTTTTTTCTTAATTTTGTAGTGAATTGTATTTGGCAACTATGAAAAAAGTCCAATTTGAATATTTTAAAAGTTTCAAGCGATTTTTTTAAAATGGTTATCGTACTTTTTAAAATGAAAGTTCAAAATGATAAGGGGTTTTCTACAAATATTATTTTGTATTAAACACAATTTAAAATTACATATGATAATTTACAATTAACGTTCACACATCGAAATGTGATTTTATAAGAAAGGAAAACATGCAAGAGAAAAGATGCTGTATGAGGGATGATTCCCAACAATACCAAGGTTATTTTTTATAAATCTTGTTCAATGGGGTTATCCACATATTCAAAATGAAATATATGGAGATCCCCTTATCATTTCGAACATTCTTTTAAAAAGTACAAAAACTACATAAAAAAAATGCTTTAAACTTTTTAATTTTATAAGATATTCGAATCGGACTTTTCTTTTATTATTTACTAAATACGATTCATTGCAAAATTAAATTAAAATAAATAAAGAAGTTTTTCTTTAATTTTTCCCGCGCATGCGCATTATTAAAAAGCTATTTAAAATTTATTGTCGGTACCTTAAATCTATAAAAGCTTTTAAATTCATTGATATGTATGGGCATGATCTAAACACTCCTCAAGTTATAAATTAAGTATTTCTTTCATCATGCTATGATATTAGTTTGTAAATAACTAAAATATTTCAATATAAAGTTTATTATAAAAGATACTTATATTTTATAAAACCTTAATATAAAAAATTATATTAAATGAGTAATGAATTTTAAATAAGTTCGACGCTCCGCTCACCAACCCCGTAATCGTTTTATATCCTTCATCATTGCTTATTTTTCTTTAACTTTAATATTTTCCACAAAAACACAGGACATCATATTTTCTAAAATACAAACTTACCAGTTGAATAACCATTCTCAGTACGTGGTGAAAAAAAATTAAACTATCCGTAAATCTGTACTGAACAACAATACGAAATCATGTACAAAACTGTACGACACAACACAATTAATAAAGCAAAAATAATCATAGTTTCTTATTTATAATCATTTTTTGTCCTTGACGGTTGCTTGAGCTATATTATAGATTAAGCAAAACATGTTTTTAGTAGTTTATCCCATCAAAACATCAATCAAAATGATTTATGAACTCTTACTTCGACTTTTAGATACAATGTAAACATATATTACAACTTTTATCCAACAGTAAGTACTATAACGTCCGTATTCAGAATTATGTGAAAAAACAGACATAGTAAACTTTGTTATCTTTATAAATCTTTTTATTTAATGAAATAAAGTTTCATTAAAACGCAACAGCAGAATTTTTTCCCATTAAAATCTGGCTTATTGAATGATATTTATTTCTAAGTATTAGTGCTTTTAAATTTAAAATACTTTCGATAGCTCGAAAACCTTGTTATGTCAAACAAATATTTTTCTCTTTCGTATTTATTAAATATTCAGGTAATTTCAATTCCTATGTCGAAGAGTTTCTTCTCAAAACCCAGTAAGGTCGAATTTTTTTGATATAAAAGTTGAATTTTTTCCGGAAAAATCGCAATGCAAAATTATTTTTAACTAATACTTTTCTGTATAATGCATAATTATTTTTGTCTTATTTTTAAAAATGAAATTATCTTTTTTGTATTTAGACTTATAGTCAACTATCATTATACATATTTATCAGTAGTTATTCTTATGTTTCATGACTCTTCTTTTTAGAGTCATATTTTAGATTATATTTTTTCTACTTTTTCTACTTACTACTATTCCTGAACTTGTTATCTCGAAAACTCTCTATTTCGAAATTTAATATGCGTTCCATCAACTTTGTAATATCGTGAGTAATGTACTTAAATACACTGTAATACTCTATTGCCTCGTGTTTTAGAACGTTATTCCTTACTTTTTCTCCTCGTTAATTTCATTCATTTATTCAATTAAATGCCTTACACGATTTTTAAAAAAAAACTATATAACTTGTTCTCAACTTCTTAACATTAAATAGAGGAAAAAAGTTTTTCAAAAATAAGAAGTGTTCCAAACATCTTATCAAAAATCTCTCTTAATATGTTATGTCATCACATGCAGTCCCTGGCTAAATTATTAGACGCACCCTAAGATCTATATATATATTTCTCTTACACGGCACCAAAAAAAAGCCTCATTACAACTTCCCGAATGGCAACGTTAGAAAATCGACCAATGATTGCATCTAAAAATGTCACATGCCAAATCTAGCTGAGGGGGCTCAACCTATAGCGCTTTTAAAAATGGAAACAATAACCAGAGAGAGCATTATCAGGTTGCTCAATTCAGCTGCGGCAAAAATAAAAATAAACAAAACAACTTAAAAAATAAAAATGCTGTTGCCAGCCATAGAATTTTTTGAAAGTTAACTTAGCAACATAAATCAAAATTATAATACCTGAGCGCTTGACGTAACAAATTCTTCAATTCTATAAGTGTTGTATCGCCAAATGCCCAAATTAACAATTGCAATTTCAAATTAATATTGAAATGTACAGGTTTAGAATTTTTTACAGTGAAAAGTTTTCAGAACTTCAGTATTCAAAAAAGTATACAAAAGCTAGACGTTAAGAACGTATCCAATGAGCGAGCAAAGCGAGCATTGGATTGCAAAGCAATCCGAAATGAACTGCGAAAGCGGTTCCGGGGGTTGGTGAGCGCCAGCGAGCAGGGGGCGAAGCCTCCAAAATCTATATAAAATCTTAATTATCAGGTAATACTAAACAGTCTTATTGTTTTTATGCGACTGAAACCGGCTTCTACTAGTTTACGATTGTGTATTAATTGGTTAAATTCGACGATATGTAATATGAATTCGACGATTGGATAAATTAGACGTCTTATATGAGTCTTATATAAGTATAGAATATTTATTATATCAGGTACTATATTAGTATATTATAATAATCCGATCCAATTATTAAACGCACTGTAATGTTTTAATAATGACATGTTTTTCACGAGTATATAGGCAATACTATTATAATTAAACATATATGTAATGGGTTTTTATTCGGGAGATTTTTTACATACTTCCTATTTGTATTTATTTTTAATGTATTAATTACGATGTTAACCAATTAATACACGAACGTAAACAAGTGCAAATCGGTTTCCATCGTGTAAAATCGACAGTAGATTCACTTTTTATGATTTTAAATATCAAAATAATGAAAATAAGAAACATTTAAGCTATTCATAATTGCGTTTTTATGTCTTAGCAGTTCATCTTGTTTATAAACAATTTTATTTTACGCGCAATAAGTCTCACCCACAAGTATTTAAAGATGAGTTCTCTTCTTTAGAACAGAAAATATTCGTTCTCTGGTGTTTCATTCTAAAAGGATTTCTAACGATCACTTTTGCAGTATAGAGAAAACACTTTAAAAGAAAATGAAAGTTCTTCTCTGAAATGGAGTTTTGCAATTGGAGGTTCTAAACTGCTCGACTATTTACGAAGTTATGTATATCCTTTAAATATCAAAATAATGAAAATAAGAAACATTTAAGCTATTCATAATTGCGTTTTTATGTCTTAGCAGTTCATCTTGTTTATGAACAATTTTATTTTACGCGCAATAAGTCTCACCCACAAGTATTTAAAGATGAGTTCTCTTCTTTAGAACAGAAAATATTCGTTCTCTGGTGTTTCATTCTAAAAGGATTTCTAACGATCACTTTTGCAGTATAGAGAAAACACTTTAAAAGAAAATGAAAGTTCTTCTCTGAAATGGAGTTTTGCAATTGGAGGTTCTAAACTGCTCGACTATTTACGAAGTTATGTATATCCTTTAAATATCAAAATAATGAAAATAAGAAACATTTAAGCTATTCATAATTGCGTTTTTATGTCTTAGCAGTTCATCTTGTTTATAAACAATTTTATTTTACGCGCAATAAGTCTCACCCACAAGTATTTAAAGATGAGTTCTCTTCTTTAGAACAGAAAATATTCGTTCTCTGGTGTTTCATTCTAAAAGGATTTCTAACGATCACTTTTGCAGTATAGAGAAAACACTTTAAAAGAAAATGAAAGTTCTTCTCTGAAATGGAGTTTTGCAATTGGAGGTTCTAAACTGCTCGACTATTTACGAAGTTATGTATATCCTTTAAATATCAAAATAATGAAAATAAGAAACATTTAAGCTATTCATAATTGCGTTTTTATGTCTTAGCAGTTCATCTTGTTTATAAACAATTTTATTTTACGCGCAATAAGTCTCACCCACAAGTATTTAAAGATGAGTTCTCTTCTTTAGAACAGAAAATATTCGTTCTCTGGTGTTTCATTCTAAAAGGATTTCTAACGATCACTTTTGCAGTATAGAGAAAACACTTTAAAAGAAAATGAAAGTTCTTCTCTGAAATGGAGTTTTGCAATTGGAGGTTCTAAACTGCTCGACTATTTACGAAGTTATGTATATCCTTTAAATATCAAAATAATGAAAATAAGAAACATTTAAGCTATTCATAATTGCGTTTTTATGTCTTAGCAGTTCATCTTGTTTATAAACAATTTTATTTTACGCGCAATAAGTCTCACCCACAAGTATTTAAAGATGAGTTCTCTTCTTTAGAACAGAAAATATTCGTTCTCTGGTGTTTCATTCTAAAAGGATTTCTAACGATCACTTTTGCAGTATAGAGAAAACACTTTAAAAGAAAATGAAAGTTCTTCTCTGAAATGGAGTTTTGCAATTGGAGGTTCTAAACTGCTCGACTATTTACGAAGTTATGTATATCCTTTAAATATCAAAATAATGAAAATAAGAAACATTTAAGCTATTCATAATTGCGTTTTTATGTCTTAGCAGTTCATCTTGTTTATAAACAATTTTATTTTACGCGCAATAAGTCTCACCCACAAGTATTTAAAGATGAGTTCTCTTCTTTAGAACAGAAAATATTCGTTCTCTGGTGTTTCATTCTAAAAGGATTTCTAACGATCACTTTTGCAGTATAGAGAAAACACTTTAAAAGAAAATGAAAGTTCTTCTCTGAAATGGAGTTTTGCAATTGGAGGTTCTAAACTGCTCGACTATTTACGAAGTTATGTATATCCTTTAAATATCAAAATAATGAAAATAAGAAACATTTAAGCTATTCATAATTGCGTTTTTATGTCTTAGCAGTTCATCTTGTTTATAAACAATTTTATTTTACGCGCAATAAGTCTCACCCACAAGTATTTAAAGATGAGTTCTCTTCTTTAGAACAGAAAATATTCGTTCTCTGGTGTTTCATTCTAACAGGATTTCTAACGATCACTTTTGCAGTATAGAGAAAACACTTTAAAAGAAAATGAAAGTTCTTCTCTGAAATGGAGTTTTGCAATTGGAGGTTCTAAACTGCTCGACTATTTACGCAGTTATGTATATCCTTTAAATATCAAAATAATGAAAATAAGAAACATTTAAGCTATTCATAATTGCGTTTTTATGTCTTAGCAGTTCATCTTGTTTATAAACAATTTTATTTTACGCGCAATAAGTCTCACCCACAAGTATTTAAAGATGAGTTCTCTTCTTTAGAACAGAAAATATTCGTTCTCTGGTGTTTCATTCTAAAAGGATTTCTAACGATCACTTTTGCAGTATAGAGAAAACACTTTAAAAGAAAATGAAAGTTCTTCTCTGAAATGGAGTTTTGCAATTGGAGGTTCTAAACTGCTCGACTATTTACGAAGTTATGTATATCCTTTAAATATCAAAATAATGAAAATAAGAAACATTTAAGCTATTCATAATTGCGTTTTTATGTCTTAGCAGTTCATCTTGTTTATAAACAATTTTATTTTACGCGCAATAAGTCTCACCCACAAGTATTTAAAGATGAGTTCTCTTCTTTAGAACAGAAAATATTCGTTCTCTGGTGTTTCATTCTAAAAGGATTTCTAACGATCACTTTTGCAGTATAGAGAAAACACTTTAAAAGAAAATGAAAGTTCTTCTCTGAAATGGAGTTTTGCAATTGGAGGTTCTAAACTGCTCGACTATTTACGAAGTTATGTATATCCTTTAAATATCAAAATAATGAAAATAAGAAACATTTAAGCTATTCATAATTGCGTTTTTATGTCTTAGCAGTTCATCTTGTTTATAAACAATTTTATTTTACGCGCAATAAGTCTCACCCACAAGTATTTAAAGATGAGATCTCTTCTTTAGAACAGAAAATATTCGTTCTCTGGTGTTTCATTCTAAAAGGATTTCTAACGATCACTTTTGCAGTATAGAGAAAACACTTTAAAAGAAAATGAAAGTTCTTCTCTGAAATGGAGTTTTGCAATTGGAGGTTCTAAACTGCTCGACTATTTACGAAGTTATGTATATCCTTTAAATATCAAAATAATGAAAATAAGAAACATTTAAGCTATTCATAATTGCGTTTTTATGTCTTAGCAGTTCATCTTGTTTATAAACAATTTTATTTTACGCGCAATAAGTCTCACCCACAAGTATTTAAAGATGAGTTCTCTTCTTTAGAACAGAAAATATTCGTTCTCTGGTGTTTCATTCTAAAAGGATTTCTAACGATCACTTTTGCAGTATAGAGAAAACACTTTAAAAGAAAATGAAAGTTCTTCTCTGAAATGGAGTTTTGCAATTGGAGGTTCTAAACTGCTCGACTATTTACGAAGTTATGTATATCCTTTAAATATCAAAATAATGAAAATAAGAAACATTTAAGCTATTCATAATTGCGTTTTTATGTCTTAGCAGTTCATCTTGTTTATAAACAATTTTATTTTACGCGCAATAAGTCTCACCCACAAGTATTTAAAGATGAGTTCTCTTCTTTAGAACAGAAAATATTCGTTCTCTGGTGTTTCATTCTAAAGGGATTTCTAACGATCACTTTTGCAGTATAGAGAAAACACTTTAAAAGAAAATGAAAGTTCTTCTCTGAAATGGAGTTTTGCAATTGGAGGTTCTAAACTGCTCGACTATTTACGAAGTTATGTATATCCTTTAAATATCAAAATAATGAAAATAAGAAACATTTAAGCTATTCATAATTGCGTTTTTATGTCTTAGCAGTTCATCTTGTTTATAAACAATTTTATTTTACGCGCAATAAGTCTCACCCACAAGTATTTAAAGATGAGTTCTCTTCTTTAGAACAGAAAATATTCGTTCTCTGGTGTTTCATTCTAAAAGGATTTCTAACGATCACTTTTGCAGTATAGAGAAAACACTTTAAAAGAAAATGAAAGTTCTTCTCTGAAATGGAGTTTTGCAATTGGAGGTTCTAAACTGCTCGACTATTTACGAAGTTATGTATATCCTTTAAATATCAAAATAATGAAAATAAGAAACATTTAAGCTATTCATAATTGCGTTTTTATGTCTTAGCAGTTCATCTTGTTTATAAACAATTTTATTTTACGCGCAATAAGTCTCACCCACAAGTATTTAAAGATGAGTTCTCTTCTTTAGAACAGAAAATATTCGTTCTCTGGTGTTTCATTCTAAAAGGATTTCTAACGATCACTTTTGCAGTATAGAGAAAACACTTTAAAAGAAAATGAAAGTTCTTCTCTGAAATGGAGTTTTGCAATTGGAGGTTCTAAACTGCTCGACTATTTACGAAGTTATGTATATCCTTTAAATATCAAAATAATGAAAATAAGAAACATTTAAGCTATTCATAATTGCGTTTTTATGTCTTAGCAGTTCATCTTGTTTATAAACAATTTTATTTTACGCGCAATAAGTCTCACCCACAAGTATTTAAAGATGAGTTCTCTTCTTTAGAACAGAAAATATTCGTTCTCTGGTGTTTCATTCTAAAAGGATTTCTAACGATCACTTTTGCAGTATAGAGAAAACACTTTAAAAGAAAATGAAAGTTCTTCTCTGAAATGGAGTTTTGCAATTGGAGGTTCTAAACTGCTCGACTATTTACGCAGTTATGTATATCCTTTAAATATCAAAATAATGAAAATAAGAAACATTTAAGCTATTCATAATTGCGTTTTTATGTCTTAGCAGTTCATCTTGTTTATAAACAATTTTATTTTACGCGCAATAAGTCTCACCCACAAGTATTTAAAGATGAGTTCTCTTCTTTAGAACAGAAAATATTCGTTCTCTGGTGTTTCATTCTAAAAGGATTTCTAACGATCACTTTTGCAGTATAGAGAAAACACTTTAAAAGAAAATGAAAGTTCTTCTCTGAAATGGAGTTTTGCAATTGGAGGTTCTAAACTGCTCGACTATTTACGAAGTTATGTATATCCTTTAAATATCAAAATAATGAAAATAAGAAACATTTAAGCTATTCATAATTGCGTTTTTATGTCTTAGCAGTTCATCTTGTTTATAAACAATTTTATTTTACGCGCAATAAGTCTCACCCACAAGTATTTAAAGATGAGTTCTCTTCTTTAGAACAGAAAATATTCGTTCTCTGGTGTTTCATTCTAAAAGGATTTCTAACGATCACTTTTGCAGTATAGAGAAAACACTTTAAAAGAAAATGAAAGTTCTTCTCTGAAATGGAGTTTTGCAATTGGAGGTTCTAAACTGCTCGACTATTTACGAAGTTATGTATATCCTTTAAATATCAAAATAATGAAAATAAGAAACATTTAAGCTATTCATAATTGCGTTTTTATGTCTTAGCAGTTCATCTTGTTTATAAACAATTTTATTTTACGCGCAATAAGTCTCACCCACAAGTATTTAAAGATGAGTTCTCTTCTTTAGAACAGAAAATATTCGTTCTCTGGTGTTTCATTCTAAAAGGATTTCTAACGATCACTTTTGCAGTATAGAGAAAACACTTTAAAAGAAAATGAAAGTTCTTCTCTGAAATGGAGTTTTGCAATTGGAGGTTCTAAACTGCTCGACTATTTACGAAGTTATGTATATCCTTTAAATATCAAAATAATGAAAATAAGAAACATTTAAGCTATTCATAATTGCGTTTTTATGTCTTAGCAGTTCATCTTGTTTATAAACAATTTTATTTTACGCGCAATAAGTCTCACCCACAAGTATTTAAAGATGAGATCTCTTCTTTAGAACAGAAAATATTCGTTCTCTGGTGTTTCATTCTAAAAGGATTTCTAACGATCACTTTTGCAGTATAGAGAAAACACTTTAAAAGAAAATGAAAGTTCTTCTCTGAAATGGAGTTTTGCAATTGGAGGTTCTAAACTGCTCGACTATTTACGAAGTTATGTATATCCTTTAAATATCAAAATAATGAAAATAAGAAACATTTAAGCTATTCATAATTGCGTTTTTATGTCTTAGCAGTTCATCTTGTTTATAAACAATTTTATTTTACGCGCAATAAGTCTCACCCACAAGTATTTAAAGATGAGTTCTCTTCTTTAGAACAGAAAATATTCGTTCTCTGGTGTTTCATTCTAAAAGGATTTCTAACGATCACTTTTGCAGTATAGAGAAAACACTTTAAAAGAAAATGAAAGTTCTTCTCTGAAATGGAGTTTTGCAATTGGAGGTTCTAAACTGCTCGACTATTTACGCAGTTATGTATATCCTTCAAATATCAAAATAATGAAAATAAGAAACATTTAAGCTATTCATAATTGCGTTTTTATGTCTTAGCAGTTCATCTTGTTTATAAACAATTTTATTTTACGCGCAATAAGTCTCACCCACAAGTATTTAAAGATGAGTTCTCTTCTTTAGAACAGAAAATATTCGTTCTCTGGTGTTTCATTCTAAAAGGATTTCTAACGATCACTTTTGCAGTATAGAGAAAACACTTTAAAAGAAAATGAAAGTTCTCTGAAATGGAGTTTTGCAATTGGAGGTTCTAAACTGCTCGACTATTTACGAAGTTATGTATATCCTTTAAATATCAAAATAATGAAAATAAGAAACATTTAAGCTATTCATAATTGCGTTTTTATGTCTTAGCAGTTCATCTTGTTTATAAACAATTTTATTTTACGCGCAATAAGTCTCACCCACAAGTATTTAAAGATCAGTTCTCTTCTTTAGAACAGAAAATATTCGTTCTCTGGTGTTTCATTCTAAAAGGATTTCTAACGATCACTTTTGCAGTATAGAGAAAACACTTTAAAAGAAAATGAAAGTTCTTCTCTGAAATGGAGTTTTGCAGTTGGAGGTTCTAAACTGCTCGACTATTTACGAAGTTATGTATATCCTTTAAAAAAAATGTTCGGCAGTAAAATTGGAAGTTTGGAATAATGGAATTTTCTAGCAACCTATTTATCGGAGAAACATCTTTTATGGCACGTGGAAGCATTTTTGTTTTTCTTGATGGAAAATGAGGTTTCATTTATATGATCGAACCTTTTGAAAGAGTGACTCGTATAAAGTGGCTAAATATCGCATTGAAACTGTTTTTGAAAGAAGTCAATTTTTGAAAGAAGAACATGTTCCTCGAAGAATTTTATCAAGTCACTTAAAAAAAAAATTACGTTTTGGTTAATGTTTTAGGAAATTTCTTATAAAATAAACTTTTTCTCTTTAATACGGGTTTTTTCTTAAAAAAAAGAAAAATTTTTTTTCAAGTAAAGAGCGTGTTAACTTAAGCTAATTGGTTAACTTATCGTAAGGGGAAACTTAACTTAATGGTTAACTTACTACATGGTTAATTTAACTTAAGCTAAGGGTTAACTTAAGTTATATGAATAAAGCTTTAAAAAAAACTGAAAATGTACTTATAATGCCACTAAATTATTTCTTCTGGGCTACTGTCATATATTTTGGAATTATTTTGATAATCCCTCTAGTTTGGTAGCCCAATAGCCCATTGCGCAACTCTAGTGTGACGTAAATGAACTAAAACCAACTGTAGTTTGGTAGGTAGGTACTTTATTTACGTCTCACTGGAGCTGCACAATGGGCTATTGGCGACGGTCTGGGAAACATCCCTGAGGATCATCCGAAGACGTGCCATCGCAAATTCGATGCTCTGCAGACGGGTGGCTCCCCTGAAGTGGCTCAGAGTGAAGTCGTGCACTTTACGGCAGAACAGTTTAAAGAAGACCGATACCGCACACCTTCGGTCCCTATGCAGACAGATCAAACTTTTCATCCACCCGCTTACTGACCGCAGTCAGTGTTGCTTGACTTTGGTGTTCTGCTGGGAACCGTGTCTTTACAAGGCCAGTCCACTGCGGGACCTTTAAAGTTTGGAAATCTATTTTATTTTAATTTTTACAACTTAAAACTCCCGGTCATTGTGATGCTACCCTCTCCACGCCTGTTTCTTATTTTATTTCTCTTGTTTTATACTCGTGTACAAGCTTGTCCCACCTCCTCCCTTATAAATCAAGCAAGTTTTGCTCTTTAATGCAATTTGTTTGTAATGTTCTTCTGTACTTATGTGTTCTCTCATTCTCATTGATTATGCGTCTGGACACTGATAAAGGTTTTTCATAATAGTTGCCAAATTATAGAATGTTTATGAAGTATTACTTGTGTTTTTTTTTCCTAGCTCTTTTTCAGCTTCATACATAAACTTTTTAAATATCACCCTTATCTATCTATTAAAATGTACTATAGAAAGCAAACGGTGTCAGTTTATGTTCTGCAAAAATTGGAATAAAAATAACTGCAAAAACTATATTTCAATTCCTACTATTAGTTCACACTCTCCCTATATCGTATTCAAATAATCAATCGTTCATAAAATACTTTTTATTCATGCACTCAATTTCAAGTACATTGTTTTAAATTTCTAGTGGATGACACTTGATGTTAATACAAGTTTTTTTTCAAATATTAATTCATTCATTAAATAGGGAATAGCGAAAAACAAAATGGAATTTTCTGATGGGTTAAACGTTAGTCATTGTTTTAAATTTGATTATGAGCGATTCAGTTTCTTCACATATTTTAAAAATAACATCAATGATAATTTCTCACTTATAGCTCTATTTGAATTAAAATAAAATAGTTTATTGATCACATTTAAATATTTAATTATTTTATATTTATTTAATTATTTATATCAAGAAAGAACCTGACGTGGTAGCACGTGTGATCCAAGTCACCAAATTTATACTTTTATAGAGTTCTGATACCTTTTTTTCCCTTCCAATTCCTACTATGTGTATATATGAACATCTTGTTCAATCTTTAATAAAATACTATTTATTCATTCATTCAAGTTCAAATACATTTTTTTATTCTACTAGTGGGTGATGTTAAAATAGTTTTTTTTCCCAAATTTTAATTCATTTATTAAATTTCATATTTAGCTTGAGTTTTATAAACCGCAGTTCAATAAAAAGGAACCATGTTAACCTAAGTAGAAATTGACTTTAAAAACATTTTACTTGTTTCCTTGGAATCCCATAAATTATCAGTTTTTACATTGAGTACAATGCGTTAAATTAATAAATAAAATCCTTGCATTAAAGCAACGTGTGTTAATTAAAATAATTTTTTTAAATGTTTTTACAGTCGATTCCTTGACAATAGGCGGCACATTGACGAAAAATGACGATTTAGTCAACAATTGGTTGGGGATCTTGTTCAATCTTTAATAAAATACTATTTATTCATTCATTCAAGTTCAAATACATTTTTTTATTCTACTAGTGGGTGATGTTAAAATAGTTTTTTTTCCCCCAAATTTTAATTCATTTATTAAATTTCATATTTAGCTTGAGTTTTATAAACCGCAGTTCAATAAAAAGGAACCATGTTAACCTAAGTAGAAATTGACTTTAAAAACATTTTACTTGTTTCCTTGGAATCCCATAAATTATCAGTTTTTACATTGAGTACAATGCGTTAAATTAATAAATAAAATCCTTGCATTAAAGCAACGTGTGTTAATTAAAATAATTTTTTTAAATGTTTTTACAGTCGATTCCTTGACAATAGGCGGCACATTGACGAAAAATGACGATTTAGTCAACAATTGGTTGGGGATCTTGTTCAATCTTTAATAAAATACTATTTATTCATTCATTCAAGTTCAAATACATTTTTTTATTCTACTAGTGGGTGATGTTAAAAT
The DNA here is from genome assembly GCA_949128135.1 of Parasteatoda lunata. Lineage (NCBI taxonomy): Eukaryota > Metazoa > Arthropoda > Arachnida > Araneae > Theridiidae > Parasteatoda > Parasteatoda lunata. The sequence goes on from OX421973.1 coordinate 110,279,729, forward strand.
AGTTTTTTTTCCCCCAAATTTTAATTCATTTATTAAATTTCATATTTAGCTTGAGTTTTATAAACCGCAGTTCAATAAAAAGGAACCATGTTAACCTAAGTAGAAATTGACTTTAAAAACATTTTACTTGTTTCCTTGGAATCCCATAAATTATCAGTTTTTACATTGAGTACAATGCGTTAAATTAATAAATAAAATCCTTGCATTAAAGCAACGTGTGTTAATTAAAATAATTTTTTTAAATGTTTTTACAGTCGATTCCTTGACAATAGGCGGCACATTGACGAAAAATGACGATTTAGTCAACAATTGGTTGGGGATCTTGTTCAATCTTTAATAAAATACTATTTATTCATTCATTCAAGTTCAAATACATTTTTTTATTCTACTAGTGGGTGATGTTAAAATAGTTTTTTTTCCCCCAAATTTTAATTCATTTATTAAATTTCATATTTAGCTTGAGTTTTATAAACCGCAGTTCAATAAAAAGGAACCATGTTAACCTAAGTAGAAATTGACTTTAAAAACATTTTACTTGTTTCCTTGGAATCCCATAAATTATCAGTTTTTACATTGAGTACAATGCGTTAAATTAATAAATAAAATCCTTGCATTAAAGCAACGTGTGTTAATTAAAATAATTTTTTTAAATGTTTTTACAGTCGATTCCTTGACAATAGGCGGCACATTGACGAAAAATGACGATTTAGTCAACAATTGGTTGGGGATCTTGTTCAATCTTTAATAAAATACTATTTATTCATTCATTCAAGTTCAAATACATTTTTTTATTCTACTAGTGGGTGATGTTAAAATAGTTTTTTTTCCCCCAAATTTTAATTCATTTATTAAATTTCATATTTAGCTTGAGTTTTATAAACCGCAGTTCAATAAAAAGGAACCATGTTAACCTAAGTAGAAATTGACTTTAAAAACATTTTACTTGTTTCCTTGGAATCCCATAAATTATCAGTTTTTACATTGAGTACAATGCGTTAAATTAATAAATAAAATCCTTGCATTAAAGCAACGTGTGTTAATTAAAATAATTTTTTTAAATGTTTTTACAGTCGATTCCTTGACAATAGGCGGCACATTGACGAAAAATGACGATTTAGTCAACAATTGGTTGGGGATCTTGTTCAATCTTTAATAAAATACTATTTATTCATTCATTCAAGTTCAAATACATTTTTTTATTCTACTAGTGGGTGATGTTAAAATAGTTTTTTTTCCCCCAAATTTTAATTCATTTATTAAATTTCATATTTAGCTTGAGTTTTATAAACCGCAGTTCAATAAAAAGGAACCATGTTAACCTAAGTAGAAATTGACTTTAAAAACATTTTACTTGTTTCCTTGGAATCCCATAAATTATCAGTTTTTACATTGAGTACAATGCGTTAAATTAATAAATAAAATCCTTGCATTAAAGCAACGTGTGTTAATTAAAATAATTTTTTTAAATGTTTTTACAGTCGATTCCTTGACAATAGGCGGCACATTGACGAAAAATGACGATTTAGTCAACAATTGGTTGGGGATCTTGTTCAATCTTTAATAAAATACTATTTATTCATTCATTCAAGTTCAAATACATTTTTTTATTCTACTAGTGGGTGATGTTAAAATAGTTTTTTTTCCCCCAAATTTTAATTCATTTATTAAATTTCATATTTAGCTTGAGTTTTATAAACCGCAGTTCAATAAAAAGGAACCATGTTAACCTAAGTAGAAATTGACTTTAAAAACATTTTACTTGTTTCCTTGGAATCCCATAAATTATCAGTTTTTACATTGAGTACAATGCGTTAAATTAATAAATAAAATCCTTGCATTAAAGCAACGTGTGTTAATTAAAATAATTTTTTTAAATGTTTTTACAGTCGATTCCTTGACAATAGGCGGCACATTGACGAAAAATGACGATTTAGTCAACAATTGGTTGGGGATCTTGTTCAATCTTTAATAAAATACTATTTATTCATTCATTCAAGTTCAAATACATTTTTTTATTCTACTAGTGGGTGATGTTAAAATAGTTTTTTTTCCCCCAAATTTTAATTCATTTATTAAATTTCATATTTAGCTTGAGTTTTATAAACCGCAGTTCAATAAAAAGGAACCATGTTAACCTAAGTAGAAATTGACTTTAAAAACATTTTACTTGTTTCCTTGGAATCCCATAAATTATCAGTTTTTACATTGAGTACAATGCGTTAAATTAATAAATAAAATCCTTGCATTAAAGCAACGTGTGTTAATTAAAATAATTTTTTTAAATGTTTTTACAGTCGATTCCTTGACAATAGGCGGCACATTGACGAAAAATGACGATTTAGTCAACAATTGGTTGGGGATCTTGTTCAATCTTTAATAAAATACTATTTATTCATTCATTCAAGTTCAAATACATTTTTTTATTCTACTAGTGGGTGATGTTAAAATAGTTTTTTTTCCCCCAAATTTTAATTCATTTATTAAATTTCATATTTAGCTTGAGTTTTATAAACCGCAGTTCAATAAAAAGGAACCATGTTAACCTAAGTAGAAATTGACTTTAAAAACATTTTACTTGTTTCCTTGGAATCCCATAAATTATCAGTTTTTACATTGAGTACAATGCGTTAAATTAATAAATAAAATCCTTGCATTAAAGCAACGTGTGTTAATTAAAATAATTTTTTTAAATGTTTTTACAGTCGATTCCTTGACAATAGGCGGCACATTGACGAAAAATGACGATTTAGTCAACAATTGGTTGGGGATCTTGTTCAATCTTTAATAAAATACTATTTATTCATTCATTCAAGTTCAAATACATTTTTTTATTCTACTAGTGGGTGATGTTAAAATAGTTTTTTTTCCCCCAAATTTTAATTCATTTATTAAATTTCATATTTAGCTTGAGTTTTATAAACCGCAGTTCAATAAAAAGGAACCATGTTAACCTAAGTAGAAATTGACTTTAAAAACATTTTACTTGTTTCCTTGGAATCCCATAAATTATCAGTTTTTACATTGAGTACAATGCGTTAAATTAATAAATAAAATCCTTGCATTAAAGCAACGTGTGTTAATTAAAATAATTTTTTTAAATGTTTTTACAGTCGATTCCTTGACAATAGGCGGCACATTGACGAAAAATGACGATTTAGTCAACAATTGGTTGGGGATCTTGTTCAATCTTTAATAAAATACTATTTATTCATTCATTCAAGTTCAAATACATTTTTTTATTCTACTAGTGGGTGATGTTAAAATAGTTTTTTTTCCCCCAAATTTTAATTCATTTATTAAATTTCATATTTAGCTTGAGTTTTATAAACCGCAGTTCAATAAAAAGGAACCATGTTAACCTAAGTAGAAATTGACTTTAAAAACATTTTACTTGTTTCCTTGGAATCCCATAAATTATCAGTTTTTACATTGAGTACAATGCGTTAAATTAATAAATAAAATCCTTGCATTAAAGCAACGTGTGTTAATTAAAATAATTTTTTTAAATGTTTTTACAGTCGATTCCTTGACAATAGGCGGCACATTGACGAAAAATGACGATTTAGTCAACAATTGGTTGGGGATCTTGTTCAATCTTTAATAAAATACTATTTATTCATTCATTCAAGTTCAAATACATTTTTTTATTCTACTAGTGGGTGATGTTAAAATAGTTTTTTTTCCCCCAAATTTTAATTCATTTATTAAATTTCATATTTAGCTTGAGTTTTATAAACCGCAGTTCAATAAAAAGGAACCATGTTAACCTAAGTAGAAATTGACTTTAAAAACATTTTACTTGTTTCCTTGGAATCCCATAAATTATCAGTTTTTACATTGAGTACAATGCGTTAAATTAATAAATAAAATCCTTGCATTAAAGCAACGTGTGTTAATTAAAATAATTTTTTTAAATGTTTTTACAGTCGATTCCTTGACAATAGGCGGCACATTGACGAAAAATGACGATTTAGTCAACAATTGGTTGGGGATCTTGTTCAATCTTTAATAAAATACTATTTATTCATTCATTCAAGTTCAAATACATTTTTTTATTCTACTAGTGGGTGATGTTAAAATAGTTTTTTTTCCCCCAAATTTTAATTCATTTATTAAATTTCATATTTAGCTTGAGTTTTATAAACCGCAGTTCAATAAAAAGGAACCATGTTAACCTAAGTAGAAATTGACTTTAAAAACATTTTACTTGTTTCCTTGGAATCCCATAAATTATCAGTTTTTACATTGAGTACAATGCGTTAAATTAATAAATAAAATCCTTGCATTAAAGCAACGTGTGTTAATTAAAATAATTTTTTTAAATGTTTTTACAGTCGATTCCTTGACAATAGGCGGCACATTGACGAAAAATGACGATTTAGTCAACAATTGGTTGGGGATCTTGTTCAATCTTTAATAAAATACTATTTATTCATTCATTCAAGTTCAAATACATTTTTTTATTCTACTAGTGGGTGATGTTAAAATAGTTTTTTTTCCCCCAAATTTTAATTCATTTATTAAATTTCATATTTAGCTTGAGTTTTATAAACCGCAGTTCAATAAAAAGGAACCATGTTAACCTAAGTAGAAATTGACTTTAAAAACATTTTACTTGTTTCCTTGGAATCCCATAAATTATCAGTTTTTACATTGAGTACAATGCGTTAAATTAATAAATAAAATCCTTGCATTAAAGCAACGTGTGTTAATTAAAATAATTTTTTTAAATGTTTTTACAGTCGATTCCTTGACAATAGGCGGCACATTGACGAAAAATGACGATTTAGTCAACAATTGGTTGGGGATCTTGTTCAATCTTTAATAAAATACTATTTATTCATTCATTCAAGTTCAAATACATTTTTTTATTCTACTAGTGGGTGATGTTAAAATAGTTTTTTTTCCCCCAAATTTTAATTCATTTATTAAATTTCATATTTAGCTTGAGTTTTATAAACCGCAGTTCAATAAAAAGGAACCATGTTAACCTAAGTAGAAATTGACTTTAAAAACATTTTACTTGTTTCCTTGGAATCCCATAAATTATCAGTTTTTACATTGAGTACAATGCGTTAAATTAATAAATAAAATCCTTGCATTAAAGCAACGTGTGTTAATTAAAATAATTTTTTTAAATGTTTTTACAGTCGATTCCTTGACAATAGGCGGCACATTGACGAAAAATGACGATTTAGTCAACAATTGGTTGGGGATCTTGTTCAATCTTTAATAAAATACTATTTATTCATTCATTCAAGTTCAAATACATTTTTTTATTCTACTAGTGGGTGATGTTAAAATAGTTTTTTTTCCCCCAAATTTTAATTCATTTATTAAATTTCATATTTAGCTTGAGTTTTATAAACCGCAGTTCAATAAAAAGGAACCATGTTAACCTAAGTAGAAATTGACTTTAAAAACATTTTACTTGTTTCCTTGGAATCCCATAAATTATCAGTTTTTACATTGAGTACAATGCGTTAAATTAATAAATAAAATCCTTGCATTAAAGCAACGTGTGTTAATTAAAATAATTTTTTTAAATGTTTTTACAGTCGATTCCTTGACAATAGGCGGCACATTGACGAAAAATGACGATTTAGTCAACAATTGGTTGGGGATCTTGTTCAATCTTTAATAAAATACTATTTATTCATTCATTCAAGTTCAAATACATTTTTTTATTCTACTAGTGGGTGATGTTAAAATAGTTTTTTTTCCCCCAAATTTTAATTCATTTATTAAATTTCATATTTAGCTTGAGTTTTATAAACCGCAGTTCAATAAAAAGGAACCATGTTAACCTAAGTAGAAATTGACTTTAAAAACATTTTACTTGTTTCCTTGGAATCCCATAAATTATCAGTTTTTACATTGAGTACAATGCGTTAAATTAATAAATAAAATCCTTGCATTAAAGCAACGTGTGTTAATTAAAATAATTTTTTTAAATGTTTTTACAGTCGATTCCTTGACAATAGGCGGCACATTGACGAAAAATGACGATTTAGTCAACAATTGGTTGGGGATCTTGTTCAATCTTTAATAAAATACTATTTATTCATTCATTCAAGTTCAAATACATTTTTTTATTCTACTAGTGGGTGATGTTAAAATAGTTTTTTTTCCCCCAAATTTTAATTCATTTATTAAATTTCATATTTAGCTTGAGTTTTATAAACCGCAGTTCAATAAAAAGGAACCATGTTAACCTAAGTAGAAATTGACTTTAAAAACATTTTACTTGTTTCCTTGGAATCCCATAAATTATCAGTTTTTACATTGAGTACAATGCGTTAAATTAATAAATAAAATCCTTGCATTAAAGCAACGTGTGTTAATTAAAATAATTTTTTTAAATGTTTTTACAGTCGATTCCTTGACAATAGGCGGCACATTGACGAAAAATGACGATTTAGTCAACAATTGGTTGGGGATCTTGTTCAATCTTTAATAAAATACTATTTATTCATTCATTCAAGTTCAAATACATTTTTTTATTCTACTAGTGGGTGATGTTAAAATAGTTTTTTTTCCCCCAAATTTTAATTCATTTATTAAATTTCATATTTAGCTTGAGTTTTATAAACCGCAGTTCAATAAAAAGGAACCATGTTAACCTAAGTAGAAATTGACTTTAAAAACATTTTACTTGTTTCCTTGGAATCCCATAAATTATCAGTTTTTACATTGAGTACAATGCGTTAAATTAATAAATAAAATCCTTGCATTAAAGCAACGTGTGTTAATTAAAATAATTTTTTTAAATGTTTTTACAGTCGATTCCTTGACAATAGGCGGCACATTGACGAAAAATGACGATTTAGTCAACAATTGGTTGGGGATCTTGTTCAATCTTTAATAAAATACTATTTATTCATTCATTCAAGTTCAAATACATTTTTTTATTCTACTAGTGGGTGATGTTAAAATAGTTTTTTTTCCCCCAAATTTTAATTCATTTATTAAATTTCATATTTAGCTTGAGTTTTATAAACCGCAGTTCAATAAAAAGGAACCATGTTAACCTAAGTAGAAATTGACTTTAAAAACATTTTACTTGTTTCCTTGGAATCCCATAAATTATCAGTTTTTACATTGAGTACAATGCGTTAAATTAATAAATAAAATCCTTGCATTAAAGCAACGTGTGTTAATTAAAATAATTTTTTTAAATGTTTTTACAGTCGATTCCTTGACAATAGGCGGCACATTGACGAAAAATGACGATTTAGTCAACAATTGGTTGGGGATCTTGTTCAATCTTTAATAAAATACTATTTATTCATTCATTCAAGTTCAAATACATTTTTTTATTCTACTAGTGGGTGATGTTAAAATAGTTTTTTTTCCCCCAAATTTTAATTCATTTATTAAATTTCATATTTAGCTTGAGTTTTATAAACCGCAGTTCAATAAAAAGGAACCATGTTAACCTAAGTAGAAATTGACTTTAAAAACATTTTACTTGTTTCCTTGGAATCCCATAAATTATCAGTTTTTACATTGAGTACAATGCGTTAAATTAATAAATAAAATCCTTGCATTAAAGCAACGTGTGTTAATTAAAATAATTTTTTTAAATGTTTTTACAGTCGATTCCTTGACAATAGGCGGCACATTGACGAAAAATGACGATTTAGTCAACAATTGGTTGGGGATCTTGTTCAATCTTTAATAAAATACTATTTATTCATTCATTCAAGTTCAAATACATTTTTTTATTCTACTAGTGGGTGATGTTAAAATAGTTTTTTTTCCCCCAAATTTTAATTCATTTATTAAATTTCATATTTAGCTTGAGTTTTATAAACCGCAGTTCAATAAAAAGGAACCATGTTAACCTAAGTAGAAATTGACTTTAAAAACATTTTACTTGTTTCCTTGGAATCCCATAAATTATCAGTTTTTACATTGAGTACAATGCGTTAAATTAATAAATAAAATCCTTGCATTAAAGCAACGTGTGTTAATTAAAATAATTTTTTTAAATGTTTTTACAGTCGATTCCTTGACAATAGGCGGCACATTGACGAAAAATGACGATTTAGTCAACAATTGGTTGGGGATCTTGTTCAATCTTTAATAAAATACTATTTATTCATTCATTCAAGTTCAAATACATTTTTTTATTCTACTAGTGGGTGATGTTAAAATAGTTTTTTTTCCCCCAAATTTTAATTCATTTATTAAATTTCATATTTAGCTTGAGTTTTATAAACCGCAGTTCAATAAAAAGGAACCATGTTAACCTAAGTAGAAATTGACTTTAAAAACATTTTACTTGTTTCCTTGGAATCCCATAAATTATCAGTTTTTACATTGAGTACAATGCGTTAAATTAATAAATAAAATCCTTGCATTAAAGCAACGTGTGTTAATTAAAATAATTTTTTTAAATGTTTTTACAGTCGATTCCTTGACAATAGGCGGCACATTGACGAAAAATGACGATTTAGTCAACAATTGGTTGGGGATCTTGTTCAATCTTTAATAAAATACTATTTATTCATTCATTCAAGTTCAAATACATTTTTTTATTCTACTAGTGGGTGATGTTAAAATAGTTTTTTTTCCCCCAAATTTTAATTCATTTATTAAATTTCATATTTAGCTTGAGTTTTATAAACCGCAGTTCAATAAAAAGGAACCATGTTAACCTAAGTAGAAATTGACTTTAAAAACATTTTACTTGTTTCCTTGGAATCCCATAAATTATCAGTTTTTACATTGAGTACAATGCGTTAAATTAATAAATAAAATCCTTGCATTAAAGCAACGTGTGTTAATTAAAATAATTTTTTTAAATGTTTTTACAGTCGATTCCTTGACAATAGGCGGCACATTGACGAAAAATGACGATTTAGTCAACAATTGGTTGGGGATCTTGTTCAATCTTTAATAAAATACTATTTATTCATTCATTCAAGTTCAAATACATTTTTTTATTCTACTAGTGGGTGATGTTAAAATAGTTTTTTTTCCCCCAAATTTTAATTCATTTATTAAATTTCATATTTAGCTTGAGTTTTATAAACCGCAGTTCAATAAAAAGGAACCATGTTAACCTAAGTAGAAATTGACTTTAAAAACATTTTACTTGTTTCCTTGGAATCCCATAAATTATCAGTTTTTACATTGAGTACAATGCGTTAAATTAATAAATAAAATCCTTGCATTAAAGCAACGTGTGTTAATTAAAATATTTTTTTTAAATGTTTTTACAGTCGATTCCTTGACAATAGGCGGCACATTGACGAAAAATGACGATTTAGTCAACAATTGGTTGAGGAATCTTGTTCAATCTTTAATAAAATACTATTTATTCATTCATTCAAGTTCAAATACATTTTTTTATTCTACTAGTGGGTGACACTTGATGTTAAAATAGTTTTTTTTTTCCCAAATTTTAATTCATTTATTAAATTTCATATTTAGCTTGAGTTTTATAAACCGCAGTTCAATAAAAAGGAACCATGTTGACCTAAGTAGAAATTGACTTTAAAAACATTTTTTTATTCTACTAGTGGGTGACACTTGATGTTAAAATAGTTTTTTTTCCCAAATTTTAATTCATTTATTAAATTTCATATTTAGCTTTAGTTTTATAAACCGCAGTTCAATAAAAAGGAACCATGTTGACCTAAGTAGAAATTGACTTTAAAAACATTTTACTGGTTTCCTTGGAATCCCATAAATTATCAGTTTTTACATTGAGTACAATGCGTTAAATTAATAAATAAAATCCTTGCATTAAAGCAACGTGTGTTAATTAAAATAATTTTTTTAAATGTTTTTACAGTCGATTCCTTGACAATAGGCGGCACATTGACGAAAAATGACGATTTAGTCAACAATTGGTTGAGGAATCTTGTTCAATCTTTAATAAAATACTATTTATTCATTCATTCAAGTTGAAATACATTTTTTTATTCTACTAGTGGGTGACACTTGATGTTAAAATAGTTTTTTTTTCCCAAATTTTAATTCATTTATTAAATTTCATATTTAGCTTGAGTTTTATAAACCGCAGTTCGATAAAAAGGAACCATGTTGACCTAAGTAGAAATTGACTTTAAAAACATTTTTTTATTCTACTAGTGGGTGACACTTGATGTTAAAATAGTTTTTTTTTCCCAAATTTTAATTCATTTATTAAATTTCATATTTAGCTTGAGTTTTATAAACCGCAGTTCAATAAAAAGGAACCATGTTGACCTAAGTAGAAATTGACTTTAAAAACATTTTACTTGTTTCCTTGGAATCCCATAAATTATCAGTTTTTACATTGAGTACAATGCGTTAAATTAATAAATAAAATCCTTGCATTAAAGCAACGTGTGTTAATTAAAATAATTTTTTTAAATGTTTTTACAGTCGATTCCTTGACAATAGGCGGCACATTGACGAAAAATGACGATTTAGTCAACAATTGGTTGAGGAATCTTGTTCAATCTTTAATAAAATACTATTTATTCATTCATTCAAGTTCAAATACATTTTTTTATTCTACTAGTGGGTGACACTTGATGTTAAAATAGTTTTTTTTCCCCAAATTTTAATTCATTTATTAAATTTCATATTTAGCTTGAATTTTATAAACCGCAGTTCAATAAAAAGGAACTATGTTGACCTAAGTAGAAATTGACTTTAAAAACATTTTACTTGTTTCCTTGGAATCCCATAAATTATCAGTTTTTACATTGAGTACAATGCGTTAAATTAATAAATAAAATCCTTGCATTAAAGCAACGTGTGTTAATTAAAATAATTTTTTAAAATGTTTTTACAGTTGATTCCTTGACAATAGGCGGCACATTGACGAAAAATGACGATTTAGTCAACAATTGGTTGAGGAATCTTGTTCAATCTTTAATAAAATACTATTTATTCATTCATTCAAGTTCAAATACATTTTTTTATTCTACTAGTGGGTGACACTTGATGTTAAAATAGTTTTTTCCCCAAATTTTAATTCATTTATTAAATTTCATATTTAGCTTGAGTTTTATAAACCGCAGTTCAATAAAAAGGAACCATGTTGACCTAAGTAGAAATTGACTTTAAAAACATTTTACTTGTTTCCTTGGAATCCCATAAATTATCAGTTTTTACATTGAGTACAATGCGTTAAATTAATAAATAAAATCCTTGCATTAAAGCAACGTGTGTTAATAAAAATAATTTTTTTAAATGTTTTTACAGTCGATTCCTTGACATGTTACATTAATAGGCGGCACATTGACGAAAAATGACGATTTAGTCAACAATTGGTTGAGGAATTTTTTTTAATAATTATTTATCCACCAAAGATTAAGTTACCTTGACACATCAAATGATTTATTTCAAGTCTACCAAATAAGGTTATTGAACAAATTAAATTGGCCTGAAAAAGTGACGACTCTTTTCTATATCTAATTTAAATGTCAATGAACCAAAAAAAAAAAAAAAAATTTGAATGAAATGTACAGTAAATTTAACGAAAGTGTAGTGTGTCTACCACTACAAAAATACAATTCCAATTCACTAGTATATAAGACATATTGACTCGATTCTATGTTGGAGTACCTTTTCATAGATGAATGTTGACATTGTCGATACAACTATCCCCACATGGGTGACCTGGACGTGATGTTAACACACCTACTTTGACAGAAGCTTCAACTTTGATTTGAATACGCCTGATGGATGGTCCACATTCAAAATTTTTCTTGTTACTTGTGACTGCGACATTATCCACCTCCTCGAACTGTCGCTACTCAGTCTCGATCACACACAACATTGGCCTGTATACGCTCGACTGCAAATGGTAACACAGGAGCGACCTTGACCGTGAACTTAGTACAGCTTTCACAATCTGCACTCAAATGTACGGTGATCTTAGCACTGCTCTCCCGGCTTCTCACAAAACAGCAATGAATCAATTAGTGGTATCCGTTCATCGCATTATATCACAGCTATAATTCTGGTGGGGGAATAAAGTAGTTTGTCTACTACTACAAATACAATCCAATTCACTAGTATATAAGACATGTTAACTCGATTCTACGATGGGATACCTTTTCATAGATGTAGGTTGACATTGTTGACATCCTCACAGAATGTAACATGAATTTACATAAATTTAGAAACCATCCTAATTTACAATAAATAAATAAAAAATACAATTAATAACAATAAATAAAAAGAAACAGTATATTCCGGTTTTATGCGGAAACATTACAAGATTCTAGTAATGATTGTGATAACTGTTATGCATATTATTTCTCAATTAAGTTGCTGTTGGGGGGTGGGGGTCAAATGACTTGAAAGACCATATATGGAATAACCTTTTTAACAACCACAAAAGATTTCCTAAAGTTTTTGTTATTAAATAGTTTATTTTTAAAAATCAAATTATCTTTTTCTTTTATACCGTGTAACAAGATGTTTTTACAAAAAATTACTTTTTATTACATTATATTAGTGAGCTCCTACTCTTATTTAATAAATGTAGTTAAAACAGTAAAATGCTGGACTCCCTTTCTTGAGAACGGGAGTTCGAATCCAGTCGGCCGAAGACAGTGAATGGGTGCCCGTGAAATCTCTCGGATTACAATGTCCTCCATTTTCCCATAACAAATTAATACCTCTGGGGGCAATGAATTGGAGATGGGTCGCTCTCTCGTTCAGGTTAAAATTACGATCAATGGACGAATGAATGGATGTATGAATAAATGACTCCGTCCTTTAAACGGGTGTGACGTATGGGTCTATCTAATTCTTGGCCATAGATGGCGCCACTTAAAAAAACAGGAACAATCACACCCTTTGTCTTAATGGCCAACAACAAAGCAATAAAATAGCCACTAGATTACTTCAATCGAATACCAGAAATAAAGACTATTTGTTGTATCGACATCTAAAATAATGATATGTGGGATTTCAAAACATCTTTTTCTGAAAACACCCTTAACGTAGGGATTCAAATCATTAGAATAAAAATTTACATTCATGTATGAAAGCAGTCATCTAGAATGATTAGAAAAAGCTCTTTCAGGCGAGAGAATTGGCTAAAATATCTTTAGAATGAAGAGTATCGCATAATCGCCAAAAGTGGGGGAGAAGTCAAAATATTGGCGACGAATAATGATGATTGTCTTATCGAATGTTCTTTCCTAATAATCGTTTGTTTGCAAAGTGTTTTACGATGAATCTTCGGAATTAAAGTTACAGAATATAGTTGACGAAAATGGATCATTCCATAATTGAAGACATCAAAATACTGTTGTGCGTGTTTTTTCTTATATTTCAATTAGTTAGATTTCACCACGTCCAAATTCATTCTTATAAATCAATCATAAAAGCAAAATGAGTCTTGTAAGAAAATATTAAAAACAAATGTTCCATGTAGCGTTCAATGTAAAACGTAAATTTTTGGGAAATAGGTAAAATCAATACGCTTTAAATTTTACATAATATTGACGGAATGATATTACCATTGGGATATTTTGTAAAGAAGCTTCGGTATATTTTGAGTAATATTTACAGAATGTATTTTAAAAACTACTCTTCGGTAAGATTGCTTTCGTATATTTATGTATTATTGACGAATCAAATTTACCATTTAAATTTCGGTAAGAAAGTTTTTGTACATTTAATTTATAAATGTTGACGCATATTTCGCCAATTAGATTTCGGTAGAAAGCTTCCGTATATTGTACGTAATATTCACAAAATAAATTTACCATTTTATTTCAGTAAAGATACTTTTGTATACGTAAAATTAACGAAGAGAATTTACTATTTAGATTTACTAAAAATGCTTCTGTGTACTTTACGTATTTTTGAAGTTACAAATGTACCAATAAAACAATGTGTAACAATAACGTGCTCTTTCTTTCCTTGGGTAAAAAGGTTGACAAAATATTTGCAAAATAAACAAATATGTTTGCGTTTTATTTTAGGTGAATTTAACGGTTTTTGTCTAGCCATTTTTTGCTATAATACGAGGTTTCAGTTTTACGTAAATTTAACGAATGCTTAGTAAAACTTAAAAGTGAAGTATTCTTGACGTCAAATTGAAGATGCTCTGTTACTGGTGAGCTATTAGTTTCAATATTACAATGCTACGTAGTTGAACATTGGTAGGTGTAAACCGAAAATTGGGTCTGCTGTCCAACGACGATTAAAAAATATAAATAATTAGTGCAGAAGAAATCTTAAGTTACGAAATCAAATACAAAAACATACTTTCTCTGAATAAACACGCCTTTTTCTCGACGAATTCGAATTTTTGAGCCCCGTAATTTAGTAATTGAGCCCTGTAATTGGGACCCCTTAATGTTAACTTCAATTTTACATATTTCGCCATAACTCGAAAGCTTTTAAAGCAATTTGAAAATTTTTTCGACGCAATTATAAAATTCGTTTATCTAAGGATAATTCCATGCAAAATATAATTTTTAGTAAATATTTTTTTAAAAAGAAAATGGTTGAAAATTTTTAAACGGTAAGGTATAAAGTTTTTTGTATTATTTTAAAGAATATAATTTTAAATGGCAAAATATAAAATGTGAGAGAAATCGGTCGAATAGTTCCTGAGAAATCGAATTTTTGAAAATACAGCTTTTTATAATTCGATTTCTCAGAAGCTATTCCACCTATTTCTCTCACATTTTGTAATTTGCTATGTAAAATTAGTCTTTAAAATGATGTAAAAAATTGTATACCTTACAGTTCAAATTTTTTTTCCCGGTATTAAATAAAATAATAAAAATATAACAAATATTTGTTAAAAACTTCTTTTTGCATTGAATTTTATAGTTGTGTGGAAAATCTTTCAATTCTCTTTAAAAGTTCGAGGGATATGGCGAAATAGGCAAAAAGTAAAATTAACATGCAGGGGTTCGAACTTTGGACTGCTCTCCTGACCAAACTACGGAGAACGTATTTCCTAGACTGCCCCCTATATTTTAGTGATTCGAATCCGTCGAGAAAAAAGGTATGTTCATCCAGCGAAAGTGCATTTTTGTCTCTGATTTCATAGCTTCAAATAAAATCTGCGCCAATTAATTACCATATTTCAGGTCACCTTCTTAAACCATTAAAATCGTTAAGATACGATTAGTTGATCTAAAGTTATTTATGTTGGTCTTATTTTGCGCTATGCATATTGTGCATATACATAACGCTATGCATATTGTGCAGATACATAAATTTTTAATTCGTTTTAAGTACTACTGATATTTTCGATGCATAGATATTTCATAACAAAATATTTTAGAAAATCAATTCTTATTGTGTATGAAGTAACAAAAACATCACTTTGAGACAATTATGTTTTCATCCCTTCAATATTATTGTTTCAAAAGTAGATCCTAGTTTGTTACCCCTAATTTTTGTCTAAAAAGTAATGAATAGGTTTTGCTTCCACTCCATTATTTTATCTCTGAGCATCTCAAAAGTATTTACTTATCCGGTCTGAAAGGAATTTTTTCTTTCATTTAACAATTTAATTTTTATTTAAAAATTAGTTAAAATTTTTTTTTTTAGAGATTAGGGTCCACTCGTTGCCGCCCACCAACTGCGATGATTGCTTTGCAATAGTTATTCACTTAACACAAAAGTACTAAAAGAAATTCTGTTTGCTTCCTCTTCTCACGTCCAATAATTATAAATATTTAGATCTAGAAGTAATTTTTATAAGTTGTTAAAGTAACACTGACATTGTTATAACATTATATTGTTCAAACCAATTCAATGAGTTCACAACCGTAATTTAATATTTCGCTTACCAAACCGGCGGATATAATAAACGCAATTTCTGCTTGCATCTCATTGTGCAGATCATTAAATTCTAAATCATTTAACAGATCTCTTTAACTGTAATTTATAAACAATATGTTTAGTCACCGCAGGTGGCCAACCGACCCGCGAAGCGGAATAACAGTATGCTAATATTATTTGCACAAAAATAATAATTGTAGAATGGTTAATAAGAGTAGACTACCTTTCTAAATAACTTTATCTTAAAATATAGCACCGAAGCACATTATAATAATAGTGATAATAAAACATTTCCCTTAGCTTTAAACTCTTGAATTAAAAGCGTAATAACAGCAGTTATTTAGTGTGGGTCCATTTTTGATTTCGTGTACTGTATACCAAAAAAGAAAAAAAAACTTATCTATGGCTGTGCAGAATATTTGATGTTTCTTTCTTCTTAGAATGTGACCTTCCTAGTATCCACCAGGAAGGTCATATTCTAGGAAGAAAGAAACATCAAATATGAAGACAAGAAGGGGATTTCACGGTGGAATAGAAAAGCTTTTGAGACATCGAATAGGAACACCAAAAGATGGAACGAGAAATATCTTTTTAAAGGAATGTTGTCCGATTTATTTATTTTTCTATAGTCATTTCACATTCAACATTTTAATTTCAATTAAGAAAGAATTTTCTCTCGAGTGAAAAGGCCATTTGTAATCAGCCTCACACTTTTTTAGACTTATTGCAATCACCTCATGTATTTTAAGGCTAATTGGGAATTCATCGCTTAATGAGTTTGATCCACTCGTTTAGGGCTCGTTGCAATAAGCCTGAACAGGCCGACATTTTTAATAAGCCCTAATTGTAATAAGCTTGAAAAACATGAGCCAAGCGCTTTGTAAAATAACGGAGACATTGTTAAATGAGTCAATTATTTATTAGAATAGAATAATTGAGCGCAAAATAGTGTTAAATGCTATTTGTGTGTGGACAACACTAAAAGTGAAACTAGGAGCCATGGCGGCTCAGGGAATAGAGCGTTCCAATGAGGTGAACCGAGTCCAAATCCCAGCGACAGATGGTCGATACGAATTCCGCACCCTGCTTGCACCGACCGCAGAGAAGACGTAAAATATCTTTAGTGGTAGACGGATCATGGGTTAGAGTCCCTTTGCTGTTAGGCTAACCGATGGATGTTTTCGCGATTTTCCTATCCATGTGAAGCAAATGCGGGTAAGTTCCATCAAAAAGACCTCCAAGAAGGGTGCGAGGTATGAGTCTTCGGTACACTGTTCTACCGTAAAATGCTCGACTTCTCGTGCAGTTCATAGGACTACCTAAGCGAGGGATCCATCCTCTATGCAGAGCGTCACAATTGCCACGGATCATCCTCCGGGATGTTTCCCAGATCATCGCCAACAGCGGCTCGTGTGCAACTTTAGTGCAACTTAAATAAAAAACCTACCAAAAATAATTTCAATATATATATTTTTTATATTTTTTTTTCAGGAACCAAAATGAAAGTAGTAAAATTGAAAATGCAAAAACTGAAAGAAAAAATTAATAAACAAATTGAAAAGTTTAATTAAATGAAGATCTCGAAGAAATGACGCGTAACACAATAGATATAAATTTTGAATTCTAATATGTTAGATACGACTTGGATGGTTTCTCAGTTATTTAAAAATTTTACCTTGCGTTACAGGAAAACAAAATAATAATTTCTACTTAACGATTAAAAAGCAATATAAAAAGGGGGTAGTTTAAAATCGATGGGCGGCATTATTTTTAAAAAATATTCATTGGTTTTTGATGTATTTTTCCATTTTTAAATGCTTTTAAATTCATAATTAATTTTCATAAAAGAAAATGGAAAATTCCTATTACATGTTGCATACAAAGTGATAAGGTGCACGCCTCATTTTTTAAAAAATTCTTTGTTATATAAGTAAAGCACAAAGAAATGCGAATCTTTGATCTGGATATTTGAAATCAAATGTTTGAAGAATTTGCTTTTTCAATCTAATAATCACCGGTATATTATTACTTTTATGTAGATTTCATAGTTTTTACTTTGTTCTGTGAGTAAATTTCTCAAAATTATTAAGTAAATTTTTTGTGAGTAAATGTAATTGTTTTTTTCTCAAATGGAGTCATCCTTTCAATTCTGAATGAATTTGATAGGTTATTCCCTTTATTTTCCTTTACACTCTTCGAAGAATGGGTATTTTACCTAACGGCGTATTTAAAAATAACTGAGATGAAAAACAGGGCATTGAAATATCATCAGTGTGGGTTTCTCTTAATCCCTGATCTAGAGACTCTTGGTGGGGACAGGGGATAGAGAAATTAAAAGGTTTGAATCCGAGCTGTGGCTGGTTGATAGGAAATATGCTCCTGGCTTGCACCGACCACAATGCTGAAATAAAATATAGCTGTATATAAATAAAATATAGCAATGCTGATGTAAAATATCTTTAGTGGTAGACGGATCATGAGTCCCTTTGTTGTTAGGCTAACCGATGGATGTTTTCGCGATTTTCCTATCCATGCGAAACAAATGCGGGTAAGTTCCATCAAAAAGACCTCCACGAAGACAAATTTCTTCCAATACTTGATTCAGGAGATCCCTTGTCTTCTGGATTAGGTTCAAAATGACAAGGCTACTGGAGTTGAACATTGGTAGTCGTAAACCCAAAATTGGGTCGACTGTTCAACGAAGATTATAAAATATTATATAAAATGAAAGTCAAACTGGACTTAGAAGGACTCTTATCTGTTAAAACAAGTAATTGAATGGCAGTCCAAGGAGATGTGTGTTTATTGAAATGAGGTGCTCTTGAAAAATAACATTTCCACAAAATGTAGAACTTACAAATCCTTTTTTTCGTAAATTCAATAAACTCGCTAATGCCGATTCACAAATTAGTAACAATAATAATAATAATAAATTTCTAATATTCACAACTCAGGTCCATTAATACAGATTTGTTGGCCACTTCTTCAGGGCCAACGTTGCTCCCACAGAAAGAAGAAATAGTACAAAGAATGAAATCCATGCCATGTCCGGGATTCGAACACAATAATAAAATGAACTATACATTTTATATAATTTTATTTTTGTTGTAGTGATATTTATCACACAACCTTATTTGAGGTTTCGTCAGATATCTTAAAACTAAAAAAATTTCCATAAAAATTTTAAAAGCGCCATCTGGTGACCAAAATTATTCACTAATTTTTCTGCACCAATTCATTTTAAAACACACAAATGACGAAATGTTTTAAAGCACATTTTCTCTAAACTATAATTTATCTTAGCCAGTAATTGTAACCTTTTTTCACACACATTTACAATCCCAGGTACGTCACTTAAATATTGGTAAAGACACTGTTTCCGTCGAAAGGAAAGAAAAAAATAAAATAAATAAACGTTTAAAGTAAGAGATATAGGTAAAGAATATATAAACTATATAATAAGAATAAAATAGTAAGAAAAAGGAAGATTAGCAAAGAAATGTGTCTTCATCGTTGAATTTTGTAAAACAATTCTAGTTTTATGAGAATGGAAAAAGCGTTTATATATGATTATGATTCTTATTTTAAAATGTTCAGTTCATAATAAGAAAACAAGTATTATAAAAAAAATATTTTTAAGTGAATTCCTACTTAGGTCAATGAAGAAATTTATTTTAGTATTTTTTTATTAGATAATTAAAAAATGTTCTTGCCTATAATACTAAAATTAATTAATTAAATTTAATTAATGAATTAACACTTGAAAAAACAGTATAAACATCAAGTGTCATCCACCACAAGTTTAAAAAAATATATTTGAAAGTGAGTGGATGAATAAAAAGTATTTCTTTTTAACGATTGAAAATTTGAACAAGATAAAGAGAGAGTGTGAACTAATAGTAGGAATTAAAACTAAACTCAGTGGCGCGACAGCCCATAGAGGGCAAAGGCCTACTGTGCCCATCTCAGTTTTCTTGACCTTGGGCTCTGGGGTGCAGAAGCAGATTCTCCGGTTAGGTGGTCAGCCGAACGCGAAACCCCCAGTGTTTAGTTCCCAAGCATGCTTGGTACTCATTTATCGACCCACTGAAGAGATGAAAGGGTGAGTCAACCTTGCCCGGCCCGAGGATCGAACCCAGGACATGTGGCACGGGAGCGCGAAGCGCTACTACTCAGCCAGCGGGCGTCGGAATAGTAGGAATTGAAGAAAAAAAAGAAAAACACTTTAAACATGTTTTCACGGATGCGATATTTTACATTTAATTTTCACAATAAAAAAAATAAAAGCGATTTAAATATTGTTGCTTTTAGTGATAAGGAAAGAATGCACGATGACAATTTATGAATTAATAGCTAAGATTTAAATGGAGTTAGTTTAAATCATTTGGATTAAAAATAATCAATGAATATTAAAATCCGAACTGAAATAAAATCAAGAAATTTGATTTTAAATTTAAAAAATGAAACTTACACATCTTAACTAAAAATGGAACATAGTCTTCAAAATTTTTTTTATGCAGATTTTTTATTTATTTATACAAATATTTTTATGCAGATTTTCAGGGCTGATAACTTTGTACGCTTTTTGGGATAACGTCTTCTAGTATAACTTCTTCTATTATATGTTTTAATGTATTATTTTTTTTATTATATTATATTATTTATTTAGGGTGATCTTTTAAGGTTATTTCTGAAATCAATTTTGAATAAACCTCAAATCAATTTTGACACATCAAAACATAATATAAACCTCAAATCCACCATGACACCTCAAAAGAACCTCATATAAGCCTCAAAAATACCTTAAAATTTTGTAAGGGATATCCCTCTTTAAAAAAAAACGAATATGTACTACCATATATAGTAACCACTTTATTAGGTTAAAATTGTAAATGGTTTAATATTACCATTTATTTGCAATGGGATCACACTTTCATTTGCATTACGTTTACATAAAATAAAGCAACGTCGTCTCTATCTTAATTATATTCATTTATTGTTTCTCCTTAAATCAATTTTTTCAACAAAAAAGAACAATTTGAATAAAAAATATTAAAAAAAAGCTTTTGATAAAAATTTCCAGAACACTGAGAATAAATTTTCATAATACTATCGTAAAAAGCTTTCTTCTTTTGTTTTCGTCTATGTTCATACAATTTAACATTTTGTCACACAAAAATTCTCCTTTTCCCTAATTTAATCTCGAAACACTATTGTCGTTGTTTCCTTTCTTTTCGAATAGTAAATCCAAACAATTATTCTCCCACTATTTCGTTATTTTATTTCCTGTTTTTATTATCTTAGGTCGAGAGAGAAAAAAAAAAGAGAACAACTCATTAGTTATTTTGATAATTAATTCGTGTGACAAAATGTAAAAAAGAAAATATTTCAGAATTTTCTCTTCTATTGAAACTTCGCGTGCGTTAAATGAAAAACAACATTAAACTCAATTTAAAAATGTAAAAATGTGCAATGTGGGGAACCAAATATTAATAATGTAATAAAAAAACTCCAAAAAATACTATTTCAGTTATACACTATTTCAATACACTAACAGTGATAAAAATAATGTGTCTAAAATATTCTCCACCCGCAGTGGACTGATCATAAAGACAAGATACCCATTAGAACACCAAAGTCGAGCATCACTAGTTGCGGTCAGTAAGCGGGAGGATGACCACTTTGGTCAGCCTGCGTAAGGACCAAGGGTGCGAGGTATGAGTCTTCGGTAAACTGTTCTACCGTAAAATGCTCGACTTCTCGAGCAGTTCATAGGACTACCTAAGCGAGGGATCCATCCTCTATGCAGAGGGTCACAATTGCCACGGATCATCCTCCGGGATGTTTCCCAGATCATCGCCAATAGCGGCTCGTGTGCAACTCTAGTGCAACTTAAATAAAAAACCTACCAAAAATAATTTCAATATATATATTTTTTATATTTTTTATCAGGAACCAAAATGAAAGTAGTAAAATTGAAAATGCAAAAACTGAAAGAAAAAATTAATAAACAAATTGAAAAGTTAAATTAAATGAAGATCTCGAAGAAATGACGCGTAACACAATAGATATAAATTTTTAATTCTAATTTGTTAGATACGACTTGGATGGTTTCTCAGTCATTTAAAAATTTTACCTTGCGTTACAGGAAAACAAAATAATAATTTATACTTAACGATTGAAAAGCAATATATAATTTTAAAATCGATGGGCGGCATTATTTTTAAAAAACATTCATTGGTTTTTGATGTATTTTTCCAATTTTAAATGCTTTTAAATTCATAATTAATATTATAAAAGAAAATGGAAAATTCCTATTACATGTTGCATACAAAAAGATAAGGTGGACGCATCATTTTTTTTAAAATTCTTTGTTATATAAGTAAAGCACAAAGAAATGCGAATCTTTGATCTGGATATTTGAAATCAAATGTTTGACGATACATATATATATATATATATATATATACTCCTTTATTTTGTTTTGTGGAATTTTAATGATTTTTTTTTTAAGATGCATAAAAATTTTTAATGTCTTTTAAAAATAATTTCCTTTTTAATATTTTTTCTTCTTTTTTCATTAATCTTTATTTTCTCAATATTTAAGCTTATTTTTTGAGTTCCATATACTTGCAGCTTATGCGCAGTTAATAAAACTTATTAATTCTTCTCTTAGTCTTCTCGTCATTGAGTAATATATATATATGTGCAGATCTATAAAACCTTTAACTTTTGAAAATAAAAGAAAACAAATAAAAAATAAAAGGCACGCTATTTTTACACTTCCAGAATTGTTTGAAAATGTATAAAATATCAGAAAATAATCGTGAATATCGAAAATTTTGATGCCCTTATTCTGTTAAATTCAATTAATTAATCCTGAGGTTACGGTTTGACAGGCTGACGTATATATATATATATATATATATATATATATATATATATATATATATATATATATATATATGTAGATAGTTCAGTGTCATAGTGTAATAGCTGCGAAGATTGCATCATCCTTTTTGTCATTGAGAGGCACCAGAGAGTCCTGACGGGGAAGTCCCGATGGAAAATTCCCGAATTTATAACTAACTCTGAACGTCTTCCATAGAACATTTTTATATCTTATTCACATGCGATTTGGAGACCACTGCGTGAAGGCAGCCCTCCCGTATCATGTCACTCACTGTTAAATATCTATTTCCTTTTATTTCTGTTAAATGTTAAGTTTCAATGTTGTATCATCGTCGTTATTTTACCCTTATGCTGCACGAACGCCTACATATATTGGGGACTTGCGACCGAGATTTGAATATCGAGCCATAAATTTTTGAACTTTGAAATCCCGAGTAGGGGATGTGGAAAAAATTTCTGAACTGAACTTTGAAATCCCGAGTAGGGGATAAACTTATGATTTAAATAACTTTTGAAATCCCACGAAGGGGATAATCATCGAATTGTGCAGCTACGAAAAAAAAAAGTGAAATTCTACGCTCGAGCAGGAGCCGTAGATTTTGTTCCAGTTTTAAATCCCGAGAAGGGTAATCACCGAAATCCTACGCTCGTGAAGGAGCAGAAACTGAAATTAACATTCACTCGAATTTTGTTTAAAATCCCGTCTTGAATCTGCCGAGTAGGGCAGTTGGAATCCACGAATTTTCCGAAAAGTGCAGCGAAATATCAGCGAATGGTGAAAAGCAGCAGCAGAAACCTGTGAACATTCCGAAATCACCAAAAACTGAACCTGTCGAGAAGGGCAGTCAACTTTTCCGTGAAGTGCGAGAAAACTTTCCTGAAACTTTCGAATCATCCTGAAAGATCCTGAAACTTTCTGAAATCTGAATCACCTGGATACATCACCGAAATAATTGGATTATTCTCTGCAAATTAGAAGGGCAGTAGTGATCAGGAGCGGAGAAGTTCAGTTGTGAAATCCTTGGATACGAAAGGGATACGAATCTGGTTTGAATCAACGAAACATTGGATTACCATTGGACACGGAGTTTCTTCAATCAAAGTAGGAAATTTTCAATTTTAAAAATGTATAAAAATTCAAAGAAAGAAGACACAGTAAAAGTTTTAGAGGAAATAGGAGGCATCGCAGACAGCAGCGATAATATTGTTAAATTAAAAGAAAAAATTGAATCTAACGAAATATTTAAAAATTATTCAGAATTTGTCAAAAATTTAATAACTAACGCCGTGGAAGAAAGAGTACAAACAGCGGACAGGAAATTTAAACAAAGCGAAATTCAAGTTGAGTTAGAAAAATTAAAATTAGAAAGACTCGAGAAAGAAATGCTTTTATTAGAGGCGAAAAACAAAGCATTTGAAATTAACCCTCCCAAAACAATAAATGATACGCCCGAAACAAACATTGAGAATCTAATTCGTAGCATTAAAACACTATCTCTGCCAGTTCCATCAAAACCTGAAAATTTTAATTAATTTTTTTCATCGTTGGAAAGAGCTTTTGCTACGAAAAACATAAATGAGGGGCTTAAAGCCGAAATCTTAATTAATATACTAGGTGAAAAAGCAAACAGTGTCTTGTTATACATTGAAAATAATGATTTTAAAAACTATGAAAAATTAAAAGCTTTAATATTGCGCAATTTTCAACAAATTCCCCCAGAATGTTTGAATAACTTTAAAAATGCCTCAAAATTTAAAGAAGAAACATATATTCAATTTGCTACTCGCTTAAATTCACATTTCGAGTATTATTGCAAATTATGCTAAGTTGAAACATTTAAATCATTATGCAACTTAATTATATCCGATAAAATAATTGAGACATTAAATAAAGAGATGGCGAGTCATATTTTAATCCGTCAGGGAGAAAATTGGTTTAGTCCCGTCGAGTTAGCACGAGAGTTAGACATTTACATAACGTCGAAGAATATGTCACACAGAGAAACACATAAATATGACAGCACTTTCTTTCGAAGCGAAAACAGAAATTTCAGAAAAAATCACCCGGATCGTTTTTCTCAAACGATAAATAAACAAAATAGAGAGGACAGACAATGCTATATATGCGGAGAAATTAATCATTTTGCACGTCCAAAAAGAGTGAAAAAAACATATGATTTCTGAAGCGATAAATCAGAAAGAAAAAATACCTCTCCCAGTGAAAACTTAAAGAATAAAAACTTTAGTGTAAATTCTTGCAAACCATCTGGAGAAAATAATTTTAAGCACGAGTTGAAGTATGCTCAGATTTATGCGAATGGAAATCCCATTCAGGCCGTTATAGATTCTGGAGCTCAAATATCGGTAATTAATTCAAATAAAATAAAAATAAGAAATCTGCCATTTTCTAATATAATATTAGCATCATGTTTTTGGGATAAACAAAAAGCGAAACTTGTAGAGATCCAAATGTCTTTAAATCAGAATGAGTCAGGGTTGAAGGTCAGCGCCGCTGTTACGGATAATCTTGAAGTAGAAGCGATTCTAAACTCAACGATTTACGAGCAATTAATAAAACTAGGTCATCTTTCTTCAAGTGTGAATACACAAACCGAAACTGAGAGAGAAGATTTTTTTTAAGTGTTCTTGTTTCAATATTAATGACTTTTCCTCCTGTGAATGTTTTTTATTTAATATCAACAATGTGTATAGTAATGATGAACTTGATTTATCACATGTTAATGTCTCTTGTATTAGAAATGAATTGTCAGTGTTGATTAATAATTACAAACCAAACAAAATTAAAGACACTAAGTTAAAAATGAAAATTATTTTAAAAGATGAAATACCAGTATGTCAAAGGGCTAGACGTTTATCTTTTTCTGAGAAACAAAAAGTAAATGATCAGATATTTGAATGGTTAAAAACAGACGTAATTAGAGAGAGTTGCTCTGATTATTGTTCCCCAATAGTTCTTTGCAAAAAGAAAGATAATAGTCTAAGATTATGCATAGATTACCGGAAATTAAATTCAAAAACAATTAAAGATAGATACCCCTTACCTCTTATTGAAGATGTGTTAGAACAATTACAGGGTTCTAAAATTTGTAGCAAAATTGATCTCCGAAATGGGTTTTTCCATATAGACGTAGACGAGGATAGTAAAAAATATACCTCATTTGTGACACCTGATGGGCAGTATGAGTTTAATAAAGTGCCATTTGGGTTGTGTAATAGCCCTAGTACATTCCAGAGGTATATTAATTATGTGTTTCTTGATCTTCTAAGAGAAGGTGTTGTTGTTGTCATCTTCATGGATATTTTTATACCCGTAGAAAGTGAAATAGACGCACTGAACAGGTTAACGAGAGTGTTACAAACTGCATCCGAATATGGACTAGAACTTAATTTAAAGAAATGCTAATTTTTGATGTCTAAAATTAACTTTTTGGGTTATATTATTGAGAACGGTACCATTAAACCCTCTTCCGAAAAAACATTAGCTGTTCAAAATTTTCCTGTACCTAAATCTACTAAACAGGTGCAGAGCTTTCTTGGATTAACCGGATATTTTAGGAAGTTTATTCTTAACTATGCTTTAATTGCTAAACCATTAAGTGATTTACTTCGGGATAACAGTGTATTTTATTTTGGCCCAGAACAACAAACAGCGTTTCAAACTTTAAAACAAAAACTGTCTGAAAACCCAATACTACACATTTTTAAACAAGAAGCAGAGCTTGAATTGCATACCGATGCAAGTAAATTTGGATATGGTGCTATTCTTTTTCAACAATCTGATAACAAATTACACCCAATACACTATATGAGTAAAAAAACAACTCCTCAAGAGGAGAATTATTCAAGTTATGAACTTGAAGTATTGGCTATAATTGAGGCTTTGAAAAAATTTCGAAATTATTTGGTAGGAAATAAATTTAAACTTGTAACAGACTGTTCAGCTTTCCAAAAGACTATGAGTAAAAAACAATTAACTCCTAAAATTGCAAGGTGGGCATTATTTTTGGAAGACTTTGATTATGAAATTGTACATCGCCCAGGTAAACAAATGAAACATGTCGATTGTTTAAGTAGATATCCTATTTTGCATATTACTTGTGACGAACTAACCTCTAAAATTGTTACTAACCAGGTAAATAACGAATATATTAACTCTATTAAACAACTTTTGGAAAATAAATCAATTGACGATTTTGTGTTAAAAAATAATGTTTTATATAAACTTGAGAATGATAATTATTTACTAGTGGTTCCACAACAAATGTAAACTGACATTATCAAATCTACACATGCTAATGGTCATTTTGGTATTGGTAAAACTCTTGATGTACTTAAACAAAACTATTATTTTCCAGATATGAAGAAGTGTGTTGAAAATGTTATAAATAATTGTGTTGAATGTATTTTAGTTAATAGGAAGGCAGGAAAAAGAGAAGGGTTTTTGAACCCGATTCCCAAGAATAATATTCCTTTAGATACTTACCATATTGATTTCATTGGTCCCATGCCTTCAACTAATAAGACATATAAACATATTTTCACCGTGGTAGATGCGTTTACCAAGTTTGTTTGGTTCTACTCAACCAAATCAACGTCGAGTCAAGATGCAATTGATAAGTTAAAAGCTCAACAAATAACTTTTGGGAATCCTTCACGAATAATTACTGACAGAGGTACAGCGTATACTTCAACAGATTTTGAGACTTATTGCCAAGATGAAGGTATCGAACATGTGAAAATAACAACAGGCATTCCTCGTGGTAATGGACAAAAGGAAATAATGCATAAGATTCTTATACCTATACTAGGAAAACTTTCGATAAAAGATCCTACTAAGTGGTACAAATTTGTTCCAGCAGTACAGCGTACCATAAATTCTACAGTTTCTCGAAGCACTCAGAGAACACCCTTTCAACTTTCAACCGGAGTGAAAATGAAAACAAAAGAGGACTCACAAATTCTGCAAATTTTGGAGGAAGAGCATATAGAATCATTTATCCAAGATAGAGAGAACATTCGAGAAGAAGCCAAAAAGAATATTTTGAAAATCCAAGAAGAGAACCGCAGGCAAAACAATAAACGAAGAAAGAAAGCCAACGAATATCGAGGAGACTTAGTTGCAATCCAAAGAACTCAGTTTGGGTCTGGTCTCAAATTAAGACCAAAGTTCTTCGGTCCATACAAAATCACAAAAGTGAAGAAGAATGACCGATACGATGTGCTGAAAGTGGGGAATCATGATGGACCCATAAACACTTCATCTTCAGCTGACCACATGAAACCGTGGTCAGTAAATTAAAAAAATGTTTTAATATTTTTATACTTTGCTTTCTCGTTTTTTTTTTCTTCTTTTTTTTTCAGGTAACTGTGTCTGAAAGCTGTTGAAAAATGCGGACATTTTACTGCAGGATGGCCGAATTATGTAGATAGTTCAGTGTCATAGTGTAATAGCTGCGAAGATTGCATCATCCTTTTTGTCATTGAGAGGCGCCAGAGAGTCCTGACGGGGAAGTCCCGATGGGAAATTCCCGAATTTATATCTAGCTCTGAACTTCTTCCATAGAACATTTTAATATCTTATTCACATGCGATTTGGAGACCACTGCGTGAAGGCAGCCCTCCCGTATCATGTCACTCACTGTTAAATATCTATTTCCTTTTATTTCTATTAAATGTTAAGTTTCAATGTTATATCATCGTCGTTATTTTACCCTTATGCTGCACGAACGCCTACACACACACATATATATATATATATATATATATATATATATATATATACATATATATATACATATATATATACATACATGTAATACAAAAAGTATAATACTTTTGTATTAATAAAAGAATTAAATCTCTTTCGTTTTAATAAAATGTCTTTGTTAAAGAATAAGCGTAGAGAGATTCTATTTTGGGAAGTCAAGGCTAATAACATACGACTGAGTTATTTTTAGAATCTCTCCCCCTTTCACTTCCATATAAGGAAGCACGAAATGATTTTCCTTAATGCGTAAGGATACAAGAATGCCAACGACTGTGCCTGTTTACTCAAATCTGTGTTAGTATAAAAGCGAGAGCAATGCTTTTCGCATGACTTTTCCAACATGTTCTGATCCTAAAAACTTGTGCCGGAATTGTCCACCCTCTCCCTTGTGGAGAGCGGATGTGGACTGTTATCGATACCAGCCTACTACCATTAATAAATATTTTTTGGAGTGTATCATGGAAACGACTGCAATATTTAAGCTCTGTTATTATAAGACGCCAGGATTTTACTTGCTGAGGAAACCATTGTTATCTATTTTCCGGCTGACTACAAAGTTGATAAAACCTCATCCCGGGGGACGAAGGACGAAAGAAAGAAGTGCCTAGTCCGCGGTGAAAAAAAGAATGAAGGAAGAAAGGATTGAGTTCACTACCTGTACACCTCATCGCAGTGAGAATGCTGACGTTGGCTCGAGCTCGTCACATGCCTCTCTGAAACCCATAGTGTTGACCGATGACCCTACAATTCCGTAGTGCTCAAATTGTGAAAACAAAAGTGAATGTGCGCGATTTATATTAAATTTAGAGAGAAGCTTTTTGCTTCTTTATTAAAAGTTCCTTTCATTAAAAAGCTGCTGTGAACACCAGTGATATGTGCACGCGTGTGTGAAGTCCCGAAGACTTATGTGAAAAAAAAGAGTGAAAAAGGAAAACAAAAGTGAATGTGCGTGAAGCTTAATCATGAATATTCATGAAGTGCAATGA